>OY728127.1:835828653-837078653 GCA_963277665.1 Viscum album | reverse complement strand
TCTTTCACCATGATTAGAAGATTTCGTTCCGAGTTTCCAAAGACACTAAAATAATATGGTCTTTGGGCGTCTGTTATTGTCATATATTAAGTATTCCACCAATTTAATGTAATGTCCATGTATGTCAAGCATTGGGACTCTACAGTTGGTATCAGGGAAAAGGTTTAGATATCCTTTGGAAACTATGATGTGAAAACTTTAGTGAAATAAGTAGAGATATTTATAAGGTATTTCTAGTGATGTCGTTAAGGATAAATATATGTATATGTTATATTGCTAGAATTATGGTAACGATCATAGAATTTAACGTAAGATGTTAGATATTGATGTTACTCCGCCTTTATTAAGTTGTTTTCCCTAGCATGATTTTTGCCTCTCAAAATATTCTTTTTGGGTTTTAAAAAATGGCTGGAAACATGAAGATTCACTATAATGGAGGATATGATGGTCAATGGAATGATATTCTTCCTGAGAAATCAAATGAAACAAGATTTGGAAGTCCAAACATCGTTATTATTCCTAATCAGCAATCTCATAATATGATCAAGAATATCAAATTTGGTAGGTATCCCGACTCAGCTAATAAGATAAAGATGGAGTTTCATGATGATAATAGAGGCAATAAAGTTCAATTTCTCTCATGTAAATCTTGTGGGAGAGGCATCAAGGAGAATGTTTCAAAGGAACTCGAAAATTCTTTAGGGGTGAAATAGAAGGACACAAATCCAGAAAGTGAAAAAGAAATGGTTTAGTTAACACCATGGACAAGGATACGGGTATGACTAAGATATCAACAATGGTTAAATGTTTTAAATTTGGAATGTACAGGTATTATTCCAACCAATACCCTAACAGAAAATATCATGATGAGAATCAGCATGGTCATATGGGTGGTATTTATGTGGATGATGATGAGGAGACTACACATGATATATGTGATTAAAGAATTGTTGAATCTTGGTCAATGGTTTAAGGATGTAGTGGAATGATTGTATGTTTATTAAGAGTTATATTGTATAGGTATTTTATTGGTACTATGGAAGAAAGAAACATCTAAGTATTGATACACTATTGTTTTTCCTAAAGTATTTGAATGTAAATGTTGAATGGTATTGTTAACCATGAAAGGTTATTCAGATATATTTGGAAAGAAGATGTTATGCGCTTAATGAAGGGATAAAGAGAAAATTAAATTTTGATAGTATTCATGAGCTAATGACTGATATAAGGACAAAGTGATATCATTGTTTGAGTATATATAAATTTTGGGATTTTGGTATGTGGAATGAGTTAACTTTTGACAGTATTCATGTTTTCGCTAAGGTTCTACGATAATTCATGATTCAATAGAATACATGCTTAAGGTATTCACATGTTTTTAATATGACCAAAAAGATATATCTTATGATATATGGGAGATAAATGATGATATTCACATACTTGATATATGACCTCTCTAGTAATCATTTTCTTTATACTATTGGGAAGATGTATTTTGGATAATCCTAAAGAATGAAATGTATTATGTTGGACATAAGATAGTATTATTTAAGGATAGAACTTTTTCTAATATGTCATTTCAGGAATGTTATAATAGTATAGTTTTAGAAAAAGTACAACCCATAGGAATAGAAACAACCCGTCACATCGGACAAGGCTGTGGGAATCGAACCCACAACCGAAGTGCGACATGCATTTATCACATACCACAGGCCTATATGAAGTCTCTGGTTAGTAGAAACTAGTTTTATTTTATTATGCAGTATGATAAATGATGTGTAAGTCCATTTTTTGAATCATATACAATTAACCTCACTATAGATTGACTTATGTATATAACTTTTGAGAACATTATGTTTGAGACATATGGAATGAACTATCATTCGATTGCATGATCTTCTAACACTTGATAGAAGAAAAATTAAACTTCATTTCTTTAAGAGATGAAGTGGAAATTATACAAGGCACAAACAATAGTGAGATTGTAACAAAATCATGTAAGTATTTCTTATAATAAATTTTTTTCAACTTTATGGAAATAATATGAAAACAAAAAATGATCTCCTAGTCCTCTCATATATGATGAATCAGATGGTACCATATATCATCACAAAATTATGGCTTTTGGATTGTTGGCTTTTTGATATCCATGTTCTCTAACACTTTCCATCAGAACTTGATGGTTAGATTTATCTTCCATATACATATTTTCACTTATGTTCTCCTATTTGGAAACCCAGTCATTAGTTAATTCGGTTAACCGTTATGTTTCATACTTTAGTTTTGAACTTTATTTTTTGGTATTCCATTTTAGGATGTGGGTTTCAATTAAAGAAACTTTTAAGTAGAAAACCATTTATAACTCCAATGAATTTGGAGGGAGAAATTCATTTTAAGGGGGGTAGAATGTAACAACCCGAAATTTTATGAGAATTATGCATTTTAATTTCATTGATGTCTTTTGTTGTACGCTACACCAAGACTATACTGCGCTATACACAACACCATATTAGCTTGCAGTATACGCAACACTATTCATGGATCGTGTTACACACAATTTAAAGTTCGTTTGATAGTAGTTATTCTATGAAACATCTAGTGAATATATATATATATATATATATATATATATATATATATATATATATATATTCTTTGAATAAATGAAATATGGTTGTATTATGTTATACGAAACAACAAAGGAGTCATGCACTTCATGCAACCTTGACTTGTCTTAAATTACATGCAATCACGACCTTCCATGATAGCGTGTGTTGTACGCAATACTGAGTTTCACTAATCAACGATATGTTATTAAAATATTATATAAACTAGTCGTTATGAATAGTAATACCCACTTTTTGAAATTTTATGAATTTTATCATTAAAAATGGACATCATTTTTAGATTAGGAATATAGAAATTATCCTAGGTTTAATTTTTGGTATTTTTATGCAAACTTTCAATTTTTGATTAATAGTGAAAACACTGGGTTACTATTTAAAAACTGGCTTTTTATTTAAATAATTATTTATTTTATGTAATATATGTTATGATAAAATTGATACATAATACCTTTATAAGTTCAATGTAATTCATTGGATTCATTTTATAATAATTTTAGATATATAAAAATCTTATAACACTTTTCACCGTCTTTTTCCCACTTACTAGGATAATTTAAAATTTACATAAAACATATTTTTACTGCTTCTGTGAGTGGAATTTCAAAAATCTGAGAGACAAGGTTAATATCAAGGAGTAAAATTTGGTTCAATAAGATAAAAATAATTTTTGGTCAATATAAACTTTTTACTTTTATTTTCCACAGTTAAATGTATATAGGGTAATTAATGGTAAAAATGATATTTTTATTACCCTAACACATGTCCTAATTCTGTTGGATAAGTATAATTCAACAAAAAACAACTTTAGGAATATAATATTATCATTTAGGTCCACCTGGATTATATTAGGACATTTATTATTATTTAATTTAAAAAGAGTTAAAATAGTTAAAATCAATGTTTAATAACTAAAACATTTTTAATATAAGGATATACATAAGATAATTTCTACTATAAATATTCATTATAAATATAAAAATATATCCTACGTAATTGTATTTTATTTATAATTTTTAGACATTAAATAATTTAATTTATTTATGACACAATGGTGATGCATTAATTACATAAATAATGAAATATTAAAATAATTGATATTATAAATACCCAAATAAATGTAATTTGAGACTTTTTATAAATTAAACTAATTTTATAGGTTAATATGATATGTTATTATTGATTTAATTTATGGTTTTAGAACTTATCATTCTATTATGATTTTCACAAAAATAAATTACCAAATAGAGTCAAAATTGACATAAAATAGTTTTTAAAACAAATATTATATTATTAACTGTTATAATATTCGTAAAAATCAAAGGATCAGACAAATGACTTAGATAAGGTTATATATATTAATAATGAACCACTTGGGGTTCGTTTTTCTTGTTATAGTATGATTATTAACCATATAGTGTAAGAAAACAAGAAGACACGGTAAAAGTCAAATTTTTAAACTTATTGTTAAATCTAATAGATAAGGATAAAATAGTAACCTAAACTTTTCAAAAACCTATTGGTTGAAAGGATTTCGACCCATAACCACCTTATATTCGAAATAAATCAATTTGGAGCTATTAATAACCGAATATGACTTTATAATAAAATAATATTTTAAGTTTTTTCAAAGGTGCTCCTCTCCTCCCTTATAAAAAGGGCACCACTTCCCTCTTCTCTTAACATGCTTTTTAGCCTTGACGAACGAAACTACCCTACACATTTCACTTCTCAACTTCCCAATAAACATTTTGGAGGTTGTTGTATTCTCAAAAGTC
Source organism: Viscum album (assembly GCA_963277665.1). NCBI lineage: Eukaryota > Viridiplantae > Streptophyta > Magnoliopsida > Santalales > Viscaceae > Viscum > Viscum album. The sequence continues at coordinate 837,074,251 of OY728127.1, read as the reverse complement.
CAACTCTACTTCCTTAAGTGGAATCTTAAAAGAGGTGCGTCGAAGAAGAGGTAATCCTTTCTTCCTATTCTCTCAAGTTTATTTCTTCTTCTACGTATTCTTCCTTAGTTGTATCATTATAAAGTAATAAAATAAGTATTTATTATATAATGATATGTTATGATAAATATTAAACAACCCTATTTCACCTTATATCCATTCTATGGAAAATGAAATCACTGCGCGTGCGTACGTACGGAATACCCTCTGCACGTCATGGTGTAATCTGTTTTCAACATCCACCTTACATGGATGGTTATAAGGGTGTAAATAAATAACTATATATGATTATTTTAAAGTTATATATATTATTAAATATTATATATACACATTGAAACAATTCCACTATCATGGGAATTATATCATCGCTCGTGCGTGCGTACGGACTACCGTCACCACGATGCGATGAGATTCATTCTCCATGTTAACTATTCCTGAATGATTATAAAGTATATATAATGAATAATAAAAAAATATATGACATAATAATTATACTGGATTTATGTATATGTATAAATGTATGTCATCTACTTAATTCCATTCAATTCAAAAAGGAAACGAAAACCGCATTCATACGTACATACGGCCTACCGTCTCCATTAACGGTGTATTTCATTCCATTTATCGATCTATCATATATATATATATGTATATTTTGAATATATATTATATTTAAATCATGATTTACATTCTTAAATTAAGTAAATCATGATATATGTAATAATATCATGAACAACAAGTTGAAACATGTACAATAAATGTAACGATTTTACGCAAATCGCTGCTTTTACATAGAATTTACAAAATAACGGGTAATATAAAGTCATAAGGTAAAAATATATTATATCATAACAATGAATATGATTTTGTAATAAGTAAATGACATTGTTTAAATCATTATACAGGAGGTTCGGATACATACGAAGCATATCAGACATAAGGTAAGGGATAACTTTTCCAATCTCTCTCTTATCCGAGATTGTTTATTCGTAAGTATTTACTGGGGTTTTTGTTATCATCCATGTCCCTGTTTTCTAAAAATGTTTTCATGTTTGTTTAATGGCATTTTTACCCATTTTTTGGATTTTACCACATGTTATGAATGGAATCTTACACTTTTTTACCACATGATGAACTTTTTGACTTTTCCAACAAAAGTACGAGGAGAATGTTATTTTTAACTTATATGGCGTGAAAGGAATTTTTACGGTTTCATAAAACCTCATTTTTATTAATATTCCTCTACAATAATTAATTATTATTTTCTATAAAACCCTTTTCTTTTAAAATTGCATGGAATTTTGTGAAAAAAATGATTTTTATTAAGAAATTATGTTTTCCTCAATAGTTCATTTCAAGTGTTTTATCAAACCACTTTCCATATAAGATGACATTATTTAATATGTTTATGTTTCAGGTATAATGTCTCTATGATTTATATGGTTTCACTTTTCTTAGGATGAAATGATATCAATTTTTTATATGGATTATGTTATGATGGGATGATGTTTATAAAACCCATTTTGATCTTTGAGTAATGATGAATGATTTATGTTCAGGTTGTGGAACATGTAAGAATGAATTCATTATGAGATGGGTGGGACCTATATCTCCATACAATTAATTGGATAAATATTTATATCTCATGATATAGACATGGCTGGAATGGTGAGTTAATCCAGATCAGTGATACAGGACTGGAACGAGGAGTGAACTCGATTCGGAAAGGGACATTGTCCACTAAGATGGTCTTGGCAGTAATTCCCTGGCAACAATGGAAATCATATCATGTGCATAATGGTTTCCACAATTACAAGTTTTATTCCCATGATATTTTATCATTATTGATGTTCCTTTATGATATACGTCTTACGTACTTCCAAAATTTATGTCTTGCCTCATGATTTTGATGTTTAGATTTTATTTTCAACTTTTTCATTCAAATGTTTATAGATTGTTTTATGTTCTCTTTTATTTCCCTTACTGAGTATTTGAGCTCACCGTTTTTATGTTTTCCTTTCCCCAGGATATAAAGAAAGGTTTTAGGTAAGAAAACCAAAAATGGGAATATCTTTATGGGAGATGATGAAGATCTTTCACGATGATTAGAATATTTCGTTCAGAGTTTCAAAAGACACTAATCTAATACAATCATTGGGAATCTGTTTTTGTTAAGTATTAAGTATTCCTCAATAGTAATTTATTGTCCATGTACATCAAGATTTGGGTCTCTACACCTGCACCACATTGTGTTGGATGCAGACGTCAAATAACACGAATGGAGGGTGAGTGTTCAAGGACTGGACAGTACCCAGAGGTGGAACTCATGAGGAGCCAGTATCCGTAGGGGGACTTCATGAAGAGATGGTACTTGGCGGAGGTTGATGGGCGAGAGAGTTGAGGAGGCTATCTGTACATACCCTTCAGGTATGATCCTTAGTGGACGACCCGGGAGTTGTGCTATCAGTACCTACCCTTCTGGTAGGATCCGAGATGGACGACCCAGGAGATGCATCTATTTTCCAGCTATTTGTCTTTTCTGTTGTACTTTCATTCAGTTGTAGCTGTACTTTTCAGTTGGGTTTTTATTCTGGCCCATTTACTTTTCAGCACATTCTTGTGTACTTTGTGTATTACTTCCTCTTGTACTCCGAAGTGTTTGTTTACTTTTATAAAGGCAATGCCTTCCCAGTTATTGGGATTTATGCCTTTGGTGCTAGTTTCCAGCCCCTGGCCTATAGAAGGCGGGCATGGGATAGTCACAGCACGGGCCCCGAAGACGGATCGTTACAATCCCATTCGCTATGGCCGACTCCTCCTCCTTCACCTCCCACTACAATGTCGCCACCTACACCACCACTGGCTACCTCACCACCGAGTTCTTTGACACTAACTACTCCACCTCGTGGATTTAATAAATACCTCAAAACCATTTCTATCCCACTCACAATATCTCTCGCCTCTTCCTATGGTTCCCACTGAAAATCTTCTCTTCCAACCTCTACCTCTCGCACGGCCTCCTGTTTCCACTACATCATCGACCAATTTATCCTCCTCCAACTACGAACACCCTCTTTCAAAATAATCCCCACCCAGGCGTTTGCATTTTCGGTCACCTTCTCTTAGGGTTCCTTGTTTTTTTCATATACTCTCGGTTCCACCATCCAAAAATCATAAAATTGTTTCTTCACCATCGACCACTGTGGAGGACGTCCCCCAAACGATTCATTAAGCTCATAAACTTCACTGAAACCTCCACTTTCCTTGTAAAATCAATCTTCTTCTTCTTTCGTATATCTCACCGATGATTGCACATTGAACCTTGATGCAGATTCAACCATTTCTGGACACCTTCGGCACCAGGTATGTTTTTGTTCCTAACTAATATATTAGATTATGCTCTTATTAAAACATATTTATTTAACACTATTTATATAATACTTCTTCAATTTAATGAAATATTAATGATATCAAAGATCCATTTTTTGGGGCCCCAATATGTTACTAACATATCTCTATGAGTATTTAATGACAATATTGTTCAAGATCTACATAAAAGGTGTTATATCCACATTACATGATGCATTGAACTGCAAGTACAACCCATTCATTACTAATCACTCATTTTATACCATTTTTTCATGCAACTGACTCATTTCATTTTCCTATCTTCCTTCAAAGGTTCATCACATAATACATTAATGCATATTTTTACATTACTCATCATCCATCTTAAGCCATTTTTTTGTTAAATTGAATCTTTTCATTCTTAATTTTTCATGAATCTTTTAGGAGATCATACATTAATATCATTAAGACATGTAAATCATGCTATTATTGAAGGTAATATCAGCAATCATGTTTCTTAATCATGGAATTGTATTACAGTTTTCATTTTATAACATATTGTTTATAGTATTTTCTGGTATTTTTGGATCATTGGTGAATGCCTCATAATTATTATGTTTGATATTTTATCTCATGTCATCATTATTTGAAGGGATGTGTTATTTAGATGGGATTGATATTAATGTTTCAATTTATTGTGTCCATGCATTAGTTGAACATATTATTTGTGGGTATGTGTTTTATATATCTAATTATCAATACATCCATCAGAGTGAGTGATTACTGTTACTGCTTACTAGCATGCATCATTTTTTATTTTGAGGTACATACTATGTGAATGCAGGTTACTGGTCGTAAAATCATGGATTTATCCTCTATTTCATCAAACATATGAATGAAGGTAATCTGTTTTAACTATTCTCTCCACTTTATTTTGATCTTTGTGAACTAAAAACATATGAAATAGATTATTTTAATGCTCTAATACGATTATGTTTACAATATTTACTTCAATGTATATAGACAAGGTAGTATTTTAGAATGATTATGTGTTGATTCAGTGAGTTTCGTCTCCATTATGTGATTTTCATCTCATAATGTTTTAATAACACACTTAATCTTTTAAGATGAATATTGATTATTTTTATTTTTATATTGCAGGTGACTCAACCTGCACATGTAGAGATCAAGGGAATCCTACACTAATAAGTTCCTGATCTCTACAACAGGTATGTTTTCCTAAAATTGTGGAATAAACCTCCCTACCATGCATCATATTTCATTTTCATTTACACAATATATGAATTCATTTTACTGGTCATAAAATCATTGACTTAACCTCACTTTCATCAAACATATGAATGCAGGTGATGTGTTTGCACTATTAACTCCACTGTATATTGATTTTTTTGGACTAAAAACATATGAAACAGATGTTTATAATGTCTTTATAAGATTATGTTTTCTCTATTGACTCCAATGTATATTAACAAGGTAGTATTGTTCTATGTTTATGTTTTCATTCAACGAGTTTTGTCTCCATTATGGGTTATTCATCTCTACATACGGTATATTTTTCTAATTTTTTTGAATTAAGCTACCTACCATGCATCATATTTCATTTGCATTTACACACTATGAATGCAGGTTATTGGTTTTAAAATCAGGGAATTAACCTCCCTTTCATCCAACATATGAATTCAGGTTGTATGTTTTCTCTTTTGAATCCACTGTATATTGATTTTTTTGGACTAAAAACATATGAAACCGATGATTATAATGCTTTAATGTGATTATGTTTTCACTATTGAATCCAATTTATATTGAAAAGATAGTATTTTAGTTTGATTATTTTGTGATTCAGAATGTTTCGTCTCCATTATGAGAAATTCATCACATAGGACAAGTCAATGGATCTGTAGAATGATGAAAAGTAGTTGACTTCAATGTATGTTTACAAGGAAGTATTTTAGTATGATTATGTTGTGATTCAATGAGTTTTGTCACCATTATGGGATATTCATCTCATAATGTTTTAATAACTCACTTCATCTTCAATGATGAACAGTGATTATTTTTATTTATATATTGTAGGTGACACAACCTGCACATGATGAAATCAAGGGAATCTTGCACTAATAAGTTCCAAATCTCTACAAAAAGTATGTTTTCCTAAAATTATGGAATTAACCTCCCTACCATGCATCATTATTCATTTGCATTTACTCACTATGAATATAGGTTATTGGTCGTAAAATCATGGATTTTACCTCCCTTTCATCCATCATATGACTGTAGGTGATATGTTCTCACTATTGACACCACATTATATTGATTATTGTGGACTAAAAACATATGAAATAGATTATTGTAATGCTTTTATATGATTATGTTTTCACTATAGACTCCAACGTGTATTGAAAATGTAGTATTTTTGTATGATTATGTTGTGATTCAGTGGGTTTTGTCTCCATTATGTGATATTCATCTCTACAACAGGTATGTTTTCCAAAAATTATGAAATTAACCTCCCTACCGTGATTAATTTTTAATTTTCATTTACACACTATATGAATGCAGGTTATTGGTCATAAAATTAGGGATTTAACCTCCCTTTCAACCAACATATGAATGCATGTGATACTTTTTCACTATCGACTCCACTGTATATTGATTTTTGGGGACTAAAAACATATGAAACAGATGATTATAATGCTTTTATATGAACATGGTTTCACTGTTGACTCCAATGTATATTGAAAAGGTATTATTTTAGTATGATTATGTTGTGATTCAGTGAGTTTTTTCTCCATTATGGGATATTCATCTCATAGGACAAGTCAATGGATCTGTATAATGATGCAATATTGTAGACTTTTGGGTCATTTATATGAGTTTCGAAATATACATTGATTGTTCAAATCCCAGCATAGCAATGAACCGAAATATTGATGAATGTGTAGGGGTTGATGGAATGAATGCCTTCAATTTACAAGCATGGAGAACAAACAGTAGAGATGTGTATCATTTATGTCTCATCGAGGATTGAGGCAGATATTTTTTTACCAAATAAGACTTAAACATGATAGGATGTATGGAATCTTATATTTTTTACAACTCAAGCAGTAAATGATATATAGATAATCACATTCATCCTGAGTTTGACTGGACAGTCTACGAGTTTTAATTTATATTTGTTGATCTGAATATGTGATCGACATACTAAAGCTGTACAACCACTTTAATTCAATTATATTGATAATCATGTGAGTTCCATCCAGTATTTAATGATATTAATCAACATTTTGATATTTTAATTTATAAATTATTATTGATTTATATTAATTATTTTAAGATATTTATAAATTCCTTTTATATGTTTTTTTATTTTAATTTCATGTACATTATTAGTTCTTAAATGGGTGGGTTTGATTTGATCATTTTCAAAATGAAATCAAATTTGAATATTGAACACTAGTATTTGACTGAGTTTAGGTTGAGTAGTGAGTTTGAGCTAAATCACAAGTTGGAGTTCTGTAATGTGTCACTCTACTCAACAAAAATACACTTTCTTTTGATCAATGAATGTATTAGGGTAGATTTGTATATATTAAAAGTCAATATACATTGATTTCATAGGTACCATGAACAAAATATTTCAAATATATATATTTTACTCAATTATAATTTTTAGGTGATCAACCAATGGGTGTCCTTATTGATTGTGTAAAAATTATTTTTAATATTGCAAATAATTTTTTAAGATTAATGTTGATTATTTTTATTTATATATTACAGGTGAATAAACCTCCAAATGAAGATATCAATAGAATTTCTGCAATGGAGTTGGACTTGAATATATATCATCTGTATTGGTCTACTAATGTTTTAAAACCTTGGAATATTTTCAAAGTCTAACCTCATTTCACTTATTGTTCTTAGAGGATTAAATAATTACTGCAATTTATTTATTTTTAATGTGAATCTTCATATATTAATAACCTATCAGTAGAGGATCCATTAATTACATATTGGTTTTAACACCAAAAAACATGATTGAATCGTAGTTACAGTATACTATTGTTATAGATTTTTATGAAATATGGATGATGTACTATGTTTATGAAGTCCATACCTAATAATTTCGTTCCATTGGGAGAAGCTTGTAGGAAACAATATTCCCTCCATAACAAGATTCTTCTCCTTCTGAGGGGGAGCTGATTGCATCTCAACTGAGGTGAAATTAGCCAACCCCTCTTATATTCATTCCACTGTGAATTTGAATGTCATGTTGGAGGGTAAATACTCTCCCACAAATGCCAACAAATACTATTAAAGTCATCCTAGTAAGATATCAATGGTTGTACAATTAGAAATGAAAACCTCAGAACCCTCTTAAGGATATCAACAAGTAAATTACTACAGACTGTTTGTCTTCCATTTCTTCTATGATTTGTCCATCAGATACACATGACATGGATGAACATTCTACTATGGTGCATGTTTTTTCTGTTAAACGTGATTCTCTTATTATCCATGCAGGTCAACCTGATGATGATCTGGTGGCATCCAATGGGGAAGAATACCACCATGTCCTCTTCACCAATGACGTAGACATTCCCTAAGAAAAATTCAAAAAAAGTGGTATTAGAATTGATCATTACCAGGTACTTCTATTTATAATTTCTCCATTTTATTTTTTTAGAAAACAAACACCATATTAATCTAATATTAATATTTTTCTTGCATGACATGAAAATCAATGTATTGGATCATTAGTTGAGTGTTCCAACACTAAAATTGGATTTGTTACAATAGGTATAGTTATATAATGTAGTCAGGTATATGTTCTTATCTTCATTGAGTGTTTCATTCATGAAATCATTGTAAGAAACTAAAATTCATTATTTTCAATTCATTTTAATATTTTCATGTCATTGGCATTTTTTCAATGATTAATACATTCAATCCATTTATTCTTGTAGATTGGGTACTGGTAACCATCAGATTCATGTTTATATGATTTTAATAATCAATAATATTTGTTACTTATTATTTAATTTCAATTATTTTTGTAGAAATATATGTTCATTGAGTTTGATGCTGATGATTTAGTTCAAATAAATGTTGCAACCTCTCAAAACTCCGTGGAAAAAACAATCAATAGTGATGAACTGCATCAAATATAAACAAAAATACTCATGAATATGATGGAAATTTTTCGGTGCAATGGAAATTTAATAGTTACAATTTAATGCTACTATTATTTTAAAAATATCAATGAATTTTTTATTTCCAGTATGATCTCTTTATATCAGTTTTGTTTGAACCTGTTTTTTTTTCAAGTTTCAGTTTTTGATGTCTACCACATGTACACAACAGATTACATAGATTCATTTCTAACCATTTTTCACTACTGAAATGATCAACAACCAACATACATGATATACTGCAAACCAGAAAGTGTTGAAACCACTGCTTGTATAAGGACACGCCCTTAAAAAAACACATAATCTTGAATTAATGGAATAATTAACATTTAAGATCTTTTCATGTTTTGAGTATTAGATAATTAGGCCATATATAATACATAACAAATTGAAGATTACATGTACACAATACTACTCAGTATCCATATTATCATAAAATACAAACTATTGAATTGAAACATGACTATTTAGAGGTTTTAGACAGTATGACTTTTCCTTGATCCATTCCATGACCCTCTTCATCTTTAAGTCCTATGAAGAACAATTCAAACACTTGGGATGAACATAAAAAGCTCAGTAAGGGTTATAAAATAAGGAAATAAAACCTTACCCCATCAATAATTACAAATAAATAAAACCAATACTTTTCAATCATAACATACCTTACAAAATCATAATATTTAGAAATCATAAATCATAAAGGTAACTTATGTCATTCATAAAAAACATACATTGTAACTATGACAGCTACATAGGGAGTCACATTTGGAATACCCATCATAGTATATTCCATAAATATCATAGTAGAAACATTCACATTTACGTCTGTCACGTTACCCAATGCATTGGAGAGCTATCTCGGGCTCACCCGCCCTAGGTTTATCACGGAACCACCCGTATAAGTAAACAATGCCCAATAACAATAACATAACACTTAAAACAAGCATAAAAAAAGATAAAATTTCCATATTCCAATCACAATATATCATATCTATATATTTAAATTAACAATTATTTTTTAAACCATTTAATAACCATTTATAACATTTAATAAATAGATTTTTGAATCAAAGTGTCCCATACCACAATGAAGATTTTAAAGAAATTAACAATTTAGAAAATTAATTTACATATAAATAAATCCAAAAACCATTTTGAAAACATGGACATTGATGATAAATTTTTAGAAGAATAAATCATTAAAACATTTAAAATGAAATTTTAGTTAAAGAGTTTTTATCAAAATTAGAGATGCTTGAATACAAATAATTGAGGAATAACATTTAATAATAACTTTATACTATCATGATAATAAAAGTATTAATGATATAATATTCCAAAGGATAGTATATACACCATATATTAGTGAATTGGTGCATAAAAATAATTAAGTCTTAATGGAATGTAAATTGAGACACAATCCCTTATAAAGATGGTATCCTTAGATTAAGGATAAATCAATGACATAATTTATGTGTGAAAAATATAAATACTCCCAATATAAGTGGATATTATGTTTAAAACAATCAGAGGTCATTCACGCATATTTATTACACTCCGTAATCAACAAGTAGAAGTTTAACACAAAGAATTGAAATTGGGTTTAGAAGTCCCATTAACAAAAAATTAACAGCATAACAACGTCACTTTAAAATTCCAAAAACGAGTAGATGAGATAAAAATTGTATCTAATCAAATGGAAATAAAATTTACATCAATATGGATATAGAAGAACATATCCCAACATAAGAATATGTAAATTAAAAGACATAACAAAAACCAGTCTTTTAAAAAGAGGATTGTGAAAGGTTCCCTTACAGATTTTGTAACATTCGAAATATACACCACATGAAAGAAGGATCATAAAATGAACATGTAATTACACCTAAATTAAAGTATATTACACAGGGAATACATTCATGGGTAGTACATACACCACATGAAATAAATAAGTGCCAAACAATGTAAATCTCACAGAATTGAAAATGAGATAAGAAATCCCTTACGAAAATTCGGCAGCCTAACGACGCCACTTAAAACATCAAAAAATGGATTGATGAGATCAAATAGGTTATCTCATCATATGAACAGAAAAATTACCTTATTATTAATATAAAAGAACATCCCCTAACATAATAAAGTGGATCTTAGAATAAGTGATAGAAAATATAGTACTTAAAAAGAATGAAAGAGGTAGGATCCCTTACCTCGTGTCCAACTTGACTCGATTGTTCTTTAATCTCCTGAATAATAAACTAATGTTAATTTTTAGTTTCTTAAGAACCTTTTTAAAGTTTGTTATTACTTTTATATCACTTATTAGGATGTTATAATAATTATGTAATCATTTAAGTTAATAATGTTCATTTTGTTGATATTTAGTACTTGAGTCAAAAATGGACTTCTTATAATTACAAGTTGTTCATGTGGTCAAAGGATAATTATATCCAGAATTATATTCATGATTTATATATCATATATATCATATATATATATATATATACCATATATAAATATATTTATAATAGTACATAACATTTAGATGTATGAAATAAAATGCACCGTTCATGGAGACAGTAAGTCGTACGTACGCATGAACACTACATTGATTTCTATTTCTTATTTTAATGGAATTATAACAAAATAACACATCGTTATATTATAATTTCAGTATAATATCATATATAAGATCATTAACTCAATCCTTTATACATCCCACATAAGGCATTAATGAGTCACATCACTTTGAGGGGGCAGTAGTCCGCACTTCCTCTAATGAGATTATCGCGTTTACCCATAATGGAAAACATAAAGGAATGATATAAATGAAAATTACAGAAGAATAATGAAAAAATAAACAGAATATATATCATATATAAATTCAATTCCATCATAATGGCCATCATGAGGGGCGGTATGAGTTAATCGAACAATCATCGTTTCGTGAGGCATTAGTTTACCATCCACAAAAACTTTATGTTATTCATCCATTATATGGAGGTGTGTGTAAGTGTAGCTCGAATACTTCTCATAAAACATCATAGTATATTAAGGATACTGATGTTGTTACAAAATTAAGGAATAAAAAGTGTTTAGGGGTTGGATAAGTGAAATAAAAGAAAACAATTTAAGAGAAACTTTTGCCTTTAATTTGGGTAACTCTCTTTGGTTTGAACCAAAGGACATCTTTAAGGGACTTATACCTAAGGTAAGGATTCTATGAGAAGGATAGGGATGTTGGGAGATTAAATGGTCATTTTTTTATGAGAGAAAAGGCTTGAGAGGTGTGAGTAATTGGATAAGATTGGTCTCCTTTTATAAGGGAGAGGAGGGGCTCTTTAGGAAAGTGTGAAAAAATTATTTTATTTTAAACATATATTCGGTTTCAAAATGTCCAAAAATCATTAAATTATAATATAAGAACACTCATATTCTAAATAAAATCATCCAATAAGAATTTAACATATTTTGGATAATATTTTAATCATTATATTATTATTTATTTGAATCATTTATTAATGAGGTAAACACTGCATCATTATTGTTTCATAAATAATTTAATTTATTTAATGTCTAAAAATTATATAAAAAAATCCATGATGTAGGAAATATTTTTATCTTTCTAATGAATATTTATATTCCAAAATATAATTTATATAAACCCTTCTAAAAATTAATTTACTAAAATCTATTTTCTTTTGTCATTTTTTTCTTTACTTTAAGTTAATTAATCTAAATTGTCATTATCACACCCATGTGTCTCAATGGGGTCCCAAAATCGACCCAAAGATGCTCATGTTCGTAAATAACTCAGCCAATAAGGTTTACAAAATTGTTAAGGTAATTTTAAATGATTATAATATTCTTTTAACCTTGAATTACACCCTATTTACCTATAACCGCAGTAAATAAAAGTCAAAAGTTACTATTCGCCAAAAGTTATTTTCATCTTAATGAACCAAATTTTACTTCTTGGTAACAACCATGTATGTAGAATTTTTATAATTAAATTAAAAAAAGTAGTAAAATTATATTTAAATGAAAAAGTTAGTTTTTTAACTACCACTAAGTGGTTTCACTATTCAATAAAAAAATGAACATTATCATAAAAATTACAACAATTTACACAAAGTCAATGTTTATGTTACCATTCTAAAGAAGGATTTCATTTGTTCAATTATAAAGTATTAATGTGACCAAATCTGTATTCAAAGAGGGTTATCCATTAAAAGGTGGTAAATCAGCATTTTAATGTACATTATGATTAAAATTAGATTCATTCATATTTTAAGCCTCTAACATTCTATGGGATAAATGTAAATATATTTAACAATAATGTATAATTATATTGTAGTTAGTTTCATTAATTCCCGCCAATACAACATCTAGAAGTTAACTACCATTTAAAATAATAATATTATATTATTAGTGTGCAATGTATGATTTCAAAGAAACCCGTTGTTGCGTATCGGGTACACTATCGCACATAACAACCCCTTTAAAGTAAAATTAATATTTAATTCCCAAATATAAATAAATATGAAAAATTTCATATTCTTTATTTACCTGGGATGTTACATCCTTCCCCCCTTTTTAGAATTGCGTCCTTTCAATTTTAAAACTCGGCTTGAAAACTTCATTAAAAGTCCCACATCAGAAAAGAGTTAGTAAAACAATCACTTTAAAAGAAGGACAGTGAATTAAAAAGGTCACCTGAGATAACCCACACTAGGATTACATGTTGGAAAACATGTATATGGAGCAGAAAAAAACCTTCATGTTCTGATGGAGAGTGATACAAAACATGTTTTGGAAATAGTTATCCACCGGAAAATCACAAACATGTTATGGGTTAAACAATCTTCGATTCCTCAGTAAGAAAAGTTAACAGACATGGTTTCAATTTAATTTATTATTCGTTGAGGAATTTATTTATGAGCCTAACGAAAAACATAAGGAAATATACTTACTTTTCATATAGACATTCATCTTTTACTATATTTCCAACACAAACTCATATTTTCTCCAAACGATGAATATTCAAGATGACATTTCTTTCACATTAAGAGCGCTATAATCAACTTCGAGAGAATCACATAATCCAAAAAATATGATGTATATATTTCCCATGTATTTATATATTTATTAAAAACAAAACATTTAGTATAATATTAGATAATCCCCCAAAAGTACAAACTTTTATATAAAGAGAAACTACTCTTAATCTCCAAAATTTTTCTTACAAAACCCAAAGTTCAACAATGACCATTCAATAAACAATTGTCCCCAAAATTCGTCAAAAGTAACCCAAATTGTGATTGTAACCCAAATCTCATGAGGATTTAATTATGTAGACTTCCAAGATACATCGTAACAATTTTCTCCAATTGACACCAATTACTCATAATGTTTCATATTGAAAAGAAATTAACCTAATCAAATATTCTTCGTGATAGTTTAATAATTTTCAAATTTAATTCTAATAATCATGTGTCCCAAATGAAAACATAGATTCTTCCAAACTAAAATTTCAACCATTATTCCACAATTGAAATCCCATGGTATTCTATCTTCTGTAGGCATATAGTGTTTCCTCAAAAGAGAGAACGTCTTCCCCCACAACCTTTATCACTTAATCACTAAATCATTTTTCTATAAAAATTATATCCATTTGATAAAGCATAAGTTACAAAAATCAACTTATTCTTATTCTATAAAATCATTTTAATAAAATAATATGTTTTACTAACCAGGGACTTCTAGTAGGCTAGTGGTAGGTGATGCGCCCATATCGCCCATCGGTTGTGGGTTCTAATCCAACATCCTTGTCAGATGCGATGGGGTTTCACCCATCCTACAGGTTGTTATTTTTATAAAAATAAAAAATAACCCTAAAATGTTTTAAACTCAAAGGTTTCTGTATACTTCTCATTTTCATCCAAATTCATTATGATCTCAATATCTTATTTCTTGAAGTCTAATTTTCTCCACCATATAATAAAATAAAACAATCCTAAAATTGAATAACATCAAACCTTGATAATGGTGTCCATTTGGTTTCATCGTCATCATGTTCACATAGGTAGAATGTCCATGCATTGCAACAATGATTTGGAGATCCTTAAAAATCATTTTCGTCCTCCTTCCAAATACACCTTGAACAACATGGTTCATATGGGTGTTCACAGAAAAACAGTTTTGGAAAATAATCATTTATGACATATAATTTCAAAACATCTGATAAAATATGATTTCTATAAAATAGTCGAACCAAATTTGAGATGAAACATTCAATTAACGGACCTTTTAAAATACTGTAAGTATGTGATGAGAGACTATATTATAAAGTCAAATATAAATAGTTTGTGCAAGGTTATCCTTCTTCAGCATTTTTTTTATAATCATAATATGCTTCAAAATATTGTGATAAGCTAAAATATTTAAAAATGCCTTGTTAATTTTTACCTTTCCTGAAAATATGATAATATTGTAAAAATAGGATTTTTATAAATACAACCCATGATCCACGATTATAACTAGGTATATTGGAGGTTTTTGATATCTCAAACAACTGCCTACAAGTGAGTTGTATGCTAGAAAAAGTTTCACAATGATCCGAACATGAATTTGTAATAATTATTGAAAGCATGTCATCAGCAGGAGATAGAAATGTCGTTTGGGATCCTCCTCCTTCCATTTGATACTTACTTTCCTTGATCTGAAAAAGTTATAAAACAAGGATTTAACTGAAATAGTAGGCATAGGGACTAACCATGTGTGTAAGAAAAACTCCTAATCTTTAAAGTTGTCTAAACTGAAATCTCATACCAAACTATAAGGACCCGACCTTAAAACAACACATAATCTTGAATTAAATTATTAATTCACATTGAAGATCATTTCAGGTTTAGAGTTTAAGAGAATTATTCTATAACTAATAAATAAAAACATGAAGATTACATGTAGACAATACTACTCAGTATTGATTTTATCATAAAATAAAAACTGTTGAAAAGAAACGCGTCTAGTTCCATGTTTTAAATAGCATGTCTTTTCCATGATCCATTCCATGACCCTATTCATCTTTAAGTCCTGTGAAAAACATTTTTAAAAAACATGGGATGAGCATAAAAATATCAGTAAGGGTTATAAAATAATGAAATTTAACATTATCCCATCAATAATTTCAAATTAATGAAAACAATACTTTTCAATAATAACATACCTTACAAAATCATAAGATTTATGAATAACACATATAAATCATAAATCATAAAGGTAACTTATGGAATTTATAACATACTTACATTGTAGCCATCACATCTACATAAAGAGTCGCATTTGGAATACCCATCACAGTATATTCCATAAATCATTTAGGAGAAACATTCAAATTTACCTTTGTCACATTACCCAATGCATTGGAGAGCTATCTCGGGTTCACCCGCCCTAGGTTTATCACGGAACCAATCGTATATATAAACAGTTTCCAACAACCATAACATAACACACACAAAAATGATAATAGAAAGATAATATTTCCACATTACAATCACAATATATCACATCAAGATATTGAAATAAACAATTCTTTATCAAACCATTTTCATAACCATTTAAAACATTTAATAGACTTTTGAATCAATAATTCCCATAAAACTTTGAAGATTTTAAATATATTAATATTTTAAAACAATAATGTCCATATACATAAATATGAAAACAATTTTGAAAACATGGACATTGATGATAAGTATTTAAAATAATATATTTTTAAAACATTTAAAATGATATTTTTGTTAAACAGTTTTTAACAAAATGAGAGACGCTTGAATACAAATAATAGTGGAATAAAATTTAATCATAACATTATAATATCATGAGAATAAAAGGAATAATGATATAATATGTCAAAGTACCATATATGTATTATATAAGAGTGAATTGGTGCATAAAAATAATGAAGTCTCAATTGAATGTAAATTGAGATGTAGACCCTTATAAAGACAGTATCCTTAGATTAAGGATAAATCAATGCCATAATTTATGTGTGAAAAATATGAATACACGAAATATAAGTGGATATTAAATGAAAAAAATTCAGAGGTCATTCAATCATATTTATATCATGACGTAACTAACAACTAGAAGTTTAACCCAAAGAATTGAAATTGGGTTATGAAGTCCCATTCACAAAAATTCGACAGCCAAACAGCATCACTTTAAAAATTTGAAAATAAGATGATGAGATAAAAATTTTATCTGATCACATGGACATAAAATATACATCAATAATAATATAGAAGAAAATATCCCAACATAATAAGATGTAAATTAAAAGACATAACAAAAATAAGACTTTTAAAAAGAGGAGTGTGAAAGGTTCCCTTACCGGTTTGGAAACATTTGAAACATACACCACATGAAATAAGGATCAAAAAATGAAGATGTAATTACCCCTAAATTATAAATTATTACACAGGTAATTCATTCATGGTCAGTACATACACCACATGCAATAAATAAGTGGCTAAAAATGGAAAGGTCATGGAATTAAAAGTTAGATACGTAATCCCTTAAGAAAATTCAGCAGCCTAACAATGCCACTTAAAACATTCAAAAATGGATTTATGAGATAAAATAAGGTAAATCATCATATTAATATAATAATTATAGTATGAGTAATATAAAATCACATTCCCTAACATAATAAATAGGATCATTGAATAAGTGACATACAAGAGAGTACTTAAAAAGAAAGAGAGAGGGAGGATACATTACCTCACGTCTGACTTGATTCGATCGTAATTTAATCTCCTGAATAATAAATTAAAGTTAATTTATACTTGGTTAAGTACCTTTTTCATGTATATTATTCCTTATATATCACTTATTACCATGTTATAATCATTATGTAATCATTTATGTTTATAATGTTCGTTTTGTCGATATTTGGTACTTGAGTCAAAAATGGACTTCTTATAATTACATGTTGTTCATGTGGTCAAAGGTTCATTATATCCAGAATGATATTCATTATTTAGATATCATATATATCATATATATCCAGTATATAGATGTATTTATAATATTACATAACATTTAGAGGTAAGAAATGAAATGCGCCGTTCATGGAGACGGTAAGCCATGCGTATGCATGAATGCTACTTTCATTTTTATTTCTTATTTTAAAGGAATTAAACATAATTAAACATAGGTATATTATAATTTCAGTATAATATCATATATAATATCATTAACTCAATCCTCTATACATCCCACATAAGGCATTAACGAGTCACGTCACTTTGAGGGGGCGGCAGTCCGCACTTCCTCCAATGAGATTATCACGTTTACCCATAATGGAAACCAAAAAGGCATAATATAAATGAAAATTAAAGAAGCATAAAGAAAAAATAAACATAATATATATCATATATAAATACATTTCCATCATAATGGCCACCATCAGAGGAGGTAGGAGATAATCAAACAATCATCGTTTCGTGAGGCGTTAGTTTTCTATCGACAATAACATTATGTTTTTCAACCATAGATGGAGGTGTGTGTAAATGTGCTTGAATAATTCTCATAAAAACATCCTAGTATATTTATTATACTGATGTTGTTACAAAAGTAAGGAATAAAAAGAGTTATGGGATAGAGATGTAAAATAAGAAAAACAATTTAAGAGAAACAGTTACAATTAATTTGTGTAACTCCCTTTGGTTTGATCCAAAGGACTTCTGGAAGTGTCTTCATCCTATGTTAAGGCTTCTTGGAGCAGGATAGGGATGTAGGGAGATTAATTGGGTAGATATTGGATGATTCAAAAGGCTTTAGAGATGTGAGGAATTTGTTAGAATTGGTCTCCTTTTATAAGGGAGAGGAGGGGCTCTTTAGGAAAGTGTGAAATAATTATTTTATTATAAACATATCTTAAGTTTCAAAAGGTCCAAAAATCATTAAATTAATATATAATATGACTCATATTCGAAATAAATTCATCCAATCATAATTTTACATGTTCTGGATAATATTTTAATCATTATTTTATTATTTATTTAAATCATTTATTAATGAGGTAAACACTACATCATTATTGTGTCAAGATAATTTAAATTATTTGATGTATAAATATTATATAAAAAATACCATGATATAGGAAATATTATTAGCATTCTAATGACTATTTAGAGTCGAAAATATAATTTCTATAATCCCTTCTAAAAATTCATTTAATATAAGATATTTTCTATTGTCATTTTTGCCTTTATTTGAAGTTAATTAATCTAAATTGTCATTATCACTCCCATGTGGCTCAATGGGGTCTCAAAATCGACCCAAAGATGATGATGGTCGAAAATATCTCAATAAATAAGGTTTAGACATTTGTTAAGTTAATTTTGAATTATTATAATACTCTTTTAACCTTGAATTACCCTATTTACCTTTAATCGCGGTAAATAAAATTCCCAAGTTACAATTCACCAAAAATAATTTTCATCTAAATGAACAAAATTTTACTTATTGATAACAACCATGTATGTCAGAATTTTGAAATTAAATTCATATAAGTGGTAAAATATTATTTAAATGAAAAAGATAGTTTTTTTAACTACCTCTATGTGGTTTCACTATTTATTAAAAAATGATCTTTATCAGAAACATTCCAAAAATTTACACAAAGTAAATTTTGATGTTCCCATTCTAACAAAGGATTTTATTTGGTCAATTAGAAAGTATTAAAGTGACCAAATCTATATTTAATGAGGTTTTTCCATTAAAAGGTGGTAAATCAGCCTTTTAATGTTAATTATTATTAAAATTACATTCATTCATATTTTAAGCCTCTAACTTTTTATTGGATAAATGTAAATACATTTAACAATCATGTATAATCATATTGTAGTTTTATTGTTCATTCCCACCAATACAACGTCTAGGATTTTAATACTAGTTAAAATAATTATATTATACTATTAGTTTGCAACGTATGATTTCATAGAAACCCGTTTTTGCGTATTGGGTACGCTATCGCACATAACAACCCCTTTAAAGTAAAAATAATATTTAATTCACAAATATTAATAAATATGAAAATTTTCATATTCATTATTTACCTGTGATGTTACAACTGGATGGTGTTTATTTTAATGTATTTCCTTTAAAATGTCTCTGAATGACACATCATGTACTATTTAGGGACGTGCTCATAATTATTTGAAATTTAATATGATATCAGAGGATTGTATGTTATTCAAACTTAAATTTTTATACCAAAACATTATGTTTCAAAACTCAACTTTCTTTTATGAAACAAACTCTCTTAGTCACTCCTCCCACATTCAATATATCATTAATAAAATTTCATTTTTTATTTACAGTATAAAATCTTTATTTTAGTTTTGTTTGAACTTGTTATTTTCACATTCAGATTCTAATGTATATCCCTTGTACAAAAAACAGATTACATGGTCCCATTTATCCCAATTTTTCACCACTGTAATGATCAACAACTCTATGATGCCAACATTCATGATAGGTTTTAGTGCAGAAAGTGTTGAAACCACTACTGGATGCCATTTATTTCAATAGATTTTCTTTTTAATTTCTGAATGAAACATCATGTACTATTATAGAGGTGCTTATAATTTTTTGAAATGTAATATGATATCAGAGGATTTTCTATAATTTCTATTCACTTTTATATAATAAGCCATTTGTTGAAAAACAAAACATTCTTTTCAAAACCAACTATGTCAGTCTCCCCTTCCACAATCAATAAATCAATTAGAAATATTCAATATTCATAATTATTTTATCTTATTTTAGTTTTAGGATAACTCAGGATTTCAGTTTCTCGATGCTTAAAATGAATTATCATTTCGTCACATAGATCATTTATGTTTTCTACTAATATAATGATATAATGATGTCTCTGTTCTCTAAATGTTTCAATATTACTTACCATTCACTTGAATTTTTAATATATTTTTTTAAGTGTTCATTAGTAAATTGTTAAAACATGAATCCCTTTTGAAAATAGAAATTTGTTTATGGTGTCGTGCGAGTGCACGGGTGGGGTACTAGTTATAAGTAAATTGAAATTCCAGAACCAATATGAATCTATGAATCAAAAACTTCTTTTAAATATGTAGTTAGAAACTAGATGTTAAACATAATTTTGTCTCTTTTATGATTTGAATTTTGGAGAATGGGAAACTACCGTTGCAATCAGTAAGGTATGTGGAGTTTGACAAAACCAACTTGATTTTTGGTGAATAGTATAATATCTTTTTGAATAAAAATATGAATAGTAATATTACCATTATGATTAGAAAATGTAATATTAATTTGTTTACTTATGGTTATAATATAATTAGGTATTGATTGGTTTTTAAGGTTGATATAAAATGTGTTATAGTTTTAAAATCGTTATTTTTCAAATAAATTATGATATTAATTAAAAATTAAATTAATCATATATAAAAAATTCTTTAAAATAATTGGAGTTAATTTTTGAAATATACAGGTCAAAAAATGATTATGCTAAATTTTTGTTATTTTTATGAAATTATTCATTTTTTGATGAATAGTAAAATAAGGTAATTTACCTTATATATACATTTTCAGTTAAATAAACTAATCCCTGCATCATGGATGATGTCATCACAATTGGTTCATACACAAATTCTCTATTTACTATTATTGGTCTAATTAATCATGACTATTCGTAGTCTAGAATAAAACATTAAGCTCCTGCTTAAAATAATTGAAAACCCCTCCTCTCCACCACTATAAATACCACCCTCACTCCCCCACTTCCTCTCATTCCTCTCAAGAGTTCATAATTCACTGATTTCTTCCAAATATCATTCCCAAGGCACTTTACCACGTCCAATACCTTTTGTTCTTACCAAAATGTCAACAGTAAAATCCATAAGGTGGATCTCAAGGAAAAGTGAACAATAGATAAAAATCATCAATATTTTTCTTCTGTTTCCATTTCAAATACTTTTATTATTATTATATATTCCCCTTACAATATATAAGATAAATAAAAGTGAAATATTCTTATATATTTTTGATTTTATCATATTTATGGAAAAAAATAAGTCATCATTACTCCCCTCCTCTTCCTCTTATTATAAAAAAATATATGTGATGTGCTGATTTACAAAATTCCTTGAAGATGTGTTTTTAGTTTAAATTACATAATCAAAATTTCTATAAAACTATTTTTATGGTTGAAAAAGATTTTAAATTGTATTATATATTCTCTTATATAATCTACAGTTAAAATATATCAATAATATAATGTCATATGATGAATCTGCATTGTGATTATCAAAAAATCGCCAAAATGATCTAAAATGATATCACATAATGATTTATCTAATGATTAATTATTATAACATATAAACAAAATGATTTATTTATTTATGAAATATTATTTAATGATATTAATTCAAATTAATTCCATGTAGCAGACATGGTTTTAAGAATGAAACAATATGTTCAATAGCATACATGATAAACTACCTCGAGCATAAAAAACTAATAATATTATTATTTAAATGATACCATTATAAAAAATATGTTTAAATAGTGAAAATTAATAGTCTAAATTTAATAATAAATATTTGGTATACACATGTTTAAAACATGATTAATTGGTGTCGAAATTTATTTCAAAAGAAAAAAAAACAAATTGAATATAAAGTATGTGTTTTTTTGAAGAACTTTTTAAAAATAGAATTATTGTGTTTATAAAATCGTATAAATAATTATTGATTTTCATTTAATGAAATATATGTGTTTTATCGAAAATGTAATTTTTTAAATTCAACTTACTTGTTTTCTAGATATGATAAAAGAACAAATTCAATTTTTTTTAATAAAAGAAGTATTTTTCTAAAAATGTTGTCTTACGACCATTTGATGTAGAACCCCTTTTAAATATTGTTTTAACACATTTATATATTCTATTTGAATATATAAACATCATATTTGGAATAGGTAAATAATAATTTACTTTGAAGAATTTTTTATATTTTTCACATAACTATCATGTTTTGATGAATTGTAAAATGACGGAAAATTTAAATTGAAAAAAAATTTCAATCGAGAAAATTTATATGGATAAATAATATTATTTAGTGGTTTTAATGAATAAATGAATTATATTTTTATCATTTAATCCAATTTTGTTAGATATAACAAATGTAACACTAAAATTGGATATAAATACATGTCTATCATTTGATTGTTTTTACTTCTTAACAACAAGATTTATGGTTTTGAAATCAGGAATTAATTTTATATTTTTTTTTGTAAATTGTATGTTTTGAATATAGAAATATTGATTCCATATTTGGAATCAAATGGTCCAAATTATTTGAATATATACCATTAATGTTTTGACATTATGAACAAAAGCTTTAGTAATTATTATTTCTACCATTGTAAAATTGTAAATCTGGAAATTAATAATGAAATAATAATATTTTAATAAAATAAAACTACACTAAATCGAGTCTTAATCCTATTGTATGAGTTATCTAATAGCATTAAAATCATTATGATAAACTTTTTTCATTTGGGAGACACTTTTAATTGATAATGATATGTTTTAAAAATTAATTAATTGTAATGAGAAAAGTAACATAAACATCTATCATTGTAAAAAACAATTATTATATGGGGTTATATAAGTGATCGATTTGACTATAAATATTAATTATAATGAAAAAAAATCATACATTATGATTTTTTATTTATAAAATTATGAATTCAAATAAATAAATTTAATTATATAATACTTTTGATACATGGTTTACTTCATTAATAAGGATTCAAAAAAATTATATTATAAATAATGAAATAAATGATATTTTACATCATTAATGTCATAAATTAATTATCTAGGTCAGTATGAAATTTTATTATTTGTTATATGGAATAAAGTTGTTATGAATTTGTAAGATAGTCATATATGAATAGTGTCCAAAATTGACATAATTCATAACATAAAATATTAAATAATTTATTAAACGATATTAAATTCCTAAAAATCTATGATTTAGAAAAATGGTTAAGATATGTCCAAATATTTCATTAATGACTTTTTTAGGACTTTTTATATTATATGTAAATTACATTATCCCACAATATAGAAATAACAATATATTACTATAATATTAAAAATGTAAAATATGGGTATTACCAAAAATATAAGGGTAAAACAATATTCAGAACATGTCAAAAATTTATTGGATTAGGGGTATTCGAACCAAAATAATTATAGCTTCATATTAAATTATATTTGGTCCATTTTTATCAAAATTTTATTTATAATAATTTAATATTTCTAGATCATCATAATGTGTCCCTCCTCCCTCTTATAGAAGGCCGACACATCCACCCACATACTCACACCTCTAAATCCCATTGTCATATAAAACATATAATCAAATAAGATCCCAACATGCCTTATTTTCTCCGTGATGTCATACATTGGGATGATATAATTTTAATAATTCCTTTGGTCTCAAATAAAAAAAAGTTTTGTGATTTAGAGGTAATAGATTCTATCAAATTCCAATCCTTTATTTTCCTTATCCACTCTATATTATCTTCCTATTATAAAAAAATAAAAAAGCAAGTATCCTAAATATACATGGATATTTTTATGAGAATTTTTCAAAATAAACTTACACACACATCCATATAATGTATACGAACATTATGTTTATGTGTATAGTGAACTACTACCTTACGAAATGATTATTGTTCAATTATCCCCTTCCACCTCCCAAGGTTCCCATTATGATGGATCTATTATTAATTGTGATATATATAATATTTATATTTCATATATTATTCTATTATATTTATTTAAAACATTACTTTATGCATTCCATGATGTGTAAAAACGAAAATTACATTTGGGGAAGTGTGGACTACCACCTCCTCAAAGTGAAATGAATCCTTCATGCAATACATGGAAAATATAAATTATTGTTTTATTAAACATATGAGAAATACATGACATAAATTTAATATTGGTATTATAAAATAATTTTTTTATAATTTTATTATTATTCTTTTAATATGAAAAAGAAATGAAAGTAGTTTTCATGCGTAGGTACGGCCTACCATCTCCAAGAACGGTGTATTTCATTTTGTATATCATAATATTATGAAAATTATAAATAAATATATACCTGATATATGTGATATATAAATCATGAATAATATTTTGGATATTATGGACTTTAGACCACATGTAAAATTATCATCAAACAAGTTCATTTTAGAATCAAGTATCGAATATTGACTAGCTGACCGATAAAAAGATAAACAATTATGTAAAATTTATAACTCGATGATATGTAATATAAAATAAATAATAAAACTGAAATAGTTTAAAATGAAATTTTAAATTAAAATTTTATTATGGAATATAACTAGCGAACGTGACAAGTTAGACTCATGTTGAGGGATGTTCTTAACCCAATTTATATTTTTTTGGTAATATTCTACATGCACAAGTGTCTTAACCCGGTTGGTAAAGACTTTATAAGTGAATTCGGGAGACTCGATATCAAATCTAGGCAGAGACATTATTTCCGGGTACTATAGAAGCACTGTAGTAGTATTGTAGTTGTAATTGTAGCGAGACTATAACAGGTACTATTTTTCACTTTAGCATCAGGGAATATGCCCCCGTTTAGGCCATAAGTCCACCGATGTGGTCCCCAAGACCTTTAATGATTTCAGGCCACCCAGTCCTTCGGTTCAGTACGACCTTCGGGCCACTTCAAGGTCTTTGGGCCACCTTACGTGCAGATGGAAACCATACGACCTAGAGGGAAGAAGTTCTAAAATGTGGATGAGAAATGAGCTTTCACCATACCAGAAAAAAATAGATTGCAAGAATGAGAAGGTATGGAACCTACCATCTGTACAATCCTATGTATGCATGGGAACGCCTTGCCTAACAACCATGCGACGATGGTGAGTTTATTTCATGATGATGATACTGGGGAGGTGCGGATCGAAGTAGTTAGTCTAGGTTGTATGTAATGTTTGAAACCTACTAGAAAAATAATTCCTCTATGGCCTATAGGCCATGTAATACTTACGCCTACGAGCCTTGTAAGGGTTCCACCTCACCCCTTCAATGGTGGATTATCAAAAAATCAATAAAAATGAAAGCCTTCGGCCCATTTTATGGATGTGGTAATCTTCTACTTCCATATTTTCTCATGCTATGATTATTTTCAATTATTATTTTTTATAATATCTTGTATTAATATATTAATTTTTATATTTATGGTGAATGCATATAATATATATATTTTATTAAAAAAATGAACATTTTTAATGGGAATTTATAAACTAATTTACCACTCATTGGGTTTAACACATTCTTGTTGTTTTTATTATCCATAGATGATCGGTAGAATCAATGTTTTTTTATTTATGTTGAAATTTCCACTTCACATTTTTTGGATATACTTTTTCTACAATTAATCATCGAATTTGAAATTCATCCATAATTTATATGAAATTTTTAAGGAAAATCATTACATAATATCATTTTATTGAGTTAAATATACATGTCACAAGTTTTATTTTTTCAAGATTATGTGTGAATAAAGTACGACTGTTTTACAGAGAATATCATGTTATATTTGGTGTATTTATATTTTTTAAGCATAATTACGTTATTTATTTATCAATATACAAATGATACAATATTTTTAAGGGATTTCATCTCAATATGCATTCTATTGATATTTTTTTCTTGTTATTCACCAATTCACATCGATATGATGTATATAATTCCCTTTGAAATATTATATCATGAATTTCATTCTTCTCATGAGATTATATGTTTTTAAATGATACTTTTTAATTAATTTTATTAATTTATTTTCTCATGTGGTAAGGGTTTCTTTAACGAAAACATCATTTAAATGATTTCACGAATTCTTCTTCTTAATATTTATCACTAATGAACATGTTTCCAAAATGAATATAATGATTTATTTATATTGAAATGAATTTTTAATGTGTAATTTCCTTACAAAATTAGGAATTTGGTATGGGTCACTATGCAAAAAAAAATTCCTTTTTTTATTGTTTAAATTGTTTTGAAATTTTTTTGAGTATTTTAATATATTGAATTAATTACTTGTTATTTATAAGTGAAATAATGATAATTTCATTCATTTATTTGTTGTTATTATTTAATAATACTTTTATATTAGAAAGGATGACACATGATAATCTAAATTTGGGTGGTTCCATGATAATCCTTATGTAGTTGAGCCTTTTATAGCTCACAAATTAAAACTGTAACATGATAGAGGTAAAGGATAATGTTTTTTCTTAAAAAATTTATGGAATATATTGTGAGGGGAATTCCAAATGTCACAATACAGGTTTCTCCCATTATAGCTATGAAATCTAAAATGTATGTATGACATGGTTACCTCAAGATACATTTATATTTTATGATTATTATGATGTTTTTTAGGAATATTATGATTACATTATGTAATCTATGTAGTTTCTGATTTATGGCTAGACTATATGATTTTGTGTAAAATAATTTCATATGTGTTAAATATTCATGGACCAAAGGTTATATTCCTTATTTTATATTCCAGACTATGTTTTTTAATCTCATCTCATGTTTATATAATTTTTTTAAAATTGTATATGGATGGAAATGAGAAATGATGAGTTCAAGATTATTTTTAAAAAGAAAATATGTATTGTTTTTATTAAGGAGTTTTATTATGGTAAAATAATAATTGATTGTTTAGAAGTGTCAAATTTGAAATTTTTTAGATGTAATGTAATATATATGGACTAATAATATGATGTTATAAACCATAAAGGATACATGATGTGAATTAAATTCTAATTAAAGTCATAACTCGTGATTATGTAACATTTGATGTTGGGGCCTTATAGTTCGTAACCATAGAATTAATTAGAAAACATTAGGGATTACGAGTTTTGAATAACCACATGGTATGTCTCTATGTCTATAATTTCATAAAAATCATTCTTTTATAACTTTTTTAGATCGTGGAATGTCGGTAACAAATGGAAGTAAATGGATCTTAATCTTCTTTCCTATCTCTTTCTGAAGACATGATGGAAATAATTATTTCAAGACATATTTAAATGATTATGAATCTTTTTCAAGCATACATCTCACTTTTAATCAGTTTTTATGATATCACACTCCTACACTATACCTTCATACTCTCATGGGACGTGGGTCGTATTTAATGAATATAATTTTCTCAATATTATCATATTTTCATGAATGGTAATTATTTTCAAGGTATTTAAAAATATTTTACATTATCACAAGAATTTGAATCATATTTCTATTTTGAAAAATGTGCTGAAGAATAAGACCTTTGAGAAACTTATGTATATTTTATTTTAAAATATACTCTTTCATCACATACTTATGGTATTTTAGAAGGGCCCTTTATTTACTGTTTAGACATAAACTTGGTATTTATTTTTTAGAAAAATAATATTTTATCAGATGTTTTGAAATTATATGTCATACATGATTAATTCCCAAAACTAATTTTATTTAAACACCCTCATAACCCATGTTGTACAAGGTGTATTTGAATAAATGAGGAAAATTATTTTGAATGATATCAAAATCATTGTTCAAATATTGGACCATATATCAATGTGAACAATCATGACGATGAAACAAAAAAAATTAGGTGGACTCCATGATCAAGGAATGATGTTCCTTCATTGGTAATAGTTTTATTTCACTTTACGAATTTGAAATTTATAAATGTAAATATATATAAGACTTGATGAATTATTATGTTTATTTAATTATGACTTTTAATGAAAATGAGAGGTATAAGATAACTATTTAGGTTAAAAAAATTATGTTTTTTAGTGTTATAAAACGGACAACACGGAAGATGGGTGACAACCTATCATTTCCAGCAAGGTTGAGGGAATATAAGTATGAATTATTAGTTAAATATTTTTATGGAAAATGAATAATTTGGTTTTGGGAAAATATGATTCATGAAGTATATATCGTTAGTGTATGAAAATTATTTATTGACTAAATATGAAATGTTATTTCGGAAAACGTTTGTTCTTTTTCCAACACTATATGCCTATGAAAAATAGAATACTCTGGGTTTTCATTTGAGGGGTAATGGTATATTTTTTTTAAATTATCTTTGTTTTTATTGTGTACATATGGCGATCTAGGTTATTTATTGAAATGATCATCATATTAGGGAGAATATGTGATTAGATTAGTTTCTTTTAAATATCAGAAATTAATAGTAGTCAATGTTATTTCGAGATAAATGTTATGATTTATTGTGGGAGGATATGTGATCAATTCCTTATAAATTTTTGGTTCCAATCATAGTTTTCATTTTTGTGATGAATTTTAAGGACTATTGTTTTCTAAATGTTTATAGTTGAACTTTTTGTATTGTTTGGTGAAATTTGGAGATTAAGAGTAGTATTTCGTTCTAAAAAGATTATTATTTTTGTGAGATCATCTAGTTTTTTACTAAACATTTTTATTTTTGTTAAATTAATAATGACATTGAAATATATAGTTTAGATTTTTTGGATTATTTGACTCGCTATATGTTGATTCTACTACATTAGTTGTGAACATGTAATCTTGAATACACATCATTTGGAGAAAAGTTGAGTGTGTGGAAAAAATTTACTAAAGGATGAAACTCTAAAAGTAATATAAGTATATTTCCATATGTTATTATTCAATGTAGTAAATAAATTCCTCAATAGTAAAAAATGATATTAAAAAAATGTTTTCTGTTTACCTGTTATATTATGAAATCAAGGACTGTTTAACACATTAAAAGTTTATGTTTTTATGGTTTTCAACTTTCTCATAGCCATGTTTTCTGTCTTTCAACATCCGGAATAAAAACATATTTTTCTTCTATATCCATGTTTTCAAGCATGGAACCCTATTATGCATAATCTCGGGTGACCGTGGTACTTGTCCTTCATTCTTATATAGTTGTAGTTTTATTGACCTTTTTCTGACATGGTATTTTTTTCTGATTATACCTAGAAAAATTTTAGAATATCAATGACATAATTTCCATAGGTGGTGAATGAGGTAACATCCCTAGATTTACGTAATTAACACTATGTTCAATAGCAAACATGATTCGCTACATCGAGCATAAATTAAAAAGTAAATATAATTATTTAAATGTCAATTTTATAACCTACCTTTTAAAATAACGAGAATAAATTGTATCACCTGAATTATGAAAATATGGTTTCATATGTTTATATAATGAATCATTAGTTACCAATTGTTTTTGAAATGGATATAAAAACTAATTGAATATAATGGATGTGTTTTTATGAAAACCTATTTAAAAATAAAATAATTGGTTATACCAAATAATATAACTTTTTATGGATTTTTATTTAATGATACATATATGTTTTATATTAAACGTAATGTTATAAATTCATCTTAGATTTTTTCAAGATATGATATAAGAAAAAATTAAAATTCTCAGATAACATATGTATTTTTCTAAAAACACAATTTTACCATGGAGAACCCATTTTAAATTTAGTTTTTGACAACATAATATGTTATATTTTAGAAAAAAATTTTTACCATTGTAATTGAGATATAATAATATACTTTGGATGAATATTTTATATTTTTCTAATAATTATGATTTTTTGATGAAAAGTAAAAATATGCTAAATATTATTTTAAAACAAATTTTTTACATAAATATATTTTATATTGATAAAAAAGTT
The DNA here is from genome assembly GCA_963277665.1 of Viscum album. Classification (NCBI taxonomy): domain Eukaryota; kingdom Viridiplantae; phylum Streptophyta; class Magnoliopsida; order Santalales; family Viscaceae; genus Viscum; species Viscum album. The sequence continues at coordinate 837,043,796 of OY728127.1, read as the reverse complement.
ATATCTTGTTTTTAAATTATATATGGAATATATATTTTTCAGTTATTCCCATTTTGTTAATTTCAATAATTCTAACAATGAAATTGGATATAAACACATGTCAAACTTTTGATATTTTTTTACATCTTAAAAACAATATTGTTGGATTTGAAAATGAGAAATAAGTTTAAATTAATTTCGTCTAATTCTATGTTTTGAATATGGAAAAATTGATTCCATATTTTTAATCATATGTTCCATGTTATTTGGATATGCATAACTTTTGGCGTTTTGGATCCACTTGGAAGTGATAACGACGTGTTATAATAACTAATTTAATGTTAAGGAAATATTAAACTAAGTATGTATCTTTGAACTAAGAAAAATTCTATATTAGTCATATAAGTGATTTATTTGACTATAAATAGTAATTATAAAGAAAAAATTATTTCCTACATTCTTATATTTTATTTATAATTTTTAGACATTAAATAAATAAATTATAATTATCAAATAATGATTTTATAGTGATAACTTCATTAATAAGCAATGGAAATAAATGATATTATAAATAATAAAATAAATATTACATGTAATAATTAATGTCAAAAAATAATTATCTAGGTGAATATAACATGATAGGATTGAAAGAATATTTTTTAGTAGGAATAATGTTTTTATGAATTTTTAAAAAAGTCATTTATGGATAGTGTCAGAAATTGAAATAATTCGTAATTGAAAATATAAAATAGTTTATTATTTTATACTAAATTCCTAAAATTCTAAAATTCATCCAAATTGGTAGTATTCATACAAGTATGTCATAAAAGATTTTTTGGGTCTTTTGACATGTTTTGGTAATTACATTATCCCACAATGTGTAAATAACATGATATCAGTATAAGATTATAAAGGTTAAAATAAACGGTAAACCAAAATGTTACGAAAATCAAAATTTTCATAACATGTCTAAAAAAATATTGGATGATGGGTATTCGAACCAATATCATCTTATCTTTTAATTAAATTATTTTTGAACGATTTGTAATCAAAATTGATTTTATAATACATTAATATTTCAAGAAATCCATAAAGTGCCTTTCATCCCTCTTATAAATGGAAACAAAGTCTACCCACTAACTAAAACCTATCATGCCCCTTTTCTAATAAAACTTATGATATAATTATCTACTAATACCCATAATTTAATCCTATAATAATTACCTTGGGCTGAAAGAAATCCACGAATTCCATTAGGCTCAAATCAAAAGAAGTTACCTGATTTAGAGGTAACATCATCTCTCAAGTTCCTTTCCTTTATTTTCTTTATATACTCTCGATGATCTTATTATTATTATAATATATGAAAAACCCATTATACTAAATATACTAGGATTTTTTTTATAATTATTCTAAATACGCTTATAAACACCTCCATATAATGGGTACTAACATAATACTTCTTTGTATGGGGAACTTCAACCCCACGAAATGATGATTTTCCAATTTTCCCCCACAACCTATCATGGTTACCCTTATAATTTAACTACATTTAAATATGATATATATTATATTTATATTCTCTTTGTGATTATGTAATTTTTTATGAAAACTTGTATGCATTCTATGATGTGTAAATACGATAATTTCAATTGAGGAAGTGTGGACTACAGCCCCTTAAAAGTGATATCACTTGGTCATACTATACATGGTGCGTATAAAGGATGATTTTACAAAACCAATGATACATAAATGAAATAAGTAGAATATTGGTTCTATTATATACATATATACTATTTTGTTATTATCCTTATAATATGACATTGAAATGAATGTAGTGTTCATGCGTATGTACGACCTACCATCACCATTAACAGTGCATTTACGTTCATATCTCCAACTACTATGGATATTAAAAATACATATATAATGGATATATATGACATTTAAATCATGAATAATAATCCGAATAATATGGAATTATGACCACATGGACAATATACATAAACATGTTCATTTTTTACTCAAGTACAAAATATCAACAAACCAACGAATATGAACATAAATAATTATGCATTTTTTATAAAATAATGATATGTAATATAAAATGAATAGTAAATGTGATATTTTTATTAAATAAATTTTAATTTATCCAATTTTTATTATTAATTAATATAAATAACAAATGAGATATGTCATAGTCAATATAAGGGAACTTCTTAACCCAATTTCCATTCATTGGGTTATTCGTCAACTTCCTGATTATGTCATGCTATGATTATTTGAGAAATAAATTTTGATATCCTATCTTGTATTTATACATTACTTTTGATTATTTGTATTTAATACACATATTTAATCTATTTTATTAACATCATGAAATTTTTATGGGAATTTATAAACTCAACTTCCACTCATTGGTTTTTACGTATACTTCGTTAATTATATTATTCCAAGATTATTTGTGGAATAAATGATTACTTATTTATGTTTTAATTTCCACTTCCATTTTTTTAAATATAATGTTTCTCCACATAATCATCCCATTGATAAATTATTATTTCATATATAAGAACTTTTTAAGGGAAATCATAACACAATCACATTTTATTGAGTCAAATATCCATGTAATTGGATTTGTTTTTTCACAAATATGTTTGAATGAACTATGTTGTTTTTACATTAAATATCATCTTATATTTGGTGTATTTATATTTTTCAAACATAATTATTTCATTTGTTTTTCTTTAATATATGGATATGATTTTTTATAGGATTTAGACTCAATTTACTTCGAATTGTGACTTATTCATTGTTATTCACCAATTCACTATTATATCATATATATACAGCACTTTTAAAAATTAAACCCTGAAGCTCCTTATTGTAATGATATTATAAGTTTTTTTATTTGTTATATTATAATTATTTTTATTCAATTATTTTGTTATATGGTAATGTTCTCTTTAACTGAACCATCAATTTAAATGTTTTTATAAATTATTCTAATAAATATTTCTCATTAGTTTCCATCAGGTCAAAATGGATTTAATGTTTTTTGTATATGGAAATGAGTTTTTTAAATTGAAAATTCCTTTCAAAATTTTAAAATTGGTATGGGACACTTAGATAAATAAATCTTTTTCAATGTTTAAATAGTTTTTCAAATGCATTGAATATTTCATTATCTTGAAATGATTTCTTTGGATTGAGAAGTATAATGTTGATAATTTCAATCATTTATGTTATATGATTATGTATTGTTACTTCGAAATGTTACTTGGGGCTCTGTGTTAAACCAAATATGTATGGTTCTGTAATAAATTGAGGGTAGGTGATCATGTGATATCTCTCCAATTAATTGGGTAATTTGATAGAGGTAAACAATAATTTTTTTCTTAAGAGATTTAGGCACTATACTATTATGGGTATTCCAAATGTAATAATGAAGTTAACTCACTATGGAGTTTTTAAAGATAAAATTTATGTATGTCATAGATTCCATAATATTATTTAATGTTTTATTATTTATATGAATTTTTGTAGGAATATTATGATTACATGATATAAGATATGTTGCCTTTTTTTATGGGTGAAAAGTATGATTTTTTGATAATATTTTATTGTGTTTTTAATATTCATAGACTAATAGTTTTAATCCTTATTTTACATTCTATACTGATCTTTTTATGCTCATCCGATTTTTCTGAATTGTTTTTCACAGGGTATAATGAAGGATAAGGGAAAGGAATAATTCATGATGATATTTATCAAGAATGTATTTATTTTTTTATTAAATGTGTTTTATTTTTGTGAAAAAAATTGATTGAGTAGAAGTATCTACATTGTAATATTTGAGATGTAATCTAAAAGATATGGCCTAATTCTCTAAAGCACTATACCTGTAATGATCCTTAAAGTGAATAATGGAAAATTATTATATTAACTCATGGTTATGTAACATTTATGCTAGGTCCTAATAGATGTTATAAAAGGAAAAATTTAGACAACTTTAGGGATTTGGGGTTTTCGATAACCACAAAATAAGACATTATGTCTATTCATTCAATTAAATCAATGTTTTATAACTTTTTCCTATCAAGGAATGTTAGTTACAAATGGAAGGAGGAGGATCTAAAAAATAATTCCTACCTATTCCTAATTTCATTCATTGAATAATTATTGTAATGTCATGTATGGTTGACTGTGAATCGTTTTACAGCATATAACTCACATGAATGCAGTTTTTTGAGATATCAAACAACTCCACTATACCTCGATACTAACATGGGTAAAGGGTAGTATTTAATCAAATCATATTTTCTCAATATTATCATATTTTGAAGAAAGGTAAATATTATTATGTAGTTTCTTAATAATTTACCATATCACAAATTTTTTATTGAAGTTACTATTTTGAAAAAAGTGATAAAGAAGGAGAACCTTGGACAAACTATATATATTTTATTTTAAACATACTCTTTCATCTCATACTTATGTTATTGTAAAAGGACCGTTAATTGATCTTTTTAAATCAAAATATGTCTAACAATTATATAATAATCATGTTTTATCATATTTTTTGAATTTATATGTCATTCATGATTAATTTCTGAAACAATTTTTCTGTAAAGACCCATATAACCCATATTGTACAATGTGTATTTGGATAGAGGAAGAAAATTAATTTTAAGGATATCTAAATAAATCTTGAAATTCATGGACATTAATTCTACAATAACATGATAAATATGAATCTATGTGGACTTAATGATCACGGTATGATGTTTTTTATTTGGTAATAGTTATCTATAATTTTAGGGAGGTGAAGAAAAATATCAATATTTATAAGACTTCGTGAATTAATATGTTGAGTTCATTATAGGTTGGGATGAAATTGAGATGTATAAGTAAACCATTGAGGTTAAAACATGGAGGGTTATTATTGATTTTTATAAAAGGGACAACCCTTAATAGGGGTGAAAAATATTCTCATCTGGCAATCCACTTGAATTGAAGTATGAATTATTAGTTAAATGATTTTCGGGATCAAGAATAAGTTTATTTTGGAAAATTTTGTTTTATCAAATGGATATCATTATTATAGGAATAGTATTTGTCTATTAACTAATAAATGTTTTTTTAAGACATTCACTCATTTGATTATAATATATGCCTATAAAAATTAGAATACTCAGGGTTTTCATTTGAGGAGTAGTTGTTGAATATTATATGATAAGAATATATATTTTTATTGTGGACATATGGGGATATAGGTTATTTATGGAAATAATTAACTAATAAAGGATAAATTTGACTACGTTAATTACTTTTAAATATGGTTTATTAAGAGTAGTTGATGTTATTTGGAGATAAATGTAATGATTTATCATGGAAGACCATGTGATCAAATACTTATTAATTTTATTATTTCAATATTAGTTTGGATAATATTGTATAATTTTAAGGATAATTTTTTATTGAAAGGTCTTTGTTTAAATTTGGGTATTGTTTGTTGAATATTGGTGATTAAGAGTAGTATTTATTTTTATTTTGAATATTCTTTTTGGGGGATTATCTGATATGATACTAACCATTTTGGTTTTTGGGTAAGGTCTAATGACATGGTAATAGATAGTTTAAGTTTTGTGGATTATGTGATTCTCTAGATGTTGATTCTAGTACTCCTGGTGTGGAAAAGTCGTCTTGAAGACTCATCCTTTGTAAAAGAAGATTTTTTTGATGAAATTTATTAAAGGATGATAGTCTACTAGACAAGTATGTATGATTCATTATATTCAAATTGAAAGTAGTAAAACAATTCCCAAGCATTATTGAATATATTTTAAAATAAAAATATTTTTTGTTCTCTCTTACTACAATGAAATCAATGAATATTTAGTATATTATTTATTTATGGTTTTTTGGTTGTTAACATTTTTCAAATCATTGTTTCTATTGATTTCAGTTAGAAATTGACACTTTTTTTCTTCCATATAATTATTTTACTTGATATAACCCTAGTATTTGTTATCTCGGGTGACCTTTGTACATAGCATTCATTCTTCTGAAGAGATAGTTTTATAATCCCCCTTTTCCGATGTGCGATTGTTATAAGTATGTTAACCTACCAAATTTTAAATTTTAAGGATGAAATTTCCATCAAATGGGAAGGATTTAACATCCTTTGTTTTATAGAATACACACTATGTTCAATAGAATTCATGATTCACTACATTGAGCTGAAGAAAACTAAATAATATTTTTTAAATGAAACTTTTATAACATAGATGTTGGAATACTAGAAATGAATAGTATCAACAAAATTATTTAAATATAGTTTATAAATATTTAAATAATTATTCATTGTTTACCAAAATATTTATATATGTAAATAAAAACCATTTGAATATACAGGATGTGTTTTTTCGATTGAAAAATAATTTTTTTTGTTTTATTTCAAAATAAAGTTTGAGGAAATAGTGTGTAATAAGATGACATAAAAGACATTAAAAACCCGGCCTCTATAGCCCAGGATTATAAGACAAAAATTTCTAATTCATTGTCAAGGAAAATCCCCAACTCAGCAATAGGATGAGTTTTTATGAAAACCAATTTAAGAATATAATAATTTTGTTTATAAAATCAAATCACACTTTATGGATTTTTATTTAATAAAAAATATTACATTTTTATATAATATAATTATTTAAATTAATAATATCTTTACTATTCATATTATATAATAACAAATTTAATTTTTTTAATAATGAAGTATTTTTCATAAACGTGGTTTTTCCGCAATGTGATAGAGAACGATTTTTAATTTTTTTTTCAATCATTTATATTTTACATTTGAACAAATAATATTCTTATTTAGAAACAGGTCACCAAAATTTAGTATTTATGGATTTTTGATATTTTTTTGATAACTATCATGTTTTGATGAATAGTAAAAATACACAAAATTTTAATTGAATACATCTTTTATCCATTGAGATAACTAATATCGATAATTCATATTATATTATGGTTTTCTTATATAAATGGAATATATTTATATCGATTAATTCAATTTTGGATATTATAATAACTTTTTCACTGAATCATGACATAATCAAATGTCAATGTTTTGGAAATTTTTAGTTCTTAAAAACATGCTTTCCTGTTATGACAACGAAAATTAATTTTAAATTATTTTCTTCTAAATCAATGTTTTTAATTTTGAACAATGGATTCCGAATTTGGAGACATAAGTTCAAATTTATGTGAATATAAACTTTATATTTTTAGACATTATGAATAGTAACTTTAGTAATTTTTTAATTTACCATAGTCAAATGGTAAATTTTATAAATAATGATAAACAAATAGTATTTTATTATTATAAAACTACACTAAAACCTATCATAATCCAATTGGATTAGTTATTTTCTACTAGGACCATCCTTATGCCGAAATTTTGGCATTTTGGAGCCAATGGGATTGATAATGACATGTTATAATATTAATATATTGCATGGAAAAAATACCATAAACATGTATCTTCTTTTTAAAAAAAAATTAATATGTGGTTTTATAAGTGGTACATTTAATTATTAATTTTCATTAGAATGATAATACATTTTAATACATAATTATATTTTACATATAATTTTTAGGCTTTGAATAAATAAATTAAATTATGAAATAATTATGACATAGTGATTTCATCATTAATAATGGATTCAAATAAATGATATTATAAATATTAAAATATTAATTATTTGAGATAATTAATGTCATCCACAAATTATATATTTGAATATTACATGTTAGAATTAATTAAATGTTTTTGAATATATAATCAAGTTATGAATTTTTGAAAAATCATATGAATAGTGTCTAAAATTGACATAATCCAAAATTAAAATACAAAATAGTTTATTAAATGATATTAAATTTTTAAATATCAATGATTCATAAAAATTGTTATGATATGACCAAATATGTCATAAATTACTTTTTTTGTGTATTTTGACATGATATGGTAATTAAATTAACCCACAATGTATAAATAAGATGATAAAACTGTAAAATAAAAAAGGGCTAAATAAGTGTTAAACTGAAAACATGAGGATAAAAACATATTTAATACATTTATAAATATAATAGGGTTATGGGTATTCAAACCAACATCATCTTATGGTCTAGTTTAATTAGTTTTGGACCATTTTTAATCAAAATTTAATTTACAATAAATTAATATTTCATGAAATTCCAAAAGTGCCCCTTATCCTTTTTATAAAAGGATACCACCTCTACCCACTTACTCACACCAATAAATCCCCTTGTATCATCAAATTTATACTTAAATAATATCCAATAATTTATAATTTCCTACAAGAATACTTACTTTGGCCTAATGGGAATTCATGAAATCCTTTTCGTTCAAATCAAAAGTAGTTACCCTATTTAGAGGTAACATCTTTTCTCAAGTTCCTTTCCATTATTTTCCTTCTCCACATACTTTTCTATTCTTATTATATGATTAAATGAAAAAATTACCCTCAATATACTTGTCTTTTTTACGAGAATCATTCTAACTACATTTAAACACACCTCCATCTAATGGATACGAACAAAATGTATCTGTGTACGGAGAACTACTACCCCGCGAAACGATGATTGTTCAATTTTCCTCTACAACCTCTCATGGTCCACATTATTATGGAACTATATTTATATATGACATATATTATTTTTATATTTTCTCTATTATTGTGTAATATTTCATTACCATGTATCATTATGTTTTCCATGATGTGTAAATTCTATAATTTCATTTTAGAAAGTGTTGACCAGTGCCCCCTCAAAATGATATGACTTTTAATTACTACAAATTGAACATATAACGGATGGATATGTTAAACATATTAGAAATACATGACATTAATATAAAAGTATTATTATAAAATAAATTAATATAAATTAATATTATTCATTTAATATGACAATTAAATGAATGTAGCATTCATTCGTACACACACCCTACAATCTCCATGAACGAATAATTTCATTTCGTATCTCAAAATATTATTGAAATCATAAATAAATATATAATGGATATATATGATATTTAAATCATGAATAATATTATAGAGATATTGGATTTTTTACCTTATGGAAAATTTATATCAAACAAGTTCATTTTCATTCCAAGTATCGAATATCGACAAACCGACTGATATGAAAAAAATAAAAATGTAATTTTAATAAAAAGAAATGTAGTATAAATTGAATAATATAATTTTTTATTGTTAAAAATATTATATAAATTATCTTATTTTTATTATTGAGGAATATAAATAATGGAAGAGACAATTCAGACTCAAGGTAAGGGAACATCATAACCCAATTTCCATTTTTGGGCAAATCTTCTACTTCTAGATTATATCATGCTATGATTACGTGTTAAATAAATTTTGAAATCTAATATTGTATTTATACATTAATTATTTTTATTTATATTCAATACACACAATCATTCTATTCTAATTTAAAAATCAACTATGTTTGTGAATTTCTAAACTCAATTCCCTCTCATTGGGATTTACACATACATTATTGATTATTTTATTCCATGATTATGTGTAGAATAAATGATTATGTATTTATTTTTTAAAATAAACTTCACATTGTGTGGATTAAAAGTTCATACACATAATAAACCCATTGATAAAATCTTATTTCAATTATAATAACTTTGTATGGGAAAACTTTACTCAATTTCATTTTATAAATTTACATATCATGGACATTTGTTTTGTTTTTCCAATAATATGTCTAAATTACCTATGATTGTTTTAAAGTAAATATCGTATTATATTGGGTGTATTTATATTTGTTACATATTAAATTTCATTGCATTATCCTTAATCTATGAATATGAAATTTCTAATGGATTTCGTCTCAATTTAGATTTTATTGAGACTTATTTGTTTTTATTAAACAATTCACGTTTGTATGGTGTATATACATACATTTTACATTAAATATTAGTAATATTATTATTCTCATAACATTATAGTTTTTTTATAATGGTATTCTATAATTATTTTTATTTAGTTATTTTCTCAAGTGGTAAGGGAATCTTTAACAAAAACATTATTTTAAATGATTTCATGATTTATTCTTCTAAAAATTATTCCTTTATGTCAATGTACTTAATTTTTTTAAAATATTTATTTATATGGACATGAGTCTTTAAAAGTGTAAATTACATTCAAAAGTTTCAATGTGTTGTGGGGAACTTTGACTAAAGATTATTCTTTTTAAATATTAACTTGGTTTTTGAAATTTATTGAATACTTTAATGTCATGAATTTATTTCATCTTATATATAAGTGAAATTATGATAATTTCAACATTTTCTGTGTTATTATTATGTAATAGTACTTGGAAATTTGATGGTTGGTTATGTGATAAACCCAATACAGGTGGTTCAATAAAAACCTATGACATTTGAGCCTATGATATCTCTATAATGGAATAGGAAACGTGAAATCAGTAAATGATAATGTTTCTCCAAAAAGATTTATGTAATTTAATATTATGGGTATTCCAAAGGTAAACATTAATGTCACTCCCTATGTAGTTGAAATAGCTACCATGTAACTATGTTATGGATGGCACAATTTAACGTTATGTTTTCTATTTCTATTATGTTTTGTATTAATATTATGATCACATGATGAAATCTATGTTGTTTATGTTTCATGGGTGAAATGTATGATATTTTGAAAATGTTATCATGTATTTTATATACTCATGGACTAATGTTTTTATTCCATATTTTATATTCTTTAATGAGATTTATATGCTCATTATATATTTTTTATATGTTTTTCATGGGTTATAAGGAAGGATTCGATAACAAAATAATACAAGAATATTTTTTCAAGGAATTATTTTTTCTTTTATTTATGGAGTTTTATTATTTTGAGGATAATTGAATAGAGTATTAGTGTCTATATTTTAATTTTTTAGATTTAATATAATATTTATGTCCAAATTTTCTAATGATGGAACCCTGAAAAGATCCATGAAATGTATCAAAGTCAAATTATCTACATAACTCAAGATTATGTAACCATTAATGCAGGGGCCATAAAGTTGGAATCAATGGAAACATTTAGACAACATGATGGATTATGAGTTAATTATAACCACATTATAAGACTCTATGTATATGCATTATGATAAATAATTTCATTATAACTTTTTCAGATCAAGGACTGTCAATTATAAATGGAAGGAGGAGGATTAAAAACGAAATTCTCATCTCTTCCTGATGATATTCTAGAAATAATTAATGAAAAGTCATGTTTGGATGATTTTGGAACTTTTTCTAGCATACAACTCACTTGAAAGATATTGATTCATATACCAAACTCCTCCACTATACCTCTAAACCATCGTGGGTCATGGCTTGTATTTAATGGAATCCTATTTTCTCAGTATTCTCATATTTTAAATAAATGTAAATATTATCATGGAATTTCAAAATATGTTATCCTATTACATGATTTTGAAGCTGTAAGATCATAGCCTTGAGTCATATTTGGCTATTTTGATGGAAATGTTTGAAGTTTTTAAGGACCATAAACATGGAGTTGTATCTTGGGGTATGTTTCACTTAACATTTAAGAAAAACTTAAGAACAATGGGCCATGCATGATTTGAAAAACCATGAGACCAAACCATGCAAAGCATGTGAAATTGAATTGAAGAGTCTGCATGGTTGGTGAAATGTTTTCCTAACATTGTAACCAAAACATGACAACCGTACAAATGTGGGATGTGAAGTATATACGGTTGGTGCACAATTTTCCTAACCATGTGCCTCTACCTAGAAAACTGTGTGTGTAGTTTTTAATATCTCTAAATCTCATATAAAACCACTCGATCCCTCCCCCCACAGAGTCTCCCATATTTTAAACATGGCTTCTTCATGAATTATTTTATGTGTTCCCAAAGCCTTACGGATGGATTCCAAGGTGATCTAAAACTGTTCATTGATATTAGAGGCCCTTATATAAGATCCACTCTTCTCCCAGTAAGTGGATTTGATCTTAGCTTCTCTCATTTCCTTCCTCCATATTTCATAATTTTTTTCATGGAAGATGTTCATCATTTCCATGGATATAAACATATGGGTTTAGATCTACATATAGGATTCTGAATCTAAATCTATATATGAATGATCTTGATGCCATTGATCTTAATTTCTGTTTTAGAGAGATAGTTCACCAGCTTGATCAACGACGTTGTGACACTGAGATTTCAGGGTTTTCTATAGGGCTAACTTCCATCAATAAACCGAGGTAGGTTGTCTAAATTGAACTCCCATAGTGATGATTTATGATACGTGCATGAGTTTATGAAATATCTTTATTCCCTTGATAAATTATTTCCTAAATGGGGTTAATTAGGAAAGTTGAATCGATGTGTGATACTGTGGTGATTTATTGATAATTGAATAACAGATCAAATGAAAGGGGGTTTCCCAATGTGATTGATATCTTGGATGTTTAATTATGGGGTTTGATATTGTATTTGAGTTATTTCATTGACTGTTTTATGGTAATTAATTGGGTGAATTAATTTTTAAATTATGGTTGGATTTGAAGATAATTAATTGTTATAATTATTTATGACTTGATGGGTTCTAATATGGATAATTTATTGTGAATAATATATTATGAGATGAGAGTGGTATTTATTTCCTAATTAATTTATGAATTAATTAATGGGATGTGTTCTTAGTTAATTATTGGATTAACTAATGGGCTTTTAAATCTTTAACAAATAATTGTATTAGTAAATGACTAATGTGGAAAATTCATGGGAAATAACAAATGATTAAATGGATGTGATTTTATGGTTCTAGGTATGACATCCATGAGTAGTATTGATGATGGAGAATGGACATGACATTCCTCCCAAATAGTTATCTAAGAGCTTAGATGTAAGGGTGTTAGGCATGATGACCTACACCGAATGAGAATTGGAGTTCTTGTCCTGATTTCCTACATTCACTGAGATTTTGGGTGCTAGGCATGATTTCCTACAACAAATGATTTATGATAATAATAAATTATGTTTCAACTAATATTTGGTGTACTATGCATTATGAAATACCCCAAATGAATGATAATAATGAATTTTGATTCAATTGGGAAACATGGATTGAATTTTCATGATGTGATGATTATGTATTAAAATATAATGTGATAAATATTTATTTAATGAATTGTTTTCACTGATAAATATAACTTTATGCACTATATTTTTACTGGACACATTTTAGAAACTAGTAGTGGTGGCCTACTGATTTGTACTCCCAACTGAGCAGACATTGTTGTTGTAGGACATGATAAGGGAAAGTCCTTGGGATAGGTTACAGTTTGGGATTGGAGAATAGGAATGGGAACCAAATGTCGTTCGGAATCTGTATGGGTGTTTTTGTGTCTTTAAGATCAGTTGCATTTTAGACACTTGAAATTAGCAATGAAATAGAATATTTTACCTTTTAGTTGAATATCATATTTTATTGGTTGACTATCATATTTCATGGTGTTGTTCTGGTTATTTATACGATTCCTTTCTTAGATATTTTTATTTTCTTCCACGGGTGATTTATTCTGATAATAGAGGGTATAGTATCACCAAGACTAGCATACCAGACCTTCATTGCTACTCAGCACCCTCGGGCGTATGGAGTGGTTCGTTGGAGGGCAGGTGGTCAACTGGTTTGGGGCACCGTTTACTGGTTCCATGGCTGGGACCTCACAAATTCTTATCAAAGGAGTTTTCTTTTATTTGGTCCCCTTTTATCTTTCTATTTTCTGAGAAGTTAGATAGGATACTAGGAAGAGTCGAGGATTGGTAATGAGCTCATGCATGGTAGTTTCTAACCCATCTATGGGGGAAATCCAAGTACTCAAGGTGGTATTATGGTGATTGTTTTTTGTTGTTACAGTTTTATACTATTTCACATTGGGTGAGGAACTTGTGGTGTGATGTGATACTTGTTTTCATAATAGTTTAATTTTGATTAGTTTCTTAACGAGGAACGATATTTGAGTCTGCATGCATCATTATCGGCCCTTATGGTTGTTTTAACATGCATCATTCTACACACTCACAGGAATATGGATTATGGGAATGTTTTTGAATTTGAACTGTCGTTCCTTATTGTGGGATTAAAATAATTATGAAAAATGTGAATAAATCGGTGTCTAAAGAGAGACTTGATTGATCAAATGGTATTAATTAATTAATTAATTGATGAATTAATTAATTTTAGATAATGTGATTAAATAATGGTTGATTAATTAATGAGAATAAATATAACCTTGATAACCATGAACATGGGGTAGGATGGTTAAGGGTAATGACAAGGACTCAATGTTGAACATGTGGGGAGAAAAGGGAGAAATGACATGCTGAATCATATTGTCTGAGTTTCCTCAATTATACAAATTTTATAAGGTTTCATTCTGAGACCTAAGATGTTTTATTAGCGGTGTAGTATGCCTCCATGACGCTTGTTGAGGGAGAGTCCGAGGGGAATGGCCCAGAAAAAAATCTAGACATAGAGCTTGAGGCACCAATGGTGAACGCTACTGAAGAAGGGGAATAGTCATGAGAGAACATTTCTCATTTCATTCAATTAATGGAGAGAGTCGCAGGGTGTGTTTAGCTAAGAATATCTATGTTGAAAAGGGAGTTTATACTGCAACACCATCATACTTTTACTAGAGAGGTTGGGCCTAATGGATTTGATTTCTAGATTGAATCCATAGAGACGATACTTGACCATTTTGAGACATCGGCTGAGAGAAGGGTCCTGTCGGTTGTATTTATGTTGCAGAGTTCTGTGAAGCGCAGGTGGGACATTCAGGTATGATTAGTACAGAATGATAGTATGTTATGGATGGAATTTTTGGATATGTTCTAGGAACACATCTATCCAGACATGATGATATAAGATAAGGATTCATAGATTATGCATATGACACAAGGAATCATGTCCCTAATGGATTATGTTGAATGTTTCACAGATTTACAATATTTTTTTCTAGATTTGGTGGTAGATAAGGCTTCTTCGGCAGAACGATTTCAAGATGAACTGAAGTGAGATATTATGTACTAGGTGAATATAATTAGGCTGAATAAGTTTTTCGAATTGTTTATTCAGTATCTCATTTCATAGGGGAACCTGAATGAGGATTCTAGTACTGAATAGTAAGTTAGACGATCAAGGGGTATGCCTTCTTAGAGCAGGAAGTGACACCACATGTATCTTAGTCAATATAGTGGAAAGCATGGTGGACATTCAAGAGGAACAGTTACACTAGATCATTCTAATGTTCATTCCCACTAGTGATATAATAAGAGACATTATCGTACACATTTCCCTTGACCATCATGAGAGTTTGGTTTTTATGGAAGGATGGGACATCTACTGAGGTTATACAAGATACAACATCCGGATGGTACATAGGGAGCATCTACTGAGATTTAGAGTGTGGAATGGTGGACTTCTACACCATATAGAATTGGCGACTAGAGATCTACTGGAATATGTATTAACAGAAGTTTTCATGGTGCTTCAGATAATGAATGCCCTTATCAGCAGAGTTGTGCTCTCAGGGGATTCAGACAACAAGACAGGGAAGTGGGACAAGACAGATACATGTAGCGAAACCTACACTTGATGAGATCTAAGATATTCCATCTATAGTAAGAGGTACTATTCATTTTTCTTCAACATTAGATACTTCCTTGTTTGATACTGGTGCCTCTCATTCAATTATATCTTCAAATCTTGTTAATGGGTGATCTTGTAGGTGGAGTTTGTAGGTGGGAAGATGAATATTGATACACTATTGGGAACACAGAGTAGGGATATCTATTTATGCAAGGGATGTTCTCTATATATCATAGATTATCTTTTCCTTTGGGAAATATATTACCATGATATAATGTGCTTTGTCTCGATTATGGGGATGGACTGCCTAGTCACATACAGAGCTCACATTAATTGTTATTCCATGAGATTGGCCTTTGTATATTCTGATGGTGATCAATATGCCCTTTTTTATAATTTGATATCCGTATAGGTATATCTATTCCAATTACTCAACTACTAGGAGATATCATGGCCTAATATTCTTGTCTTTTACTGGACGATGGTTGTGGTAGGTGAGATGTCCTTCAACAAATAATAGAACTGTTTTACAATGTCTTTCCTAATGACTTTTCATGGCTTCCTCCATAGAAAGATGTGGAATACACAATCGAGATCTTGATGAGAGCTGAGCCAGTATATATTCCACCTTAAAGAATGGCACGGACTAAGCTTCAAGAGCATGAAACGCCGTTGGAGGAGTTTTAGGACAACTAGATTATCTGTCCAAGTATGTCACATTGGGGATCACCTATTTTGTTTGAAACGAAGGCTAGCAGAAATTTATGATTTCTATCATTTATAGGAAGTTGAAAAATATTATTGAGAAGAACCAATATACTCTTCTGCAAATTGGTGATCTATTTCGCTAGCTGAAAGGGGCTACTAGGTTTTTAATGATAGATCTAAGATCAGGGTATCATCAGGTTAGAGTTCGGACTTCTGATATACCATGAACATATTTCAGATGTAGGTATTTCCTTTATGTGTTCTTCGTAATGACCTTTGGATTTTAAAATTCTCTATTAGTGTTTATGGCCTTGATGAAAATGATATTTCATCCGTACATAGATCATTTTGTGGTGGTGCACGTGGACAACATCTAAGTTTACTCTAAGCCTCCTGTCGATCATGCCCTTAATCATGACATCATCCTGGTTACACTGAGAGATAATTGGATATTTGCAAAGAAATCTAAATATCTGTTTTGGATTTAATGTATACACTTTAGGGGGCACATATTCATGGAAGAAGGTTTGGTTGTTGACCATAGAATGTTAAGGTAGTGATTTCTAACGAGTAGCCCAAGAATGTTTTTGATATTTGAAGCTATTTGAGATTAGCTAGATATTACAGGGGGTTCGTCCAAGACATTTCTCAATTGGAAGAACCACTTGCTAGATGAAAAAAGAAAGGGATAATGTTTGTTTGGACATATTCATGTGAGAATTCAATTTTGGAATTTAACGATAGATTGAATTTGGCACCAATTTTGATCTTACATGAGGATGGTGAGGAGTACATGGTGTTTTCTGATTCTTATGTGGTCAGACTCAGATCTGTTTGGATGCAACGGGATATAGTCGTTGCATATTGGTCTCGACAATTGAATCCACAAGAACAGAATTACCCTATGCATGACATTGAGTTAGTAGTAGTGGCATATGCTCTTATGTGTTGGAGACACTATCTATTTGGAGAATATTTTATAGTTATTATGGATCAAAAAATATTTATGTATATATTTTCACAGCACGACATGAATCTTCCATAGAGAAGATGGGTAGATTATATGCAGTCCTTTGTTTTTGAACTAACATATACACCCGAGAAGGGGAATAGCGTGGATGATTCCATGAGCAAAAAAAACTCAGACTCGCTTCTGAAGAACCATTGTGGTGTTTTTTTATAATAATGTTTTGTATTTTTTGACAACTAATAGTTTTTTGAAGATTTTTTTTTGAGTTTCAGAAAGATGATGTTGTTGGTTGGGAAATATTTTCTTAAAGATGATGTTGTTGAAGAATAAGAAGTCAAGAGTTAAGAATTCTTTTCATTCATTCTAAACAAAATCATAAAATTCTTTGCTTATATTTTTATTCTCACAAATATTTAAAAGATTCAGCATAAAATATTTTGAAGAAATGGTGAAGAGGTTTGACTATTTTCACTAAGTGAAATTCTATGAATATTCTGAACCAATTTTTGGAACCTGAAAATGAGAACCTAAATTCAGAACCTAATTCAAGAAAAAACAAGAACCTAGTTTCTGAACCTAAAAAACAGAACCTGGTTTTTGAACCTATTTCCATAGAAAACCAGAACCTGATTTCAAGAACCTAATTCCAATAAAATATAACCGGATTTCTAAACCTGAAAACCAATACATGTTTTTAGTTCTCGATTCCTAAAAATCCAAAACCTAATTTCTTAACTTGATTCCTGAATGAACTAGAAACTGATTTCTGTACTTGAAAACCATATCCTAATTTTAGAACCTTATTCCTAAGAAAACTAAAACCTAATTTCTGATCCTGATTCTGGAAAAACTAGAACCTGATTTCTGAACCTAAATACCAGAACATGATTTCTGAACCTGATTCAATGGTAATTTGGAACCTAATTTCTTAATAATTTGTAACCTTATTTCTGCATAATTTGGACCCCGATATCCCTAAAATGCGGAACATTATTTAAGAGTAATTTGGGACCTGATTTTCGAAAAATTCAGAACCTTATTTCTACATAATTTGGAACCTAATTTCTGCACAATTCAGACCCTGGTTTCTGAGAAATTCAGAACCTGATTTCTGAAAACATCAGAACCTCATTTCGGAAAAATTTGAATCCTATTTTCTGCACAATTTGGAACCTGATTTCTGAGTAATTCAAAACCTGATTTCTGAAGAATTCAGAACCTGATTTCGGCATAATGTGAAACCTAATTTCTTCACAATTCAGAACTTGATTTCTGAGCATGTTTCTATGAAAATTAGAATCATGATCTAGCTTTATCATTCTGAGAATGATATGTTTATTTTAATAAGGAAAAATCAAATTTCATCTTTGGTAAATCTCAGATAAATTAAACGATATTTGATAATGAAAGTGATTGATGATTCAATGCGAGATCATTATGGTGTTTCTGAGATTTGAGGAATTTTGAAATATTTTCAAGATTCCTACCTTTTTTGAGTTTCCTATAAATATTTTTTCAGTTCATTTGCTCATTTGAAAATCTCATACATGCAGAAAATGTGGAGCATTGGAGAATTCAAAGTGAAATGTTCCTACCATCTAGAAGTTTTTTTCTTGAGTGTTTCAGAATAAGAGAGTCTGAATCATCTTACCTTGATATGAAGATTATAATTATATTGATGAAGTTTTCTTCAATTTTTTAGCCGAAGGAAATTATAACCATCATTACCTTGCTGAGAAGACCGGTTTTGGAAAATAGGAATCAAGAATAACAGACTATCGATTTGGAGTGAGAGTTTGTTGAGAAGCTTTAACAATGTTCTTATTCCTTTGTTTGTCTCATTTTTTCTTTAAAAAAAAATTATCATCTGACAGGATTCAACATAATATTTCCCATTAGTAGATAGAATTTTTCTATAGGGATTTGGAACAAGCTGTATTTACTCCATTATTATAGTGTATTTCAATAATCCCCTGGGAGTGGCTATGGCTAGTTCATTGGTCTTCATATAGAGGTCAAACCTTAAAAATCTCGTGAGCCTTTCTTGCTTTATCTTCCTTGCATGCTTTTGTTTCTTGCAAAAGGTTGCTAAAGAAATAAATCTTAACAGGTTGCAAGGGTTAGGTTTCATAATGTTGTGAAACTTATAGAAATAAAAAGAACTGATTAACCCCATGTCTTAGGTGTTATTCATTCCTTGGAACTTCAAGTGGTATCAGTGCTAGGTACCCTTGTTTATTCCTAATAATGAAGAATATCAATATTGTCAATAGGAGAGGAATTCATACACTTGATGAAAATATTTATGATGGATAAAATAATAGGATTATTCTTTATCTTTTATCTATTTTCCTTGAGGTTGTTGATAGAGCTACTATTGGTTTCCACCAATTTAGATAAATTCACCTGTGAAGTTTGTTGTTAAGAGAAACATATAAGTTTATGGGAAGGCTATAAATTCTAATCTCTTTTCAAAATAATAAAATTTTTATCAGCATGTGATGGGACTCACAACATCTAATATCATGTGGGACAAGATGGAAAGTGTTTTTAATGGAAATACAAAAGACAAGGAGGCCAAACTAAAAATTTGGCCTAGTTAGTTTTAAGACATCAGGGTGAGAGATTAATAAATAATTGATGAATAATTTACCAGAGTTAATGAAATTTTATGTAATATTATAGGATTCAGATAATACTTGGATGATTCTTCAAATTTGAACAAACTTATGAGAAACAATCCACACAACTTTGATTCTAAAATTTATGCTTTAGAATTTAAGGATGATTTTTTCCTTGATGAACTACATAACATTCATTTTTCTTATGAAATGAGGAAAACTAAAATCTTTTAGAAAAATATGAATGATGAAATTTATTTTTATTCTATGAGAAAGTTGAAAATCAATAATGATGATGAAGCTGATCTTGTGAGTCTTATGATATGGAAGTAGAAGGGTTGAATGAAAAAATTCATGTCTCTCATATCCAAGAACTATCAAAGAGGAAGAGTAATGTATAGAGGAAAACATCATCTCGAATGTTTTGAGTGTTGTTTAATAAAAAATTATGCTATAAATTTCCCTACGAACAAATTTGTAGAATATCATGATGTTTCTGATGAGAAAACTTGATTGAAGAAATATAACAAAAATTAAAAATAATAGAAGACTTCTAAAAAATTCAAGAATAATTTTTCTGGAATGAAATCATGTATGTTGAGCAAGAAGGTTGAATCGGAATCATCTGAAAATGATTCCTCAGAATATGAAAGTAATGAATTATTTAGATCCTTTATTGCAAAAGTTGATAAAATATATGTTCCCTCAGAGTGTGAATAAGTTAGTGATGAATCTTATAGATAATTTCATCAAATATTTGAGCATATGTCATGTCATGAGGGAAAAAATATATCATTAATGAAATTAGTGTGATGATGAAAAATTATGAATAATTTCTTAATGTAAGTAAAGATGTCGTCAAGATGGAATATGAATACATTAATGAAAATGAATGTTATAAACATAGAATTTATGAATATAGAAAGATGATTGAAGATCTTAGAAAGATATTGGAAACTATGAATAAGTGGCCAAGAAGTTGCAATCAAAATTTATTGAGTCCAAAAATACCATTAGGAAGATGACTGAATGCATCAACGAAGCCCCTAAAGTAAAAGCTGAGACATCCACGATTCTTTAGAAGGCTTACCATGAGAATCGGGTAAAATCACCTCCTATTAAAAATAATCTTTTATGGGATTCTTCTAACATTTCAGGTATTGTAAAAATTATTTTTTAATATTGGGTGTAGAATGGATGTGAGAAACTCATAAATCCTACAAAAGTAGAAAACTCACTTAAAAGAAGAGATGGCTTACATACTAAATTTTCTAGAGCTGAAATAAATATCAACCTCGACCGTGGTTCTATAAGGAAAGATTATTCATTAATAGAAAATCATGATGTGAGGGATCTTTCTAGTATTATGGAATATATGGGAATAGAACATATAATTCTTGGTACAATTTATCTCTACCCTGAAGAAGGATTAAGCAGAGTGGATGAAATTGTGAAATAAGAAATAGTGACTTTCTGTACTCATCGAATGTTGAATAGATGAATTCTCAAGATGTCAGAATCATTCCAATAAAGAATCTATTTGAATGTTTGGAAGTGGTTTATGGAAGATTTCATCCGTATGGTCATCATGTCGAATGATGTATGACACTCCTTCTAGAACCAGTTTCATATCATAAGAATGAAAACAAATCTCAAAATAAGAAGGTTGAAGAGAGAGCTTTTTTGTTGAGATAGCTTTGAAAGAATTTTGAGGAAAAAACCATGGATTCTTGATAGTGGTTGTTCATCACACGTGAAAGGTGATATAACAATATTCTAATGTTTTGAAGATCATGATGGAGGACCAGCTACTTTTGGCTATGATAGTTCATCAGATATTAAGGAAATATGAACAGTAGTGATTGAAGTAGAGAAACTGAAATATAAAGAATTCTTGCTTGTTGATGGGTTAAAACATAACTCACATAGTGTAATTCAACATTGTGATGATGGAAAAGAAGTTATCTTCATAATGTATTCTTTTATCATCAATATTTTGAAAAAATTATAAGTGATTACAAAAGGAGAAAAAACTAGTGGCAATCTCTTTCAAATTGGAGAATCCAATAACACTTTTTATTGGACTGCGGAAGATGAAAACAAGTTGTGGCACCGAAGACATTGTCACCTCTGGCAGAAGAACATGATTAATCTTTCTAATATTAATGTTGTTCATAATTTTCCATAATTTAAATGAAGAGATGAAAATGGTTTATTTCTTTCCAGAATGAAATGATGACTAACAAATATCATATAAGAGTTGAGATTAAATCCGAAAAACCACATGTTCTTATTCATTCTGATCTATGTGGGTTGATGAGAAATCAATCAAAAAATGATATTTATATTTTATCACAATTATTGATGATTTCACTGGGATGAAAAACATCATGTTCATGAACCATAAGTCAGAGGATATTGAAATGTTTAAATTCTTCACAAAATATGTTGAGTAAGAATCGGGAGCATCCATAAAGTATTTGAGAACAGAAAATGGTACCAAATTCACAAGAAATAATTATGAAACATATCTATGGAATCATGGTATCAAACATCAATGAGTCATCCTTATACTCCCTAGTAAAATGGTGTACCAGAATGGAAGAATAGAAGTATTGTGGAAATTGGATGATGTATGTTATCAGAATTCAAAATTTCAAAATTCTTATGGGGATAAGCTATGAGAACTACTGTACATTTTCAAAATTGATTCCTCTTAAGAGTGTAAGACAACATGAATCCTTCTTAAATTTGTTATAACAAAAAACCATCGTTGAAATACTTCATTGTTTTGGTAAGTCCATGCATTCTCAAAATAAAAATTCCAAACATAAGAAATTTTGAGGAAAAAGTTGTAGAAAGACTATTTATGGATTATTCACCAAATGGAAGAAGTTATAAATGATGGAACAAACGTTTTCAAATGATGGAGGACTCATATTATTTCAAAGTAATTGAAAATCCATGTTCCTTAATAAATTCTAGTAATAATATTGACAATGATAAATCAGATAATTCCAACAAAAGTGATTGTGACTCAGATGAGTCACATGGGGAAGAAAGTGATGCTTATAAAGGAAATGGGAGTTTTCCTATATTACGAAAACATGTTGAATTTGAATATATTATTTAAAATCATATGGCTCGAGTAATATAAGAACGAATTTGATATTAGAAAATTAGAATTCTCTTATCTCAAAAGATGAACCAAAATCTGTTTCAAAAGCTATTCAACATTAAGAATGGGTGGATTCTATTAATGAAGAACTGGATCATATTGAAATGAAAAAAACATGGGAAGTTGTTTGAAGGCCAACAAATAAAAATGTTATCGTAAAAAATAGGGTTTACATAAATAAATTGAATGG
This sequence comes from Viscum album, assembly GCA_963277665.1. Taxonomy (NCBI): domain Eukaryota; kingdom Viridiplantae; phylum Streptophyta; class Magnoliopsida; order Santalales; family Viscaceae; genus Viscum; species Viscum album. Next base: position 837,020,393 of record OY728127.1, on the reverse strand, counting down.
TAATGGAGAAGTTACAAGAAATAAATAAAGGATTTTGTGTAAATGATATGCATATGTGGAAGGTGAGGATTTTGATGAGACATTTTCCATAGTTTCAAGGTTGGAAACTATTAAAATGTTGCTTGCAGTGGCTACTCATCCAAATTAAAAGGCTTATCCAATGGATGTAACGTGATATTTCGTAAATTTCATTACTGAGGAAGATGTTTATATTGGAAAACATTGTGGGGTTTTACTTTATCGGGAAGAAAAATATGTTTTAATATTAAAGTAAGTCTTCTATGGGATAAATCATGTTATATAACCATGGTTTTCTAAACTTGAAAATTCTTAAAAAACGATGAAACATTAAAAAGTAAATGTTGATAGAAACTTGATTGTTAAATATGTTGACTTCGGAACATTAATTGTAATTATTTATGTGGATGATATAATTTTTGGTTGGAGACAAAGAAAAGGTCTATGAAGTGTTTTTTGAATAGATAAATAAATTGTTTGAAATTTTAATGTTTAGGGAACTAACATTCATCTACAGTCTATAAGTTCAACATCAAAAATACTAAATTTTCTTATCCCATGAAAATTATTCCAAGTAAATGTTAAATATGATTGTGATTGAAGAATAAAAGTAAGTCTCAAATCCTATCTCATTGAGAAAAAATTTGAGAAAAGATGAATGGGGGGAAATGTGAATCAAAATTACATTTGATAGTTGATAGGATATGTTCTTTATCTTACATATTCAAGGCCTAATATTGCTTTTTTTGTGACTTGATTTTCCTGAAATAAATGTAATCCAAAAGAATCACACATGTTTGTAGTTAAGAGGATTTTGAGATATGTTAAAGGAATAACATCACATGGGTTGTTATACAAGAGAAATAATTAGATTATGTTTAATTGTTATTTTGATGTTGATTGGGATTGTGATTGTAATGATAGAAAATCAACATCAGGATGAACATTTTTCAAAGGGTAATGTTCTGTGAGTTGTCACAGTGAGAAAAATAGTTCAGTAACTTTAAGAAAAGATGAATTCGAAAATGTTGTAGCTACTCAATATTTTACTAAAATTATGTTGATTAAGGTTCAACTGGAAGATTTCAATGTGAACGTTTCTAATCAATTTAAGATACTCTATGATAATCAAAGTTCCATTTATATTTCTATGAATAATGTACAACATTCAAGATCAAAAAACAATGATACAAAGTATCAATTTTTAAAATTGAAAGTTTCTTCTAGAGTAGTCTTGAAGGAATATATTTCTACAATGTGTAAGATTGCTGATATTTTTACAAAATAAAATGTCAAAATAACGGTCTGTTGAATTGAGGCTATAACTCCATTTTCAGCTTCATCTCGTGACTTCCTAATAATCATAATAAAGTTTCTCCCACTGTGAATTTGATTATGTTGACAATGGGGTAGAGTATGTAACATCTTTAATCCATTTAAATTAGTGTTTACATGGATTTATATTATGAATCTAAAGCTGTGTTTATCAAAAAATGGGGGAGAAAGAAATAAAAATGATAGAGGAAATGAAAAGTGAGAAACAGAATGATAAAAGTTATGGGGGAGTTTTAGTATGGTGAAGTTAGATAGGAAAAGTAAAGTGTGAAAGAGATAGATAAAAGTGTAGGGGGAGTTTGAGTAAGTTGATGTTTATCCTTACATGGAAACACAATTTTCTTGTCACCGGGGTATGGAAATACTTCAAAACACATACTTTATCCAGTATTGTAGTGTCATGACACACATTTTCAGAAAGGCTATGTATTGGTAATGTACATGAAATTGAGATGTGAAAATTATTGAGACATGAAAACTTATTAACAAGGGTTTCCCCCAAATCCAATAGGAGATAATGAAGAAACTTCTTGGTGTTTTGTTATAAAAATGGATTGTATTTGTTGACAACAAATATTTTTGTTGAAGAATGTTTTTGAGTTACAAAAAGTTGAAGTTGTTGGTTGTGGAATATTTTCATAAATAGGATGTTGTTAAATAAGTAGATGTCAAAAGATATAAAAGTATTTCATGAATTCAAAAGCAATTTGGACAATGCTTTGATAATCTTAATTTTCTGTGAAATCCAGAAAATATTCGTGATAAAATCTATTGATGAAATTTTTGAGAGGTTTCATGATTTTCACAAAGAAAAATTATGATAAAATTCAGAACGTGTTTTCTGAATCAGTAAACCAGAACCTGATTTCGGAACATGATTCATGAATAACATAGAACATAATTTCTAAACATTATTCTAGAAATAAAAAGAACCAGATTTTTTATACTAAAAACTAGAACCTGATTTCAGAACCTGAGTCGTGAGAAAAACAGAAGCTGATTTCTAAACCCGATTCCGGAAAAAACAAGAACATGATTACACAACCAAAAAACCCTACTTTTAGAAACTGATTACTATGAAATCAAAAACCTGATTTCTGAACCCGATTCATGAAAAAAGAAGAACCTGATTTCTGAACATGATAACCATAACAAGATTTTGAAACCATATTCCTGAGAAAACTAGAACCTAATTTATGAACCTGATTCTTTAAAAACCAGAACCTGATTTCTGAATATGAAAACCAAAACCTGATTTTTGAACCTGATTCATGAGTAATTTGGAATATAATTTTTGATCAATTCAGAACCTAATTTCTTCATAATTACGGACATTATTTCTCCACAATTAGGAATTGATTTCTTAGTTATTTAGACCCTAATTTATGAACAATTTGGAACCTGATTTCTGAAACATTACGAACCTGATTTCTACACAATTTGGAACTGAATTTCTACGTAATTCAGAATTTGATTTCTAAAAAATTCGGAACCATATTTCTGCATAATTCAGAACATGATTTCCGCACAATTCAGAACCAAATTTCTGAGTCATTCCGAACCTGATTTTTGAGAAATTCGAATCCTGATTTCGACATAATTTAGAACCTGATATCTTGAAAATTCAAAACCTAATTTATGATAATGTTTCTGAGAAAATTAGAATCAGGATCCAAAATTATCTTTATGAGAAAGATACGAAGAGTTCAAGAAGGAAAACATGATTTGAATCATTGTGTACATTTTGGATAAATTTAACGAGATTTGAATAAGTCAGAGATTAATCATTAAATGCGAGATATTTTTGGTGTTTTTGATATTTGAATAAGTAGGAAATATTATCAAGATTCCCGCCCCTATTTTCTAAGTTTCCTATTAATATGTACTCCGATCATTCGCTCATTTGAAACTTTCACACCAGCAGAAAAGGCGGCTCACTAATGAACTCAAAAAGAAATGTTCCTACTATCATAAAGATATTTTCTTCAGTGTTTGTGATGAAGAGAATCAAAATCATCTAATATTTATAAGATGATCGGAATTATCTAGAAGATATTTTCATGAGTATTTTAGCATAAAGAAATCGGAACAATCAATACCTTATTTAAAAGACCGGTTTCAGAAAATCAGATTCAAGACAACTGGACAAATGATTCAAAGTTATCATTTGTAGAGAATCTTCAAAACAGTTTTTATTCTTGTGTTTGTCTGAGTGTTAGTTGAAGAAAACATTGTAAACTGACAAGAGTCAGTATAATCATTCCTATCTGGAAATAGAAGCTGTCTAACAAGATTTAGAACTTGTTTTATTCAATTCTTTTTATTGTGGATTTCTAAAGACTCGTGAGAGTGGATATGGAATGGACATAAGTTCTCAGAATGAGGCTGAGCCATGTAAATCATGTGTGCCTTTATTAGGATTACTTTCTTGCAAGATTGAGTTTCTTTCTAAAGTTTGATAAGGAAATAAATCTTAATATGTTGTATGGGTTATATTTCTCAACTTTTTGAAACGTATAAAAAGATAAAAAACTAATTCTGCCCCCCTTATCAGTTGTTATTTGGTCCGTCGAAATTAATTTTTTTACATGAGTCGAGTGGATAGTGTAATTTGATGACCTTTCTGGCGGAAATGCATGTGGTAGTTCAGGAGAGTCAGGAGAGGATGGCTCTGGTTTATATAGGAGTGGAGTCTATTCTATTGAGACATATCAGGGACAAGCAGTGTTAATATCCAAGATGTTTTGTCTTGAGGGAAAGCCATGATGGTTGGGAGACACCTTCAGACTGAATATAGACTAGGATGATATCATCTATGTGAAAAAATTGGTTGTTCTACTTACGAGTATGCGAGAGATACTCATGAGATAATTTCATGCGTCATGATTGGTGGTAAATCATGGGTAGAAAAAAATTAATTTGACCTCCAATGATAGTTTTGGTGGTAATTTATGAAAATAGAGATAATAGGGTTCGTATCATGGTGCTTCAAGTATTATATGGTTAATGATGAGCATCGAAGACCTGGAGGCCAGTTTTAATCACTACTAATTCCAGAATGGATGTGGGATGACATGACTATTTATTCTGTGGTAGGACTTCCAATATCCTTTTGTATGAATGATGTTGTTTTGGTTGTTGTGGATTGACTAAAAATGATATAACACTTCTTTCCAATCAATTAAACAATTATAGTAGAGTAGTTTGGAGAATTTTACATGAGAGGCATAGTTTGTTTGGATGGGGTGCACTTACTATATTCTAAAATCATGATTCACGGTTTACGTCATGCTCCATGAAGGGATTGCAGAAGGCACTTGGTACAAATGTTCTCTTATGTGCTGCCTTCCACCCATTGAATGATGGGAAGTCAGAGCATACCATACATGTGTTAGAAGATATGCTAAGAGCCTGTGTCCTTGACATTGGTGGATCTTGGGAAACTTATTTGGCATTAGTGGTGTTTTCCTATAACAAAAAGTTATCAGGAAACTATACAGAAATAACCATAAGAGGAAATTTATGGTAGACCTTGTAGATCAACACTATTTTGGTTGATGGCGGGTGAGTAAGAGCTATTGGGACTGAGACTCATTCAGTAGACATTCGAGTTGGTTAAAGTGATTAGGAAACATATGGCTAAAGCTCATAGTAGATATAAGTAATATGCTAATAGACAGAGACAATCCCTAGAGTTTACGGATGGTGATCGTGTATTCCTTAGGATGTCTCTTAGATTTGATTCCCATCGGATACGGAGGCAGGGAATGTTAGTGCCCAGGTTTGTGGGACCTTTTGAGGTGATAGAGAGAATCGGTCTGCTGGCATACCGACTAGCACTTCCATATAAATTCAGAGAAATTCATGATGGTTTTCATGTTTCAAAGCAATGGAAGTATCACCCTGACCCTTCTCATTTTATTGGTTTGGATGATGTTGACCTCGAGACAGATGCATCCTTTAAGGAGCATCTGATAATTCTGCTTGGTCGCAAATGAGAATTTGTTACGGGAAAAAATTGTTCTGTTAGTTCATGTGTCATGGAAACATGGAAATGTTCAAGAGGAAACATGGGAACATAAATTAGACATGAGGGCTCAATGGCCCAATTTTTTAGGCTAGGAATCATATAGATGTTTTGGAGTATATCTCAAGGATGAGCTGTTATAAGGTGGGGATATTGTAAGATCCAAGCCTTTTAGGGAGTCATCATGAGCATGGTTTCCAGAATTTTTGAAGTATTTAAGTACCTTCAACGTGGAGTATAATCTTGGGGTTTTTTTGGGTGTACTTTTAAGAAAAACAAAATAAAATGGTTTGTTCATGGTTTTCTCACGGTTTGACAAGCAGTGCGACCAAACCGTGAAAGGCATGCGGAATTGGATAGAGGAGTCCACATGGTTAACACAGGGTTTTCCTTACTATGATACCAAACCATGTCATCTGTGTTGAAGTGGGTAGTGGAGTCTTCATGATTGGCGCAAAGTTTTTCTAACTGTGTTCGTTTTCCCAGGAAATCATGTGTGTGGTTTTTAATATCTGAAAATCTATTTTTTAAACCACTCAAACCCCGCTGGGACTCCCATATTTCAACCTAGTATCGGGATTGATAGATTTTAAGTCTTCTAAAAGCCTTCCAGAGGGATTCTAAGGTGATCTAAACAAAGTTCATCCTGATTGGAAGCCCGGATTGAAGATCTGTTGTCTGAATAGTAAATGGATTTCATCCCGATGCTTTTCCCCTTTCTTTCCTCCATCATTCTTAATTCTTTTCATGGAGGATATTCATCATTTACATGGATCAAAACGAATGGGTTTAGATCCCAATCATGGATTATGAATTTAGATAATTATGTTCACGATCTTTATGCCTTTGAAATTAATTTTGGTTTTAGGGGGCTATATCCGGACCTTGATCAATGACATTATTCCACAGTGATTTTGTGGATTTCGATTAGGAAAACATTGTTCAATAAACCGAGTTAGGACATCTAAATTGAATACCAATAGTCATGATTTATAATATGTCTATGTGATAATTAAATTTCTTGACTCACTTGATAAATTATTTCCTAAATGGTGGTAATTAGGAATGTGGAATTGATGTGTGATTACCATTGTGATTTATTGATAATTGAATCATGGAACAAATCAATTGGTTGTTGCACAATGTGATTGATATCTTGGTGATTAAATTATGGGTTGTGATCTTATGTTTTAATTACTGAATTGATTTTACTAAGATAATTAATTAGGAGAAGTAATTATGAAATGATGTTTGTATTTAAAGATAATTAATTGTCAAAATTAATTATGACTTACAGGGTTTTGAAATGGATAATTAATTGTGAATAATTAATTATTGAATGAGAATTATATTAATTGGTCAATTAATTGATGAATTAATTAATGGGTTATATTCTTTGTTATTTTTTTAATTCACTCATGTCCTCTGAAATGATTAACTAATCATTGGATCATTAAATGATTAATGTGGAAAATTATTGTGATTTAAAGAATTATTAAATGGATGACATTTTTTGGTGTTAGGTATGACATCCTAGACCAATTTAGAAGATGGGACATGAATATGGCCTTCCATCCTCATAGATTTCTATAATTTATATGTAAGGGTGTTATTCATGATGACCTACACCCAATGAGAATTGGGGTGCTAGGAATGACATCCTACATTCACAGATATTTGGGGTGGTTGGCATAACATCCTATATCGAATGATTAATGATAATAAGAATGATGTTTCATATGATATTTGGGGTTCTAGCAATGGAAACCATCACCATGTGAATAATAATAATGAGTGATGATTCAATTGGGAAACGTGGGTTGAATAAGCCTAATGTGATGATTATGTATTAAATGAAAATGTGAAAACTGTTTAATTCAGGCATTTTATTTATTACTTCCTATAAATTCATGCACTATCGTTTAAATGAAAAAAAATTAGACACCATTGGTTGTGACCTACTGAGATGCACACACACCCTATTTAGCCCACCTGATCAGCCCCCAAGAAGACGTTGTTGTTCCAGGACATGATAAAGTAAAGGCCCTGTGATAGTTTGCAGTTTGAGATTGGAGCATGGGAAAGGGAACGAGATGTGGTTCAGAATATATTTGGGAGACATTGTGTCATTAATTTCTGTTAAAATATATACAATAGAAATTTTCATTATCATATCATATTTTACATTTCAGTTGACTATTGTATTCTCTGGTTTTACTGTTATATTTCATGGTATTATTCTGGTTATATATATGATTCCATACTTGGTTATTATTATATTCTACTACTGGTGTTTTATACTGATAATAGAGGGTGTTGTCTCTCTACGATTGACTTACCAGACCCTCACTACTAGTCGTAACCATTTTGTGTATAAGGAGGCGCGAGTGAGGGTATGTGGCTAGCAGGCTAAGGGAACCGTTCAGTGAGTCCCCGGTCAGGATGTCATAGAAGCATACTTTATCTTTGAAAAAGGTGACAAAGAAGGAGACCATTGCATAAACTATTTATATATGATTTTAAAATGTAGTAATTCAAAACATACTTAGGGTATTTTAAAATGACCTTTTATTTAAGGATTCAACCCAAACATGGTCTAACTATTTTATTTAAATAATGTTTTATCAGTTGTTTAAAAATTACCTATCATACATGATTACATTCTGAAACTATTTTTTTATGAACACCCATATGACCCAAGATGTACCCTCGGTATTTTCGTAGTGGAAGAAAATGAATTTCAGGTATATCAAAATCATTGTTTCAATGCATGGATCTTTTATCTACATAAATAAGATGATGATTAAACTATGTGGACACCCCAATCAGGGTATAACATTCTTTCATGGGGAATAGTATTATTTTATATTATGTAGGTGAAATAAAAAAATATAAATATATATAATACTTCATGAAATATGATGTTGAGGTCATTATGAGTTTGGTTGAAAATCAGAGGTATATGAAAACCATTGAGGATAATGCATGATAGTGTTATTTTTTAGTATTGTACAAGGAAAACCCTGCATGATGGGAGAAAACCTATCACATATGCAAACATTTTGGGAACAAATGAATGAAATATTATTTAAATGATTTTATGTATCAAGAATAATATTATTTTGTGAACTTTAGTTGTATCAAACTGATATCCATAGTATAAGAAAATGATTTTCTTATTATGTGAAAAAATTTATTTTGGACGATGTTCGCTCCTTTGGCAATAATATATACTAATGGAAAATAGAATACTATGGGTATTCAATTGAGGGGTAATAGATTAATTTTATTTTGGAAGAATCTATGTTATTATTGTGGAAATATAAATATTTATTTTATTTATGGAAATGATTAAGATATCATAGAGAATATGTGATTAGCATAATTGCTTCTAAATTAGAGACATTAAGAGTTGTAAATGTTATTTGGAGATAAATGATAAGATTTATCATTAAAGACTATGAGATCAAATCCTTATGAATTTTAGGTTTCAATATTAGTTTGGATAAATTTATAAAATTATGAGGAAATTATTTATTGAGTGATCTTTGATGATATTTGGGCATTGTATGTTGAATTTTTGAGATTACGAGTAGTAATTATTTTTATAAAGATTATTATTCTTGGATGATTATATGATAATCTACTAATCTTTTTTATTTTGGGATAATGTTTAATGATAGAAAAATATATAGTTCATCTTTTTTGGATTATGTGATTCTTTAAAATATTATTCTAGTACATCATGTTTGACCAAGTCATCATGAATACTCACTGTTTAGATAAAAGAAAAGTATGTGGAAGAAATTTATTAACAAATGAATCTCTCCTTGTCATGTAAGTATGTTTTCTTTTTTCTTATTATATGTAGTAAATGAATTACACATCTTTATAAAAATTTAATTAAAACAAAAAAATTCTTTTAATTTTCATAATGTGAAATCGATGCCTGTTTAATACATCAAATGTTAAGGTTTTTTAGTTTTTGTTATTATCCTAATAAATTTTTCTATAACTCTCCATCATACCATGAAACTTTTATTTTCTTCCATATACATTTTTCCTATATGGAACCCTTATATTTGTTATCATGGGTGACCTTTGTACTTCCCTTTCTTTCTTTTAATGTGGTAGTTTTAGTAACCTTTTTATGATGTGGTAATTTTTTAATGATGTTCATAACCCAAAATTTAATATTTTGAGGAAAAATTTTATAAATTTGTGGAATGATGTAACAACCTATGTTTTAAGAAAGAAAAACTATATTCAATATCATACATGTTATGCTACATCGATCTTAAACAAACAACTAAATATTATTATTTAAATGATACTGTTATAACATTGCCATTAGAATAGTGGGAATGAATAGTATCAACTAAATTATGAAAATATTTTTTAAACCTATTTATATATTGATTTATTGGTTACAAAATTTATTATAAATTGATATAAAACCCAATTTAATATAAAGTATGTTTTTTTAAAAACCTATTTTAAAATAGAATAATTGTTTTTATAAAATCATATCATTATTTATGGATTTTTATGTAGTAAAAAATATTTGTTTTTTATTCAATTTAATTTTTTAAATTCATCTTATGTGATTCATAGATATGATATAAGAACAAATTCAATTGGTCAGTTAATAGATGTATGTTTCAAAAAATACAGTTTTACCATGTTTTGATGGAGACCGATTTTTTACTTTTTGGACACATTTATGTGTTATATTTGAAAAAAAACTACTTCTTTGTAATATGGATATAAAAATTTAATTTGCATGAAATTTTTATATTTTTCGGATAACAATAATGTTTTGATGAATAGTAAATATACCAAAAATTTTAATTGAAAACAACTTTTTTCATTGAGATTATTTATATGGATAAATCATATAATTTAAGGGTTTTAAAGTATAAATGGAATATTTTTTTACTTAATAATATTTTTGTCATTATAAGATATTTCACATTGGAATTGGATATAAACACATATCAATATTTTGGTAGTGTTTAGTTTTTAAAAACATGATTTCTGGTTTTGGCAATGTGAAATAATTTTAAATTAATTTCTTCTAATTCTATAATTTCAATTTGAAAAAATTGATTCTATATATTGAATCATAAGGTCCAAATTATTTGAATATGTAACTTTTTTTGTCGTTATGAATTGTAACTTCAATATTTATTTTTATTTACCATAGTAAATGGATAAAAGATTTAAATATGTGTAAGGAAATAATATATTATTAATATTAAACTACCGTAAAGCATATTCTAATTCTATTACATGAGTTATTTCCAACCAACATAATCCTTAGGTAGATCCTTTGGGATTTGTTAGCAACATGATAGTTATAATTACATGTTATAATAAATAATTTAATATAAATAGAGAAATAATATAATCATTTATCTTCATACTAAAAAAATTATATGTTGTTATATAAATGATCCATTCTACTATAAATAGCAATTTGAAATATAATCAAATTTCCAAGATCATGATATTTTATTTATAATTTTTAGACATCAAAAAAATAAATTTACATATTATACAGTGATGCTGAAGAGATTTACTTAATTAATAAATGATTCATGTAAATGATTTTATAAATATTAAAATAATTGTTACATTACATAGTTAATGTCATACGAGAATTATTTAGGTTAATATGACATGTTATGATTGATTCAATGTTTTTCTTGGACGTAATATATTTTTTAATAAATTTTTTAATTAGCATTTATGAATACTGTCTAAAATATTCATAATTCATAACCTAAAATATAAAATAGTTTATTAAATAATATTAAATTCCTAAGAATCTATGAATCATCCAAACTATTAATAAAAATCCAAATATGTCATAAATAAATTTTTTTTGGGACGTTTGACAGGATATAGTAATTACTTTAACCCACAATGTGTAAATAACATGATATAACTATAATATTAAAAACCGAAAAATAAGGGTTAAACCAAAAAATTAACGGGAAAAAGATATTCCAAACCTATATAAAAATTATTAGATCATGTGTATTCATGCCAAAATAATACTATATTATAATTAATTATGTTTTGACCATTTTTTAATCAACATTTTATTTTTTATAAATTTATATTTCAAGACATTCCTAAACTGTGCATCCCCTTTATTAAAGGACAACACCTCTACTGACTTACTCACAGCTCCCAATCCCATTGGATCATAAATATTATACTCAATTAAGCTCCCAACATCACTAATTTCCTTTTATAGTATTTTCTTTGGTACAAAATAAATTCAAGGAAGCCTTTTAGCTTAAATCAAAAGAAGTTACCTGATTTAGAGGTAACTCCATCACTCAAGTTCCATTCGTTTGTTTTACATATCTACTCCACATGATCTTATTATTCATTTTTTACATAAAAATTTGTATCCTATGTATACTAGGATATTTTTATGGGATGGATTCTTACTACACTTATACAAACCTCTATCTAATCGATGCAAACATACTGATTATGTGTTCGAAGAACTACTGCCTCACAAAACGATGGTTCATCAATTTTACCCTACCACCTCCCATGGTCGACAATATGTTGGAAAATTATTTATATATGATATATATTATATTTTAATTGTCTCCATTTTTCATTAAATTTTTTATGACATACCTTAATGATTTTTGTTATGTGTAAATATGATAATTTCATTTGAAGAATGTGGACTACCACCCCCCCAAAATGATATGACTCGTTCATACTATACATCGAACATATAAATGACTGTTTTATTAATCCAATGATAAATATATTAAATAAATATAATATTATTATTATAATATACATTCATATCATTTTATTATTATTCCTCTAATATGACATAGAAATTAATGCAGCATTCATGCACACGTACAACATACCGTCTCCATGAACGGTGAATTTCATTTTTTATCTCCAAATGTTATAGAAGATTTAAATACATATATACTATATATATGATATTTAACTCATAAATAATATTATGGATATTATGGAATTTTGACAACATGGACAATTTCCAACAAACAAATTCATTTTCGACTCATGTACCGAATATTGTCGAACCGAACGCTATGAACGTAAATAATTATATAATATTTGTAAAAAGGTGAGCAGTAATATAAAATGAATAATTTACATAAAAAATTCTATTCAAATTATAAATTAACATAATTTTATTAATAATGAATATAAATAGTCAATGAGACAAGTCAGAATCATGGTAAGGGAACTTCATAACCCAATTTCAATTCTTTGGGTTAATATTCTACTTCATGATTATGTCTTGAATTTTTATGTGAGAAACAAATTTGGATATAATATATTTCATTTAAAAATTACATATGTGTATTTATATTTAATATACTTAATCAATCTATTTTATTAATTAAATTAACATTGTATGGGAATTTCTATACTCAGTTTCCACTCATTGGGTTTTACGATTACTTCGTCGATTATATTTTGAAATGATTATATGTAGAAGAAATGATTATTTTTTTCATTTTTATTTCAACATATCTTTGTGTGTATATAATATTTATAAACATTATAACCCCACTGATAAATTCTTCTATCATTTATATGAACATTTTAAAATAATTCTTAACTTAATCTCATTTAAATGATTTAAGTATCAATGTAATTTGTTTTGTTTTTCAAAAAATATGTGTGAATGAAATATGATTTTTACACTGAATATATTCCTATATTCGGAGTATTTATATTTTCCACACATAATTAAATCATTTATTTATACATAATCTATGGGTACAATAATATTTTTTGATTTTTTTTTAATTAACATTTAATTGAGACTTATTTGTTATTATAAACAAATTCACTTTCCTATGATATATATACTGCATGTTCAAATATAATATCATGTTTATCCATGTTATAATGATATTATATGTTCTTATAATTTTATTCTATAATTATTTTTCATAATTTATTTTCTCACGTGGTATGGGACTATTGAACTTAAACATTTTATTAAATTATTTCAAGATTTCTTATTCTAAATATTTTTCATTAATATCCATGTTTTAAAAAAAATCATTTATTTATTTATATAAAGATGATTTTTTAAAAGTGAAAATTAAATTCAAAAGATTCAAGGTGTTATGGGACACTTTATATAAATAATAAATGATTTAACGTTTTAAATGGTAATAGAAATGTATGAATATTTCAATATATTGAATTTATTTCAAGAGATTGATACGTCAAATGTGGATAATTACAATCCTTTTGTGTTATTATAATGTAATTTTACATGAAAATTTTGACGGATGGTTACATGATAAACCAACTATGAGTGGTTATGTGATATGCCTAGGCTAGGTGAAACCATGATAGATCTTCAATTCATTGGTTAACGTGGAGGTGGAAAATGAAAATGTTTCTCCTAAATGAATTAGGGAATGTACTATGATGGATATTCCAAACGTAAAGTTGAAGTTTAAAACCTATGATGTTGTGAAAGCTACAACGCCTGTATGATATGGATGTCACAAGTTACCTTTATGTTTTGTGATTTGTATGATTTTTTATAGGAATATTATGATTACAAGATGAAGCAAAGTCTTATATCTTTTATGGGTGAAAATAATGATTGTTTGAAAAGGTTTTCATGTGTTTTAAATATTCAAGGAATAATTATTTTATTCCTTACGTTATATTCTTTACTGGGATTTTTATGCTCATCCCATGTTTTTGAAATATTTATCACAAGTTATAAGGAAGTATATGAGAAAGGAATAATTCATGAAATTTTATATCAAAAAAATTATTTATGTTTAATTCAAGGAGTTTTTTTATGCTGAAAAAATTAGATAGAATAGAAGTGTATACATTTTAATTTTTGAGATATAATGTAATAGTTCTGACAAAAATTATCTGGAGATCAAAATCTATTATGATTTTTGCAGTGAATTAAAGTAAAATTATTGAAATTACTCAATATTATATAATTTTTAAGGATTTGGCCTTACATTCCACTTCAAGAATTTTTCTTCCTTTAGAAAACAAAATCCATTACGAACTGACAATGGAAATTATATAAAGAGCTAACCTGAAACAACAGAAAATAATTAAATATTAATAATTAAATTGATAAGTAATGTTATAGTATGATAATATACGATGATATAAATATGAATTTGTTTCTTTCAAATATTAATAACACACTTTTCTCAATTATAGTAGCAGATTAAACTAGTTTGAAGTACGAATAACATAATGTAATGGAATTGTTAACCAAATTTCAATTCATTGGGTTACCCTTATACTTCAGTATTTTTGTGGTATAAAGATAATTTTCATGTTGAATATTTTTTATTATGTTTTATTATGCGGATTTATTGTTTATGCACTTATTTTTTCATTATATATTAAGCTAATATAAATTTAATGTTATTTGTAAGCGACTTTTTCTTAAAAAAGTATCTTTTATACTTCTAGTTTTACAAATTTCAATTTGAATATTATATTAATGATTTATGTTATTATGAATAGGTTATGGTTATTTAGAATTATTTATGATTAATGGTGGGACCTATATCTCCCTCAAATTCATTTTCTATGTTTATGGTCGAGGTTGGTCGTATGGTTACTCCATGTGTAACTGTGATGGTTACAGTATAAGGTATCCATAGGGGTTAAATTTTAAGGTAGTCATGAGTATTAAAAATCATAAGGTAGTCATGAGGGTTAATAAATAAGAATTTAATTCCCCAAAACACCATTAGGTTATTATTTTTTTCTCTATGTTTTATGGAATTCCCATGTTTTACTATGTAAGTGTAAATGGGGGGAGAAATACGCCCTTGTGAGTTTGAATTCAAATGATTATATGTAATCTTGTACTAATGGTTTCCTTCCTTTTTTTACATCCCTTACTATTATTTTTATGCTCATATAAATTTTTTTCCATTGTTTATAATGATGTGTAATAGAAATAATGTGGTCAAGTTTAATGTTATGATTATTTTTCATAGAAATAGTGTGATTTCGTTATTTTTAAAAGTATTATGTTTTTTGGAATAAATGATTATTGTTTTAGTGGTACACAGATTATTTTATTTTTGGTTAATATGTGTGAATTATGTACCAGAATAATAAAACTCATAACTAAAAAGATTTCTGGTATAGTAAATATGTTAAATCTAATTGAGATAACTACAATATATATTATTTGAGGTTTGGTCCTTATAGGGAAAGAAAAATCATTACATATACTTAATAAAATTTAATCAATTTCATATTAAGAACAACCAAAACTATTAGGATATGAAACAACTCTAAAAACCATGAGTTTACAAATATATGAGAAACAATACACATATTTTCATTTGATTTACTTGATGACACCATTCATCAATGATGATATATAAGAACCCGAGTTCCCAATTAACAACTAAGGGAGAAGATTCGATGGATATAGAGAATTTAATCATGATTGACATTGATTGACATTAATTGTTTATATTAACATTTTACAAGTACATAATATATTGATATATTAAATAAAAAAAGATCAACATGAATATTTTTTTCAATAGAAATCATCTGAGAAACATTCTGATCTATTCATAAAAAATAATAGTCTAAAAGTTCTCCCAATTATATCAATGGGATGTATCTATGGCTAGTGTAAGCATCATCCTAAAATCCCCATGATTGGATGAAACATCAAGGTAGGATATAAAAAATTTATTTATAATAGTATTAAATTTTGAAGCATCATAATTGTATCTTGAAATTTATTTAGATTTTAATTTTACTTCATATTCTAAAAGTGGTTATACAAAAACTCAGTATGTTGGTTTCTATCCTTTTAGAGTTAGATATTAAAAGTTAAAAAAACCAAGACTTATCATGTTTATATCTTCTCTAATGGAATCAATTCATTATTTTTTTTAAAATAATCAGTCCATTGTTTTACCACAATTTGGAGGCTCATTCCCTTATATTTATATGGAAAACATGATGATTTATGAATTTTTTTATACATGGTAAATAGTTTTTTGGGGAATAGTCTCATCATAGTATAATCCTTAAAAAATGGGTTACAACATGATTGACATATCTTATTTAGAAATAAAATTATTGGGGAATGAATAGTGTAATTAGGGGAAACATGGGAATATCTTATTATGAGTACATTTTAGATATATTATTCTCAAATATTAAATTGGGATGTCCAAGCAATGTATGATCGTCTTTTTTTCAATGAAAATTATAGCCCCATATTAGAATGGTTCTATTATAATCATTTAACCAGTTCTTATATCACTCTAATGATTGAAACCTATGTATATATTACATTGATATGCCTTATTTGAATCCATCTTAATATCATTATATAGATGCATCCTATTGAAAATAATGGGTAAGTATCAGATAATATTGAACGTAAAATAATAGAAACTTCCATTGGTAAATTAACCACATATACATTTCTATTGAGTGAATTAATTGAATAAAATTTATTTTCCACCAATGAAAATTGAGGTTTAATTTAATTTTATTATATATCATCATCTCATGTGGGATATACTATAAAATAAGTCAACATATTTGGTCACATTCCAATCATATGATGGTTAATAACACATTTCGATATTTAAAACAACACTAACTAAATAGATAAACTATTAATAGTATATTTAACCAATTCATCCACCGAGAATATTTATTATATTTAGTGTCTTAGTAAAATTTATCCAACCTATAAAATTATCTGTAATTATGTAAATATAATAACAAAATAATAATATGATTAACAATATAGGGTATGTGATAATTTTATCATGTTCATTATGTGTTAGATATTCTCAATGAATTTATTAATTTTGAAGAAGAATGTGATTATAATGATGTAAAAAATTCACCCATAACGTCTCTAGAATTTTTTGCTCCCAATCTGAATTCTTCTAAACAAAATCTTGAAGCATTTAAATATGAAACCCATTAATACCCATTAGAATGTATGGATGTTTTTCAAACAATATTGTCTTATAATAAGGATTAAATATATATTGGATGGAACAATGGAGCATCCCCAGTTTCTGGTATGTGACCCTTTCTCTATGATTTTAGGTATATAAATTTTGTGGGTGAATGTTGGGAGGGTTTGGAGAATATCTGATATGTATTTGGGGCTAAAGGGGAGGGATATAGTTGGTGCATGGTTTCTATAATACATGTGGGATCCTATTACAAACCATTCTGTTTGGATGGGATTTGGTCTTATTAAGTAAGTAGATTTAGCACGGTTATGGAATGGTTTTTAGACCTTCTAAGGAAGATGGGATAATTTCTCCTTAAGATAGTAGATGCAACATGTTTACCACAAGGATTCCATAATAGTGTGACTAAACCATGTACAAGGCCAATCATAGAACCTTAATATTTTAATCAAGGTCATCTTAGTATTTAAACCACACAATTTTTCCCAAAAATAGCCATGTATTTGGATTATCGTTCCCTATAGGTCATGGATGACTCTCCAGTTTCAAAGATGGTCATCCAAATTCATCCCTTTTTTATTTGTGGCAAATTCTCCATGGTAATTTTTTGTTCTTTTTCATTCCAGATCCAGTTTCTATAACTACATCACTCATTCACTCATTTTATTATCCCCACTAACATTTTTTCTTGATGTATGATTGTAGATTTTAAATAAGTTTAGACATGTCATTGTTCTTGATAGGGGAATAAATCCAAGGTATGTTAATGGATGATTCAACATTTTTGGGGGTTTATTTTTCATTGTTTATCACTTTCACCAAAACTGTCGAGGTAGGTGGCTTCACTCTCATCTCCTCATTCTATAATTGAATGTATTAGTTTTAAATTTTATTATTTTATTGAAATTGATTATGAAATCTTATTATAAACATGATTAAATCTTCTTTAATTTATTGTTGTAAAGGATTTGTTGAATTTTGGTGAAAGGTTTTGAAAAGTTATTTAGATTCATGATTATTAAATTGGGGTTTTCAAATATGTATATTACGAATTTGTGGAACGATTTAAAATATAAATGGTTTTCAATAAAATTTGTGTATTATTAAAATAGTTTTGACATGTTGTTAATGTAATGGTTTTGGGAATACTTGGTGTGTTTGTGGGTTTTCATTTATATTTTCAAGGCTTGTTTGAAAAATGAAATTGCTCTCAGTGCCAAATGTGTAGAGGAAGATGAGATGTAATTACATTGTGATAACTTTTTATATCAATGATAAACTACTAATTAGTATAATACTATCATTATTATGCCTGAATAGTTGGTATTGTGGAATTGTGGAATAAAATGGTTATGCCTAATCGACCCTGTGGAATGATTTTAGAGAATGGGTATGTTTTTTCCTTGAAAATAGCATTTTTGGGAAACTTTTTATTATATAACATGTTTCTATTATTTTATAAACTAATTTAGATGTTTTTTATATTGAGATATAAAATGTTTTTTAAAATGTTTTTTATATGAAATTTTTGAATGTTTTGTCATATAATGTGTTTTATATAAATATTTCTAACTCTTATTTCTTAGTGTCGGCAGTGGGTAATTCTTTTTCCAAAACATACTGTGATTTATTTCTCACCCTCGAGTTAGATATTTGGTGATTTTATTGATTTCAGCTACTGAGACATGATAAATGGTAAAATATCACTCGTCTTATGAAACACTTATTAAAACTTTTTATGATTGATGAGGTCGGAAAATAGAGATTATTTAGCATGGAGTTTTTTGTTTTCCTTGGAGTCTTGTAATTTTTTATAGAATGATTACATCTATATTCTCATCTACTATTGAGGTATTTATATTTTGTATGAATATGATGGATTAAATGATTAGTTCACTTCTATTTTCATCTTGAACCATATAGTCATGTGTTTAGAATATTTGGATAGTTGTCTTATTCCTAAATCATAAATAGTCCACCATATGCTTTGAAACCCTTCATTATTTATTACCACCCACAATCATGTTTGGAATGTTTTTTAAGGCTATTTAATGGCTCACTGAACTCTCAATCCAAAGATAATAAGTTGTTCGTTGAAAGTTTTATCATTTTTGTTCGATCCCAAAATCTGTTGGAAAAATTGGTATCAACATTGTCCTTCCATTATGAAACAAGATGTCATTAGTTTTTTTGATTTAAGAGTAGAAATAATTATTGAATATTACATGGTCGTGATATTATAAATGAGTAGGATTATCATAGAATTAAATGTAAAGCATAAAAAGACCTATCTAACAATTTAATCATTATCATCTTGCTAATAGAGATTTTGGCACATATGTATTTTGGAAACATGTATAGGAATTTAAAATCACATTTTCATGGCTTTATCCATTGAGAAGAGAATGACATGCATTACAAGATTGAACTAATAGTTGGAGTTCATGCATAATAATTAGCAGAAAACATTAAATCTATTTTCAAATGAAATATTTTTAAAATTAATTTAATTTCAAAAGAAAGTTGAATCATTTCAAAAATTATTAATCATTAATATGGTTTATTTTTGAATATTTTTGAAGTTAATGTGATAGAATATTAAATGATAACCATCTAATATCTAGATATTGAGACTTATAGAATTTGTTTTTAGTATAGAAAATGAAACATGGTAGGCATCAAATAATCCAATTGGAAGAAACTGTGGAAAACACTGTTGAACCATAATCACAGGGGAACGAATGGATAGTTTATAGAATCGACCAAGTGATTCTAGATGTGCACACAAGGATCTAGAGGGATGATCCTAGAAAATTGTACCATTCATTCAAGTTCCAGAAATAGTATCCACCCAGCTTCTAAGGTAATTCTTAACTAGAAAGAGAAGATGAATTATAAAATTAGATGAATCATATTTTGGATTTCATTGTTACAGTAGAAGAGATGAAACATAGGCTGGTAATGTATATGCTTAATGATTTTCATGTCAATGGTGTGATATATCGATGAAAGATAATGTTGACCAAGGCCTTACTTTATCGGATTTTAAAAAATTGTTTAATAATCATTTATATCCTCACATGTTCAAGATCCAACAAATGACAAACTTCTTCATCCAAAATTAATAAATTCCTTCTAACATAGATTATATAATAAATTGATGATTTTTTTCTCTTTTCACCTAGTTGTTTAGAATGTGTGGCTTTCAAGGAACAAATTTTTTTAAATCTATGTCAGGAGATTCGTTTGATGACTATGGGGGTCTATATTTGTGAATATACAGATTTGGAAAATAGAGACATGATCGATAAAAGTTATATATCAGGGGATATCAGAGAAGTAAGTATATTGATACCCATGAGTGCCCATGGGAACTCAAACACAATAAGTATGTGTAATAGTTCCACCAGTTGTCCATGGTACAACCATGAATCAGAATTAGAGAGCTAGATTAGTAAATCTTCCCCAATGTCTCACATAAAAATAAGGATGCTTCAATTATTGTAAAATTTACCACATGAAATGTGAGTTAACATCCCCACCAAAAGAATACCATAATTTATTCAAGATATAAAATCATTAGCATTATAATCACAGTGCTTCATGGAAATATGTTGGGTATACATCTCAGGTGTCTCATGAATCATAAGCATCGAAAGTGTGAGGGAAGTTGAATCAATATAATTATCAATGTTGATAATTCCACAGTGATTCTAGGAATACCATGGCTCCCCATCCAAGTAAATCTCTGTAATGAAACATGTAGAAAAGTGAAGAATAAAAAAATTATATGGATCTTATCATGTGATTGTGGATGATAATTGTGAACAATATACTCTGACAGGCATAATTCATATTAATTATACAAATATGAAAGTGTTGGTTAATTATAGCGCATCGCATTATATTATTTATTCTATTGGTATAGAATTTCTACCTTTAAAAAATTATCTTATTCCCTCTGTGATAAAACATTAGACACATCTTGGGGAAGAGAATGTTGATTGTGTAGGGAATGTTCTATAACGGTTGTTGGTGTTGAGTTGAATTGAGACATATCAGTGAAGGAAATTGATGTCTCTAATATAATCCTGGGTATAGATTGGTTGACAACATATAAGGCTTATATTGACTGTTATAAAAGGACAGTAAGCTTCATGAAAGAAGATGTAATTGGAAATCTATTTAAAGGAGATTGTCTTGTAAAGATAGGTGAAATATGATTTTTCGTACCACCAGTTAGGACAATATCTTACTAGCTAGTGGAATTTACTTTATCATCGATGGAAGTGACCGAGAGATGCAGTTTTATAGTAGTTATGGATAAATTTCAATTTTTTTGTCATTATCAACTTTGGGGATCCATCCATAAAGGATGTGGAGTTTAAGATTGATCTCTTATTGTGAACCAGTCATATTTGCCTTCCATCATATGGGATGCCACCAATAGAATAAAGGTAACTGAAGGTTCATTTGAATGACCTGGACTGAAAAGGTTTCAATCATCCATGAACGTATCCAACGATAGTACCAGTCCTGTTCATGAAGAAATAATTTGGAACACTATGGCTATGTGTATATTATTGTTAGTATAAAGAAGTTATGATAAATAATATGTATCCACTACCCTGAAATGATGATCATTATGATAAATTAAGGGGAGCTCAGTGGTTCACCAAAATTGACATGTGATCAGGGTAACACCAAATTATGAGTTCTGATGTAGGTTATTTTGTAGATAGATTTTAGATATAGATATGGAAATTATGAATATGTTGGAATAACATTTGGTTTTCTTAATTCACTAGCGGTAATTATGGAATTGTTGAAATATCTATTTCGACAAAAACTAGATTCTATATTTGTGGTGTTTTTGGATGATATATTGGTTTATTCGAAGACAACTGATAATCATGAGAAACACATGGTGATAGTATAGGAAATATATAGAGACCATTATTTTTATGTGAAAATTACAATGACTTATTTTTATATATATGAGGTACAATTTCTAAGATATTTAATTTCTCACAATGGTGTTTATGTTAATCCCTAAAATATAGAGGTTGTTATCTCTTGGAAACTTCTGAAGAAAAACATTGATATAAAATCATTCTTCATCACATTGGTTATTACTGACACTTATCCATGAATTTTCATCTCTATCCTCACCAATTATAGCTTTAAAAAAATAATTTTCTAGTTTAGTTGACCAAGGATATCAATTAATATTTTAATGAGTTTAATGTTTTCCTTACATCTGCAACAATCATGGTTTTTAAAGAATCACGAAAAGGGAAGGTGTTGAATTTCGATGATCCAGGATTTGGTTGGGATATCTTCTCATGAACTGTAAAGTCCCAGAAATTTCAATGAATTTTTTTCTTAATTTTCTTTGGAATTTTACAAGAACGCAGTTTCTGACGGCGCCAGAAATTCGAGGCCCGGTGTTCCCAGAATCATTTTCTGAATTTTGGCTTCGGTACCTTCAGTGAACGAACGAGCAGGAATTCCTATATTTTTAACCAGTGCTCGGAATCAAATTCCGAGGGCACCGATGGAATCGTAGAGCCGATAATTTTTTAGGAACGCCACTTCCGAAGTTGCGTTTACACGCGGTAAGTCGATAGAATTTGTGGAAGTTGAAATAGAAATTAAACTACAATTTTTATTTTAACTAAGTGGATTAGGCTTTTGGTGGAAGTTGGGTTACTACACATCTTCCCAAAAGAGGTTATGAAGGTGGTGGGGCCAACACGAACCCTACCCCTTCACCTTCCCTAACCTTCCATAACTCTTCACATTCTTTAACCCCCCTCAACTCACATTTAATATTTAACAACTTATGTTTAATAACTTATGTTATTAATTAAGTGAGTTAAGTATGGTTATTTGAATTTTAAACTATTGAAATTCAAATATTTGTTATGTTAATAAAATAATAGGTAAGCTTATTTTGTTTTGGGGTTGGAACCTTTGTTGCTTGAAAGGATTGGGGAGAAAAGCTAAGGAAAGCTATAATTCTTCATCTCCTTCGTCGAAGAACACGAAGAACGAGGAGAACGTGAAGAACGCTAGATTCCTCAGAGGTCGACGTCTCCTTTCGCGATGTCTCCATCCGTGACGCCGACGACGTCTTCTATCGCGATGTCTCTTTCCACGACGAATCCTCGTTCGACGAACCTCCGTTCAAGCAAGGTCAAGGTAGGGAATTGTATGGTGAATATTAATGAACCCCATGTTACTTCCTTCTAAATGAAAGAACGCAGATCAACTAAACATCAAGTTGATCCGTGAAGAATATGTTGCGGGTTGGGAATTCCTGTTTGCCGGAAAACTGTAGGGGGTTTTACGTGATTTTTCTTTACGTAATTCTCTTCCGTATTTTATCCACGTTTATTTGGACCTCATGATATCAGTTAATGGAAGGAGGACGGATCACACAAACACGACCGCCCCCTCCCTATTGTTTTTCTTATTATTACGGATTGAATGAAAGTGACACGGTGTTGTCGCACCGCGTGGGATTGAGCAGCAAGAAATGTGCGACGTCGTCATGCCGCACATTCAAATTTTTTAACCAATTCCGCGGTGCCACCGCGCAGTGCCAAAGAACCGCAAAGGAACCGCGACCGGAGTCGGTCCGCGGCTAAGGGGTGCAGCGCCATCACGTCGTGCCGAAAAACCACAAAGACGATACGTTTTTTTAATTGACGGGTGGATCAACAGATGACGACGAAGCATGCCGTTATGGCGTTTGAATCCCTTTGCAGTGACGGTCCGGTCCCGAGAGGACTGTTGGCGAAGACGTTAGTGAAGGTCGGGCCGACCCAGGGGGGGTCGGGTAGGGTCGGTCCGGGCCCAAACCCCCCATTTTCGGACCCCTCACAGTCTTTTGCCCTTATCGTGAGTTGTAGACCTCCGATCGATGCACCGTCAGCGGGGATGAGATCCTTGAATCGAGATGGTCGTTTTGGTATATCGCACTCAATGTTTCGGAACACTTTGGGTTCAGCCAGGTTGGTTCGAATAAGAAACCAACCGGGCCCTCAGAGCGGAAACGCTCATATCTTGAGCTCTGGACGTCCGATTGGTGTGATGTCGACATTGATGGATTCCTCCAAATGAGAAGGATCTTTTGGCTTACTCCGCTCAAGGTTTGGATGTTGTCGGAGTGCGTTCGGGTTGGTTCGCTCATGAAACCAACCGGGCCCCAGGAACGAAAAAGCCAATTACTCACAGACCGGGCGTCAGATTGACGCGCCGTCTATCTTGTTGAATTCCCCTTGATTAGACGGATCTTTTGGCATACTTCGCCCGAGTTTTGGTTGTTGTTGGATAGTAGCCGTGTTGGATTGTACCCGAAATCCAACCGGGCCCCTGGAACGGAAAAGCTGATATCTTTCAGACCGGACGTTCGTTTGAAGAACTGTCAGAGACGTTGGTGATCACGTTGAGAAATGGTCCCTAAGAGTATACCCTATGAGAGTTCAGGGTACAGTTGAGATATGTCCGTATTGGTTCGCACACGAAACCAACCGGGCCCCTAGGACGAAAAGGCTAGTAACTCACAAACCGGGCGTCCGATTGACGCGACGGCTATTGCGTTGAGACCCCTATGACGAGGTGGTCCATTGAGATTATTCTTAGTGGGACTTTGAGATACATGGAGTATCGACCTGTAGATCGTGGAGCAGACCCTCCCAGAGACGAGCGTGCAGAGTACGGAGACCGTGTAGCCGACTGAGACCTGATGACTACTTGACCGACTCGACTTGGAGTGAGTCGACTAGGCCAGTGGACGGAGCACTACTTTGTGAGGTGCAGACCCATGATGGACGGAGCACTGCCTTTGTGATAGTGCAGACTATTCGTACTCATCTGGAGAGTACCTCAGCAGGATACTATGGGGTGTGCACTACTGTGTTTGGGTGACATACCCCGGCGGGAAGCACTACTGTGTTTGGGTGGCTGACCCGCGGTACTCGACAGGAGGAGTACCTCACCATTCATAGGTTAGTGAGCAGTACCACGGAGTCATGACAGGACCACTGTACACTCCAGAGACGGGGCTCTTCAGTAGTTACAATTTCGATAATGAAAATCCTGGTTTGAGCTGAGACTTTTGACATTTTTGTTTACCTTATGATTGAGATGGGTCACTTGACAACTTAGGTATATGTATGGACATATACCTGGGTAGCGGTTATCCGTAGATTTCATGATCTTGGTGTTTTCCTCATGATTGAGATGGGTTACTTGATAACTTAGGTATATGCCTGAGCATCTACCTAAGTAGAGGTTATCTGTTGAGATCTTCTTTTTGGTTAACCTTGTTGGTTTTAGTGAGACCTTGAGGGTCTCGGGGTCCCTATTGAGTATCGTTATACTCACCCCTGCACGGGCTATGCCCGCACCTCGTTGTGTT
Source organism: Viscum album (assembly GCA_963277665.1). NCBI lineage: Eukaryota > Viridiplantae > Streptophyta > Magnoliopsida > Santalales > Viscaceae > Viscum > Viscum album. Next base: position 836,994,580 of record OY728127.1, on the reverse strand, counting down.
GGTTGCAGACGACGGGCAGTGCTGACGGAGGCCGAGTGTTTAAGGACTGGACGGTACCCGGAGGTGGAATACATGACGAATCAATACCCGGAGGTGGACTTCACGGCGAGACGACACTCGGAGGAGGTTGACGGGCGAGAGAATTATGGAAGATATCTGTACCTACACTTCAGGTAGGATCTGTGATGGACGATCTAGGAGCTACGCCATCTGTACCTACCCTTCAGGTAGGATCCGAGGAGGACGACCTAGGAGCTGCTTCCTTTCTTCCAGCTGTTTGTCTTTTTCTATTGTACATTCGTTCAGTTGTAGCTGTACTTTCAGTTGGGTTTGTATTCTGGCCCATTTACTTTTGAGCAATTTCTTCTGTACTTAGTGTTTTACTTCCACTTGTACTTTGTGGTGTTTTGTTTACTTTTATAAAGGCAATGCCTTCCCAGTTATTGGGATTTACTCCTTTGGTGCTAGTCTCCATCCCCAGGCCTATGGAAGGCGGGCTTGGGGTAGTCACGGCACGGTCCCCAAGGACGGGTCATGACAAATTGGTATCAGAGGGAGGTTCTACCGCAGAACTTATCACTCTGATATTTTCTTTCTGTGATGAAATAGTGTTAAGGGTATCGAGTGTGGTCTTCAGTTCAGGGAGTCCAGTGTTGGTGCGGGCGGCCGACGTATCCATACACCAGGACCCTGACAACTGAATTCCGACTTTGTGCACGAAAACACTGATTGCGTGTGTGTTTCTAGAAGTTTTATTTAAATATCAGCTCAAACTAGGTCAGCTCACCAGGTATAATCGTTTGACCGTGTCACGTTGTTTCTTTTAGGATTCCTTTTCACAGACGACCAGCTAGAGCCCATAGGGATGTTCGTACTGACAGCCTACCGAGCGACGAGGCTTCAGTACAGGGCCCTCTTGCAGTTGAGGCACCAGCGGAGGCACCAGCGGTGCTACCATACATTGGGCAACCGATGCCACCAGCCCCAGCAGTAGGCGATGCATGCCACTTGAGTGCGTTGCACGAGTTACAGCGCCAGAGGCCACCTAGGATCCGGGGAGAGATGGACCCGCAGGCAGCTGAGGTTTGGCTGGAGGCTGTGGTGAGACTCTTCAGGCTAGTGAGGACACATGCAGAATTCATGGTGATCTTTGTTTCCAGCCTTCTTCAGGCAGCAGTAGGAAGGTGGTGGAGCCACTTGTTCCAGTTTTGCAATGGGATGACCTTCGCTTTGGAAGACTTCGTGACCTTCTATAGGGTGGAGTTTGTGCCAGTATGTCTACACCCCGAGCGTGTTTAGGAGATGCTGCCTTTGCCGCATTTTTTCGATCAGTAGCTGAGTCATCTGTGGGTAGTAGATAGATGATGTAGAGGTCCAGGAGGACCAGACCAGCAGTTGGGTGATCTCAGGTTTTAGGATCGGTGGTGCGGGGCACCCGGGGTGGGGACAGAGCTAGGCTTGCCAGAAAAAGACAGTGTTACTCAGGCTCCGGAAAGGGTCACCTGGCACGTGACTGTCCGACTCCTCGTACTGTTGATCTGCAGGCTTTGGAGGAGCCACCGAGGTAGAAGCAGAGACAGGTGCTTGAGCAACAGTCGAGCAGTGGAAAAGGCAGTAGAGCTCTGGGAGCACGTAGACAGGAGCGGAACTAGTGGATACGTCCCTTGAACTTCTAGTTCCATATTGCTGTTGTCTTCGTGTCTTTGTACTATGTGCTGCAATAATAAAAAAGTCACAAATATTTGTTTGCTTTCATGCCCTTTTATTTGGTTGATACTGAGTTCTCCCGATTAAAACTCTTGACATGACACTCACTTTCAATATTTCTACTAGAGGAGACCCAGTGACCTCACAATGATGCCGACAGTGTGACTCGACCCTTGGAGGCGAGTGTGACAGTTGGATCTCTTAGTAGTTACGTCGAGGCCTTACGACATCATCCATGGCGTGAATGCGTCATTCATGTCAGGATTGACTGTATTAGGCAATGGGCATGGTTCATCTAGAAGATGAGACCGAGATTCTCTTTTCGGCAAAGGAGAAATTTTAGCAGCTCCTTCATATCATCCAGGAGCGGATGAAGACTGCACAGTAAAGTAAGAAATAGGAAACCGACTCCAGTCCTAGAGACTCGAGTGTGTTAAATGTTTAAAGAAGAGGATGATTTAAGGAGAGATGAGTCTGCGGAGCAGCAGACGTGGAGGCAGATCTAGGAGAGCAGCATGAGGTGGTGTACATCTTAACATGCTACAACCACCCACCTTAATTATCCCCGCCAGGCTCAGGGAGCTGGAGGACGGAGGAAAAGTGTGGCTGCATGCGGTCATGAAGTGTGACCCAATGGCTCTAAAAATGATTCAAGAGACATTATGTGTCCACTACTAGCTGATGTAGTAACAGAGGTCGATATAAATCATTCCTTGCTTTCACAAATCTTGTCCCAGACCTAGAGTTTCCGGTAAGCCGTGGACATGACCCTCACATCTGGAGATACCTTGGGAGGAGACTCGATAATCACACTTACACCGATGGTGTGGTCAGACCCTCGAAGCGAGAGTTTCAGTTGGAATATATTGGTGGTAGCGTCGAGGCCTTACGACGTTAGTTTGAGTATGGAATGGGCAATAACTGTTCATACTCAAATTGACGTTTTTAGGCAAATGTCGGGATGGGTTTTCCTTGGTCGGTGAAAAGGAAACCTCAGGCAGCACAGGATAAACTCATGCTCAGGAGGTTGGGACTGATCACTCTTGAGTCGGCCAACCTTACCCTCGTGGCAGCAGTCGTTTTGAGTTTCAGTTATAACAGGAATTGGAGGCCTTTTCAGTTCAAGAATGACGATCACGTCATTATATGGGTCTCTCCTCGATGAGGTTTACGAAGATGTGGCAAGTGCGGCAAGTTATCTCCGAGGTTCAACGGACCATTCTAGGTCCTCAGCTGGGTAGGCGAGGTGGTTTACCACTTGACCCATCCAACTCAGTTGCACCAGGTGCACGATGTTTTCCAGGTATCTCAACTGAGGAGATACGCGCTCGACCCATCGCATATCATCGACCATGAGGAGCAGGACGATGGCGATGGGGTTACCTCCATGGAGGTTCCAGTAGGGATCGAGAATCGACAGGAGCGGAACCTATGAGGACAGTCGATTCCTCGGGTGCGCATTCTTTGGCAGTATGGAATCTCCATGTAAGCACATGGGAGCTGAAGGCTCAGGTGCATGCTCAATACCACTTCTGTGACCCTAGTTTGTGTTGAAGCTTTAAGGGGACGTAAAGCCCTGAGGTGGGAGTAATGTAAAGTCCCGGAAATTTCAAGGAATGTTTTTTCTTAATTTTCTTTGGAATTTTACAAGAACGTAGTTTCTGACGGAGCCTGATTCCGAGGCATGGTGTGCCCGGAATAATTTTTCGAAGTTTTGCTCGTGAACGTTCAGTGAACGAACGAGCGGGAATTCCTATCTTTTGAACCGGTGCTCGGAATCAAATTCTGAGGGCACTGATTGAACCGTAGCGTCGGTAATTTCTTAGGAACTCCACTTCCGAAGTTGCATTTACACGTGGTAAGTTGATAGAATTTGTGGAAGTTGAAATAGAAATTAAACTACTATTTTTATTTTAACTAAGTGGATTAGGCTTTGGGTGGAAGTTGGGTTACTACCCAACTTCCCAAGAGTGGTTATGAAGGTGGTGGGGCCCACACAAACCCTACCCCTTCACCTTCCCTAGCCTTCCATAACTCTTCACATTCATTAACCCCCCACGACTCACATTTAATATTTACAACTTATGTTTAATAAATTATGTTATTAATTAAGTGAGTTAAGTATGGTTATTTAAACTTTAAACACTTGAAATTCAAATATTTGTTATGTTAAATAAATAAGAGGTAAGATTATTTTATTTTGGGGTTGGAACCTTTGTTGCTTGAAAGTTTTGGGGAGAAAATCTAAGGTAATCTATAATTCTTCATCTCCTTTGTCGAAGAACATGAAGAACGTGGAGAACGTGAAGAATGCCGGATTCCTCGGAGGTCGACATCTCCTTCCGCGATGTCTCCTTCTGCGACGCTGACGACGTCTTCTTTCATGACGTCTCTTTCTATGATGAATCCTAGTTCGAAAAACCTCTGTTCAAGCAAGGTCAAGGTAGGGAATTGTTTGGTGAATATTAATGAACCCCATGTTACTTCCTTCTAAATCGAAGAACGCGGATCAACTAAACATCATGTTGATCCGCGAAGAATATGTTGCGGGTTGGGAATTCCTATTTGCGGGAAAACTGGAGGGGGTTTTACGTGATTTTTCCTTATGTAATTCTCTTCCGTCTTTTATCCGCATTTATTTGGACCGCATGATATCAGTTAACTGGTGGAGGCCAGACCGCACAAACACGGCCGCCCCCCTCCCTATTGTTTTTCTTGTCATTGCAGATCGAATGAAAGTGACGCGGTGTCGTCGCACCGCGTGGGATTGAGAGGAAAGAAATTTGCGACGTCGTTATGCCGCGCATCAAATTTTTGAACCAATTCCGCGGCACCGTCGCGTCGTGCTGAAGAACCGGAAAGGAACCGCGGCCGGAGTTGGGCCGCGATGAAGTGGTGCGAGACCATCGCGTCGCGCCGGAAAACCACAAAGATGGTACGTTTTGTTAATTGACGGGCGGATCAACGGACGACGACGAAGCAGGCCACTATGGAGTTTGAATCCCTTCACAGTGAAGGTCGGGTCCTGGGAGGACCGTTGGCGAAGACGGCAGGAGAAACGGACCACCGGAGCGCGTCCGGTGGTCCGCGGAAGGCGGTGGCAGCGCGCCACGCCGGCTCGGCGGGAGCGGTTTCCGCCGACCTCAATTAGCGGCGAGGGTGGGGGAGCCGCGCACCCTGCCCGTGGCTTCCGCTCGGCCGCGCTGGCCAAGCTGCGACGGGCCGGGCCAAGCCAGGTCGGACCCGGGTTCGGGCCGACCCAGGGGGGGTCGGGCCAGGTCGGTCTGGGCCCAGACCCCCCGTTTTCGGACCCCTCACGGTCTTTCGCCCATGTCTTGAGTTGTAGACCTCAAATCGACGCACCGTCAGCTGAGATGCGATCCTTGGATCGAGACGGTCGTTTCGGTTTATCGCACTCAATGTTTTGAAACACTTTGGGTTCGGTCAGGTAGCTTCGGATACGAAACCAACCGGGCCCTCGGAGCGGAAACACACATATCTTGAGCTTCAGACGTCCGATTGACGTGTCATCGACTTTGATGGATTCCTCTAAATGCGACGGATCTTTTGGCTCACTCCGCTCAAGGTTTGGATGCCGTCGGAGTGCGGTCGGGTTGGTTCGCTCACAAAACCAATCGGGCCCCTGGAACGAAAAAGGAAATTACTCACAGACCGGGCGTCCGATAGACGCGTCGTCTATCCCGTTGACTTCCACTTTATGAGACGGAACTTTTGGCATACTTCCCTGGAGTTTTGGTTTCTATTGGATAGTGGTCATGTTGGATTGTACCCGAAATCCAACCGGGCCCCTGGAACGGAAAAACTGATATCTTTCAGACCGGACGTCCGTTTGACGAACCGTCAGCGGCGTTGGTGATCATGTTGAGAAACAGTCCCTAAGAGTATACCCTATGAGAGTTCGGGGTATAGTTGAGATATGGCCGGATTGGTTTGCACACGAAACCAACCGGGCCCCTGGGACGAAAAGGCTAGTTACTCACAGACCGGGCGACCGATTGACGCGATGTCTGTTGCGTTGAGACCCCTATGATGAGGCGGTCCATTGAGATACTTCTTAGTGGGACTTTGAGATACATGGAGTATCGACCTATAGCTCATGGAGCGGACCCTCCCAGAGACGAGCGTGCGGAGTACGGAGACCGTGTAGCCGACTAAGACCTGACGACTACTTGACTGACTCGACATGGAGTGGGTCGACTAGCCCAGTGGATGGAGCACTACATTGTGAGGTGAAGACCCATGGGGGATGGAGCACTACCTGTGTGACAGTGCAGACCCACGGTACTCGTCCGGAGAGTACCTCAGCAGGCTACTATAGGGTGTGCACTACTGTGTTTGGGTGACATACCCCAGTGGGAAGCATTACTGTGTTTGGGTGGCTGACCCGCGGTACTCGACAGGAGGAGTACCTCAGCAGTCTTAGGTTAGTGAGCAGTACCTCAGAGTTGTGACAGGACCACTGTACACTCCAGAGACGGGACTCTTCAGTAGTTACAGTTTCGATAATGAAAATCCTTCTTTGAGCTGAGACTATTGACCTTTGTGTTTACCTCATGATTGAGATTGGTCACTTGATAACTTACCTATATGTATGGGAATATACCTGGGTAGTGGTTATCCGTTGATTTCATGATCATGGTGTTTTCCTCATCATTGAGATGGGTTACAAGATAACTTAGGTATATGCATGAGCATATACCTAAGTAGAGGTTATCTGTTGAGATCTTCTTTTTGGTTAACCTTTTTGGTTTTAGTGAGACCTTGAGGGTCTCTGGGTCCCTACTGAGTATCGTTATACTCACCCTTGAATGGGCTATGCCTCCACCTCATTGTGTTGGTTGCAGATGACGGGTAGTGCTGACAGAGGCCGAGTGTTCGATGACTGGACGGTACCCGGAGGTGGACTACACGACGATTCAGTACCCGGAGGTGGACTTCACGGCGAGACAACACTCGGAGGAGGTTAATGGGAGAGAGCGTTGTGGAAGCTATCATTACCTACCCTTCAGGTAGGATCCGTGGTGGAAGATCTAGGAGCTACGCCATCTGTACCTGCCCTTCAGGTAGGATCCGAGGAGGACGACCCAGGAGTTGCTTCCTTTCTTCCAGTTGTTTGTCTTTTTCTGTTGTACGTTTGTTCAGTTGTAGTTGTACTTTCATTTGGGTTTGTATTCTGGCCCATTTACTTTTCAGCACTTTCTTTTTTACTTAGTTTTTTACTTCCTCTTGTACTCTGTGGTGTTTTGTTTACTTTTATAATGGCAATGCCTTCCAAGTTATCGGTATTTACGCCTTTGGTGCTAGTCGGCAGCCCCTGGCCTATGGAAGGCGGGCTTGGGGTAGTCACGGCACGGGCCCCGAGGAATGGTCGTGACATGAAATTATATAATTTTTTTCTTATGGATCTCAGAATGTAATTGTGCATGAGAAGAATTACCAACCACTTGAAAATGAGTTATATGTTGTTGTAGATGATTTAATGACCTGACATCATTCTCTCCTTAGTGATAAATTTTCTCTATTTCACAGTCTTAAGAGAAGGTTTAAAATATTCTCACAAAAGGATTGTAATTTGAGGTAATGAAGATTTGTGGAATATCTATTTTTTTAATTTTACATAATTTATACACCATGTAAAAGATATTCGGTTAAATATTCATCATACTGAATGTCATCTATACATTTGGAAAAAGATTTTCCAGAGGAATAGCGGTTTATTTCATTCTTAGTCATAATGAATTTGCAATGTAAATTCAAAGGTGGCGTAGAAATGTAATTCTCATTTAAGCTTCTTCATGATTTGGTAAATATGTTAAATGAGGCACAATCATCTGATTCAGAATGTTTCAAAATGAGTTAAATACACAATGGTGGGGAGACAATAGTGGGTTGTAAACAAGAGGTGAGTTTAGTTTTGATGTTTCGAGATCATATGGATGTAACTTTGACTTTTCAAGAACAAATTATACATTAATACAACCATTCATGATGGAAATTTCATTCAAGAATTCAAAATGTGTATATGTATTAAAAAGGACAATTTTGGTGGAATGATATGAAATGGAAAGTGGGTGTGTTCATTTCCATATGCTTAACATTTCATCATGTTATGTCCGAGCATCATCGTCTAGTAGTCATGTTTCAGTCTTTACATATATAATTATTGAAATTGGAGTATATAGACATGGATTTTGTTACAGGTCTTCCAACAATAGTTTGAAAATAAGATTCCATATGGGTGATTTTGGAATGGATTACCAGGCTGACCTATTAAATCAATATTGATGAAACTAATAGGGTATATGATCTATCAAAATTTTTTATTTGACATATTGAAAATAGGCATGATATACGTGTATCAATCAAGTCAGATAGATATCTGAGGTTCACTTATCATTTCGGGGAATCCTTATAGAAATCTATGGTCACTAAGTGGGCTATGAGTATGGAGTCACATCCTTATACTGATGTAAAATCCTAAAAAGTGATACAAACATTGGAAGACATGTTTCTCTCTTCAGTAATGGACATTGGTGGCACATGGGAATAGTATAAACCATTTTAGGAGTTTTGATATAACAATAGTTAATTGGCCTTGACAAATATGGCTCTGTTTGAATAATTTTATAGGTTTCCATATTGGCCTCCACATGGTTGGATAGAAATAGATGAAATGTCACTAGTTGGGCAAAGAAATTTTCAAGAAGTAGTGGAGTATAGTCAATTGATCAGAAAAAGGATGAAGACGACTCTGTTTTGTTAGAAATCATATGCGAATAATTATTGACGACCATTGTCCTTTGAAGTTTGTGATCACATATTCTTAAGGACATCTCCATGGACTGGACATCAATGTTTTAGAAAGAAGGGTAATTTTCTCCTTGACACATATGCCCTTTTGAGATAAAGAAATATGGTGGATAGGTGGAATTTTGTTTTGTGTTTCCACTATAGTTTATTATAGATCAAAATGTGTTTCATTTATCTAATTTTAAAATGTATCTTCCGGATCAAAATCTGGTGATCATATGGGATCATATTGATCTAGAGTCTGAATAATCATTCGTACATATCCGAATGAAGATTGTGGGTATTCATTTGAATGTCCTCCATGTAAATAGAATCGATCTATTAAATGTTTTTTGGATTCATTGTCAGATTCAAGAAGATACATGGGAAATCGAGATGGAAATGAAATATTAAGGGTCATAACTCTATTAAGGAATCAATGCATTTCAACTTTATGGGGATAGAAAGACAGATGGGTGAGTGATTGTCGCAGCCCAAGATTATTGTATTTAACAATTTCTATAGGATTTTATGTGTATAATGTATAATGGAAAATGTTGACAGGGTTTGGAGATCATGGGGAATGTTTTTTGGGGATAATGGGGAAGGGATCGAGATACTTAGGGTTTTTTCAAACCCTAGAAGAGCCATGTAAAAACCATGAACATTGGGTGGGTATTGGGATTTTTGATGTCGTAGATTTAGCATGGTTGGCACACAGATTATAGACCATACAAGGAGGATTTTTGATGTCCTCCTTGAGAAAATCAAAGGTGCACAGTTTGCACATTGGTTCTCTAACGGTGTGACTAAACCGTGCAAAGGATCAAACATAGATCCATAAAATGTTGATATAGGTTGGCTTTAGGTTTTAACTGCACATGTTTTCAACAAAACGGCCATAACTAAATATTCAACTTAAAAAATGGTCATGGAAGGTTTCCCAATCGATCTAGAGGTGATTTTAAGGATCCCCATTGTAAATCGAAGGTGATTCCTCCATGTAAGAGTTCATTATTCTGCATTCTTCAATATTTTATTATATTTACATCACTCCGTCACTAATTTTCATAGATCCTCATCCTAAATGGGTAGATCGATTGTTTTTTCCAAATAAGTCCATACATGTCATGGTTTCGGATACCTGAAGAGATATACAACATGATTCTAGAAGATTCAACATATTTCTTAGGCATTTATTTATGTTATTTATTATTTTTCTAATACTCTCATTGTATGTTAACAAACTATCAACACGACATTATAGAATTGATTTTAATAATTTTAATTTGGTTAATTTGATTGAAATTTTCTATGAAATCATAATGTAAACATCATATTAACCACTTTTATTGATGAATTTATGTTGATGGTGGAATTATAGAATTTTGTGAAATGGGTTTGAAAAGTTATTTTTGTTTCATTATATATAAATGGTGAATTTAAAATATGACTTTTGGATTTTTTAAATAGTTTTTTGCAAAAAGGGTTTTCAATAAAAATGGTCTTTTTTAATGTTTTTTTCATATTGGTATTGGAATGGTTTTGGTAATACTTGTTGTGTGTTTGTTCATATTGCATTTATAATTCGTGGTTGAATTATGACCTTATGATCATTGATAATTGTGTAAATTCACATGGAATATAATTACCTTGTGAGAAATTGGTAGATCGATAGGAAACTGATCATGAGTATTGAACCGTCATAATGATGAATTCATAGATGACATTATGGTATTAAGGAATAAAATATTCATGTCTAATGGAACTTGAGAAATGATTTTAATGAATGGGTTGGCTGATTCCTTGAGAATTTCATTTTGTGTTATATTTTTGTTCTTCAACATTTATATTTTATGTTGTAAAATTTTTTAGATGTTGTTTATAATTACTTTTATAAATTTTTGGAAATTGTTTTATATAAAATTTTTGGATTGTGTTTTCATATAAACTATTATTTATAATTTTTTCTAACTCTTACATCATAGGGAAGTAAATAGGGACTCAATTTGGGAAAAACCTAATGAGTTTTAGTACTCACCCTTACTTTGGGACTTTTGTGAATGTTTAGATGTCATCTTCCATGAAATGGGAAAATTTAATGTATCTCGCCTCTTTAGTACTACTTTATTATACTTGGGATGATCAAATGAGGTTTGAGCGTGGAGGATGTGGAGAATGTAGTCTTGTGGTTGTCTTGGAGTCTTTTTAATTACAATCCACTATTTATATTGATTTTGTTGTCATCCATGGCGGTAATTATATTTAGTATGATTTTGGTGAATTAAATTTAGATTTTCCTTCAATTGTCATCATGCATCATATAGTGAGTTGTTTTTTGATGTTAGTTAGTTTTTTATTCGTAAAGGATAAATTGTCTCCCACATGTGTTGAAACCCTTACATATTTATTTCCATCAAATTAGAATCATGTAGTTATCGATTAACTCCATGTAATGGCTCACCAGTTTATTAGGACAATATGTTTTTAACCACTATTTTTGTGGAATATTGATTCTTAAGTAATAGAAGGTATGTGGTCTATACTTATTATTGATTCCATGAATTCCATAGAACATGAGACATATATATAATTTAGTATGTATCATTAATATGTTTATATTTGGAACTATTCAATGATTCTCATTTTGGATCCTCATATAGCTACACATCATTTTGAATCTCCAGGTAATTATCGCCAATATTAGTTGGCAGTAAGGATAATGCGTCTTACCCATACATAGATGTATGATGATGATATTATTTTTATCATTAAATTAGATATCATCAAGGAGTTCCAATAACCAAAATAGATGAAAAAGACATTCATATAATGAAAATTAAAAAAATCACAGATCTCATTGATTATTAGGATTTTAACCCATGTTACGCAAATTGTAATTTTATAGTCCCATTTATGGATCTAAAAAATAATTGAATAACATGTTATAAAAAATATCCTTTATTTGTGGATATTATGGTTATATATATATGTTGAGCTCAAAAAATATGACGAGTCCATCACCATTTGGTAATTACAAGGGCTATAATATTATAGAGAAGGTGCCTTTGTAATTTACAACCATAAATCCACATACCATCATTACATGAACCCTAACTCAACTCATTTAATGGAAAAAAAAAGTAAGTTTAAGTTATTTACATAGTATTTAGGACCTGATATTGTTGTGAACATGTAGCCTCTTTAAATAAATTTCCCAAAATTGTTGAAAAATAGAAAAAAAATTAAATTTAGGAATTTTCCTGTAATATAACATATTGGAATGCCCTTATATTTTTTTATTAAATAATGTTATCTATGTTAGAAATGAAAATACCAAGGGGATACATGGTATTAATTCAAAAAGAGAGTTAATGGGACACTTGGTACACCATTCCTATTTTAGCCATTTTGTTAAAAATATATACGATAAGTCACTTCCCTTCAATAAGATGTTAAAAAAAGGGGTAATGCACAACTATAATCAGAATCTTCCAAATTCCATACATAATAAAAATAAATAAAATTTTAATCCACTGATAATAATTATTTCTATAAAAGGATAATTACAGGTCCACTATGTGGTGACTCTAAAAATAACACATGGATTTCTCCTCAATATAATGAATTGTTATGTAATTATTATACTCTCTATTATCTTAGTGTAATAATGTTATATGTTGAGAAAAAAAACAATATCTTATAGAGGAGATACAATTAAAATATATTTATAGTGAAGGAATTGATTAATTATTCCCAACACCATTATGTATAACTAATTTCCCAAATTGATCCACTTTAGAAAACCATTGCTATCAAAGGATAATAAGTTGTCTGACATGATGGGAAGTAGTTACGTAATTTTTTATACATATTTTTCATATTATATAATTAAATAAAAGTTAAATAATTTCATTATTTCTTAGTGGTATACCTTTTTATAATAAATTCATAATTGTTCATGAAAACCCCAGAAAAAATATGTCTTCTCCATTTCAAAAACTCCCATTCTTTTGATATATATATATTTAATTCCTCAATAATGTAAAAATAGAGAATGTTGGAAAACCAAGTGCTCGAATAGGATTTTCATGGAATTTTCATTATCAATATGAATATATATATTTTTCCTTAAATACTCCATTTTTTAATTTTTTGAACTTATAATTAGTTAGAATACAAGAACATTATTACATGCTAATAATTATCACTCTAGATTCCGGTTTCCTAATAGAACATCAAGAATAATATAAATTTATTATCTAGGATAAAATGAAATATATACCACTAGAAATAATGAATTGATTCAATTTCATGACTATTTTTTAGGGTTACTCAGTACGTTCCCATTAGATAAAACATTGTGTCATATACTGTGTTCATAGAAAACACATGTTGATGAACAAGAAAATAATACAATAACCCAAAAATATATGAACTAGGAAAAGATGGTCATTTCCATTTATCATCAGATGTTTTTCTAAAAATTCATCAATAGTGTCAATGATGTGATTAATAATGTTTTTCTAATTAAAGATCATATTCAATGTTTATAGATTTTGAACAATACCACAATTGTATGCATGTACCCCATAATAAAATATGTCAAAAATGTATACTACAACCATACCAAGATAGAAGAAAAAAACGATCCATGGGGGATAAAAATCATCCAATATGATGGTCCAAACTCCAAAAATGTATTATCCATTACTATATTTTAGATAATCAACCTGGGATTCCTTAGAATATTGGTGACCCTAATTATTACAATTGATGTTCATTCATTTAGTCATTGTTCCCATGAAACATGGTCTATACACTTCCATTATATCTCTTGAATGAGGTATTTATAGTTATAAATGATGTAGTACTACACAAATTTCACAATGAATTTCCATTCCTGATAGATACATTCAAAATTTATCCACCACGCCCATTAAATATTTCATACCAAAAAATAATTTTTTTTAATTTTTTTTGTCAATCGATTTCTAGGATCAATCCTTCTCTCTATAACAATGTATTTATGTTGAAATTTACTATATATACTTTTTTCTCCAAATATGATGAAATTATTCCCCTAAAAGTAGTTATATCAATATTTTTTTAATAGAGCTTATTATCATTAAATTCAGTGTCCCATTATTAATATTTATGAACAAAGATAACAAAATATATTCCTCATAATAGATGTGGTAGTATAAGGAGAATAATAAAAATTTTCAAAACTCATTATCTATGTTGATTATATTGAATTTATAGATATATTCCTTTAAAAAAGTCCAAAAAAATATCCTTCATAAAATATTAGAAATGAAAAATATTTTTTCCATTAAAAGTCATTTATTTTTATGTCTCTGTCACACAACAACCCATACTACTAGACATGATGCTATATATTCTATTATGTATTCAATAAGTGATGCATCCCCATAAATATTTATTTTACTCAAATTTCATATTTATATGTGACAATATTGTTAATTATTAATATTCATAGATTTCACTAAAAAAATTCGAGTTACTTGAATAGAAAATATCTATACACAATGCACAACCATGAAATCCATTAAAATTTGATGTCATAGTAAATCAGTATGTTGGTTCATCCTTACTCATTCATCAAATGTGAATCTGTACTATCACTAATATCCCCCATGAAATAATGGAAGATGCCTCTGAATATTAATTCAAATAAAGATGAACCCTACACAATACTGAAGGGTTATTGTAATGGATTTTATTCTATGATCATTATTCATGTTTTGTGTATCATGATGACCTGAAATTCAATTTTTCTCATGATATTATAATTAAAAAACTATATTGTGATCTAATCATCTTAGATAAATGATTCTAAGATATAATACCAAACTGTTAGCTAAACGAGTAAAAAATGGTTTGAAAAAATGCCATTTCAAATTACACTAATATTATAGGAATTGGCCCTTTTCATGTGACATTAATCGAAAATTCATGATAGACCTGATATATCAAAGATGAACACAGTGAAATGTTGTCCCACATACATAAAATCTAGGGAACATTATTATGATCTGAATGTGAGTATTGTTTTTTTGCATGAGATTCATATATATGTTTAAATTAATAGGACATGGGTTTAATAATTCATTACTATAAATGAAGTAAAATTCCATATATATTTTTTAAAAATGATATTTCTTAATTTCTATCATTATAGGTTACATGGAGATGTCAAGAACACATATCCCGTAATATTTGTTGGATTCAATCTAATGAAATTTGACATTATCATAGTGTATGGGTTCCCCCATTCACAAATAGTTCTATCGACTAACTTAATATTAAGATGAATAAACATAATTTTCCACACAAGAAATATCTATAATGATATATATAAATATATATGACAGGGTCCTCATGGATTTTCTATAAATTCCTTGCCATCAGGGACCCAGTTTTATGTTGTAACACTGCATGATATATGGTATATGATATATGGAATTAAACATCATATATTGGCCAAAAATGTATAGCCTAATCCTCTCATTTGAGTGAATGGTGTGATTTTTATTCCATTTATGTATAGATATCTTTCTGTATAATAATTTGAGGATAAAATTAAATTATTTATGAAATTATTATCTAGTGATTGGATAATCCATAATGTGGATGGGTATTTCCCATTATAACTCTCTTTTATAAAAAATCATTCTCCTCTAATGTACACAAGTTAGATTTACGTGGATAACCATATTAGAACTAATAGATTCATTGTTCTTATATTTTTATGAAACATGTAGACGAATATAACATTCTCTTTTTCATTTCAACATTTTTTATTTCAATTTTTGAATCTAGAGAAATATCCAATTAAAATCGATAGTAATTTATTTATCTCACTATGGTACCAAAAGATTCAACCTTATTTCCATTACATATGATATTATTATATAACAAGAAAAGAAAAAAATTTATTGGTTAATATAATCATATGATATTCATTGATGATTAGACTCAC
The DNA here is from genome assembly GCA_963277665.1 of Viscum album. Lineage (NCBI taxonomy): Eukaryota > Viridiplantae > Streptophyta > Magnoliopsida > Santalales > Viscaceae > Viscum > Viscum album. The sequence continues at coordinate 836,979,057 of OY728127.1, read as the reverse complement.
TTTTTTCATCTAATCTATAAATCTTTCTTGCTTTACTCTTAGGGATAATTCTCTTACATGTTCTCAGAGACTTTATTTTATTGAAAAGCACACAAAAAAAGTATAAATTCTCTACATAACCTAATATTGATATATAAAAAGTATAATATATCAACTCAATATTGCTATATTACACATTTCACAAAATAAGTAGGACTATACATTTCCATTAGTTCATAGACAAATAAAAATGACTTATATTTTAAAACCCACTCTTTTTTTTTTGAAATTCATGTTTTTCCTTTAAACAATGGACTTTTTACTAAGAAGATGTGCAATTTATTATAAATAAATGTTTATTTATTCCTATTATATTGATTTTTTATATTAATTTCAGATTCATATACTTATTTTCCATATCTATATGTTCATCAATTTACCCTTCTCTTAAATTTTCAATAACAGTCTAATTGTAGTTATTTTTTAACAAATGTGTTATGGTCACTTTTTAAAAACATATAATCATATACAAAACATAATTCCTTTTTATGTTTTGTTAGTATAATGGTTCTATGGAAACTTTTATGGTGTCTATATTTTTCTAAAAGGAATATTATTCTTCATTATTATTACGATTGTGTTGATATATTCTTCAATAAAAAAATCCATGTTTTCATTTGTTGGAGAGGGTCCCCTAACATTATATACAATTAATAACACTTTCAAAGAACAATCCATTCCAATTTGTTCAATATATACTCTAAACATTATTTCATCATCCTATATTTTATTAATTCAATTATATTATGTTTGGATTTACATGACTATAGTCATTGTAAAATGGTTCTATATCACTTTTATCTCAATCGTTTATTTTTATAATCCCATACCATCCCACAAATTTATAAGCACCATTAAATAAATATGTAAAATCATCCATAATGTAGTTTATTATTGCATTGTAATATCTTTTTAACATGAATATTGTCTCTCTCTTTCTTTAATTACAATATAACTCCTCAGTATATGTTTTATGACTATAATCAATCAACACATTTCAGTCGATTTACTACGAACTTAAATAGAAAGTATCGTTCCTTGGGAAATTTTATAAGTGTACTAGGATCCTCATTCCCGTCATGTTTTCCTCACCCTTGTTAATTTATTTACCACCAAATCCATGATCTATTTTATGTTAGAAATTGAGATTTTGTATGAACAAAATTATATAAATTCTTGTGAACCATACCATGCGGTTGACTATAATAGAATTAGTCTCTCCAATATAATCAGAAATTAAATTTTAATTATTATTTTTTTTCCACTTTATTTAGTAAAACATGCATTACCTTGAAATATAACAACATTTTGGTTAATTTTTTCTATCCTTAAAAATCATCGATCAATGGTAAACCCATAATGAACATAAAATAATAATGAAAGGAGACCCAATATTCTACTATATAAAAACCCAAAATGGGAATCTGGGGTGAATATCAATATAGGATTACTAATATTTCACATTTAATATATTTTTAAAAAACTATGAAATTTATAATAGAGTGGCATAAATCATATCTTGTCTAATATCTAAAATGGGTTTCATAAAAAATATCATATTTCTACTAATCCACCCCATATAGTTCATTCGAATCAAATTAATATTCATTTGAATAGGAAAATAAATTTTAGATCCAAGAATAAGAGTTGTTAAAAAGTAAATCAATGGTAACTAGGACCATTAAAATAGAATAAATATAGAACACATATACTACTCAAAAATATTATAGATATTTAATCTAAATTTTACAATGGATTTATTTATGTAGGATTTAACACTTTTTATCTTTGAAGTCAAAATTCAAAAATCCCCAATCCTGATTTAAATGATAATTGTCGTGTAGATTCTCACATATATTGATAGTCTAATAATGGAGTCTGATTATTAAAACATTTTCATCTATTTTCATTCCCCATATATTCTTCTAAAAGGAAATTTTCAGATGGAAGTAAAACCAATGGACAACTATAGCTTACAGTAATAGTAAATGTTCCTTGATATTGTTGATATATATATTCATATAAGAGAACACATCCAGATAGAATCATTTGATACTATTTTTCACATAATTTCCAAATTATAGTGAAGATTCATTATGTGCAACCATATATTGGCCACCAATACTCTTACACGGGTAAATATTTAGAAGACAATGATTTTTTTCTATTATTTTCTACTTGAATTTGGGAATAAAATTTTTTGCATTCCCTGTTCAATTACCAAGTAATGTTCAAATGGAATAAGGGATTATGAAAGTACAAATTTTCAAATAAAAATATTACAAAAGATTTAATATTTATGAAACATGAGGGTAGGGAAATTGATCATGAATAAAAATAATATTTTCTATTCATTGACCTAAAAAAGAGGAAAATCCACACAATAGTGTTTATCACATAATATTCCAAATGGAAACATAATTCAAAATTATATTACATGGTGTTCTTGATAGATTTTAATACTTTTATCAAATCTTTCACTGAATCATTCAAGGCCTTACACATAACATCGTGTAGTGGAGAATATACTTTTGTATCATGTCACAACGACACCTACCATGAATATTTTTTTATTTTAATCATTTTATCTTCTTAAATAATTTATTTCACCTAAATAATTTTCAATATATTTCAACAAATAATTTTTTTTCATTTTTTTCACATCCATCAATTATCTTATGATTAGATTTTATTAATTTCCTCCATGTTGAGTGGAAATTTGATCTATTTTGGATCATTTATTCATGGGATTGTATGAAGCATCCATTATAGGTGTTTATAATATAGTACCATTGCTAAATCCTATGTGGTAAAATTCTCATTCACTCTATTATAGATTACATGGTAATTATATCCTCCATAAAAATAAGAATATAACATATATTGGATATGATTAAACAGGCCTATTGGATCATCAATTCAGTTATCATAGAATATCCTAAATATTCTGATATGTGACCCATTACATATCCTATATTTAAGAGAGGAATACATAGGGTGTGACGTAGAGCGTATCACACTAATTTTAACATATTAATAATCAATATTACATAATTATGATCTTCCAATTATTTTTTCCTACTAAACTGGATATTACATTATAGGTACCAAATTTTCTTCATCTGAATAATGTATTATGAAAAATAAATGATCTCCCATGTTCTATAGAAGGACTAAAAAATTATCATATAGAAAATGTTAACAAGTGTCCATGATATAAATCAAAATAATGTTGAAGAAAAATACACATAATCATTAAATGGTGTAATGTGTCCCATAACCAGATTCTCCTTAGTGGAGGCTGTGAAAACATGGTCCTCACATCCTTTGATGAAGATATCATAGGCCTGTTTTCATGTATTCATTTTTCATTTTTTTAGTATAACTTTTTTTTGACCAAAAATTCGTTGTTTTTGGTGAAAATTGCTGAATTTTGGAAGATAAAGGAGTTTTGAATCAGTTGGGCATGGTTTCTGAAGGGTTATATAATGTGTGCAATGGGGTCATACTGTTTTATCATGGTATTTTCATGGATAACAATGTGTGTTAAGGGGTCACACGATATTCACATGGTTAAAATATTTTTGAATCATTTGTGTAAAAATATTACAGGGAATCTATTTTCGGTTAATGGTTAGGTCACATGGTTACTAGTAACATTTCGAGATAACCTAAGAAACTCTTTGAATAGAAATTAATTTTATGAGAATTGATTTTAAAAATTCATGAACCCCAAGATTAACCCAAAACTAAAATCATCTCAGACAAAACATGTTCTACTCATTTTCAATGGTATGTAGAGAATTTCTTAAGGATCATAACCTATGTTCTTAGTGATTTGAAGCCTGGATTTTAGATCGTCTTATCTCCCAAAAAGAGATTAAAATCAAGACTGTTTTATTATTCATCTTATGTTATTCTGTCACTATTAATGGGATAAAATTCTCTATATTATTGGATCATGATATAGATTATTGGGATCTTGATCTAGGATTATTGTATCTACATATAGGATTGTTAGATATTGATTAATTTGATTTTGGTTCAAGGCTTTATATGTAGATCATGTTCTTCATCATGATTTAGGGGTTTACTCTTACAACTGGGTATTTCATTTTGATACCATTCATCATCAAAATTTCGGTAGGTTGTCTAAATAAAAATTCCATAGTATTGATTTTAATTACCTTAATGTAATTTTATAATTTAACGTTTTTATAAGAAATTTAATCTATGAAATTGATTTAAGTAATTTAGTAAATTAACTAAATCTAGGAATGAAAATTTTTAACTATTAATTTATGAATTATTTATAGCTATATTCTAATTGTGGTATTTATAACGTGTTATTTTTGAGTTATTTATTACTGTATTTAGATAAATAATTGATTCAATTAATCGTGCAATTAAATAATGGAATTAATTTTATTAATTATGTGCTTAGTTTAAAAATAGAATTAATGTGATTAATTAATAGTTGAGTTATTAAATTTAATTATGGTGAATTAATTAATAAATGAATTATTTATTGAAATATTATTATTTTGAAATACAATTAATTAATTAGAGAGTTATTTATAGATATATTTGTTTGGGTAATTTTGTATAATTGATTTTTTATCTTATTACTGATATATTAGGATTTTGAAATTAGAATTAATATTCACTAAATAAATTATTTTGATATTTTTATTATTGAATAGGGATAGTTAATTATTAGATTAAATATTTCGGAATTGTTTTTGGTGACAAGATTTATTGAGTTGGACTAATTAATTTTAGAATTAAATAATGTATGTTTGGAATTGTGAAATTAGATTATTATATTTGAGAATTAGTAAATGAATTATGGGATTTTGAAATTAATGTGATATTTTGATAATTGAAATGAATTGATCAACTATTGAAGAAATTAATGGATCAAAATGATATAATTGTTGAATTGAATTAATTAATTTTTTAGTTAATTGATGGATTTAATGTTATGATTTTTGAATTAAATTAACTAATTGGTGAATTAATCAACAGATGGAAGATCAAGAATATTGAATTAAATTACCTAATCGGTGACTTAATTAAGTGAGAGAATGTCAGTATTGTTGATTTGTATTATTTGATTGCAGAATTAATATATGGATAGAATGATCTGATTGATGGATAGGATATATTAATTTCTCAATTAATTAATGTATTTTATTATAATTCAATTGGAAAATTTAATTAATTAATTTTGAATTATATAATGGGTACTATTTTTATTATTTAATTGTTGAATTTGATTAATTAATTTTTGAATTAATTAATGAATATTGTTATTATAGAATTGTTAAATTGGATAAGTTATTTTCTATTTTCTTAATGTGAATTTATGTGATTATGGAGTTAATAGAAATTGATTAATTAATTGTTTAACTATGTAATTAATGTTATCTTTGTGATATGTGATGAGTGGGAAAATATTATTGACCGTAATTGATGTGATATCATGTCACATGTGATAATGTTGTATATGTAATATTGTGTTACATGTGATCAATGTGATTGATTGAGAAATGGGTTTTCAGACACTGAATAAATTTACAAATACCCTTGTTTTCCTAGACAAGATATCATGGGACCCAATTTATGCATAAATATATTATTGAATTGGGAATTGACTAATCCTCCAAAAAATCATCTGTTGTGAGACTGGTGCGGATACTCAAAATACTCATAGGTCACTAGATATGAGGTTATAAGAAATAATTCATTAATGAAAATAATAATTTATGGGGAAGGGACTGATGCTCCAAAAAACACGGTTTTATGGGATAGAGACTGATTCTCAAAATACTCATGGGGGCTCTAGACATGGAATTATACACGTATTATTTTTAATTAGACTATGGATTCTATTAGCAATTTTTTAATTGAATTTTAAATTGATTATTAAAACCAATGTGATATAATTATTGTTTATTGAATTATAAATATTTAATTATACTTTTAAATGGATAGAAGCCGGTATTGTAGATTGGGTGTCCTTAGGAACCGTGGAGTCATGTAGTTAAAATAAGTGTAATTGAGTAAATGTAATATATTTACTTTATAGATTTTGTTTAAAATTTATAGAACTACATATACAATATTAAGTGTTTATTATTTGTAGATGCTTTTTGTGGTGGACTAATGAATTATCCTCACACCCTACTGGTGACTCCTAATCGGTACCCAAAATAGACTTCATGTTTTTGGACATTATAAAAGAAACAACAATGTGTTAGATTATACCTTTAGGATGAATCATAGATGTGGGAACTAAAAGTGGTTTGGGGCCTTCTAGGAAGATTTCAGTTCTATATCTTCTAGTTTTAAATTTTTTAACATAATATATACTTTATATTGGCATATATAATGTGTAGTTTCAATATTATATTTTCAGATTTGTAAATTTTGTGATAGTGATATTATTATTACAATGTAATATAATTTGTTCGTTTTTAATATATGGAATATTTATTTCTATTGTGGTTATAATATGATATTGAGGGTATTTTTTCTCTATGATTGATGTTAGACCCTCACTGTAAGTTAGCATCCGCTGGCATATGAGGAGGAATGCTTGAGCACATGTAGCTGACTATCTCAGGGAACCCATTTTTTTCACCCAGTCCAGGAGGTCACAATATGGTATTAGTGGAGTTATATTTTTTATTTCGTATTTCTATTTCGGATGTGTCGAAATGATACCAGGAATACTCTGGTACATGTTATGGGTTCATTCATGGTATTAGATAACTCATATATGTGGGAATACCAAAAAATATACTGTTATATTTCTATTTTTATATTTTCTATTACTGTTGATGTCCCATCACATTGGGTGTTTCCCTGGCTGTTGGATGTGATTATTGCTATTGATATTTCATAAGATTTTACTTGTGGCATTGTATGTATGGAGAGTTGAGTTTTCATACATATTCCAGGAAATTAGGAATTTTTTTTAACATGTATAATTTTGGTAAATCATGAGAAAATCTATTTTGGGTATGTTTGAGGTCTTTAAATATTTTTCCCTTCATTGTGAAATTGAAAGGAAATTGGTACATAAAATGAACATAGAGTTTGAAAATAATGTAAAATGTTAATAATTGTATATAAAATTTTAAAATTGAAATGAAAATATGATTACTCTTTTAAACCTAGTCAAAAATGAAGGATCCTTGGATAATGTTAACACCTCAGTTTTCACCATGTGTCAGGGATTGGGAATTGACTCGTGGTGACATGTTAAGATGTCCATATTCTAAAAATCGTTTATGATTGAATTATGTGAAATGATATATGTCATTATAATTGAATATTTAATCCCCCGTTATAATTCATATTGAGAGGATTACATGAGGATATGACTGGAAATGGTCCTCCAGTTGTAGAACATGGAGCACAATATAATCAGTTGGGAAAGTAAACAGATTTGGAGATGCAGATCAAGTTATGTTTATGAGTTGTAGGCTTTGGTGAAATCAATGGTGAAATCAGAGATAGTTATTCTAGTACTGATTTTGAAGAGGGGGAGATGTTTTAGAGGAGGAATCATTGCATGATGAGAACCGTTTTGTTTCAATAAATTATTATGTTGGGATATAATGAGATGTTGCAGAATAAGGAAGATGAGTCCATTAACATATTAATGTTTCTCCATAGTGAGAGGTGACTTATGTGATGAAATTGGTGTGGTGGTATTCATCATATAAAATAATGGAATACATATATATAAGAGAGATTTTAATTCCATAAACAATTACGCGATCCTAGTTACACTGATAGGGCAATGGTTGTATTCCAATCTATATAAGGATATTTTCGAGTTGGATAAAGGGACTTCATGAAGGGTTCATCCTTGGAGAAAATATAAGGTTATGTAGTGTGGTGAGTGTTGAACCACCAAAAATACTTCATTTTTTTCATTGAGATGATTTCTATTCATAAATACCAAGGCTTCCATTTATGGAAGCTATGAATGGGTGATGGTTAATGATTTAATTCTGATTTGCTATTAAGGATGAAAAAACCATTAACACTTCTTGAGATCAATAAGGATGTATGGTGTGAGTCATAATACACAGTAATTTAATGAGGAATGTTATATAATCAAAACTCTCAATGTGGGGAGATATATTTCAGTATTAAATGACGGTATCAAGATAGTGAGTATGATGTGGTGGCATAAAAATCCATTGAAGAACCTATGAGGTGCATGGTAAAATTCCTCAAGGAAGGCTATGTGGTCCTTAGAGGTGGTGGTCAATCGATCCAAGATGGGTTTTTGAATTATATTGATTATGAACGAAAATTATGATGATAAATGGAATCCCATTATAATAACCAGTATGTAGAATAAAAGATGAAATGTCAGAGATGTTATGACCCATTCTATTGTAGTAGATATCAATGTAGATACATATTATTCAGAAGTATATTGATATGGATCAGAGAGATAATAGTTATAAAATGGTTGATTTTGATGGCCTCTATAGTTCATAGAGGATGATCATGAATTCCTACATTAGTATCACCAAATCAATTCACATGTGAAATATTTAAATGTTCTTGATCTTGATGCTAGTGCACCATTTGATAATCATTTGATTCGTGTGTTGGATCATTGTGAGAATTTACATTAGGGAATGATTGTGATAATAATTCATTTTTTCTTCCATCATGGTCATTTAATAGAGGAATCATGTTAGATATAAGAAGATACGAGGTTTTAGTATTCAGATCTTTTTGACTTGGATTATTAGTGATTCATGGTAATACGACTCAATGATAATCTACAATAATGTGGTGGGGATTGTAAGAACATAATCTTTTATGGATATTTCTCATGCATGTATTAAGTTACTATGCTTCGTTATTTTGACGATTAATTTTTTTGGTCACTATTTGAGCGTGTTTGAGTGAAAATAAAATAAAGTTAATAGAAGTTTATATTGTTCATGGTTTTTGAATGGTTTACTCAATGTTAAAGAAAGTGTGAAAATGGGATTCAGGGATTGTGTATGGTCGGTGCATGGTTAAAAATTGTGTGTAAAGGGGTCACATGGTTTTTAAAAGGTTAAACTATGTGTGTTTCCTAAGTGTGTTACTCTATTATAAGATCTGTTTTGGGCACAAAGTTAGGATTCATTGTTAGTACTAACTATGAAAACATTCTGACGAAACCATGAAAATATAAACTATAGTTATAAAAATTGATTTAAAAATTTCCCAAACAACCTAATTAAATTAAAAAGCGGCCCAAAATCAGGCATAACATATTCCACTCAATTATGGAGGCTCATGAATGTGTTTCCAAGGCTTCCAACCTACATTCTTGGTTATTTAAAGCCCTGATTTTTGATCTGCACCACTCCAGACAAGCGATTCCAATGCTGATAATTTTCTTATCATTATTCAATTATTCTATCAATATTAATGGCTAGATATCCTATATTTTACCTCATCTCAATACATGATGTTTTAATCTAGATCATGTCATTTTGGATCTAGGTAATGGAATGATGGATCATGATTCATTTGATTTCATATCATATTTTTGGTTCAAGATTATGTTCATCACCATGATTTAGAATGTTCCAATTTAAATTAGGTATATCAAATGGTGAATATTCATTATAAAAATTGAGTTAGGTAGTTTAAATTCAATTCCCATTGTCATGATTTCAAATATGTTTACATAATTGATGAATTTATGGGGTTTTATTAGTAATTGAATTTCATAAATTGAATTCATTAATGTGGAAAATTAATCGATTAATGAAATCAAAATTTTGAATAATTAATTGATGTATTAATAAATATTAAATTTAAATTGGGGGATTTCGGAATAGTAAAATGTTAATTTAATTTTAGGTGTATTTAAATAGTGAATTAGATCAATTAAATGTAGAATTAATTAATGGAAATGACGTGATTAATAAATTGATAAGTTAATTAATGGAATTAATTTTATAAAGTGTCTGTTTAATTAATTAAATGAATTAATTTGGTCTAATAAATTATTGAAATAATTATTTAGATATTTTTATTTTGAAATGGAGATATTTAATTATTGAAATAATTATTGTGGTACCTGGATTGTTAAATTGGGGTAATTAATTTTGGAACTAATTTCTAAAATATTTCAACTGGGGAATTGGAATAATTAATAAATTAATTAATTTTTGTGATACTATGATTATGATATTTTGATAATTAATTTTTTTTAATTATTTGGTAACTATTTTCATGGTGAATTAGATTGAATTGGATTAATTAATTAGAGAATTAATTAACAATTCGATGGAATTGTGAAACTAGATTATTTATTCAGTGAATTAATTAATAAAATAATTGATTGTTAGAATGAAAGGATATTGTGATAATTGATATGAATTAATTAATTAGGGAATTAATTAATGGATAGATTGTTATTATTATTGATTTGAAGTAATTGATTCTTTAGTTATGTAACAGATGAAATGTTAGGACTATTGGTTTGATTTAATTAATTTGTGAATTAATTAATTGATCGAATGTCAAGATTGATTAATTTGAAAATTAATTAATTGATGGAATCTTATAATTTTGGAATCAAATCTATTAATTTGTGAATTAATTATTGGATTCAATGTTCTGATTATTTATATGGATTAATTAGATGTTGAAATAATTAATATATACATTATTATGATTGTGGAATTGGATTTTTTAATAGTTTAAAAAATAAATGTATTTTTTTATGGAATCTGTAAATTGGAATAATGTATTGTTTAATTAATTAATATAAATACTTTTGATTATGGAATAATTTAATTTTATTATATAATTGTTTAATTAATGGATATATTTTTTATTATAGAATTAGTAGATTTAATTAATTATTTGTGGAAAAAATTAATGTGAATTACAATGACAATGGAGTTGATTTAATTGGTTTAATTAATTTTTTAATTAATAAATAAATATTTTGATTGTGAAATTTGATGATAGTGTAAATTATTATTACCAATAATTGATGGGATATTTGTGTGAATGTGATTTGTGAAACATTTTATAATTTAATAAATGTGATATATGTGATTGATTGTTAAATGGGCTATGGGACACGAACTGATGCTTCTGATAGGTTAGAGTTCTCCTCTATGATATTCTAGGACCTAATTCATGAATGTAGATGTAATTGTCTTGGATAGGGAAAATTGCTCCAAATTCCAATCAGGTGTGAGACGCGGAATGACGCTCCAAATACACACATAGTCCAATCCATGACATTCTATGACCCTAGTAATGCATGTGAATATTGATTTATGGGAAAGGGACTTTTTTTCAAACACCCATGGGTTGGAACATAGGGACTGGTGCTCCATATTCACAAGAGAGTGAATGAAAAATTGTTATACACACATTAATTTATATTTGAGTATGGTTAGAAATGGTCATTTTATGAATTGAATTTCAAATCGATAATGTTAACCCATGTGATACAATGATTTTTAATTCAATTTAAAATATGATTTAGACATTGGTATTAGATCAAGTGGTTATTGTGGTTTGGATGTACTCGAGAAACTATTTGTTTTACTGTTAGATAATGGTTATTTAAATAAATATAAATTCTTTTCTTTATTTCATTTATATTTGATTTATACTATTTCATACAAAATATTGACTCAATATTATTTTTAGATTCCATTGGTTGTGGCCTGATCTGTTGTACTCACACCCTACTTAAGATGACTAATCGGTACAAAAATATACATCATTTTTTGAGGATAGAAAAAAAGGGAAAGGAAATGTGTGAGATGGATGATTTGGAATGGGGAATATATATGAAAACAGTACATGGTTCCAAATCCTCAATGGAGTTTTTAGTGGTTTAATTTTTGGAATTTCATTTTGACTCATTGCACACACTTCAGCATAGCTTAACTACTAGTAAGATTTGATTTTCTATTATTCATTTGGGTCATCTTTGGATTCACATATTATTCATTTTATAAAATACCATTTGTTTTTTATTATATTATATTTATTTATTTTCAGTATGGATTTTCTCAAAAAATATCGGTATACTCTCCCCATGATTGACATTAAATGCTCACTGCATGTCGGTAACCTCTGGAATATAGGAAGGCATTCATGAGGTCATTTAGGGAATTAGATAGGTGAAACGACATGGTAAAACCTTGTCCGCACATCACATATCTAAATTCACTAGACCCTCTAGTTATTTTATTGTCATACAATGTATCTCACACACATGTACATCATGTGAATCACCATAAGTTACTATATTGGTGTTGTCCTATTAATGAATAATGATGACATTTAAGAGGGGGTGTGAATTATATTTATATGGTGATATTTTATTTTATATTCTGTTGAGTTATTTATTTGATCATATATTGAATGATATATGAAAATTATAAAATAGAAATTAATTAGTGTATAATGAAATCATATAAAAACATAAACATGTTTCCATAAAAATAATAATGACTAAAAAATTATAATGATATGGTAGTTATGGAAATAATGCATTGATTTTTATAATAATTCTAAAATTAAATAACTGATATTTTTATTTTTTAAATTCTATTTAGGAAAACCATTAAATTATATAAAAAGTTATAGATTTATTGGTAGACCTGATCCTTTGTATATGTGTTCAAAACTCATTTCATCGATGATTATAAAAAACGAGAGGGTATATTGACACACCCCTATAAAAAATTAAGTAATAATATTTATAGGACTAACATAAATCACTAACCATTATCATATTTTTGATATAATGATCGATATAATATTTCTATATGTGTTCATAAAAAATGATGTTGTAAGATGAATACTCAAACATATAAAAATATCAATTTGGATAGATTAAAAAATGGAATTCCACATCATAGAATATCGTCGATCAGGACTGACCAATAAAAGAATTATTATATGGGATCAATGATCATTAAAAAAGAATCCTCATAGGGGTGTCTCATTATGTACACATTATGAATAAAGTAATTATAAGTGCACAATTGAAATGAAATGATGAAAAACATTATCATTAATATATTTCTGGATCATATATTTGAAAAAATTTATTACTATAAGAACAAAAATAAATATTTTGGTTATGATATCATAAAAAAAATCACTTGTTGGATTCGTAGACAATCACCTTTGGTAGAAACACCAATTTAAGAAAACCATCATCTTTTAATAGATGATGCATCTGTATCTATTATTCGATGAAAATAACATCACAATTCTCTAATATGAAGTAAATATATATAAATCATATTCAAATGATATCATTATATATGTATATATTATTTGACAAATATAAGTTAAGGAAGATTATACTGATCCTAGAACACAATAAAAACAAAAAACTCATGTTAATGAAAATTCATTGTAATGTGTATTTTTCTTTTCAAATAATGAATTTTAATGTGGTATTGGAATTATTATTTTTTGAAAATAAAAAGATATACAAGATAATGTATGAATAAATAAAAATAAAATGAAATATATTATGAAAATTATTGTGAAATTAACATGAGTTTACATTATAAATACTTTATGAAAATTGTTTCACTTTTTTAGTCACAAGACACAAAAAAATCTACAACATATTATTTTGATCAATATGATGACATTGTAAGATGATATTAATAATGAAATGGATAAAAAATAATTATAAAAATATCTTCCCCGTTTTTTTCTTAAATAAATATTCATAATATAAAATTTAAAAAAATAGTAATATATAATAAAGACAATATATAATTGATGAACATTATTTATTTTCAAATATTCTTCGACTAATATATATCCATCTTTCTGATTTTAATTTTACAACAATAATACATATATATTCTATAATTTAAATATTTTCCAATGTTTGAAGGTACTATATCTATTCTAATAATGATATAAATGAATAGTATTCCCCCTTTTGTGATAATTAATAGAAGGAAAAGAGATTAAAAAACCACTCAATGAATATATACTTTCATTATAAATTATATCCCTTAATGTATAATATTCTTTAGGATAAATAAAAAACTTAATATTAAACAAATATATTGAAATTGATTATTTTAAAATATAAAAAAATATATTAGTTTTTGAAGATATGTAATGAAATTTATTAAAAAAATATCTCAATGTCTTATATTTCATTTTAATAAATATCAACCTCCTACTATAATTTAAAAATTTCGTGGATGATGTATCTTATAATAATTTATCAAAAAATATGTTCACTCTATGAATGATTAGAAAATGAAAAAATATTCCTACATAGAATTACATGGTCTTATAATTCATCTAATCCAAAAATTATATAAAAAATTGATCGAAATAATATAAAATATATAATGTTATCAACAAATAACATAGATTAAATGGAAATATATGCATTCTAATTTGAGAAAAGATTTGTATGTTTGGTTCTCTCCATGAAACAAGTACTTTTGTCAGTTGTACATGTCATATAATTATGAAATAATATCAATAAAACATATCACATCTAGTTGTTCAAAAAAATATTTAATGATAGAAAATCATGGTACAAAAATTCATATGGTAAAATTAACATATGATAATTCATGAAAATAAAAATTAATTTATAGATTTATTAGTGAAAATAATATAAATATAACAAAATTCAAGAAATAGAACTATTTTATATTTACAACAATGTAATTGTTTACCAAAATTATTGGATGACACTTGATGTTAAAAAATATTAATGTTAGATAAACTACAGGTAGACAATATTTTTAAATAATATAAATTAAAAAATTTAACTCTAAAAAATTATATTTCATCATTTTGGATTTATTTTTTACTATAATGTATTGTTACAAATTTAATTCATAAATAATTTTAATATCTTCTATTTAATCTTATAGATGTTATATAAATATTTTTAAAAAACTTATCAAAAAAATTAACTCACCCTAAACTATAGAGTTAACTTTAATAAACAATTAAAATTATTGAAAACATTTTAAATAACAAAAAAATTATAAATTTTATTTAACATTGAATAATTTTAAAACCAACATGAAATTAATTTTTTCGTATTTGTATTAAAATATTTAAGAAAAATTAAATTTCTTTTTTGGTATCATGACTAGTATTATTCCATTGGTATCATAAAATTGTTCATCATGTACCCAAATCATTATATACCATTACTGTTAAGTCATATCAGTTTCAATGGAAATATATTTGTGTTTATTTATGAATAATTTATCTTTTTTAACTCAACACTAATTTATCCAGTGTATTCATCTTTCAAAAATTGTATGAAATAGATATCTACTTTGAAAAAATAAAATATTATGATTATGTGATAATCTTCTAAAATTTCAACCCATTTTGAATTTATTTCATATAAATTTTATTAATATTTTCGAGATTCTAGAATTTTCTAATTTTGCAGCTATGATTAAATGTAAATATTACAAACGAAACTATAATATGGATATAATAATACTATTCTTATTTTCTGAGTATGAAATAAAATTTCCATGTTTCATGGATTTTTAATTTGATAAAATAATTTTAAATTAATCTATTACTTATATTATATTATCATTAAAATTATTCATCATAGATAAAATATTTATAAATTAATTAAGAACATCATCCTTCTTAGAAACAAAAATTTTATGTTGTCAATATTTCTTGTAGATTTGTTTTTACACTTCCTCAAACTCTATAGTATTATAATTTATTTAATAAAATATTTAATGAATTCTATAGGAATTAAATAACTATGATTAATCATGTAATTAAATGGGAAAATGTACTATTAATAATAAATCCAATGTATCATCTTCTAAAATTTTCATAGTAACCTAGACACTTCATAAATAAATAAATGTTCTTTTTAGATGAATATTCAGAACATTTAATAAATAAATACTTGAGTACAATAAAATTTTTTTCATTTAGGAGACTATATAAAAAATATAATTATATCAATAAATATATTCAACATCTCACAATATCACCTCCAATTTTAGTACTCTTGAGAGACATTCCCCGCATAAAATATTGTTTCAAAAATAAGTGAATGAAAACATAAGAAATGATATGCTTAGATGCCTAGTAAGGGAAACAATGGTATATATAAATCAAATGTCATATGAAAGAATATGATGATCATAATAGTTTGAGATAAAGACCAAAACATAAATATTTAATAAAAATTCTCAAAAAAATCATAAATATGATTCATGGCATAAAGATCATATATTTCAAAACAAAGATATCATAAGCGTGTAAAATAACAAAAAATAATTCTTCAAACATGATTTAATGTAATAAATGTATGGAAAAATAATAGGTATATAAAACATTTCATATTTCAATGTTAAAAACTAATACAATCAAATCAAAATAAGTCAGGAATAATTTCATTTTTCTTATAATGGATCAATCTCGTTGACTTGATACCCATAGTGGAAATTTGCGCATTTACTTGATTCCCATGTGGAATCTCGAACATCTAATTTTTCTGGAGTGATATGTGTTCTGATATAATAAATTACGAAGTTAATTATAGGTTTATATAATTATTTTCACATGCATCACATTATTAAAACCATAAATATTTTTTCCATTATATCATTTAACATTCATCAAATCATTTTATGAGAACAAATTCAATTAAAAAGGGATTCATAAATATTTCAATATTCAATGATAGCACAAACAAATGAAATTAAATTTACATCCAATAAATATCATCATAAACTATTCATAAACTATTCATAAAAATGACATTTAATCTATCGTTGGATACTATATCTAGTAAAACCTAAGAAACATTAAATATAGATGTTCATAATGATTGGATATACCATAAATATATCATTAAAATATAATTGATGAAAAGAATATATCGCCTCAGAAAAGAACCTTTAAAAAAACTGAAAAAATTTGTGAAATTATTTATATGGTGAAAAAATACATTTATAATTATAATGTAACATTTAAATAATCGAGTGGTCATGAAGGAAATAAATTTCGTTCTTTCCATATAATTTTGAAAAACTATTCCTTTCACAATTTTGATTAAAATGTCAATTGATCAACATTCTTATAAATACATTTATTTTTTTTGAAATATATTATAAAAATTTAAAAATAGTTAAAAAATTAATTATTAAATTAGTGTTAATTTATAAAAAACTAGTGGATGAATTTTAAATAAACATTAATGTGAATGTGAATAGATTTTTTAGAGAATAGTTAAATCAATTGATTATTCATAACAAATGATCCATTTAGAAAAAATATGAATATGATATAAAAAATGTATTCAATAGAAATAAAATGAGAAGTAAAGAATCCATTTGATTCTTGAGAGGGTTATTATTAAAATTTATAACTAAAATAATAATAATAAATAGCACCAATAAAAATTAGATTATTACATAAAACCCTTACCAATTTTGAATCTTATGATTCATAAGGGAAAAACATTATCTACATTTTGTTCATATGTAAATCCCTATAAAACTAAAATAATTAATAATAAAATAAATTCAATTTTAATATATAACGCTCCTAAAAGAAACATGTGGTTAATATGGAACATGTCTGATATAAATCAAAGTGAGATCAAGAATCTATTACCTATTGTTTGATATCATTCACTGTGTATAATAAAACTGCATATTATATATAAGATTAGTATACATATATTACAGAACCAATATAATATATATAATACCATATATTTTTTATTTATTCATTTTATTTCAATTATATTTAATTTTTTTATTGAAATATGTATTACATGTGATCACTACTATGCTTTCTTCATATGTATTGGGTCAACAGTTTTGGTTATTATACATTGATTATGGTTAAATAATTTCAATAATTTTTTTCATTATATAAAAAAACTCAATATTAATTACATAAATGTTTAGTTTTATTCAGGAAGATAGCTATTTAAACATGAATGAAACTCTTAATGGAGACATTATGTCGTACGTAAGCAAGGAAGTCGTTTCCATTTTTTGAGTTATACAGCTAAAAATGGTTATTAATAAATAAAATTAAGAGATTAATTCTTACATAATATATATATATATATTGAATAAATATTTATCAGCAAATAATCCATTATAAAATGGAAAACATATCAAATCACTTCATGGATGAGAATGTCCACATGTATGTATAAATGATGTTATCATTTTACATTGTATTGGAAGATAATAAGTAATGTGTTACGTTATAATTCAATAAGTATTATCTTTTAATAAATTCCATATATATATATATTAACTCTTTAATTTTATGTATCATGGATATTATGTGATGACATAAGAATTACATCACTTTGTAAGGATTTGGTTTTTCACAAACATGATCATCTGTTTTTTACAATTTTGATGAAGAGGAGATGGATATATGTAAATCCATTAAAATAAATAAATATAAATATATTTATATTAATTTATTAATTATATCATCATATATTAATATATTTTATGGAGGTAAAATAGTATATAAAATTAAAACACATGGTTAAAACATATACCTCTTCTTCAGAAACCTTATATGTTTATATTTAGTTCATATTGAAATATAATAAATGAATAAAGGTCATTGGAAGGATTTAATCTGAGGTTTTTTTTATTATTTTTTATACCATATCTTTCATTATCTGAGTATTGGAGATGATGCATGGTGTTATATTACAATAGAGGTTAGTGGCACACCAATAAATTTTCAATTTTATAATATAAATCCATTTTATATTCATGGATATAAGGGTAAAAAATGTATTATATAAAGATGTTATAAATTTATGGTATATAAATTAAAAAACTATGTGGTATTAGATAAGTTTTATGTTATTTTATCCATTTTTATTTTATTTTAACTCCTTTGTAAATTTATTTAAATCGTAACAACAGTAACCAATTTTTTAATGTTTCTACATTTAATTCCATGAAAAAATTATAATAAAATTACTACCTAATTGTATTAATTTTATTTAAATTTTTTTTTCCCATTTTATCAAATTAAATTTATTAAAGTGGAATAATTAAATTTCAAATTGAATACATAATATCATTGAAAACAATTTTCCTAAAAGAATTTTTCACTTATATATAAAATAATCTTAATTCATCATTAATAATCTCATATATTATAATTAAAAAATTACATTAATTATAATATAATTGAATAAGTTTTACTTTAAATAACATTTTGAATCTGAATTCATTTTTGTAAGTTATTTCAATGATAATAACATTTTAATAAAAATCAATACATTTCATTATACATCATAAATTCAATCATTCTCTAAAATTCATAATAAGTCACAATAATATAATTTATAAAAACCTAAATTCAAAAATATTTATATTTATTTATATAAAATTCCTAAAACTGGAAAAAATAAATCTTGAATAAATGTGTTAATTCGAATGATACCACTTTTTAGGAAAAAATGAATTTCTAAACATAATAAATTATTTTTTTATTATCCCATTCATTGAAGATCATATTATATGAATGAAAAAAGTGATTTAATATATAATATATTAAAATCATTAAAATCATTCACTAATAGTTATAGGTTAAACTTGTTATGATAAAAATATTTTTAATGAATTAAAATATTTTTCAAAAAACTGTTTTTTAAATTTAAATGATTTGTATTTTAAGTACAATCCAATAAATAAAAATTAATATATATTATATATGTGTAAACCATTAATTTTTTATAATTTACTTATTACTACTCATATGTTCCAAAAAAACTCTAGGTAATTATTATCACATTAAATAATAATTTTTAAATTATATTCTGTTTCTCGTTTACAAATGTTGTTGCAGGTTACAAATGCCATTGATAAACTATGTTGATTTTAATGAACATATAATTAATATAATATCATGGTATTAAATTATAATTTTATTAATATAATTTGACCAATTTATGTTTTCCAATCTAATTAAAACAAATATGGATAATTGTGCCTCTTCATTTCCCCAGGTTCCCATGTAGCATCATCAAAGTTGTTGTTTATCCATAACAATTTTACCAAATGGGTGGTATTTTTCATTGGAAATTTAAATCTATGATCATGAATCACTAATGGTTATTACTCATATGAAATATCATTATCTAGTGGTATGGGAATTGAATTCATTATGTGTGAATTTTAATTTATTTAGTTCCCGATGTTAGATACGTGCAACATATCATTATTTAGAGAGAGGATTGGATACGATTACACCCTAGTGTGATAAAAAATATTTATGTGGAAAATATACTGATGTACCACCCTTCCTATACTATTTAATCTAAAAACCATCTTCCATAATAAATTCTCTGAAACTCCTTGTCATAACATCAAACTCCATATATTTTTGACAACTGTAACAACATCTATTTTTCGAAATTGGGATTCATTTATGTTTTCATAAATAGATCATACTATTTATTCATTTTTTTTATTTATATCATGTTGAAATATATTTATCAATTCGAATTAATTACATCACAATGTATTTATACACTTATATCAATTTAGTACCTCATAATACCAATTTCAATTATCAAGATAAAATATTTGATATATGAATATTCAAATACAGAATTTGTTCTGAGAAAATTTCTAATCCTAGAGAACGTGATATAAACATATACACTAAATTTTGAATTTTTCACTCTGAATGGACATCATTTGAGGACGATTATAAGTGTCAAATAATTTCTCCATATCTAGATCCAGGTGGTGATTTCACCCAAATATCATTGTAACCCTTATATATATATAAATAAAATACAATTCCAAACACCATCAAACCATAAAAATCCATTTATGAATCTCCTCTAAATATGTTCCATTATAAAATATTCATTAAGGGAAATAAATTATGATACCTTCATAATGAAATCAACAATAATAGAAAAAGAATTATATACTTTAGATAATTTTGTGATTTTAATTGAAAATATATAAGGAGACATTATCCAATATCCATAATGGAATGGGTAATGGTTTAATACCGGATTTGAATTATTTATCTCAACCTTAAGTTTTTAACGCACCATGAAAATAAATAAACATTATATAATAACCATTTTAATGTTTTATCATGTAGAATACTCTTTCTAATCTGAATACTTCTTAATATCACTAGGATGAATAGAGAATGGTGAAATATAACCTACATATAACTATACCTTAGTAAAATATGATATTGATTGAACACATACACAATTATTTAATTGAACTTTTCAATAAAACTCATTTTGAATATCTTGAACTATACATACATTCTTATGATTTTATAAAAATTCCTCTATATAACATAAATCACTATATGGATAGATGGTAGATTATTTATATCTGCATGATAGAATTTTTACCCTTATATAATGATTTCAATTTATATCTTTTTCCATTCCATTGATTTTTTATTTTCTATGTTCCACAAATTGATTATAAAAAAACATTTTTCATATCAAAGCATTAGCCACCTTTTTCACATTCCAATGGTGGAAATGTATTGACAAATAACAGAAGTAATAATGATAATATATTCATATATTAATGTAGAAAAATTACATATCTAACTCCAAATTATGATTTTATTAATTTCTCTCGTGAACATTTAATTTTCATTGTGGAGAAATATATCACCAAATCATTATTAATGAGAGCAGATACTAGTACCAAATTTGATGCATCACTATTGATTAAAAACACATATCAATTATATGGTAATGTTTCTAAAATTGTGCTGACTATCCTTCACATCAGTTCATTGATTTTTTCCTCATATTTTTCTCTACAAACGATTATATAATCCCTATGATGATATATTGTAATTAGATTTGACTGATCTGGGATATATTTTAAAGTGATTCAATTATATCTATACTAAAAATAGAAATATGGATCTTGGTATCCATTTTTAGTTTGTACCATTTCTCAATTTCATCCGACATTGTAGGATCCACCAAAATACACCCACATGAGATGACATGACCCGTTAATTAAAATATACAAATCAAAAATTCAGACATCGTAGATTTATCATGATTATGTAGTTTCTGAATATAATTATGGTTTTTAAATATATACTTTTTTATTTAATAAAATAATAGTATATAATCATGAAAATAATTAATGTGGTGGAAACAAAAGAATTTTCCACTTTAGCAACCAAATGTTCTTAGAGATGGAATGACAATATTTTTTTTATGGTCATATGATTTTATTATAATTAAATGAGTCATGCTATTATCCAAATTATAAATTTTTTTAACAAAATACTATTCAACCATTAATGAGGAAATATACCCATCCATTTAATTTATAATATGATCCACCACTAGAAGAGTGATGGAACAAAACCATTCTGATGATATTTTTATTATATAGTGATCACAACATTGAACGATTATCCATGAAATTTGTAAATTGGAAGGTAAAATAGATCAATGATAAAACCAAAACATGATTTACATATCATATCATGGACATCGTATGACTTCCCTCTGGGGATTAAGAAACAAAACATGTTACACATATAGAATAATTTTTATGGACTTTTTTCAGTTATTATCTTATTATATATAATTATTTATCAGCTAAATTATGGCGATATATAATTTCAGCCCCACCATTTACAAAATATATAACATTGATATGATCAAAACAAGTTCATTAATGTTACATTGTATCATTATATAATAACCAATTCCCAAAAAATAATCTTCATAATCATTTCATTAATCTATCATAGCACAACCCATTGGAAAAAATGGGTATTATAATATCTAAAAATTAATAATCATAAACAATCCTCATAAAAAGTTAAAATTTATATATTGGATAATATATCCAATAAATAATAAGTCACACAAATTTTTTTATAGATTATTTATATAAATCCAATCAAACATCATTCAGAAATTCATGAAGAAAATAACATTTCATCTTTAAAAATAATAATTTTAAAATTGAAAATTATAATGAATTAAAAATAATTTTTTTTAGAAACCTTTCATGAATATAATAGAATATTCAAAACCATGGTTTTCAATTATGTAATGATATTTTGTTAATGTAATCTATATTAATACAAATACTTTTTTATCATTTTCATAAAATTGGTTAGAAGTACGACATTCCGAATACAATAAGATGTATCATTATAAAGCATTTTATGTAATTTAAAACATGGGGAATAATTCCTTTATTAATTTATTATATATTATAAAAACATTAAATAATTATTTTCCCAAAAATATGGAAATTGATGAGAACAAGTTTTTGACTAAATAGAGAAATAGTGTATATCTTCTTTAAAACATATTTTATAATCACTAGTTCATAGATTGATAATAATGAAATGGAAAAATGAATAATAAAGAAATATCTTATGAATAATAAAATATATTATATTTTTAATTGTAATAAAAATAAATTTTATCAGTGTAAGAATAATCATAGACATCTGTTATAATAAATGGAATTCATATATAAAACCATTTCCACGTTCATAAATATTGAATCATATGAACTATGGAAGAAATACACTTTTATGGGAATTCGAATTGAAATAAATTACATTGGAATAATCATAATATAAATTTATGGTCACTATATAAACATCCTAATATAAATTAGTGGTGAATATAATATTTTACTCCAAGGAATAAATGTGAAATTAAAATTCCATACAATAGGTACAACATCCAGTATATGTGTTCCAACCCATATATAATAAATATAATATTAATATTAAAATATTATGGAACCATAATCATATATAACATATAATAAATGATTTATTTATATTCTTTTATCACAATTAATATATTAATATTATGTTAAAATCACTATTTGAGGTGATAAATTGTCAGTTTTTCATGTCTGCTCTGGTTTAATAGTTTTGGTAAATGTTCATTGATATTTTTTATATTATATTGATAATACTAATCATGATATCAATTTAATATATATTCAATATATACATATTTATTTTCTTCCATAATATTATATATATGAAATTTATGTCCACAATTAATCGAAATGGTTGGCTATATGTACAGAAGAATGTTTTTTTACATTTATTCAATGGTTGGAAATAATGAGATTTAAATAATAAATAACAATTATTAATGAATTTAAATATAATAGATATAATATATATTAACAAAATATATCCTTTTTACATTTAATAAAAAATAAAATCAAATCGATTTATGGGGGTGGTAGTTGACGCAAAAAATGAGAAACATTAAAATTTTCCAACAGATTGGAATGCATATTGTTTTAGATGATATTATAATTGAAATTTTATTAAAATTTAATAAATACATTATATATGTAATACAACATTATATCAGATTGTGTGTCCCATTTATGGAATACAAATTATAACCTTTCATGAGGAGGTTTTCCCCATTACACACGATCGACACCATGACTTCCAATTTGATAGAATAATATTTCATATCAGTTATTTAGTTAAAATAAAAAATAATATTATATGTATGATACAAGAGTTATTATAAGGTAATTTTTTAAAATTATTAGAATATTGTATAAGTATAAATAATATAGGAATTCAGGATTCCAACTATACCTCTACTTCGAAAAACCTAATTACGTTTTACATAATTCCATCCAAGGATGGTATTACAATCAAAAGTTTTACTCTAGGTGATGGTGAGTGTTAATGGAAGGATATGGTTCGCTATTTTACAATCCAAATGACTATTAATTTTTGGAGAGGATAAGATAATGGGTTCACTTATATATCAAATATAGCTCGTACCATGTGATGTTATGGGTAATGATTAAATAAAACCAAAAAATGGGGTATAATATAGTTTTATTGGTGATTTTCAATCTTATATTTTATGTTTATGAATGGTAAAAGTTTCTAAAAATTAATATTTTTAATATATTTATATGTTTATTAGGATTGTTATTAAAATATTTATGGGTAACAAATATAATAATATTTATTTGTATGTTTATGAATATTGAATCCAATTTATTTAATTAAATTATCAATAGTATTAGTATATAGTTTAATCATAAATCCGAAAACACATCCAAAATTAGTTATCCATAAAACGGATCCTTATGTATTAAATATTGTTTGGTAAAATTTAATATTAAAACATATTTTAATTAACCTGATTGGATTAATAGTAATATAATTAAAATAATTTTACATATAAAACTATTCAAAAATAATAAGTAAGTTCGTAAATTCTAGAAATTAAAAGAAAACATTAATAAAAATAATATTCTAAAGTATTCATTGGAAAATAAATCTTTTCATAAAATTTGATAGAATTCACTATATTGTAATTTTTAATTTTTCATTTTAAAATAATGTTATTTTTCAACTGTATTAAATTAATGTGGTAAAAATTAATTTAAATATTTTTTAAAGACAATCATCCATAATTCTTTTCAGAAAAAAAAATACATTTTATGTAAAAAAAGTTATTCTTTTTCCATGCCTCGTTAATATAATAAACAAATGATAAAACAATTAATTGAAAAAATAATATAAAACATTTATTAAAATAATTATCCAATTGTGAGTAATTTTATTTATTTTGATAACAACAAATTCCTTACCGAAAAATATTATTTTATAATCATATATATATTATTTTCAATAATTAATTATTTACATTTCATATAAATATATATGTAATAAATATTTCAATTCATGTGAAAACCATATCTCCTACATAATATTATTTTTTATATTCATAGTCTCAAATCCAATAATTAGTAGTTGACTATCACATTAAATAGTCTTTTCTTAATAGTATATTATGGATCATATAAAATCAGTGTTTTGTGTAACATAATATATCAACTAAATTTAATTAATTTATAAAAAACATAATCCAAAAAATATTGTGATTTTAAATTACATCACATAAATCAATTTTCATTTGAAGGTTTATATGTATATCTATAATAGAATTAAATGTTCATTCCAATTTTGTCACTCTCTAAGACACCACTATTGGTATATGACAGATCTTCTTATGCAATCCATGTTTCATTGGTTACAATGAGAAATTTGTTTTATTTATTCTAATAAAATAACCTCAAATATCTCCCATTTATTATTTTTTAGAATGAATTATCTGTTATAACTATTATATTTACCTACATAGAAGATATGTTCTAATGAATATAAATGATTAAATTAATTGTTCATTTCAATTCTATATCAATAAAAGTATTCCAAATAATATTATTTCAAAATATCGTTATTATCATATTTTGCAGTTACCCATCAATATGATCAAAATAATTATTATTGAAATAATATTATCTTGATGTTCTAAACATGTATTGATTTATTCTAAAAGATAATCTAGTTGTAGAAAATTGAAAAGAAATTCCCTTTTCATTTATTCATTATAACTATATATTTTTATTATATCCCATAATCCATTAGAAATATAACTACATAATCCATGTCTACAATGGTAATGTGATTTGTGTTAGAAATCTTTATCCTATTCTACTCGTATTCATTATGCTTTATATGAATCACGTTCAACTATTTAATCATCTAATAACTCCTTCTCACAAGGTGTAAATATAATATAACTTATTTTTTATAATATTTTTTTAATTTATGTGACTAATTAATATAATAGAAAATAAAATTCATAATTATCAGCATAAAAATGCTATTTTGGATTGCAAAACTATGAATGTACCATTGTGAGTGACTTCCTTCCTCTCTTACATTATACATTCTATCTAGATTGATGTTACATAAATATTGTCATTTACATTAATAACATAAATTGTGATTTCATTTGAATCTCATGGTAAGTGTAACTATAACAATATCCTCATGATTAATTATAGAAACTGATTTCGCAGTAATCTAGGAAATATTTTTAATAAAAAAAATCACCAATATTATTTACCAATTGTGATCTATCAAGATAATCTGTTATTCCTAATATCCACCAAAAAGAACCATTTCCTATTAAGATACATATTGTTAATTTATATTACTTTTATTCAAGGAATAAAAACAAAATATAATATATTATAACACCTTTTCATCTTATTAATAATAGAAAATTATCAAAATCAAGAGTTCAAAACAATTATTTTAATGGATAACACATAATAAACAAAAAATAATTATGATTATGATATAATACTAAATTTTTTCATAGTAAAGGTTGATATGAAACTAAAATTTGGGTGAATTATACTCCAAAGATGATATAAAATATTCAATCCACAATTTATTTAGTTTATTAGTAAATGTATCTTCTAATAACATTGAATTAAAAAAATTAAATGTATAATAAAATTCTCATATCAAAAATAAAAAATAATCTAATAAAATCAACATTCAAACAAACATTATTATGATATGTTCATAAAGAATAAATTAATAGTGGTATAAACAAAAAATACTAAACCCCCTTAAAATACATTATTATGAATATTATTTCATTTAATGCAACCCAAAAGTTGTATTCTAAATCGTTTGAGGATATGTAAGAAAATTCTTAGGTATCACAATTATTCACCTAGAACATATTTGAATATAAAACTCATAAAACATACAATATTCCAAACATAGATTATCATAAAATATGTTCTCATCAGTATAAATATGTATCTCTATCCCCATTTTAAGGCCCCAGCCTTAAACCTTACTTAATCTTGAGTTATTACAAGATTACACATTGAGGATCTTTTCAGGTTTAGAGTTTTAGAGAATTAGATCATGAAACTTTCATGACATTCCACATTTAAACAAAGTGGTTACATAAAAGAAAATATTCATTCATCCCATCAACAGAAACATATTGAAAATAAAACATGGATTCTTTCTTGACACATCCTTGACACTATCACCACATCATCCTTGACCTGTGAAAAACATTTCAAAAACTTGGGATGAGCATAAAAAGCTCAGTAAGGGTTATAAAAATATGGAAAGGAAACATGAGTTCATATATACATAAGAATGATATCATACATTACCCATAAAACATAGGTACTTAAACATACATCATCAAACCATGAAGAAATCATGGAAAACGT
The DNA here is from genome assembly GCA_963277665.1 of Viscum album. Classification (NCBI taxonomy): domain Eukaryota; kingdom Viridiplantae; phylum Streptophyta; class Magnoliopsida; order Santalales; family Viscaceae; genus Viscum; species Viscum album. The sequence continues at coordinate 836,950,855 of OY728127.1, read as the reverse complement.
AAGACATAAAGGTAACTTGAGGAATTCATAACATTCTTACGTAGGGAGTAACCCTCTTGGTTACGTTTGGAATACCCATCACAGTATATTCTCTAAATCTCTTCGGAGAAACCTTAACGTTTCACTCCTTCGCATTACCCAATGCATTGGAGAGCTATATCGGGCTCACCCGCCCTTAGTTTATCATGGAACCACCCATTTTCATAATAATTCCCATGAACCATAACATAAACGTATCACATAAAACATGCATAAAGGAAACATAACGTATCTACATTTCAATCACAATATATCATTTTAGTATATTGAAATAATGAATCCGTTCAACAAGAAACCATTTCCAAAACCATTTAAAACATTTAATAATGAGATTTTTGAATCAAAGTGTACCATACCACCTTGATGATTTTAACATTTTAAACGATTAATATCCATATAAATAAATCCTTAAAACCATTTTGAAAACATGGATATTAATAAGAACAAATCATTAAAACATTTAAAGTGATATTTTGGTTAATGGGTTTTTACCAAAATTAGAGACTCTTGAATACAATAATTGAGGAATAACATTTAATCAGAACTTTATAATATCATGAGAATAAATGGATTCATGATATAATATTCCAAAGGACAGTATATACACCATATAAGAGTGAATTGGTTCATAACAACAATGAAGTCTCAATAGAAATGTCAAATGTGATGAAATCACTTATAGAGAAGGTATCCTTAAATTAAGGACAAATCAATCTAAAAAATATGTGTGACAAATATAATTACACCCAATATAAGTGGATATTAAGTTTAAAACAATAATAGGTCAATCACATATATTCAATGGATGACATATCCAATGACTACATGTTGAACCCAAAGAAATCGAAATTGGGTAAAAAGTTCCTTTTACAGCCTAACGGCATCACATCAAAATGAGTTGATGAGAGATAAAAAGTGTATCTCATCACTTAGACATAAAATTTACATCAATAAGGATATATGAGAACATATTACAACATAAAAATATGTAAATTAAAAGACCCAACAAAAGAAGTCTTTTTAAAAAAGAGGATGGTGAAAGGTTCCCTTACCGACTTGGGTATCTTTCAAAACATACACCCCATGAAAGAACGACAATAGAAAATTTATGTAAATACTCATAAACGAAATTATATCACACAAAGAGTATTATAATGGGAATTAAATACACCACTCAATGGAATTTGTGGAAAATGTAGCATAAATCTCACGGGAACAAAAGTGAGATGAAAAATCCCTTACGAAAACTCAGCAGCCTAACGGCGCCAAATAAAACTTCCAAACATGGATTGATGAGATAAAATAGGGTATCTCATCACATTACAATAAAATTTAAAGCAAGAGGAATATTAAATAACATCCCCCAACATTACAAAGAGGATCTTAAAAGAAGTGACATGAAAGAGAGTACTTAAAAAGAAAGAGAGAGGTTAGATCTCTTACGAAAGTTCGGCAGCCTAACGGCGCCACTCAAATCTTTCAAAATGGATTGAGGAGAGAGAATTGGGTCTCTCATCACATTAACATAAAAATTACAGTAGGTTTAATATAAAATATCATTTCAATAACAAGAAAGATGAGCTTTAAAAGGAATGACATAAAAGTGTGTACTTAAAAAGAAAGAGAGGAGTAAGATCCCTTACCTCGGGTCCGACTTGACTCGATCGTTCTTTAATCTCCTGAATAATAAACTTGAGTTAATTTCTACTTCTTAAGAACCTTTTTCAAGTTCATTATTCCTTTTATATCACTTATTACCATGTCATAAACATTATGTAATCATTTAAGTTAATAATATTTGTTTTGTCGATATTTGGTTCTTAAGTCGAAAGTGGACTTCTTACAATTACATGTTTTTTGTGTGGCCAAATGTTTATTATATCCAGAATTGTATTCATGATGTAGATATCATATATTTCATATATATCCAGTACATTCATGCATTTATAACATTACCTAATCATTTAGAGGTAAGAAATGAAATGCACAGTTCATGGAGACGGTAAGCCGTACGTACGCATGAACGCTACTTTCATTTCTATTTCGTATTTTATAGAATGGAATAATAATTATATAAAGGTATATTATAATTCCAGTATAATATCATATATAATATAATAGTTCCATCCATTATACGTCCCACATATGGTATTTAACGAATCAAATCACTTTGAGGGGCAGTAGTCTGCACTTCCTTAAATGAAGATATCGCGTTTACCCAGAATGGAAACCATAAAGGTATTCCCAAAATGAAAAAAAAACAGAAGATTAAGTTAAACATAAACATATTATATATCATATATAAAAATAGTGACATCATAATGGCCACCTTTGAAAGTGTTAAATGAGTATTGAACAATCATCGTTTCGGGAGGCAGAATTTCTCCATCCACGGAAACCGTATGTTCTTTAACCATTTGATGTAGTTTTGTGAGAATTTGGCCCAAATAAATCTTATAAAAACATCCTAGTATATTGAAGATACTGGTGTTGTTACAGAAGAAGTAAATAAAAAGAGTTTAGGGGGTCGGAGAAGCAAAATAAAACAAATGAACATGAGAGAATGAATAACCTTTAAAAGTTTAACTCCTTTTGATTTGAGCCTAAAGGCTTCCTTTGAAAGGATTCTGCCCAATGGTAATCCTCTAGGATAAGGAGAGGGATGTGGAGAGATTAAATGGGCAGGGTTTGTCCGACCCAAAGGCATGAGGAGTGTGTGAAATGAGGTAGAGTTGGGGGCCTTTTATAAGAGGAGAGGAGGGGCACTTTTGGAAAGTAAGAAATATAACTTTATTTGAAAATGTGTTTCAGTTTTAAAATGTCCCACATTGATATAATTCGTGGATAAGTTGTTAAGTCTTCGAAATCCACTCATCCAATTGGTTTTGGACATGTGTAGGTTTTAGATTTTACATTATCTTTCCATTTTATTTAAATCGTTAAATAATGATGTCATCGCTGCATCATCATGATGTCATAAATAATTTACTTTATTTAAAGTCTAAAAATTATAAAACAAATACTATGATGTAGGAAATCTTTTTATCTTTCCAATGACTATTTATAATCAAAAGTCCGATCTTTATAACCCCATGTAAAAATTGTTTTTGTAAAACATAGAATGTTTGTGGCATTTTTACTTTTACATTAAATACAAAGTTATTTATGTCATTTCCCAACCAAAGTGGCTCCATGGGGTCCCCAAGTTGACCCATTGCTTGTCTGGGTCGTCCATGACACAACCAATGAGTGTAAGACATGTGTCAAGTTCATTTCATATTATTAAAACATTTTTTTACCTTAAACTACACTAATTACCTCTAATCGCGATTAAAAACTTAATAAGTTACTATTCACCAAAAAAAATTATTTTTATCCCATTGAACAACATTTTACTTCTTAATGACAACCATTTATGTTGGATATTTTAAATTCAACACACAATGATGTCAAAATTTCATTTAAACGGAAAAATCAGTTTTTATAAGTACCACTTAGTGGTTTCACTATTCATCAAAAATTGAAGTTTTTCAGAAAAATCCCAAAAATTCACCCTAAGCTATATTTGATATTCTGAATTCCAAAATGAAGTCTATTTTTCAAAATTCAAATCATGTAAGTCACATTAATTAATTTAATAATGAATTCCCGTTGTCAGAGGAAAAATCGTGTTTTTATGAAACAATAAGTATCAAAAGATTGACACTAGTTTAAGTCTGATTTCAAAGTGAAATTAATTCCAACGACCTCTATTGGATTTAATGGTAAAAATATATTCTATTTTCACTTTAAAACCAATTCAAAATATAATCTATTCATATAAATAAATTAGATTAAAAATAGGTTTTGAATTAAAATACATCATTTTACACTATTCATTAGAAAAAAATGAACATTATCGGAAAGATACCAAAAATTTACACAAAGTAAATTTTGATGTCCTGATTCTTAAGAAGAGTTTTATTTGGTCCAATAGAATTTATAAGAATTAAAAAAACTATATTTAATGACGGTTCTCCATCAAAAGGTGATAAGTGAACCTTTTGTGGAAACTAGGGCATATACGCCTAAAATTTAATTCTTTCCATATTTTAAGCCTTTATCTTTTATTGGATAAATGTAAAAACATTTAAAAACGTATATAATCATATTTTAGTTTTTTCTATCCATTCCCGCCATTACAACGGCTACAAGTTAACTACTATTTAAAATAATATTTTATTATTAGAGTGCAACGTAAGATTCCCAAGAAACTTGTTGTTGCGTGTTGGGTACGCCATCGAGCATAGCGTCCCCTTTAAAGTCATATTAATATTTTACTCAGAAATATGGATAAATAAGAAAATGTCATATTCTTTATTTACCTGGGGTGTTACATCCTTCCCCCCATTTGGGAATTGTGTCCTCGCAATTTTTTTAAAACTGAGCTTGGAAACATCCTTGAAAGTCCCACATCGGAACAAGAGTCGGTAAAACAATCACTTTAAAATAATGAAAGATAAGTAAAAAGGTCACCCGAGTTAACCCATAATAGGATTCCAAGTATGAAAATATGGACATGGAGGAAAAAACAAAGTGTCATGTTCTGATGGAGAGTGATAGAAAACATGTTTAGGAGAAAGTTAATAATAAGAAAATCACAAACTTGTGATGGGTTAAACGGTGTTGGGTTCCCCAGTAGGAAAATTTAATAGACAACATTTTTGTTTAAAGTTACTTAATATTGATGAATTTATTCATAAGGAATCATAATCACTTATCATGTTGACTTTCAGCTTTTATTATATTCCTTACACAAACTCATATTTTCTCCAAAAGACGAGTATTTAGGAAGACTTGTTCGCATTAATAGTACTATAATCAACTTTTAGAGAATCACCTAATCCACAAAAGATAACAATATACTTCCCATGTCTTTATAATTTAACCAAAACCAAAACCAAAAAGGCTAGTACAAGATCAGATAATCCAAGAAAGGATAACCCTTTATAAAAAGAAAATCTATTCTTAACCTCCAAAATTTGTCCAACAAAACCCAAAGTTCAACGAGGACCATTAGATAAAAAAATTTTCCATAAAATTCTTCAATGTAAACCAATATAAGATTGAAACCCAAATATTTGAATGATTTAGTCATATAGACTTCCAAGTTAAATCGTAACATTTATCTCCAAACAACATATGTTTCTCCTAAAGTCTCGTATTGAAAAGTAATTAACCTAATCACATATTCTCCATGATAGGTCAATCATTTTTATAAGTAACTCAAAATCAACATACTCCTTATTGATAAAATCATATAACTAGAAAGAATCAGTCAAACTAACCAGGGACTTCACGTAGTCTAGTGGTAGGCGATAAATACCAGTCGCACTTTGGTTGTGGGTTTGATTCCCGCAGCATTGTCCGACGCGACGGGTTGTCACACGGTCTGCGTGTTGTCCTTTTTCCAAAACTATATAATTCTTAGAACATCCCCAAAAAAGAGATAAAATCTTCAAAAATGATCATAACATATTTTAACCTCATGTTTATCTCATTCCTTTCATTTTCCATCATATCATTGAGTAACCCATATTTACCTAAAAAGTAAGGATCATATAAACCCTAATGGTTACCTTAATAATTATTACCTGAATTTCCACATCGAGTTGGCCATCTCGTACATGATTCATTAGAGAACTCACCAATGTTTAAGTGGTTGATCATGACTCCTTGATAGTTGGTTTAGAACAACTATGAGATTCCTCATTGAATCCCCCATCTCATCCAGTATCTTAAACAGAGAACCACCACAGTTTCCTTCAAACCCATTGTCACTTTGGTGCCTTCTAGATCCATCCATATACAAAAACCAAAAAGGTCAGTGTGAGTATATCAACAAAACCATCATGTACTAATGAGGAAGGTAAACACTAAGATATACTTACTCATTCACTTTACCTAAAACTAGGACTCTTTCTGAAACCCTAACCATTATGGTAATGTCACTTATGCTTAAAGAATACCCTAACCTCTAAAGTTTTCTAAACCGACCTTTGATACCAACTATAAGGCCCCAGCCTTAAACCTTACTTAATCTTGAGTTATTACAAGATTACACATTGAGGATCTTTTCAGGATTAGAGTTTTAGAGAATTAGATCATGAAACTTGCATTACATTCCACATTTAAACAAAGTGGTTACATAAAAGAAAATATCCATTCTTCCCATCAACGGAAACATATTGAAAATAAAACATGGATTCTTTCTTGACACATCCTTGACACTATCACCACATCATGTACCTTTCCCTTGACCTATGAAAAACATTTCAAAAACATGTGATGAGCATAAAAAGCTCAGTAAGGGTTATAAAAATATGGAAAGGAAACATGAGTTCATATATACATAAGAATGAAATCATACTTTACCCATAAAACATAGGTACTTAAACACACCTCATCAAACCATGAATAAAACATAGAAAACATAAGACATAAAGGTAACTTGAGGCATTCATAACATTCTTACGTAGGGAGTAACCCTCTTGGTTACGTTTGGAATACCCATCACAGTATATCCCCTAAATCTCTTCGGAGAAACCTTAACGTTTCACTCCTTCACGTTACCCAATGCATTAGAGAGCTATATCGGGCTCACCCGCCCTTAGTTTATCACGGAACCACCCATTTTCATAATAATTCCCAAGAACCATAACATAAACGTATCACATAAAACATGCATAAAGGAAACATAACGTATCTACATTTCAATCACAATATATCATTTTAGTATATTGAAATAATGAATCCGTTCAAAAAGAAACCATTTCCAAAACCATTTCAAAACATTTAATAATGAGATTTTTGAATCAAAGTGTCCCATACCACCTTGAAGATTTTAACATTTTAAACCATTAATATCCATATAAATAAATCCTTAAAACCATTTTGAAAACATGGATATTAATAAGAACAAATCATTAAAACATTTAAAGCAATATTTTGGTTAAAGGGTTTTTACCAAAATTAGAGACTCTTAAATACAATAATTGAGGAATAACATTTAATCATAACTTTATAATATCATGAGAATAAATGGATTCATGATATAATATTCCAAAGGTCAGTATATACACCATATAAGAGTGAATTGGTGCATAACAACAATGAAGTCTCAATAGAAATGTCAAATGTGATGAAATCCCTTATAAAGAAGGTATCCTTAAATTAAGGACAAATCAATCTCAAAAATATGTGTGAAAAATATAATTACACCCAATATAAGTGGATATTAAGTGTAAAACAATAATAGGTCAATCACACATATTCAATGGATGACATATTCAATGACTACATGTTGAACCCAAAGAAATCGAAATTTGGTTAAAAAGATACCTTGACAGCCTAAAGACATCACATAAAAATGAGTTGATGAGAGATAAAAAGTGTATCTCATCACTTAGACATAAAATTTACATCAATAAGGATATATGAGAACATATCCCAACATAATAATATGTAAATTAAAAGACCCAACAAAAGAAGTCTTTTTAAAAAAGAGGATGGTGAAAGGTTCCCTTACCGACTTGGGTATCTTTCAAAACAAACACCCCATGAAAGAAGGACAATAGAACATTGATGTAAATACTCATAAAAGAATGTATATTACACAAAGAGTATAATAATGGGCAGTAAATACACCACTCAATGGAATTTGTGGCAAATGTAGCATAAATCTCACGGGAACAAAAGTGAGATGAAAAATCCCTTACGAAAACTCGGCAGCCTAACGGCGCCACATAAAACTTCCGAACATGGATTGATGAGATCAAATAGGGTATCTCATCACATTACAATAAAATTTACAGCATGAGGAATATAATAGAACATCCCCCAACATTAAAAAGAGGATATTAAAAGAAGTGACATGAAAGAGAGTACTTAAAAAGAAAGAGAGAGGTTAGATCTCTTACGAAAGTTCGGCAGCCTAACAGCGCCACTCAAAACATTCAAAATGGATTGATGAGATATAATAGGGTCTCTCATCACATGAACATAAAAATTACAGTAATTTTAATATAAAATATCATCCCAATAACAAGAAAGATGAGCTTTAAAAGGAATGACATAAAAGTGTGTACTTAAAAAGAAAGAGAGAAGTAGGATCCCTTACCTCGGGTCCGACTTGACTCGATCGTTATTTAATCTCCTGAATAATAAACTTGAGTTAATTTCTACTTCCTTAAGAACCTTTTTAATTTTAATTATTCCTTTTATATCACTTATTACCATGTCATAAACATTATGTAATCATTTAAGTTAATAATATTTGTTTTGCCGATATTTGGTTCTCAAGTCAAAAGTGGACTTCTTACAATTACAAGTTTTTTGTGTGGCCAAATGTTTATTATATCCAGAATTGTATTCATTATTTAGATATTATATATTTCATATATATCCAGTACATGCATGCATTTATAACATTACCTAATCATTTATAGGTAAGAAATGAAATGCACCATTCATGGAGACGGTAAGCCGTACGTACGCATGAACGCTACTTTCATTTCTATTTCTTATTTTATAGAATGGAATAATAATTATATAAAGGTATATTATAATTACAGTATAATATCATATATTATATCATAGTTCCATCCTTTATACGTCCCACATATGGTATTTAACGAATCAAATCACTTTGAGGGGGCGGTAGTCCGCACTTCCTTAAATGAAGATATCACGTTTACCCAGAATAGAAACCATAAAGGTATGCCCAAAATGAAAAAAAACAGAAGCTTAAGTTAAACATAAACATATTATATATCATATATAAAAATAGTGACATCATAATGGCCACCTTTCAAGGTGTTAAATGAGTATTGAACAATCATCGTTTCGGGAGGAAGAATTTCGCCATCCACGGAAACCGTATGTTCTTTAACCATTTGATGTAGTTGTGTGAGAGTGTAGCTCGAATAAATATTATAAAAACATCCTAGTATATTGAAGATACTATTGTTGTTACAAAAGAAGTAAATAAATAGAGTTTATGTGGTTGGAGAAGAAAAATAAAACAAATGAACATGAGAGAATGAATTGCCTTTAAAAGTTTAAATCCTTTTGATTTGAGCCTAAAGGCTTCCTTTTAAAGGAATATACCCAATGGTAATCCTCTAGGATGAGGAGATGGATGTGGAGAGAGTAAATGGGCAGGGTTTGGCTGAGCCAATGGTTTGATGAGTGTGTGAAATGAGGTAGAGGTGGGGGCCTTTTATAAGAGGAGAGGAGGAGCACTTTTGGAAAGTAAGAAATATTACTTTATTTGAAAATGTGTTTCGGTTTTAAAAGGTCCCACATTGATATAATTCGTGGATAAGGTGATACGGCTTCGAAATACACTCATCCAATTTGTTTTGGACATGTGTAGGTTTTAGATTATACATTATCTTTCCATTTTATTTAAATCGTTAAATAATGATGTCATCCCTGCATCATCATGATGTCATAAATAATTTATTTTATTTAAAGTCTAAAAATTATAAAACAAATACTATGATGTAGGAAATCTTTTTAGCTTTCCAATTACTATTTATAATAAAAAATCTTATCTTTATAACCCCATGTAAAAATTGTTTTCGTAAAACATATGATGTTTGTGTCATTTTTACTTTTACATTAAATACAAAGTTATTTATGTCATTTCCCAACCAAAGTGGCTCCATGGGGTCCCCAAGTTGACTCATGGCTTTTCTTGGTCGGCCATGACACAACCAATGAGTGTAGGACATGTGTCAAGTTCATTTCATATTATTAAAACATTATTTTTACCTTAAACTACACTAATTATCTCTAATCGCGATTAAAAACTTAATAAGGTACTATTCACCGAAAAATTATTTTTATCCCATTGAACCACATTTTACTTCTTAATGACAACCATGTATGTCGGATTTTTGAAATTCAACACACAAAGATGTCAAAATTTCATTTAAACTGAAAAATCAGTTTTTATAAGTACCACTTAGTGGTTTCACTATTCATCAAAAATTGAAGTTTTTCAGAAAAATCCCAAAAATTCACACTAATCTATATTTGATATTCTGAAATCAAAAATGAAGTATATTTTAAAAAATTAAAAACATGTAAGTCACATTAATTAAATTAATAATTAATTCCCGTTGTCAGAGAAAAAAGCATGTTTTTATGAAACAATAAGTATCAAAAGATTGACACTAGTTTAAGTCTGATTTCAAAGTGAAATTAATTCCAACGACCTATATTGGATTTAATGGTAAAAATATATTCTAGTTTCACTTTAAAAACAATTAAAAAGATAATCTAATCATATAAATAAATTAGATTAAAAAGAGGTTTTGAATTAAAATACAACATTTTACACTATTCATTAGAAAAAAATGAACATTATCGGAAAGAAACCAAAAATTTACACAAAGTAAATTTTGATGTCCCGATTCTTAAGAAGAGTTTTATTTGGTCCAATAGAATGTATAAGAGTGAACAGAACTATATTTAATGACGGTTCTCCATCAAAAGGCGATAAGTGAACCTTTTGTGAAAACTAGGGCATATACGCCTAAAATTGAATTCTTTCTGTATTTTAAGCCTTTATCATTTTTGGATAAATGTAAAAACATTTAAAAACATATATAATCATATTTTAGTTATTTCTATCCATTCCCGCCATTACAACGGCTACATGTTAACTACTATTTAAAATAATATTTTATTATTAGAGTGCAACGTAAGATTCCCAAGAAACTCGTTGTTGCGTGTTGGGTACGCCATCGAGCATAGCGTCCCCTTTAAAGTCATATTAATATTTTACTCACAAATATGGATAAATAAGAAAATGTCATATTCTTTATTTACCTTGGGTGTTACACATATAACCCTCATCTATTGGGTTAAAAATTTTATATTCAGATTAAAAATTCCAGAAAAAACAAAATTTGAATATATAGATTCACATATGGAAGCAGGTCGTACTCAACTGATAATACAAACATGGTTCTGAAACCAGGAAGCTCGATGGTTAATGGTAATGGATAATAATATATGAAAAGGGAATATTGAAAATAAAATTTAAACCTCATTAAGACATATCTATGTTTCCAAATAATGAAAAATTAATTTGAATAATTATAAAGAAATGAGATAGTGTACAAGTTCAACACAACTATATGAGATTCTATTATCATCAAAACCATACATTCCATGATTCTAGATCGTACATTAATTTATAGATGGTGTTATAATATACATCAATTCTCAGATTCCACGATCATTGAGTTTGGTTGAAAATGAATCAGACATAGGAAAATATCTTCCAATGGAGTTTCTTATTTGACTATCATCATATGATCACACAATTACTCCATAATAGGATCTAATATTTGTATCTAAAGGTATCTTAATAACATATTAGAACATATTTAGTTCTTATATGTTCATTGTATTTTAATTTATATTTTATTAACAATTCGAAACAAATTAAATCAAAATCATTTTAAATAAAAAATGATTTTGAATTTAATTACATTAAAGTTTTTATTTTCCCAAGAAAAGTTAAATCAATTTTAAATAATGAGATAGATAAGTATATGTTAAATATCCATATAACATAGTTTCCTACATAGATACACTCAATATCACCACATAACATAGATAATTTAGTAGTTAATTAACATCAATCATGATGTAAACTAACCATGATTCAACTGAGACTCTAGGTCATACATTACTATTGATGTTTGGATTTGACATCCTTTGGGATTTCTAGGATAACTATTCAATAATAGTCAATTCATGGGATTTAATAGTTATTTACTCCTTAACATTGAACATCCATGAACCTTTTTGGTTTGAATTGATATATTTGAAAATGATAGAGAAGGAAAATCTTATAAAAATGACTAAAGAGTCAAATATGTAGATATAATGTCTAACATCAATTTCAGTGTAAATATGGTTTTATAGAAATAATTTTTCCTCCTTCCTTTTTTTATTATTTAAATTTATATCTTTGGTTTGAACAAATAGATATGTAAATAGGAACTCTCTTAGTGTTTTGATGTCACCCCTGTATATTCTCCACCATTTAAATTGAACCTTATTCATTGAAAATGACTCTCAAATATGTTTTTGGGAAAATTAGAGTCTGTAAAGATTAATACTCAGGGAAAATTATAGGTGATAAAATCACTCATTACTTATCAATGGAGAAGAGTATATTTTAATAATTACATCTATGAAAATATTATAAACTCTTGTGGGTATATACTTTATAACCTCCTATGAAGATATTTTACTTCAAATTTCATTATCCATGGAATCTATATGCTCAAGTGGACTCCCATCACCATATCCTACCATCGAACTATCCTAATGTACATTTTACATGGGATACGTTGTTTGTAGGAATCTATTCATGTAAAAGTTCAGAACCTTGTGTGAGTTGATTGTTACCACAAACTTCCAAATTAAATCAATAAACTCTTAATGATGAAGCTAATTAGTGATATCTCTAGGTGATTTAAAATAGTTATATAATATTATGAATTATTATTATACCTTTATTTAATCCAAAAATTAATTAGAAATTAGGGAACCCCTGAAAAATAACATACCCTCTAATATTCATGGAATATATCATTGTATGGATTATAAGTTGTAGACACACCATACCCAACAATGGTGAAATTTCAAGATTACTCAACCATATAGTACGAATTTGGGATTTAATAGTAACTCCATAGGAATGTATTTTATGAGGCCTCAGATGTGTTATTATCTAGTTTAGGATAGGTAAATTATAAAACTGAGTCCTAATAAAATTTCTCAATTAATAATATTTTTTGTGGTTAGATTAAAATGGTTTTTAGACATATTTTCTATTTATTACTTATATTTAGTTGGTTAAGAGTGATTTAAGAAACCTATAGAAAGATATAGTAGGTACGATATAGAATTGGGATGTTCTATACCCATATGTGCTTATATATAATCATGATTTTGAATGATTTCATTATTAGATCTTATACAGTATAGTAGTGGGATGTGGTTAGTTTTATTACTAGGATCATCCATTTATTGAATTCATAGAGAATTTCAATGGAACCCATCAATTCATATTTTAACCCTCTTTATCACTACATTAAATTCTTGATCTATAAAAGAATCGAATCCTTAGTTTTCTACAAGGGATTTTATGTGGAAATGATTTTAATTCAACATTAATTTACATCATTATTTTGATTATTATCTAAATAAATTAATTTGTATTTCCGTAGATATAAGACGATGGAACAACATTGGTTTTTTTCGGATATCGTCATTGTATTGATATAATAGTAAAATTTCATCATTTGCATGTTTTCATTTTTCTCAAATCAGGAAACCATCATTTTATAATAAATGAAACATTCATTATTTAATGTGTTATTATAGTGTTTTCTATTTATCGGTTACATAGAAAATTTTATATTTCATATAAAATAGAATAACATATCATCCTATCTAACCAAGGAAACATTTACCATGGTAGGGGTTATGGATACAGTGTTTTCCTGATTTATCAAGAATATATCAATTTTTTAATGTAAGTGTTTCTCTACCAACACTAGAAATTGATATCAACATTTTATGGTGTTTTAATATACTGACCCTATTATTTAATGGTCCCCTAACCAATATAAAATACAATGTTATGGGTTAATTGGATTAATATTATTGATTTGATAGAAAATATTTTTATATGGACCGGTTTTTAACCCTAAGTTACTCCAATGTAATATTATAAGAAGTTATATTGTATTTTTATATTATTTTAACACTATTAGATGTTATAACAGGTATTGGTAATGAACTCTTATTACAACATCTATATGTATTACTCATTCATTTAATTGATTGGATACAATTTTATTAAATCGATGTACTATTTGGATATCATAATATAACAATGATATATGGGGATATATTTATTTATACTTGTACGTGTGATTATTTCAACTTCATATATGTGGTTATGAATTATTTTTGGAATAATGCACTGAAATTTTCATTGGAATTGATATATTTTTTATATTGTGAGTTTTGTGAGAAGTTTTTGGTTGTGTTCTTCAATGAAATATTTCAATAATTGATGCCATATATAGATAACGATGAGAATCTATTGATCATTTGGTATGTCTCTTGAAACCATTGACTCTATATTAATATATCTATGTTTTAAAAAAATAACAAGTTATATTTATTTTCTCATGATTTTGGTGTCTCTTTACGAAGTTGTAGTTGATCCCTCAAGTATTAAATCATTTTTTATCATTGAAATAACCTAAAAAATGAAACATTGGTTAATAGATTCCTTTGAATAAAAGAATATACGAATATATTCAAGTCTAGTTTTTCTTTTTTTACATCAAATTTTATACCATTTACTATGAAAGATGATATAATCATATTGAATTATATATATCAATATGATTTTGATTACAGAAATTATATGTTTATAAATTCTTTAGTGCTTTAGTTTCGAAAGGAAGAAGTAATTTTTAGAGTTTTCCTTTTTTAATCATATCATTTTTTGAATAATATACCTTTCACAATGATAATTAGTCCCAAATAGCTGTTACAATATATATCAATGTTACTGTATGTATTCCTCCCATGGTCTGTTGGTGGAAGAGGTTTCATCTCCTTGAAGCCTTGGTGATATATCTTCATTGGTGAATAAATTTTGGATTTAATAATTTATAAAATAATGAGTTATGTATTACATTAATAGGATTGAAATATTTTTCACTAACTACGTATAAATATCATATAAGAATATTATGTTCATATCTCTACTGCCTTCATGAATGGGATTCTACCTGTGAATGGGTCAATTAATAAATATATGGGGGGTTGTTTAAGAGTTTGAATATTCATGAGGAATGATTGAGGTATTACAGAAGTACATCTTGATGTAGAGTAGATTATTGATAATGGATTCCCATAAAAAACACTAGAAAATAATAGATATTTTTATTGGATTAGGATTCATTATGGGTTGAATTAGATATATATGTTTATTTTCCCATTAGATCATGCAGGTATACAGAGAGGGTGTGAATCAGTGTAAACATGTTTTTACAAAATTCTATTACATTTACATTTTACACATTTTATTTATGAAACTCTTTTTGAATATTTCAATGAATGGATCATTCCTTTTCAAAATCAATCATTCTATATGAATGATAGATTGTAAATTAGGAAGAACACACAATATATTTATAGACTTCACCCCACCCATCATGATGTGTGGCTAAATACATGATATGTTTTAATAATGTCTAATAAAAAATTTCTCCCCTAAAAGGTATTCAGTTAATAATACTAGGGTAGGGAATGATTTGTATAAAAATAAATAATTATAATTTCAACACTCCTATCACTACCCAACCCACGAGGGCATCCTTATAGGGTGGAAAGAGGATAATTAACAACCCCAATACCATGTACATTAGGCTTGGGGAATGCAATAAGAATGAATGAATAAAAGTGGAATCATTATCCAGAGGTTCCATTGTAAACACACCCAGATATATCCTCACATCAATGTAGATGAATATGATAAATACAGTAATAGCTATAGTAAAAACATGCATAAAATAACCTATATGCAATAAATTATACTTCCATAGTTAAAACCAATGTGGAGAATAAGGGGAATAAATACACACCCAATCAGAAATGATGTTCTATACTAGATACTATATGAAATGAATAAAAAATTGGGTAATCCCAACTCTTGATCTATACATCTTACCATGACATGCGGTCAATTTACTAAGGTATCACTATTATCTAATAATTTCATTGGAGATCTATCCTTCATCAACATAAGACATGGCTCGTCTGGGCGAAGCAGATGAAGGGGTCAGTATATATATATCTAGTATAGTTACCTAAAACAAAAAAAAACATATAAATATAATAATTTTATATAATTTATATTAACCAATAAGAAAAAGGAAAAAAATAAGAAAACGTATATTTTCTCAGAAAAATACCAGATAGTGAGATAAAACGACATTGCAATCATTTATCCCATAAAAATTAAATGAGTTTCTATACAGTCCCAAAATTATATATTTAATACCAAAAATCTGGGACATCATTATAATAATCAATGTGGAGGGTCTTAGCCTTCGTATTTATTCGGAAAATATGAGAGACCTTTAACACCCATGGAAGAAACACTCACAAAAAAATCAGGATGATGGGGAGTATCACTCTATAGATAGAGGACCCATTCCTAAGGTAAGTTAGTGTGGTCACTACTAGTATATAGAGTTTTGGGAACTCTAACCATGGTAAAAATGTTTAGTACCAACCATAAAATATATATGATCATAGTGTTTTGATCACTATCATTATTTGGAATCTCATAGATTAGAATCATTCTAGGAACACATTATATGATATATTATATTATATAATGAACGATATCGTAGTATTTTACGTGGAATTGAAATAATGATAGGATATTGAAATGGTTTTTTTGTAAATAATATGGATATATCATAAGAATATGTTTTGAGGGGAAATACTTGACTTGTATGGATTTCCACACGATGTGTTTCCTTCTCTCTTTGGATGGACATTTCCCCCCCTAATAATTTCAAGAGAATCCAGGTCACAATATTGGGTGTGTAATGTTTGTACATGGGGTGTCTCATCCATTGGGCCATTTCCATTACATTTCATGTGTCATATACATCCTTTTGTTCCCATGTACGTTGATGTATCTATGAATCATAGTCTTGTTATAGTGTAAAATGATGACTATATATTTCGGTAACTCCTATGATCCTACCCATGTTTTTAAACACGTAATCCTTGAGTACATGAAGATCTATCATCATAGGGTCATATAGCATGTTGTCAGTCAACACCTTTTGGGATAATTTATTCACTCAAAACTATATAATCCATGGTCGTGGAACTATACAAAGTGTGTTCAGCTCACTACACAACATGCATTCTAGTTTTTTCAAGAAAAATAAAAAACATAATGCTGATCAAAATCCTCCATTGTTTCTATTAGAACCACCTTTTTGAAAACCTTAAAACATTATGGATCAACATTGTCTATCGTTTCCAACCCACCTGTGTTTAGGAATCAAAATATTGATATCTTCTTGAATACCATGGTGCATATTTTCACAAGGATTCACTGATCTGGACAAAATATCTATAGTCTGATCAATTATACTCCACAATGAATCATAATAATTTATAATATCACCTTCGTGTGAATAATTCTCACAATTATCTTATATATGGGGGTTTGATCACACTCAAACCCAACCAGTCATTGTAAAACTGAAACACCAAATAGCCAATGGTGAATAATGTGTGGAATGGTGGTTGGAAAGTGAAATTAGAAATGTAAATCACATATTAGTTAATCTTTATATTCTAATGATCATATAAATAGTATTTCCAAGGTGATAGGTTGTTCATTGATAGGGTTAAAAGTGGTGAAAATGAAAAAAGTTGTTATAGGGGTCATTTGAACATCATTAATCAAGACAAATAAATGATAATAAATTAATTCATGAATGATTAAATCAAAAATTGGTGAAACCCATAAATTTATATTCATTAAATTATTTCTGATTTATCATTAGTGAGGAATTATATTTCTTTTGGTGTGGGGGTCCCACTATGTTTACAACCTCTCGATCCTCCTTGATTTGATCAAACATTATTATCCAATATAGATATTCCAATATATGTAATTTAACCTTTAATTCTTGAAGGGTTATTTGGATAACCATGAGAAATTAATTAACAACATAAATATAGAGGGAATGTGGTTATTTTATTTAAAATAACTAATCAAAATTGAGTTAATTTTTTTTATAGACACACCACCAAAGACAGCCACAACATGTTTAATGACGATGATTAACAGATTTTCACTCTTATGGTAAACCCCACATTCGATAATCAACTATGGAATCAAATTTACCATACGATGTCTTGAATAATGAAAAAAACTCTAAAATGATGAATAAACATGTAAAAAATGTATTTATATTTTAACATTTGTGGGTCTTGAGGCAATAAAACAACACTCCAAATATGATGCTAAATCTAGGCATATAAATAAAAATAAAACTTTAGTTTCCACATTATCCAAAAAAACCTAATTTAATACTATAAGATAAAAACATAAATATTTGGGGATTCTGATCCCTCATTTGACTCCCACGCTCCTAGGTTCTCACATACATTCTTTCATGCTCTCATAACACATGAACTAAAGGAATTGTACATCCACACATGATCATATCTGGATTATCCTCAATTTCCAATAGGTACTCCAAGAAGGTGGCTATATAAAAAATTTATAACTCTATAGAATCATTAATGTGTGTAGGGTAATGCATGTATCACTCTAAATGAGAAATATGGAAATTTTCATGAACTCAATCCAAAGGTGGGGATAGAGAATGAAAATAAAAACCTAATAAAACCATTATATGAACTCAAATGGGTGGATATTCCTCATAGATATATTTATTACTCATCCAAACCTATACAAACCTCATCATTGGGTGAATTTCAGGAATTAATTCTCTCTAATCTTGATCTCCAATGGCCTATGACGTTGATCTTCAAAAGGGTTCAGTATGCTCTGGGAATTGTTAATATTCTTGAGGAACTCATAAACCTTCTCATTGATCCCAAAAAATATCTATTGAACATAAAAATATTTCACATCAATAATTTTCATAAATTAGGGTGACTAATAGTGTCTCTAATAAATGGCCTTCAAATTTTACATGTTGATAGTAGAGTGAGACCTATTATTTTATGAAAAAACATATAATGACATGTAATTACCACATCTACAAATGAAGTCTAATATTGATTAAATAAACATATAATCTAATAAATGGGTAGTATACCATTAATGAAAATAATTATAGTCAGTAATCATTTTACACATACCCAACTAAATTGTAAATGCCTCAAAAATTCTAACCAAAAAAGGGATGTTAATCAAGAATCATGAAAGAAGATAGCAATTGAGGCTAACCCATGATGAATGATATTCATCCAAAAATTAATCTACCTTATTATCTTTACCAAAATCTTATCTTTAATTTAAATGAATTGTAATTTTTGGTAGAGACTATCAACAGCCACTCATGAAACATATTTACATCACACTATATACCAAAGCCACTCTATCATATCTATGGATATGATATCCAATTTCAACTCTGGGGGTCCCAATAGTCTATGTCACATCTTCAATAACTTGGTGCTCATCTTTCAATTGCTTTCATGTTTGACATATAGAGATGAATTTATATATGCACAACCTTATGGAAAACAACTGAAAATTAATTTTAATGCATACCTATGACATTTCAAAAATTAGGTGTACAGTTGATGGGAATGATTAAAATTACCTCATATATTCCTCATGTAATATGACTGGAACCACCGTCCACCCCCAAGAAGGAATACCTATAAAACTCCAACAAATATTGATTTTATGTCTCTTACAAATATCTGTACATGTCTAAACTCACTGATGGGGTCCCCCACTGGAGCCCCACTCTCATGAGGATGAAGTGGAGGACCATCCACCAAAGACTAAGAAAAACCAGCACCCATAATCTATAAAATGGTTATTTTCAAGTAATATAAATATATAAAAAACTATTTGTCCTATAAAAAATGGGGCTTCATGATAATGGTTCCAAGAACCACATTTCCATCACTATAATTATATACTATCAAAAAAGTCAAATTAATTTAATAAATTTAACCAATTCCACTAACTGTGTTAAAAATATATCTGAGTGATTCTATATGTGAAAAACATTGTTTTTTAGTAGAACAACGTTATTCTTTAAGATAGTTCCTCCACATAAATAGGAAAATCATTTCAAATGCCAAATATGGTTTTTGAGTAACATAGTCCATCTCATTGGGTCTCAGATTCCATATCCCAGATATAATCAATTATTAACTTTGAATCAACTTGTAGATGATAGAATCTCTAAAGACATACAAAAATGGAACATACTCCACACCCACTTGTCTTAGGTAAACACAAGATCACTAGTCAACCTCAAAATTATTTCCTCAAAGTATCTCAAACACCACTCATTATTGATAATTGGATTACATTTCAACATAATAATAGTCAATGGTGATTCAATCCTATATAATTATTCAAGAAAACTATTTTCAACCCTTTACAGATAATAAATCCATATATCAGTAACATTCTCATGGTTGGATACCAAGAATGCACAGCATATATCATTACAATGTCCAGAGCTAATCCATTCTACAAAATTAATTTCCCCAAGATGTAATACTCATATATCCTAAATTGGAACTATGAAAGATTACCATTATTCGAGTCTCTCAAAGTATGTATAGAACCATCATTAGATTCATTTTATACCCATCATAGGATGTAGTGTAAATTAGTATGCCATATAGCATGGAAACCATTAACTAGTCTATCTATGGATGGGTGATCCATTTCATAAGTTTCATCAAAATAACATTCGAATTAATCACACATAGAGGAATCACCATAATCTAATAATGTCGATAGTTACATAAGAATTATTTATTCTAAATATAATCCTCTAAATCCTTCAATTGTTATCATATTCACATGGGATCAATCCTAGAAATCAAAATCTACCCTCCCATCTGGTATAAAATGTATTAAATCCTTGAAAAAGTGCTATTTTTTGTTCTCGATACTTGGTTTTGGTGGTGATAATTAATGTAACGTTTCAATCTCCAATGCAATATTTTTATGAAAATATTATGAGCATACTAGGGGACACACAGGGTATTATGAAACCCATTTTCTAAAGGACATTCAATAATACCCAATCTCCTAGAGCACAGTAAGGGAAATTCAATATGGAACATAATATATATGTGTGGTCTTATGGAGAAATTCAATATTGAATTGTATATCCTACCTCATAGGTAGTCAAATAACACCATAATGGAGGATGTATTAATCAGTCCACTGTTAAAGGAATATGGTTTCCAATAGGTCATTATTCTCCCATAGATATTTCAACCAATTAATAGATGATGTGTTTTATATTCCTTTTTATAAAAACAACTCAATCATCCATGATATCCCTCTCTCCCACAATAAAATATATAATCACATATACATAAAGGAATCCAACTCACACTCAATGAAAGTAAATCAATTCAGGATAAGAAGATGACTGATCCATACCAAATATGAAATAATATGGACTGAAAATGATTATTTATAGGCCACATAGGACACTCTCCACATAGAGCCCCATCACACACTATTGGAAGATAATTGATATCTAAGACACACTATCTATTGGAACCTCTATCCAATGTTTTTGGGTTCAAAATACAAATGTATGATCGTGGTCCCACTATAGGTATATAAGAGTTTGATGGAATTAATATTACCTATGTCTATAATTTCTATTGTGGGAGTAGAATAATCCATGATCACATCTTGGATAATCTTTTGTCCGGCTCCGTAATATCTTACCATGGATAAAAACTACTTGTAGCCCAATCATCCATCTCCATGATGTAGGAATAATCCACCTTGTGATATTAGTGGGAGTATTTTAGAGAATCATCCCCCACCAAAATATGCATCCTGTAAAGAAATAATTATTCTTCTACTAAAACATCCACCATATGGACCACAATTCCCATGTATAGAAGATACATGGTAATGGTTCCACCACACTCATGTTGGTCCATGTGCGGCCATCTTACCATAATTTTTATGTCACCTATAGATATCAAATTCCTTATTTTCTATCCCATTAAAGTAATTCAATATCCCCTCTCTATGTTATTATATACATCTTCATGAACCCTTCATTTTATCCCATGCGGTTTGATGGGTGACCGTGTTATGTATGTTTTCAATAATGATTGTTTATTTAATGTTTAAGTGTGTTATGAAATGAAATTATTTATAAAATACAATAGATATGTAAATCGTCTATGAAATATTATGTGTACATTTATGCAGTAAATCATGTATTAATGTGTAATAATGTGATGGGTTGGTATAGTTCTTATCAAAGTAAATATTTAGTTAATATTGGTATTAGGATTTTAAAACACCAGAGAATGCCTTAGATATATGGTTAATGATTAGAAGACATCCCTTAATTTTGGTAAGTATAAAGATATTTATTTATAAAGAAAATAAATCTTTTTTTGTTTACTAAAAGTAGACGAGGTTCTAGAATAGATTTACCTTGGTGTAACAACCCCACAAATGTGATTCAGGCCTAAGATGGTGTAACGTGGTTCTTGAAAATAGTCCTTACTATAAACCTGTCATGGAACACCTGGGGGATATAATTTGGTAAATTCAATATCTAATTAATAACCATTATTGAGGGAAAAATTCCCATAATAATATATTTTTTAAAATAGATAATGAATAACATAGATTGAAGAATAGTAATTCATTAGTAAATAAGTAAATTTCATTTATAAGTTATTTCATAAATGTATTCTGATTCATCCTCTATAAGATTATTAAAGTAAAAATAATCATCCCAAAATTTTCATTTATTTTAGCTTATGAGAGGAAATTGGAAGAATTAGATAAATAATATATATGATGGGAAATGTGATTACTACCCCTAAATGAGATGCATTACTCTATCGGAGTGTTACTAAGAATCATTATGAAAATACTCTCTCAAATAACTCATGATCAAAATAGAAACCTAATTCAGGAGGATCATCTAAATCTAACTTATAGGGAACAAGAAAAAATTTATTCAATTATGTTATAATTGAATCAAAAATTTAATGGATCATCTGATTCCTTAATCTGATAACAATAGATCAACTCCATTGAGAATGTTTTATCCACCCTCCTATGCTACACACAATATTTGGTTCTATTTGATGTTTATCATATAGTGGTAGAAATAGATAAATGATGGAAATTGACCATGAATATAAATCATTATGAAGAGATCAATGTGATCTGGTGGAAGTAATTCCAGAAAAATCAATAATTATTTTCCTCACTCTCTATGTCTTAAAATGGAATTGGATTTCTTTTAACTCATGAAAAGTGACAAAAAATCTATCAGGGCATACAAGGAAAACATCACAATATCTAGATGATACGTCTCTGGATTTATAATTATCCCCAAATAAATGGTTGAAGACATCATTGGTGGGATAAAACCTATTGAATGAAAATCCCTAATAATCAAACACTTAAAATAAATTCCATCATCCTTACTGTCAATCATATGAAAAGAATCACCATTGAAACATCCTATCGGCAATGAGGAAATGCATTATGAGGGGATGGGGAGAGCACACGTATAATGATTATTTTCACAAGAAACCCCTATCATGATGAAATAAGGGAACACTCTGGTCAAATAAAGGAGTAATTAAATTGTTCCAGATATCCGAATGGGTGGTGGATCTTTTACCCAAGATATTGAAGTCGTGGGAGGTATGGCCTCTTATTATTTCACAATTTTGTTGGCCGATCCTGACACAACTATGCAGGAAAGCTATGTGACTGAACAAACCAACTTGTTTAGCTTATTGTCTAGGACAGTGTCAGTGAGGTGAATCTGGCTTAGGAAAAAACTCCAGATGTTGATGAGATTTGGGATGCAGTTCAGGCCCTTAAAGTTGAAACTGCCCTAGGGCTCTATGGCTTTCCAAGATCCTTCTACATTAGTTTTAGGGTGTTGGTTAAATGGGGGGTTGTTGAGGCAATCGAGGAATTTTTCAAAGGGGGACACCTACCTAGGGTAGCTTGCACGTCGATACTTATTCTCATTCCAAAGGTGAAAGATCATACTTAGCTCAATCAATATAGACTAATTAGAATGTGTAACTTCCCATTCATGATCCTGACAGGCATTCTCAATACAAGGCAAGCTGTTCATCTTCCCCAATTAGTCTCTAAAAACAAAAAAGGTTTTATCAAAGGGAGATCTAGTCAATCAGCTATTTCCATGGTACATGAATTGTTGGGGGATATCATCATCAAGTCGCCCGGATAAAATGTGGTGATTAAATTAGACATGCATGAAGCCTGCGATAAAATGGAATGGAGATTTATCATTAATGTGTTGGATAATATGGTCATTTCCAGAGGTTCTGTGGACTTACTGTTTAGAATTTTCATCTCTCCCAGGTTGGTTATTTCATTCATGGGAAGAAATGTGGGGTTTTGAAGCCCAACTATGGACTGTTATAGGGAGATCCCCTCTCTCCCAGCCTCTACAGTTTGGTGTAGGACTTCCTTAGCAGATATATTGAGGGGAAAGTTCTTAGTGGAAGCCATCGTCCTTACCGTGGTAGATCCAATACTAACGATATTTCACATATCATTTTGGATAATGACATGCTACTTATCATGAATGTCAATAGACGTACCATTAGATAATTTAATAGGGTAATGGAAATTTACTGCAAGTTGAGTGGCCAGGCCATCAATAGATAGAAAAGAAGATTATTTCTCTTGAAATGGTTTTCAAACAAAATGGGGGAAATGATTACGGATTCACTGGGTATGCATAAAATGTATTTTCCTATGGAATTTTTAGGAGCTCTTATTTCTCTATGAAGGGTTTGGATTCACCACTTTGATGGGATAGTTGGGAAAATTACAACCCGTATTACAATCTGGATGAATCAGTTCATGTTCTTTGGGGGGTCACATCACGTTGGTTAATTGTGTCTTGTCCTTGATCCCCATGCACGTGCTTTCAGTGCTTCACGCTCCAAAGGTAGTGTTGAACAGTATTTAAAAGGTGCTGGAATGCTTTATATGGGACTCAGAAAATGAATTCAGACTTCACTGGACATAATGGGATAGGATGGCTATGGAAATTTCTTATGGTGGTGTTAATATCTGATGTTTGGAAGGGGAAATGTTGGGCATGCAAACAAAACTACTGTGGGTTGTTCTAGAAAATACATAACTATGGGAAATATTTATCAGTAATCTCTATGGAAAATAGATGGACTGTGGAAGAGGGACTTCATCGTGAATCTGGATCATGATTTCTAAACATTTACACGTGCTCCGTATGAATTCCAGTTTCCTTGTGGGTTGTGGGAAATTAATTTATGGAAGGAGAACTAGGTTGGATCACCACTGGGGTCCCTAGGCTGTCTATTCCCAATGATCTCATTTTCTCAGGCAAGCAATTTTAGGACATTTATTCTGGCCATCCTCACACCTGACAAGATGAAGGTGTATGAAGGCAACACCTTGAATTAGGAACCAGAGAAGCTCATCTTTACGGGGTCGGCTTCGGGTTCCTTCTCTGCTAATGGTTACCACTCGGTGTCTTCGGCCCATGGAATTCCCGAAAGATGGAGTGGAATGGTTTGGTGCGGTGACCTTTTGGTAAAATAAAACTTTCTTTTATGGCATCTTCGGAACAACTTTATTCCAATAGACGAATAGGTGAGGAAAAAAGGGATCCTTATGGCATCTAAATGTGTTTTTTATAGCTTCAAAGGAGGAATCGGTCGATCATCTGTTCTTTGCTAGTGATTGTGCAGCTACAGTCTAGAGATACCTGGGAGAGGCTTTCGGGTGGGGAAATTGGGAAACCACACATTCCGCGTCTAATCATATTTGGTTCTTAGGTTCTGAATACAATGATTCAGAGAAGAAGGCACATGCATTTTTTCTTGTTGGGGGCTATTGGAGCATCTTGAATACCTGAAACCAAATCCATCATGGGGGAACGTCCTACTCACGCATATCCATGATGGGTAGAACCAGGTGCAT
This sequence comes from Viscum album, assembly GCA_963277665.1. NCBI lineage: Eukaryota > Viridiplantae > Streptophyta > Magnoliopsida > Santalales > Viscaceae > Viscum > Viscum album. The sequence goes on along the minus strand of OY728127.1, from coordinate 836,924,943 downwards.
CGAGGTCAAATTGGTTTCTATAATCAATGGATGGGTGACTATTCCTACACTGAGAGTTTTCATGGACTGTAATTTTGATGCTAGCACCTTACAAGATGCTAACAGGCAAGGAAGACGGGTGAAGTGGAATCCTATGAGTAGTAGGATGAAGCTCAACATTGATAGGTCAAGTGTGACTAGTTTTATGAGGGGCAGTGGAGTGGTTCATGATCCCTAGGGGGTAGTGATTTTGGCCTTCAGGGATGGCTTTGTAGCGGGAGATTACCTCATGGCGGAAGCTTCCACGATGCTGAAAGGAATTTATCTTTTTCACTCGCACAGTGTTAAGTTAGAATCGGTCAAGACCGACTCGACTATCCTCAATGGTTAGCTGTAGGGAAAGTTCCAAATCCCATGGACCATTGTCTACATCATTCGTAAGTTCAAACATCTATTGGACCCATAGGTGATTAGTAGTCACACGTGGTCTGAGGGGAACATGGTGGCTGACTTCCTTGCTTCAGGAATTTCTTATTGTGATCATAATTATTTGTTTTCTAGGATAGGGTCTCTTCCAAAGGCATGTGGTAACTTTCTTAGGGAAGATGCATTGGGTATCTAATACTTTAGTCCTCATTAGGTTTACTCTGTGTAGGGCTTTACCAATCGTGAAATAATATTAAAATGTTAATGTTTAAGGATGTGAAAAAATAAAATTTTTTAATTATTTCATACAAAATATATATCTCTTATCTAGTAAATAATTCTAGGGAAAAAATTATAGTGACTTGTGTTATTCTCCCATTTGTGTAATATGATTCAATTCTAAATATGGATTATAATTGCCTATATAAACATAACATAAATTATGCTGGGAAGGAAATCACAATTCATAGAGAGAATCATCCAACGTTTATATTAATGTTAATAGAGGAGGATGAATATTATTTAAACCCCATAATCTCATGAATGAATATTATTTCCCTTAATATGGAATATCAATATCAAATTATAGAATATAGGGAAAGAATCATCCATTAATACATGACCATTATCAGGGAATATGATGATGTGATTCTCACGGAATTTCATTCCCCCCCTAACTGAGTGGTTGAATTTCCAATAGACCTTATACATGATTCAATACCATCATCCAAGATGCTGTATAGAATAGAGGTGGTTGAAATTGATCAGTTGATCAATCAACTAAAATAAAATCTTGTTAAATGTTTCGTATTCCCATGTGCTTCAGCATAGTGTGTATTGGTGCACTTTTTCAAGATGACAGACTGATCAATGTTACATTATATTACTTATTATGAGCTAAAATAGATCGCGATAATTAATAAGTATCATATTTCATGGATTTGGTAATTTTTCAATTAGCTATAGGGATCACAATGATTATCTATGGTGGATCCACAATCGAGATATTACCTTGTTAGGTTGAAGGATGAGGATATCCCATATACTAAATTTCATACAATGTAAGGGAACAATTAGGTCATGGTGATTCCATATGGACTCACTAAATATCTATCAATATCAATGAAATTCATAAAGAGTTATTAGATATTACATAAACAATTTTTGGGTAGTATATATAGATAATATTCAAATATAATACCAAATAAAGAAGAATAATGTGGATAATACAGACATTGTTCTAAAAACATATGAAAGGATATTATTTTTTATAAATACAACTAATTTAATTTCTGTTTGATGGAAATCTCCTTAGTGGAAAATATTATCACAAAAAATGTTATATCTATGAGCACACTAAAGATATTTTCATTTTAAGGTTGATTGAGGACAACATCTATGGTAGATAACTATAGGTTTCTTTGATTAGATAGGAAATATCAATATTTTTTATGAAGTTTCATATGAAATTAAATCCCGAAAAACAGGAAAACTCAGAAGGGAGTATTCTTTTCCTAGAATTATAAGTATAAAAAAAACGTCAAGAAGATTAAAATGAGGCTTATCACAACATGTTTTCTCAGAAATCCAATTATTTGGGAATGTTTTATAGTATACAATGATTCCTCAAATAAGTGATTTTGATATCAATCAATTAATAATGAAAAAGTGATAACATATGATTCATTGAGTGAAATGTTTATGAAAGAACAACCAAGTTCATGATCATGAGTTGGATGTAGTGATAATATCATTGAATATTTCACATAATTATATAATATTGGATAATGGTAAAATATATATGGATCACTAAATCAGGAAGTATATATTCTAAATAAAAGAGTTTAATATTCCCCAATCAATATTGTTAGAGATGATAAATGAACAGGACTTATCAATCCAATAGAATACTATATAACCAAATATTTTGAAAAAGGATCGATGTATAAAGGATCTACAAATTTTATCATTGTGGAGAATTGAAAATGATCTGATTTTCATATAATTGAAATTGATATACATGAGAATCATAAAGAAGGTAATAATGTTAATCGTTTCAAAAATTATTTCGCAATTTTCCCTTTTGGAAAATAAAATGGATTCTCAAAGAAATTATTTTGGAAATTTGATTGATGATGAAAAATTTATGAATTAAAAATCAATGAGTTAAATGTTACCAAAGAAGGACTTGAATTATTTTAGTCACAACTATGTGTGCCATTAAATATAAAGAAAAACATTGAGTTGTTGGATAATGAAAATAGCTCAAACTTATCTATCTATCCTTAATGCACAAATATTTATCCAGATCTCTCAGAAGAATATTTTAGGGATTATATGAAGAAGGAGATAAAATGATAAACATAAATATTTCATGTATGTTAGTAAGTGAAACTTGAAATGAAAAAAAAATACAAGGTAATGATGCAACCCTTACCCATAACAACATGGGAAAGTGGGAAAACATAATTTAATTTCCAACAGGAACTCAAATGAAATCCAATTGAAGTAATGAAATCTATTATATATGATTTTTTTGTATTATTCACCTCTATATTTTTGAAAAGGCTCCAACATGATCTAAATACTCTGTTTAAAATCATCAATACTAATCAAACCCAAAACTAATGTATTGTCTGAGTAGACTAGCATGAGTATTGAGTATATGTTAACAACTTGCTCAATTGACTTCAAATGAGGATATGATCATCATTTTCCATTAGTCATGTTATTATATGAAAAATGTATCCAAATTAGCATCCAAATGGATCCATTATAAGGCCATTTTGAGAAGTGTTGTAAAAACAAGAAAATTGGAATCATTTTAGGGAATTAAAACACCTTGTTCATGATGTGGTCAAGGAAATCATGGAAAATGTCAATTCCATTATGTAGCACATCATGTTTTATCTGAGTCAATAGAAAACCTATAATGGAAATCATCTAAAAGACCTGGAGTTTGTTTTTAGATTCATGTTATTACCAAACAATTGCCTATTGAATAATTCCATTATATTTGAGAATAATTGAAATATTAAACAATGATAAATCGCACCCTTTGAGATCCTTGATCACATCAGAGTAGTGGCATATCGACTAGCCCTCCCACCAAACGTATCTCAAGTAAATGATGAATTCAATGCATCCATCATTATTAAGTTCATACCATACCCAACACATGTACTAAATCCATATGTGGTACCATTGGATAATGATAATTCTAATGAGGATCTATCTGTGAAAATATTCTTTCATATAGACAATGATCTATGAAATAAGAAAATACACTTTGTCAAAATGAATTGGAGGAATAAAATGTTTGAAGAAGTGACTTGGGGACCATAGGAGGTGGCAAAATTGAATTGTCCTCATCTGACATAGTGGGCGACAGGAAAATATCAAGGATGAAATTTCATAAGGGGAAATATTTTAATAACCAAAACTGATATAGAAAATATTCTTTTTTTAATTAATTAATTGTATTATTATGTAATGTGGATATAGAAAGCACATGGTCAAAATTAGTTTTATTATACAAAACCAGAATTATAAGACATTTATGGATCATTATCATTTATAACATTTCTAATGAAAAGTGTTCACAAGATTTTTTTAAATATATAATTTTAACAAATTCAATTCACATAGACAAAAGATGTTATGGCCTCGAAGAGCTGGATATTACCATATGAGATTCATTTAATAGTGATTCCTATGGAGATGAAATAATTTTTATTTTTACATGATGAAGACTCCTATTAGATCCAAAAACTAATGGATGAGATATACTATTTAGAAAATAAGTTCATGATCATCATGGTCACGACCAAAACATTGTACGTCGATCCAACCAATGAATGGAACATTATCACAAAACATACTCTAATGGTGTTTTTATATGTATTAATGGCATATGTATCAATAAACTATATATATCATTATATTCGTTGACTTTAATATAGTAGTCAATATATTTTATTCTTAGTATTGTTATATTATAATGAATTTTATTTTGATACAATAAAATTGAATAGTGTTTTTGGTTAAAATAAAAATAAAAATAAAAAATTTATTTGGATGAATGAATTGATTTTTATAATATATAATATATTTATATAATAATATTAATAAATATTATTTAACAAATAAAAATGGTCATCTAATTTTTAGGATGTGAAACAGAAATTTTATAATAGTTCAAAAACGGTTATTGTCAAAAAACCGACCACTTCTAAATAAATGCCTATTTCATTTTATATGATAATTTTATCATATTTAGAATATGATTTATTTAAAATGGATTTTATTATATGAATCAAAATATTGAAATTATCCAATGGTTGATTTTTCATAATTTTCATATATAGTCGAATTGTAATGGAAAAATAAATATTGTATAAATATAAATTGTGTGTTATGACATCTAAGGACCCAAAATAAATGTAATAATTATATAAAATGGAATAAATGTCTAAAAATATTTATTTTAGTAATTATATTTTCTTATTATGACTATTTATTTTATTTTATAAATCCATTAATAATCCTCCCAAACATATAATATATTTTATGATTTTGAATTAATCATTTCAAGAGTATCACTCACCCCCACATATGAAAGAAAATTATTTTATATTTTTTGGCACTTGGACTTATAAAATAATTAAGAACAATCAAATTTGGTAGAATCCATGTTCAAATAACATTGAATGGATTGAAATTTTGTTTTCTTATTATATAGAGTACGAAACCTATGTTTTAAATTTATTAATGAAATCCCATCTCATTTCCTATATAAACAATCAAAATCACCCATTTAACATCATAAAATCTTCATGGATCACTTACATACACTAAACTATACTCTCTAAAGATAACCCATTGATACAGCTACCTCTTAAGAAGCTCCTCCAAAGTATTTGGTGACCCAATCTCTTGAAATTTTTCTTTCCTTTCTCTTATAAATTAATGATAATTTTTTATTTCATGATTTTTATTTTCAATTCCATATGTTGAAACATGTATTTCTATGTCCCAATTACATTAATTTTATTTATATTTGATTATAGGTTCCATTCACTCTACTCAACACATTTTTTGAATTTTAATGTGATGTTGTTATGATGTAGATGATTCACGACAATTGTTATGGCCAAAATAACTATGTAGTGAATAGCATAGACATTTTTTAACAAGGGTATTCACCATTATCCACTTATTCATATATTACATCTATAATACATGTATTTATTCTACAATCCATGATTTTGGAGTAAAATATCATGATAATGAATCAATGATGTATGATCTATGTAGAAAACATAATAAAGATAATAAAATGAATGTGATGGATGCACCATGAATTTTGTAGTGCCCTAATGCATTGGGTAATATTTATTATCATGATACATCTTGTTCTGAAAGGTAATGAACATAAATCCTCTATGGGAAATTTTCCATCATTATTTATTGGATTTTTTCCTTTAGCTTCATTTATGATGAAATGTTTTAAATTGTCACAACATTTCCCATCTTATGATTATCTTGCTATTTCGTGCCTTAGTATTCGTGTTCCTTTTATACCCCATTGATATTATTATTGTCCACCAAGTATTACATTATAAATGTTATGCCATTTTTATTCACATACCAGTATTTATATCTCACCACATTTTTATTTATCCCCCTAGGTTATACGTTATAGTTTTATGTTTGACAATGTGAAGAAATTTTTCAATAAAGATGTTGTATTTCCTATTTTATTTTGTAATTAAATGTACATAATTACAATATAAATAATACATAGATCTTCTAGGTATAATTCAATGAAAATTTATATATTAATAATGTACTAATTTTTATTAGAAATATGGGTTTTAATAAAATCATATAATGGAATAATCAGTGAAGTAGAAGTGTAACCTAATGAATGAAAAAACAATTGACATTGGATCAAAAAGTGGTAGTCTAATAAACTTGAAAAAGATGATTTAGTAATAGATTTGATTGATGTAGAAATGTATGTTGGACATTAAATTAAACTAAAAAATTATAAATATATAGAAAAATGATTTTATTTTATCAACATGTTTCAATAATAATTTAATAATGGTTCTAATGAAATAAAATAATAACAATCGTTGAAAAACATTTCATCTTCTTCATGTAACATCCTTGAATTTTCACAACAGACAACCATTTTTGGAATTATTCCAAAATATTGACTTAGTAGATTATTTGAGGAAATTTGGTAAGTGATATTTTTATTTCATGGTTGTTCCAAAAAAAATATAAGGTAATAATTAAGGATGAACATTTGTGACCATTGATATGTGAGGTGAGTTGGACACTTCTAATTTTGGAAAAAATGTTTTACCTATGACTTCACGTGACACAAGGGTCCCAAATGAAGTATTATAAATCAATATTCATTATATGTTTTAAATATAGCTCTATAATATCTTTTTGAAATATATAGAGCTAATTTTATCACATATATTTTTAGGGTAACCCCCCATGTAAATTTATTTTTCCTTTAAGCATTGAAAATAATTTTTTATATATAAACAAAACATTATTTTCAAAAAATTTGGTCAAAATTATTAGATAATATAAATTATTCTTATTCAAAATTTCTAATAAATATTTTCAATTTTTCACAAAAAAATTGGGAAAAATAATATAAATATAATCCTCCAGATGCGATGAGAAAGTATGTTTTCATAGAGAAATGGTAAAAAAGTTCACATGGTTTTAATATCTTAATTAAATATGAAAATTATTCTAGTAATAATATTTTATTAATTTTTAATATAATTAATAATTTTTAATTTATTATTTTTTTAATAATAAAATTTAATAATATATATTATTGAAATGAAAAAGTTATTGTAAATTTATATTCATCATTTTCCATATTCATAAATAAATTTATCTTTTTTGGAAAATTACAAAAAATTAATTATAATATAATTGTAATATTCAGATTTAAAAAATATATTTTTTGTCTCTAAATGAATTTTAAGAAATTGGTAAAAAAGTATTTTCCAATCACCTGTGCAAAGAATTACTAAACAGTTTTTTTGAATAAATTTATATTTTTTTAGAAATCATTTTTCTTTCAAATGTTTTTTATTGTCATTTATAATCAATAGATAACAATTATACATTTGTAAATAGTAAATTTTCTTAGTATTTTTAGTCCATTTAATATGATCTTATTTAATACATATGTAAATATTATCATGACAAAATAATATATAATTAATTTATTTTCTTTGTTTTACCTTTTTTCATTTAAAAAAACTTATCAAAATAATTAAAAATAGTCTAAAAGAATTATAATGTAATGTCTTGGGGTTTTACATAGACCTCAAATAGATTGGGCTGGGGGCCAATTTCTAAAGGCAACATGATCATGTCCACTAATTATGTCTATATAGAACATAGTAAAGACTTGGGTGCATCACAAGGAGTGTGTATGAGGAGGTCCCAACAAGAAAGTTCCATGGTAAATTTGATGGAATGAAATATAGTATATTTTTGTACCATTGGTTCCATACCATATCATCCATTTTCAAATGACTCTATATAATTAAAAAGGTTTCCAAGATAGATTTAATTGCATGTTAATAATTAAATTTATCTTGAATGATTCATTATCGACATCACTTATTTTTTACAGTGTGGGAGGCCATGTTAGTGAGAGATCCATTAATTCATTACATTAATTTTTTATTGAAGGGATAATAGTTCCATTTTTTCTATTTAATTCTTTCAATTGAATTTATCCCATCAAACCCATTAATAAATTCACAAAAAAAATAAATAGGGACAAGATAGTTTCTATTCCACTTCGCTAAACAGATATATAACTCAGAAAATGAAATGGGATTATCAATATCCTTCACCTACTCCCATATATTTAAAACAATTTCTCATTTCATTTTTAAATTAAAAGGTATTACAACAAGGTATTAAAACCTTAATAACTCATTCAAATTAATAGTGGTTTTCCCATTAATCAATGAGGATGTCAACTCAACCTATTCCTGCTGTAAATATGGTTAATATTGAGAACCCACCTCAAGGGTATTTCAGGTTGGGGATGACAACCTCCAACCAATATTTTGATGTAATATTATTATTAAATCAATTATAAAAAACATGATATAATAGTAAAATTATTTTAAGGGAAATAATGTTAATTTATATTGTGCGGCACTAAAACACATGATATAAAGAATAAAAAATTTGGAAAAGAAATTGAACAATTACATTAGATGGGTATTACTCTGATTATCCATTTTTAGTCATTATAGTGGGCTATAATTAGAGATATTGAGGAAATGGATGAATTCTAGGAAAATATGGAAAATGATCTCGCATGGAATTTGGAAAAAATGTGGAATGATTATAAAAAAAATTAAAAAAAAAGTATTGTGGAGATTAATGGAGTGGACCCAATATAATAAATTACTCTACAATCATATTAATAGTGAATATGGTATCTAATTATATTTTATTTCATAGAGGAATATCTCTTAATGAAATCCACTATTTTGAAAAGGAATTAGTGGTAGTGGGTATATGATTGTATAATCAAAAGGAAAAATACTCATTTCCCATAACTATTAATTAGTTGATTTACAAGTAATGACGGTTGTATGTGCCATGTGAAGCTTATATTCCACCAATACCTTATGTGGTAACCCCCTCACATAACTAGGATCATAGTTTACCAAACCATGCACTGACCATGTGAACTGATTTTCCAATGGGGTATCTCACTTACATTACTCACTTAGTAGTCTTCCAAACCATTAAATAGCCATGCATTATACTCTGAAATTTATAAAGAAAGTTTTACACATTAATTTGGCCTCCCTCACTTGGTTCACTATATAATTCTAAACCACATATGGGGTTACACTATTGATCCACACAGTTACTACTAATTGTACACACACCATAATACTTTTTGTAATTTTCCAATAATCAGAGCTATAGTATCCTAATGGGCCCCAACATCCAAAATTCATTTCATAGACCATTTTGAACTATTACTAGAATAAGAATAAATATTCATTCAAAACAATAATGGTTATCTACATTATATGAAAATATAGGATCTAACACCCTCTATTAATTAAAATAACCCATTCCTCAGTTTAACATTCCCTAGTAGGTAATTATCGCCTGAGAATAATTATGACCAATTATTTTGTACATCATACAATCACACTCAGTTATCATCGTATATAAAGTAGTTCTTCCATAGAACCATTATAAGAGAAACTCATGTTCCTCATACATCCACCATGCTTAGATCAATGAGCATAATGTATGGTCATTAAAGATAACATCTACATCAAAGTAAACCACAGTACGATGAATAATATGATATCATTTTGAGTGATAATGATATAAATTAGATATATTGAGGATATATTTCTTGCATTAGTAAATCTATTGTATCTAAATAGGATATGATGCGGGCTAATATGTCTCTAGAATTTCCAAAACTGCCACATAATGAGGAAAAATATTACCCACTCTCTAAATCATTCTATACCCCAGTTTGGGTGATACATGAAGGAAAACATCACACCCAAACGAGTATATATAATGGTTTTAGGTGGTGATTAGTTTAAGACTTATTTTTAAACTAATATTTATCCATATTCTTATAATTATGTTATTACAATGCTAATGAATCTGGATTTAAACAAAAACCCAGTATAACTGCATCTACTTATCCTACTGCTAACCAAAATTGTGGTGTATATAATTTCATACAATATAAATGCTTAAAATTATATCTCTATAAACTTAATTTAATGATATTATTATATGATAAAATAGATAGATCAATGTGGTTCTCTTAAACACCTCAAAAGTCATGTATAGATTTCAAAAGCATCACCTATTACATGTTCATAATATTCTATGATTTCCTCTCAGTTTGTGTGAGATAGTTTGTACTATGAAAACCCCTTGAATTTAGTTTATCATGAAACCCATTTATAAATATGATACAATATGTGAATATCTATCTCATTGTATAGGATTTCTAACTCTTAGAGTGATTACGATCTCATTGAAAAATTTATTTAACAATTCATCCACTAACAGGTATCTATGATAGGTAGAAAGTGGGATACCTTTGTTAATATATTTACAATAACTCAAAATGCATAATAGACTTTGGCTGACCAAAGAAAATCCTATTAAATTTCCCATATTGAAATTGTCCCACTTCCACTACTAAATGGGATCTGGAATAAAAACCCCTAATAGACGCTAGTTTTCTGCCTTTAGATAATGACAACAATAGAACCATGTAATGAAATCATGTATATCTCTTATCTTATTAGGACAAAAAAATATGTGGCCTAAATCATGGAACATCATAAAAATTATTTATTTATATCCCAATTAGAAATGTCATACTCTAAAATTAATTTTTCTTGTTTGAATGAAGGAACCAAGACATGCCCATGAATGTTTATGATATCATCCTTATTAATGAAATGTCAATGTATTGGGACCTCGTCTAGAAATATCTCTCATAGGTCCATGAAAAGGCAATTAGAAAGCTTCCACATCTTCACACTATCTATAATTGAAGATTTTATGGATAGGGATATAATAATAATAATCCCATAGTTCTCCTTACCTCTATGTATATATTAAAAAAGAGGCCCCCTATATAAAACATAATAATAGCCTCAAAATTTTAATGTATGTGAGTGTTTATTCTCTGTAATTTATTAATATACGATCCATTAACAGGTTTATAAAAAATAATAATTTCAAAAGACTATATGTATTCAACAAATTTTCATTTATTTTCATTTAATCCATCATGTGAAAATATATACAGGAGGATTTGTAGTCTGTGTAGACACTCCCCATGTATGTAACTCCTCATATAATAAATGGTATGAATCATAACTACAATCTAGTTATTATAAATAATGTAACTAAACTCATGTGGCCTCAATTGATGAGACCAACACACTGAAACACATTCCCCCAACATTGGAAAAAATCCAATCCTGATTCTGGATGAATAATAAATAACTATGTCATCTCTAAAAGGAATAGGTAAAATCTGTATCGATTTTGAAGTCAATTATCATTTCATCACCCAAAATAACATATTAAATGCTTCAAACAAGGTAAAAAATCATCCTTTCTTGGTCAATAACTGTATAAGTGTTTCATGATATGATAAATAATATATAATCCTCCTATAATATCTAGGCATCTTTCAATATTATCAATATATCGAATAATTTCCTAGGTTTCATTAATGAATATACTTATCTCATAATCACTAGATAAAATGATATTTCTCTATCTATGATAATGTGACTGTTGATTTGTAAATTTTATATCAAAAAGTTTCATTTTGTGATTTTCTCCAACTTTTTATGCATTATCGATGATTTCAAATTTCCATCAATATTTTGGTCAGGTTCATGTTGAGTATGTTATTACAAAAATATATCATCAAGGAAGACTAATAGAAAATAATATAAATATAGTTAAAAAACATGTTCATAAAATCTATTTTAACAAATGGAAGGTTTGTAGTATGAAATGAACGATTTAAAAAAATAAATTTCCTATCTAATATGGATCTTAAATGAGGTGAATTTAATGGTATAACATGAAATATATGGTATATCAACCTCAAATATATCATTTAGGAAGCCCAAAACACTATAGTGATGATCGAAGAGTTCATCTATACATGGAATGGAATACTACTTTTTAACCATAATCTAGTTTACCCAGAGATAATTCCACAAAAATATAGACGTTATTATAATCCATTCTTAGGAAAATGATTTTTGAACCTAAGGGGGGATTTATAATTCATATAAAACCCTTAGCATCCTATTACACCAGCTACTTATTGAGATACTACAACTAAGTAGTGGATCTACTTTATAGAGGAAATTATATATGGGGTTATCCTACAAATATTAGAATATTAAAATCTTCCTCTATTTGAATAGGTAGTATAGAAAAAATATGATGGGAGTTACCCAAAAAATGATCAAATATGGGAGGGACATCATTCAAAATTCCTCCCTAGATATGCATGTAAAGGATAGAAATATGATTGGTCAGCTTTTCCAGACCATGACCCACATTTCATTATTTTGCTTCATAGAGATGTCATTCTTAGTTGTCAATATATCATTTTACCCATGGAAATGTTAGGGATACCCTCTTGAAAATGACATAAAATCATGAATGATAAGTAATTCAAAAGGTCCACTCTATGATGATGTAAAAACCTATCTTCTCGAACATAATGAGGTTTCATAGAAATATTTATCTATTTATCATTAGGAAGACCACATTGCATCAATGTAAAAACTTCGTTAACATATGTAATGTAGTGTTCACTATCATCACCCTATGAAAATACAATAACTAAATTCCAAGACTCTCTATAGTGTTCATAGATATATAGGATTTAAATGCACTTGTATAAAATGTAGTTGACTGTATAGTAGAGGATACTAAAATAATTCCTCTAACCATAGTGGAAATGTAACTCTTTTTCTTTTGGATCAACTACAATACATATATTTTTCTGATCGAAAACCCTGAAATATAGCATTCCGACCCTTGGTTGTCCCACTCAACTAGTGCTACAAATATTATGTATGGCTATTTTGTCCATGGCCACATCATCAGCCTCCACTACAGGTATCTATCCAACACCCCCTATCATAAAGAGATATAGAATCTACTCACAAAGGAATTACTAGTGTGTATCCTCTTCCAATACATATTGGTGTACCAGCCTTAAATAATATCTAATGATTCCTCATATGAGAATAAGTTATTCACTCAATTGCAGAACTATCACATTGGGTTTTAATATTACCCTATATAAAACACTAAGGAAAAATCACAAGGATATTTTGGATCATTCTCTAACAAATAATGATTCCTAATGATCCATCTATGTGATTCTTCATACTTATGGTCTAAGATGATTTAAAATGGACCAAACTTCCATGGAACACACATAAATTCTCTCTCATGTTATACTCATAAATCAATGCATTGTTTTTAATATCAATGAAGAAGATAGAAAAGTAACCTATAAACCTAACATAATATTTCATTCATATAGAAATTATTAAACCATATATACTGAGATAACTCATCTCCATGATGGATTGATGAAAAACACTTATGCTCCATGAAAAATGTGTAGAATTACATAAATGATAAGGTTACCCACTCCATGTGAATAACCTATTTGGTTCTATCATCCATCAACATATGAATATAAAAATAAATGTAGAATTATTTCTCTAAATACCAATAAAACATATATTGATAAAGATATTACTGGTCAATAACATCCTATAACCACTGTAAAAAATCATAGAAATGATATATAATGCAACAGTCTCCTCTTTATAGGTGACTTATAATGATAGAAAATAAATATAACAACCTCTAACTATGACATTGTATACATTGGGTAGTTAAGCCTTGAAAAATTTGGTGGATTCAACTAAAACAATTATTGTGTAAAATATAAAATGGTAGGGGAATGACATCGGGATACCTACATTGTCTCCATGATCAATAATAATAAAAATTTCAAATGGGTGTCAGTTCCTGGTTAATTATAATGGAATGTGCCACATGTGGATCCACTGGAGGATGGTCAAGGAATCAAGGCCCTCAATCTTTATAGAATTTTTTTTCCAAACTTCGTTGTGTTGAAATTGAATAAGTCAAGGTGGCATGAATTTTGAAATTCATATCACATTCCTCAAAATATCTTTGATTGAATTATATATCAATATGTAATTAATAGGACTTATACAAGACTTCAAATAATGTATTCCAACAACTTTTCTTGATTCATTTAATAGGATGGGGTGGCATATAAGATCAAAAGTGTCACTAGAGACACTAAATACTTCTAAATATTATGGTTTTGATAATGGAATGTCATCCACATTAAGTTAGGGGTTATCGCATATCAAGATTTTATTGCACATTATAAAGGGAAACACAATTTATCTTATAATTGTAATAATTGTTTATAAATAATAGAATTATTGAATTTATAAATAATCATCATTTTCACATATGTATATATATATATATATAAATCTTATTCTTATTACATATGTTACCCTTCCAAATTTTTAGAGTACATATAATATAAATTATAATCAGCACATCATGTAGCTAGAAGCAATATCATTAAAAATTATATTAAATGTATCACCATTCCCAATTTATACAGGAAGTTACGATATTTAATGTTTAGTGGTCATGCATGTAATATCAATAAACTAACATTTAATCTCAAATAGAAAATGTTCTATGGAAAAAATTTAACATAATAGGATTATTTAGATACTACCAATAATCCATATAAGAAAATTCCATTTATTGATGAATAAAATATAATTAACCAATATTTTATCTTATTCATACTTTATAAATGATATTTCTATTATAGAAATAACAATCAAGAAAATAGAACATGTTGTATGAAATCTATGTTATAAAATAGATATTTCATATAATATGCATGGTATATAAACCCTAAAGTTCCAATAATGATGTATGATTAAAATAAATCCTTTAGATAGTGCAAAAAATGTTAGTGTGAATCAATATCAGGAATATTAATATCATAATATCATGTGCATCACAATATGGTGTGATGTATTCAATGGAAATAGGCATAATCCAGATAAGAAGTTCCCTTCCAATGTTATTTTTTCCCGTATATATGGTTTAGTTCCACCATTCAAATAACTCATTATAATATTAAAACTTAGTCATAATATCATATCTAATAGTAAAAATAATAATGATGAAGAAAAAAACCTTATTAACACATTTTGATATTTCAAACCTTATCACTCAGTAATAGTTTATACAGAAGTGGTTACATGGCCTCAATTTCATCCCCACTCATGCTAGAAACTTCTAACTATAAATGAGGGTCTTTGTGTGTATTTTGGGGAGAATATTACATTATGATCTTACTATGGAATAATATAAACATATTAGAATTATTCACGGGTTATATAATTAATTAATGACTAATGTGGGTATAATTTAATCATCGAATAATAATAAATTAAATGGTATAAATCATACACACATTCCTATATAATATTATTATAACAATTTCATGATGATATATAAATGTGATTTACATTGGAACAGATAATCATGAATATACCACATGATATAAAATTTATAGGAATTACTGAAATACTATTTCCACTATCATTGTGAGGATTGACTTAGTCCTATTCTCCAACACTCTATTATATTAAAAGAAATCAGGGGTCTAGCACTGGACCAATCACTTTTTTTGTAAATGAAATCATGATGTCTATCTTGGTAACAATTTGAGTACATAAAATTAGTTGAGACACACATAGTATTCCATCACCAACAATACCCTTAGTAAATCCTTATTTTTTATAAATGATTATAAATTCTATCCGTATAATATTATTAAAGTCTAAAAATTTATAAATTGTATATACCAAATCTAATGAACATTCCTTGGTCAAGTAGTTCATAAATAATGATAAATATTCAAAATATTAATGAATCATTTTGGCATAATAATGTATATCATGTTTCAATATGGTAACTCATATGTCGAATAATCATGTATCATAACTATTAGGGAATGGACATAAAGCTAATTTCTAAGCTCTCCTCATTGATACCTCATAGTGTATTCAATGAAAATTTAGTGTTATAATGACATACAAGGTATAAGAACCTTTGACCATGTTCAATGGATTCCTCTATGAATCTAGAAAGATCATCCATAAAAGACATGTAATATACTTGGTTGATCCATTGGAGTTTTTCTGAAGTTGTCCCTATAAGAAGGGAACAAGTTAACAATCTATTACATCAAATAATATATATATATATATATATGGGTATTTGGTTCCATACATTATCATCCATTTTTATTTTAATATATATTATAATTTATGGGTTCATTTTATTGTTTAGGAAAAATTATCAAATGATGTTATCATAAACATTACATTAACCACATCATTTATATTTTAAAAGGTGGGAGTCCATTTTAGTGAACCTTCAATTATTAAAATAATTTATAGAATTATTGAAGGGTTCAAGGGTTTATGTTATTTACCATTCCCATCTGTAAGTTGAATTTATCAAAATCAATTCATTAATCAACAAACAAGAAAGTGATATGAAGGAGGGACCATTTTTTGTCCATGATGTATTACATATGAGTAAAAATATAAGTATACAGAAAGGTATTTCCATTTCTATCAAAAACTCTAATTTATTCCACCTCCTAACTCATTTAGTTAAAAAAAATTAAAACATATTAAATCAATGAACAAGTACATAATCAATTAATTTAGTTGAATATAAGGATCCCTCTAATAAATGGAAATGGAAATCTCATCCCATTTTTGATGTAAATGAGGTTGATAATGTAAATCCACACAAAAAATGTATCCGGTTGAGGTTGAAAACTTCCAATAATAGATATACATGTAATAAAATTGTTAATTAAGGGTTTGAAGATAAAATTTATTGGTATAATAATTTTTTGTGAAATTATTAGAAAGTATGTTCTGTGGGACTATGGTATATGATTTAATGAATTGAATGTTTAGTGATATGTTATAGACCACCAACCATAGATGGGTAGTTAAATCATTATCAATTTATATACATTAATTTGTCCTAGAATGGGGGAAATTAATGACACATATGTGTTAATTCTATATTGCATAAACATCAATGTATTAATAACACTAACTCGACCCAATTGTAGTATATTATCACTCGAAATAGTCAATTTATTGGATGTTTTCAATGTAAACATCCACATTAACCCTATATGGGAATCCCAATATCACTCTAGATAGATAATGCCTTTAGTATTAACCCTTATCCTAACATGAAAATATTATAAAACCTATATTTTGAGTTAATAACAAATTTATATTTATTTTTTTTTTGAAATAAAAATTTAAATCTCACTCTGTACTAGGGATTTTTTCATGGTATGGGGCATGAACGTCAATAATACAATAGCACATTTGATGTGTACCATAAATTACCTAGACTACTGTACACACTCCCATAATATCTATAACTAAGTTCCTACCCTAGTTTCCATCCATCCATATCCAAATATTCCATAGAAATAATAATAACACCACATATGGATGATATCCAGTAAAACGATCGACTAAAGCTACTAATGAGTCATTATTTACCAACCACTATGCCTTACTAATGAGGAATTCCATAATTATTTCAGAAATCCCCACCATAGTCTGCCATCGACCCATGGTTCCCTTGGTGTTTTCATACAAAACCATTGATTTTTTCACTGGGATCCCTTGATTGATCCAATGTGAATTATAACGTTCAATTATGGATGTTGATTCTATATCATGCGTCATTATTAAATAAAAACCCATAACTAAATCTTATCTTTAGTATCATCTCATAAAATATATCTCGAACACAATATCCTCATGGAAATTCAAGGATAGTTGTGATGAAAACCAAATTTACTTTTTTGGCTATGTTCTCTCATAATGGATGGAAATGTTTTCCCACAATCATCATGACCCCCCCTTGCTGTATCATAGACATCATATATAGAAAATGGAATCTCCGACCATGACTCCAACTCCATCCACCCTTATGTATAGGTTATAGATGTAGCCAAAAAACATTTACCAAGAACAAATTTTAATATATAAGATATGCAGCATCATAAAATTATTCTATTTCAAATTTAATCCTGATGTGAAAGAGACATTTCCATAATAATGAAAATTATTAGCATCATTAATTAAATCCAAATATAAAATGATCATAATTTTTATAAACCCTGATATTTTTTCAATTCGACCCATGATCACAAGGATAACTCAAAATTTTATATAGTTCCACGCAATTATACATATATTAGGGAAATTAACATAGAATATGTTCTTGTAGATTAAACATTTTCCTGAATATAATATAAAAAATTATCATTTTACAAACTCTATGGGTACACAATGTATCAAAGAATACTGACCTATAATATCATCAACATAATGATGCGTCATTTTTTATTGTCCACGTACTTATCAAACATATTGATCTCAGTATCTAATGGCCATTATAATGTATTTATCCAAGATTCATTGCATCCCATATGATTATTAATCCGGTTAATGAACTTCTGATTCATCCATTGATGTGGATGAAGTAGGTTCACATGACCTACTAGGTGGTCAACCAAGCCCTGGGAATGTCTACAGTACAGAATATATGAATTACATTATGCTCAAATCTGTAAAAAAGTAAATTCATTGACCATTCACTAATCCAACAAAGAGGGTCATTTTAAAACAATGAATCCTATCTCTAGAAAAAATCATAAGGATGTCAATTCCAGTTCATGAAACTCTAAAAATATAAAATCATTTCTTTTTTATTTTCATGTATCTACAAAAAACCATTAATACCATTTCATAAAGTATCAACACTATTACATGTTCTGATGAGCTCCATTGGTAACATCCACATTTCCAATGAAAGGACTCATTTAAGAACATAAAGTACCAGATATGAAATATAATGATTCATCATGAATTTTATAATTGATTACACATGGTAATATAGTCATGTTATATAAAACATCATTTCAATCACATTTTATTTTGCTGAAATCCATTACAAATTTAAGAAATATATCTTATAAATCCCTTTTCATCCATTCTATATGTACATAAATATTCTCATATCTTCATAAGTTAATGAAAATTTCAATTCCAAGAAATAGAGGGAAAATTATTTTTGGATGTTATTAAAATTTAATTAACATAGAAATTTCATAATAAAAAGGGCTATCACAAATAGAAATTATTTATAATTTTATAGGCCATAGTTTAGTATGATACCACTATATATTTATATGTTACACCATATAATTGGTTTCAAAAACTCTAAATAACCCTCCATGTATACTAGGTGTTTACCCCCATGGGATTTTTTACTTATTAATTAAAAAATATCAGTAAACTGTGAGGATCTCATCCTTCTATATAGGGTCAATCTATATGGATCCATATAAAACATTATGCATTGTGTTTTTAAACACCCTTACTGGGTTTATCACGTAATATATGATGGTGAAAATTAACCAAAAAGGGAGGATTATACAAGATTTGAATTTAGTTTTATAGGTAACCATTCTTTTGATTTGATGGTATACCCTCCAATTAAGTTACAATTAATCAACATTTAACCAAAACCCATAAGTTTATTTAATAAATCTATTTTACCTTAAAATTTTATTCATCCATTCAATTTTTTTATACATATATATCATTTTTTAGTAAGGTGAGTCACTATTACCTTGTAATAAAGGTACAAGACATTATGTATTACAATTTTCATTTATACAGCTACAATCTAGTTTTAACCATCAATCTGAGAATACATCAAGTCCAATTATAAAATTTTTATTATATGGATCACCATTACATAATTGATTATATCTCACAAAAATTGTAAAATTTAATTAGTACACATTTTATAAATTACACCAATGTTTTTTACCTATTAAACTAATGTTCCCTGATAAAAATTATTGTTATAGGATAATTGAGGTTCCACCATCAATATTCATGGGACAATGCATTTTGGATTATACAGAAACATTAAAACCATATCATATATCATAACAAAAACAGGGAATGCTATCATGTTAGAAATTTATATAGATATATAAATACAAATCCTATTAATCCTTGTATATATGAAAAATTTATGAATAATAACACATCCATAATATGCAGTTAATCTTTTTTTTAGTCACACAGAAGACAATAAAAATGTGTTAGGAAGAAAAAAAATAATCTACTTTTAATGTATTGTGAATTGCTATGTTAACATAATCATTCATGTAAAATTAAATTAATTCCATAACGGGACTTGGGTAATATACCATAAATATCAAGAATCTCTAATAAATGGAAAGTTCAGCAGTAAACCATGGTGAAACAATAGTAAAATGTATTAACAAGTAAAACAAAAAATTGACCCATCCCCTGATACCTAGTTGTCCCCTTGCATGTCGGGTACACTCTCAGACATGAGATTTCTTACATAGACAATACATTATAAATCATTTAGCTACCATATCATTTTAATAATTCAACGTAAAATAGATCTAATACAACTTATTATTTTATATGCCATTGATTCACTAAAATTGTTCCCATTATTGGGTCTCCACGTGGCCCCAAGCACACATCCCATACACTACTGGTTTTCGACATGAAAAAAGTGTCTAATGGAGGATTAATCAGTACACAATACCATATGATAATAATTAAAGAAAAAATAATTGAAAATAAAAATTGATATTTGGAAGACAATAAATACTACTAAAATGTATAATGCCAAATACCCAACCATGATGGTCGATTTGGTGCCACAATGTTTATGAAGTAGACATACAATAAGAGGAAAATATATGTATATTGAAACTTATTAAATTATGATGTCTATCATCCTAAACCCATAAAATTTACCTCAATAAATTTATTCTAAACTCCCATATCCATGTGTACATCACATAGATAAATCTAAAATCAAGATCCTCCAGTAATGGGCATGTCTAGGAACCAAATGAAGCCTGAATGATGAGTAATATTGACTCAGTAGGCCAGCACTAATAGATTAAAATGAAATATAGTCCTTTAATTAAAAATATAGCAATGTGATGGTATATCAATAATGTGTTAAGCAAATAAATGGAAATAATTCAAGCTCTATAACACCATGAGATTTTGGGAAATATTTTTATTCAAATTAATTTAATCTTTTTGATATTATTCATTTCATACAACACTGATAACAATATTTTTATATAAATAAACTATGTTTGGATTCCATTATATATAAAAACATGTTAATCATGCACTAAAATCAACCCTTATAATACCATGTGGTACATGAAAATTTACATTTTTCTTTGGTTTCACAGAATTCCATGTTCCGTCGATAGTTTCAGTTACACACTATTCTATGATTTACCAAATAACAATATACAATTAATATATATATTTTATAACAGTAACCACTTTAACGGTGTAATGGATTCAACAAAAAATACTAAATAATGTTTAAATATATATGAAAAGTTATTCCCTTGGTTATCAATTAGATATAAATGAATGTAATTACTATTTGAAATAATGAAATTAAATTTCTATGTAAAAAATTATATACATTCACAATAAATTTTAACTCAAAATATTAAAATACCACTTTTGATGAATCATTCTAATAAAATTGAAATATTAAATACATAATCATATTTTCATACACTTATCCAATATATATTTTATTAATAATATAAGAATGAATCTAAATATATGTATAACATGTGGTCTTTTTTTAAAAGGAAATTGTACTACATCTTAGTAAAACAATTGTTTTAAATATGAATATTAAAAAATAAATCATTTTTATTTTAAAAAATAGACCGCAATTTTTTATGTCTAGTATCAAAATTTATTTTGGGTGAGTTGTTGTAATTGTTATCCTATGTTTCTTTTTTTGATGAATAGTTAAAATATTAATTGAAAATTCCATTTTCATCTAATTTAATTTTATAGCTATATTATATTTTAAATTTCATTATAAGTTAAATTCATAAAATGTTACATTAATATATAATATATAACTTATGGGAATCAATTTCACATTAATATTGTATATAAAACCATTCCAATCTTCTAAAAATTATCTTTTAAATAAACCTGATGCTGAGACATAACTATGAGATTAAATTTAAATTATTTTTTCAAATTTTATGATTTGAATATAAAAAATTATTTCAACATTTTTAATTATATTAATTTATAATCTATTATAATTAAAACATAAATTTAACCAAAATAATTTGTGAATGTAATTAATATAAATTATATCAAATATAGTAAATAAATTACATAGTGGATAAACATTAATTCATGGGGCCAAAAAACCAATAAACCCATCGAAAACACATTGGATATGAATATTTTGAACAATTAAACACTTTTATGAAAAATAAAAAATTACAATGGGATAATGATGTATGGTATACATCTAAATATTGTTTAAATATTCATTAATAAAATAATCCCACTCCTCATCTAATGTAAAAACACTCATCCCACCCCAACCCCCAACACACAAACTTCCTCACATCTATTATTCTATTTTTATCATAAAAAATATATATCCTAATGACCTCTTAACATACCTCCCTTAATCCTAGGAGCCTCACTTTGAGATGAAATCAATCCAATGAATCCTTTCAGTGAAAACAAATAGTAGTAACCAGAAAAAGAGGTGACATTATTCAATGATATTTTTTATTCCCAACCCATTATGTTATAGTTATTCCAGGTTTATATAATTATATAAAATTGATAAATACACATATTATTTTTTAATAAATGTTTTATATAACATCCTAACCATTATCATATGCATGATACAGATGAAGGTTATTACTTGGCCATAAACGAGATATCCAATATGACAAAGTCTAATAATAAAATCAAATGGATTTATTTTCAATTGGGGTCATTATTTTAAATTTGAAAAGAATAATAAAGACTAAACAAACCATCAAATAAAATCAAAAACATTATGCGTGGTAAAAATTGGAGACAACTGAACATTTTATTTTTGTCAAAGGAAAATATAAAAGTCCCACATCAGAGGACTACACAACACACATGTACAATGTGAAATACAAAAAACCAAATAAGACTCATAAAAACAATTAATTCAATGATCTAATAAGATCCATGAACAAACTATACAAAAATATCCTAGGTATCATTAAGAACCACTAGATAAATGTGATACTTTAACTTTTCCCATGTCTTGATAAACAACATATGAAAATTAAACAAAGATCTAAAGAATGGGATTGTAAATAAACCCAGTATAATATACCACCAATGAATTCCATACTCACGCCAATAAGATAGAACAAGTTCAGTTTGTAATATAAAATAATTATTAAATAAAGTTTGAACTCATTATAACCAAGCCATGATAATTCATTGTAGAATTATAAACATACAAAAAAAGTATTCTAATCTAAAACCTTATTCATGGAAAGCATAAAATCAAGTAATTTCCCCATTTAAAATATTAAATTATTATAAACCATTCCAAATCACATAATCACACACACCCACAAATTTTATATTTGTTTTACCATTAATCGTGGAACATGATGTCCATAACATGTTCCCATTGATGGTGATACCCCATAAACAACATCTATCCCACTATACAAATGATTAAACAATTAATCCAACCAAATGAAAACCCATATTTTATAAATAATTTCCGCAAAACTATCACATTATTTAAAACACCATTTTTTAATCATAACAAAATAACCATTTTAAAATATTATTACCAAACACACTATCCAAAAAAACTATTAAATTCCCCATTTCCACATACATTCACTCAAGATGGTTTTAAACCACACTTTCATAGATAATAAAAATAAAATGTTTATTAAAATAACCATATATAAATTTTTAACTCTAGTTCTATAAATATGTGTTGATAGTGAAACTATATAAATCAGAAAATAGGGAGAAAATTGAAAACTCCTAAAAAATATCCACAAAATAGAGTTGAAACTCTAAAAAACATCTATCATCACTTCCAATATATTAGGAAAACCCAAATATAATCATATTTGTAATTAAATTACATAAATCTATCCATGATGGATATATATATATATATATATATATATTTGTGTATGAATCCATGTGAGAGGGAGATGAAGATAATAGTAAAATAAACAATAACCATCAACAAAAATGAATAAACATGATAATCTGGAACCATCACACCAAAAGAAGAGGATCACATAAAAATCGATTGGAGAATCCATTACTTCCTCTGAGAGGATAAAATAACATTTTTATGGCCGTTTTGTAGAAAAATGGAGGGGTACAAACATAATCTGGATCTATCCCCACAATTTTATGTCCTAGTTTTTAAACAGTACATAGTACTGAATGGTTGGGAAAACAGTGAGCTAATTGTGCACCAACATCAACCTCAAAGATAAATCATTGATGGTTAGATTTTACTATTATAAAACCATGTTTCTACTATGAAAATTCTATCTCCCAAAAATTGTACATGTTGTTTGTTAGGTATATGTACATTTTAAAAAATAGGTCACCTACTAGCGTGAAATCACATTATCCTCTGCCTTATTGTTTGTGATTTCTGACATGTGTTTTAGGGTTTCCAAAAATTGTGCTCCAACCATGATCTTGTAGAAAATTCCCATAAACCTTCCAAAGGATCTCCAAATACTCTAAATCATCATCTAAACACTTTACATACATAATAATAATATATTATGTCTTACTTTCTTAAACCTGGTGTTTTTATATTCTCCCTATCGTTGAAATTTCTATCTCTAGAATGTAGAATCCCAGAGGTGTCTCAAAAGTGTTCTAGCCATTTCTCCATCATTTCATTCTCTGGTTACAAATTCTCCTCCAAAATTTGATCTTTTTTAGACAAAACCACAACTAGACCAATGATTTTTCAATGAAAGATATACAACTTCCTATCCACAATCTAAACAATCCAATGCAACAATGACGAATCTATATCTTTTTCAATGTTATCCGATAAAATCACATGGCCACATTAAAACTATTACTATTTCAATTGAGATATATGAAACAATTGTTCACTATACTGAACCTTATTGGTAGAGCCAACTAAAATGGCTCTTCACTAACTCAATAATTTATATTTAAAAGGGATATGTATTTAGGATATAGCATACCCTATTTCCGTAAATTATGATTTTCAATCCTTGGAGATACTATCATGAATATATGATCTGTCACATCAAATGTCAATGACCATCGAAGATAACTGAAAAATGATTTCTATAACAACCGTGTACTTTTTATTACATTGATAAAAGATTTAATTACATAAAATTTCATATAATATATCTTGAGAGATCTTGATGTATAGAATAATTCGGAATAATGCATATTACATGTCAACATAAAACATGATATACAACACCATTGTTAAAAACCTCCTTAACATGTCTATAATACTCAGTCACACTTAAGAAATCATGGGATAACCTAAGGGTATATGTAAAAAGGGGTGAGCTATAAATCATAGTAAGTTAGTACAAAGTAATAACATGATGGGAACAAGAAATTTTATGAAATTCATATCAATGAGGAATAATGGAACATGAATAAAAAATCATGATATAATAGGATATTCATAACATGGAAATGTGGTAAAAACATGAAAGACTACATCATAAACATATGTCAAAGATAAAATTTAAAGGCTACATGGTGGAAAAAATTAATATAAAGTAATAATTTAAACCCCTGCCCTAGTATGATGAATCATGATACTAAACCTTACCCAATGCATTGGAGCTCTATCAGGGTGCACCATTCATAATCATTTCATTCTAATGTGTATGTGTTCCACATAGATCATAAATCATGGATTTATTAATAAAAAAATTACTCCATAAAAAATGTGTGTGATGTGTATACATGAATGTCCTCAATTAATAATAAAATTTTCATAATGGTGAATACCATTGATAGAGAAATTGGTATGGTATTCACTACACAATTGTTTTTGAATAGAAATTCGCAATTAAATTTTGGCAGCCTAACAACATGACAAAAAAAATTATAAAAAGGGTTAATGAGAGAGAAAGGGGTAAATAATAAAATATGAAAGAAATTTACATCAACAAGGGAATATAAATACATGTCCCAACATTTGAAATATAGAAATAGAAGCCATTGAATAATAACGAAATGAGATAAAAGGGGAGTTAGGGAATAACTCTTATACAATTTCGGAATGATAACAGGTATACATGGGAAGGTTCAATGATAGATAAAGGTTTATAGAATAATAAAAACATAACAAGGAATGTATGTTAGACATATAGAAACATTCCCCATCTTTTTTAATTTCAAATATAATGGTGTAATAATATAAGGAAACATGGAAAAAAATTATAATGGAAGGAACTATTACTTGGATATATGATCCCAATGGCATGGGAGAGGATTCATTGGATCTTGGGGTGCCTTGGGAGGACTCTAGGTCATAGAGAGCATATATTTACTAGCTTTAAGGATTTTTAGTGATTTAGAATGGGTTTTTGTAAGTGTTTATATAGAAATGGAAGGGGACTTCTTAATTATTTAGGTTTTGAACACTTCATTGTGAAATATTGAAAACCTCAAAACAAATGATGGGGTTTTCCAATGATTTCTGGCCAACAGGGGTGGTAACATTATCTTCTTAAGAACAAGGGCCTATGATATTAAAAAAATTTATTTTCTTATGTGGATTTGAGCCACATATTCAAGGAAATAATTTTAAATACTTAAATTATTTTATAAGTATTCGAGGATTCAATAAGGATTTATAAAATAAATAAAACAAATATAAATTCAAATTATTATATAGGTATAGCATATATTTTTTTAAAATATAACTTTTTAGTATTTATTACATTTATATTGGACCATTTGGATTTCATAAAACACATTATATATTTAATTTTTTTTAATTTTCACTCAAAAATTTTATTTTCTCGGAAAATTATGAAAATTTCACAGTCTGATAATTTCGAAATCTTGATTCCAAAAATAATATTCATTTTATATAAATGTTTTTCTTAATATGTGAATTTTATCTACAATTATAGGAACCTAAATATATTATAAATTTATGGGTTATGACAAAAACAGTTTAAAACCATTATAATAATTTATTTAGACTTCATAAAAATTATATGATAATTTATATTTGTTAAAAGTAATTAAATAATAATATTTTTTTAATATATTATTTATTTAAAAAAACAATTAATTCATTAAAATATATTTCTTAATTAACTAAAAATACTATTTGTTTGGTTAAAGTCATTTATAATGTAAAATTAATAGAAAGAATGTATACTAAATATTCCATAAAAAAATGTATGTAATCACAATTATCGGGACCTGATACAAATCACTTTGTTACACCATCATAATGGGAGTTTATTACAATGTACAGAAGAAGAAAACAGTTCAGGGGACTCAACCTCGTGACCTCCATCCAAAAACCCCAAATCCCCCAACCACCACATTGTTACACCATCATATTCACAAAGAGTAATGTGTGTGATATTAGGGATTCCAAGAAGTCATTCGACGAATATGTTTTAGGGTGTAATCATGATGAGCATGATCTTATATCGTAAATGAGTTTTCTCATGGTTATATGGTTAGATATCGGTATGGAATTGGTCCAGGGATAATCCAAAAAATTCTATCTCTCTTTGAAGAACTGATAAATGGGCTTCATAGGTAATGATCCTGTTGTTCGAGTCTATAACATCCTTTATCTATGTCAAATAGATTTGTTAAACTCTTATATTTATAGTAATCATTTTATCACTATTACTTGTCAATATTAACAATGGTAATGATATGTAATGGCCATTTCAATACAATTCGAGAAAATAATACATTAAATAAAATAATGTTAATGGAATATATTCATAAATGTTTGTTTTGTTACAACACTTAACCCTTTTGATATTTGGCCCAGAAAATTTCCTTGTCCTTCACTAAAAAAGATAAAGGTAATGCTGCATCATCACTTCTTCTAGTTCCCATATTGCATCTTCAAACATGTGGTTTCACCAAAAAACCTTTAAAAGGGGCATCATCATATTTTGAAGAAATATTTGAATATTATTTAATAACATCCGCATATTTTCATTATGGGATATTACATTCTATAATGGTACAACCTCTAGATTAACCACTTGTGATGGCTATGGTATGTACATCCTTAAGAGTGATACATGGTAGATATCATTTATATAGGATATGTTTTATGTGAGTTCTAGTGAGTATTACAATTATTTAATGTAATTAAGCGTCTCAAAATGGATTATGTACTGTAGTTTAATATTTACCTTCTTCCCATATCTAATTACACAATTTCATAGAGATATACAGAGGGAAACCATGTCTCGAGCATCAAACACTAGGTCATATCTATGAGTGTCTTCATAGACCATTTGTTATCTATGTGAAGATTTCATGTTATGTTTGATGGTCTATACCTTATCCACAATCTATGATACCATTTTAAGGTCATGATGATTTCATTCCCCAACTTCATCCCAACATCCTGGTGTTCCTGCAACTATTCTCATAAAGGGATTTATATGGATCCATTTTAATGCTCGAGTGGAAACATTTGTTATAAGAGAACTAAAAAAGAGTGATATGTTGATATAATCCACCATTTATGTCCAATAATCTTGCTCTAAAAATATCTTTTAGTGTTGTATTTTCTACACATATTTTCCATTAGATTAAGGGTGATAGGATGTGCTGAAGTTCAACTTAGTATTCAGTGCATATTGAAGATGCATCCAGAACATATAGGTGTATATTATATATTGATCGGATTAGTCGATAGTGGTCCACCATGAAACCTCACCACTTATCTGATATATATATATCCATGAAATATTATCCAATGATAAATCCACTAGAATCATAATTATTTCTGTAGTCTTTATAAGATGATCCATCACAACCAAGATATTACTTCTTCCTCTATATATATTCAGATTCCTAGTGACAAGTACATGGAAATGTTTTCCAATTTCCATGTTGGTATGGGTAATCATTTCATCATCCACTCAAATGTTTTCCTTTCTACCTTCATTTTATGACATACATGAAATCTTGATGTATATTCTGCATTCTCAATCTTCATATAGTGCCACCAATACTATTCTCAGATATCATGATACATCTACATGTTTTATGTGTAAATAGAGAAATTAAATCTATATGAATCATATAATTGTTCATTATTTAACTCATTATTTTATGTAATACATAGTCTCAACCCAAATGGCACAATTCATCATTCATTAACATTGAACTATGAGTATTTCCCTTTTTGATTGTTTCCACTTTCCTCTGAATTCCCACATCATCTTTTTGTTTATCCTTTTCCCTTTCCATAAGATACAGTTGAGGAATCATTTGTGAAATTATTTATGATGTGAACTTATTTATGATTCCTAGGTTCATCTTCAAAAAATATAACAATATGGGATCATTTCTATTTTTAGTGAATGATAGAATAATTGGGTCCTTTCATCTTAGAGAATCTTCAACCATGTTCATTTTCATATGGTTGTAATGAATTGAGTAGTCATAATTCATGATGATCTCTAACCATATTCGGTGTAAAATATTCCTCTCTTTCTATGTGAATATATATTTGAGACTTCAATGATCCATATATATTCAACACTTCTACCCAAATTGTTAATGTTGTCAAATTTTCAATGCATAGATCATAGCACCCAGTACCAAATCATGCGAGGGTTAGTTTTTCTAATTAATTATCAACTACATTGAGGAATATGCAATGGCATTTTCTTTTCCCATTAACATACAACCCATGAACTTATTCCTGAAATAAATTAATTCCATAAAAAGATCTCCACTTTTGGGTAGTGTGACCATTGGTGCAGTGATAAACCTCATTTTCAACTCCTTGAAGCATTCATCACTTTCATCACTCTAATAGAACATGACCCCCTTTAGATTTATCATTGAAAGAGGGTTTCAAAATAATAATAATTTTGTCAGAAAATAGTTATAATATCTAGCTAACACAAACAATCATCAGTTATCTATCACAGATGTTGTCATTAGACATCCCTTAATTTATTTTGTCTTGGAAGGATCCATAGATATTCAATTTCTTATGATGATATTCCCCATGAATGGGAATTATTTCAACTAGAACTCACCCATTCTATTAATATCATATAGATTCTCTTTTATAATGTTATTATGCACAGCGATCAAATACCTATCATGCTCCTCCATGTTTTTGGACAGAATTAAAATATTATGTACAATTACTACCAAATATTTTTCAAGGTAATATGTATATATTCTATTCATCAAGTACGTAAAAATTGATTGATCATTAGTGAGTCTGAATGGAATTACAATGAACTCATAGTGATCGTACATTGTACGAAAATGAGTCTTGGAGATATCCTTCATCTTCTCCCTTACATGGAAATATCCCAATAATAGATCTACCTTGTAGAAGTATTTTTCACCACATAGGTGATTGAAAAAGTCATCAATTTGCGGAAAATGATACTTGTTCTTTTTTTATTCTTTTGATCTCTTTATATTCAATGGAATGGTTCATTGATCCATCATTGTTCTTGATAAAGAGGACAGGTGCACCCCACGTTAAAGCACTTGGACATATAAAACCCTTATCTGGATTCACATATAATTTTTTTTAGAACCTCAAGTTGTCAACGAGAATTATATATGGAGTATTGGATGTTAACAATTCCCTAGGTATAAGATCAATTGAGAATTCAGCATCATTACTAGGTAAAGACTAAGAAATTCCTCGGTTATCACATTGGAAAATTCCATCATAATAAGAATATCATTGATGATGTTTCCATTCTTAGAATCATTATTATAGGAGAGATACAAATGTTCATATGGAAGTAACATCCATTCATGGGATTGTAGTGCAGAGAAATATTATTCTTCTTCATTAAAAATATATATAATTTCAGGTCAATTCCCTATATAGAGAGTGATTTCCACCACGTAAGAAATTTTTTAGGGCCCTTATAAGGAAATCCAATCCAATCATATAATTGAATCAAATTACCCAATGGGAAGTATGATAAGGATTTATAGGAATATGAATCCGCAAATTGTGATTGTGGAGGAGTTCTATACAGGGGATACTATAATTTATCTAATTTCCATTTTCACTAACATATCTAATTCCATGCTTTGTGGTGGTTTTTGTATTGTTCTACTAATATTATGGGATTTGAAAGAATGTGAATAACTATAATAAAGAATAATGTTTTATATTATTGAATGAATAACTAGTGTATCTATCCCCATACAATTTTTGTGTTTCACTTTTGTAGTAGAGATGGAAAAAACTATCCCTTGATACCATTGAGGTTGTTGGTTGGCTCTGAGAACCCTTGGAAAAATGTATTGTTTTTCAATGTACACTGGTATGTATAGTTCGAGCAATGATCATTGTATTGAGGGTCATATTGAAAATTCATCACCATTGTCACAATATCTTGGTTTTTAGGTCTTTAATCACTCTCTAGGTACCCTTCCTTCCTGAACCTAAAGAATTTCCTTATCCACATTAGGAAATTTCCATGGTGATTCATTTAATACTTTTAGCAATTTAGATGATTACATTTCCTCACACCATTAGAACTCTCTAATGGACTTCCATAATTTGACTCCACCATCCGCTTCGTAATCCCGTCATACACATGAGATTCAATGATCTCCATTTCAAATATGAGAGGAAATCAAATAATTTCCTCATAGATATCATCTTTGTGGTCCTTTAGGGGTTATTGTAGTCTAGGTTTTGTCCCTCCAAGTAAGCAGTAAACCATGCATTTGGGGATAACAACAAAGCCGAAGGCATATCATTAAATCCTTATGAATTTTCTCTCATACGATTTATTGGATTCATATTTTTTCTATATCAGGGAACACAATTCAATTGCCATATTATGTCATAGTGTTTGAGGAAAATATTTGTTGAAAAATCTTTTCTATAAATTATTCAATCCGATCACCTATATCTATTTCTCATGATTTATATTTTTGATAAATTTCCACCATTGGTCAGATTATTTATTCGTTTGATAAGAAGCCAGAAGAACCGTATCCTTTTCCGAGCGTTGATGTAAGGATAAGATATTCTCAATGTGTTTGATCCATTATTTCAAAATTGAGTGATCATATGATCCATTTATAGCCTGAGGCTTTTGTCTCATTAATCTCTCGATTTCAACATGTCATTTCTATGTGTGAGGGTGGATGTTCATCTTGCCCTATGATTCTATTAATAAAATGATTTAACTAAGTGATTATCTTAAAAAAAATTGAATCATACTCCCATCATATTGGGAATCTCATTAGTGTAGTCATTTCATTGATCTTAACATCAGTGGTTAGCATGATTCATTCCCTTAGAAAAAATTGGGTATATGTAATGAAAACATTAGGGGTAACTATTTTAAATTATTAAACACATAAAGGGTAATCCAATGAAATTAATGGGATAACTTATAAATTACATTTATATTCTTCACATATGAATTTATATCATTTAATCCATGCCATACATTATCTATATCATAAATTATATTGTAATGGGATTTTTGTCTTCCCATAATAATTTTTTTCTATATTTCTTAATTTAACAATGAATATACATTAGGAGTGTCAAACATGGAGTGATGTATGGCCTGTTTTCAGGCACAAATTCCCGTTTAAGTCTATATAAATTCATTGTTTTTAGGTTTTACATCATAATACATCTCTTATAGAACTACATCAATGTGTTCATATCCAGATAGAGTTGTATATTCTTAATAAACCAATTACTCTTTACTCACAAATATTTAGGGTTGCTTTTCATAAAATTAGTCTTTTCATTAAGGCATTCACTAGATTATTATAATCCTAATCCAAAAAAATAAAAAAACATTCCTTTAATACCAACTATAATAATCCGATTATTTTTATTACATATATAAATGATATAATTACATTAAATTAAACTAAAAAAACCCTGAAATATCAATAAGTATATTTTCTTTTGGAATTAATTACATTTCATATCAATATAAAACATTAAATACTACATCATTATTAAAAAACTCCTTAAAATGTTCGTAGTAATCCATCATACTTATAACTATATGGTATATCATGAGGATATACATAAGAAAAGGATCAGATATAATGCCATGTATGGGAGTAGACAAGGAATAACATGAAAAAACAATACATTTTAGTAAAGTTTTATCAATGAGTCATAAAGAAACATTAATCCAAAAGCATGATATAACCCGATACTCATAACATCGAAATAAAGAAAAAAAATAAAAAACTCGATCATAAAAATAAGTGAAAGGGAAATATAAATGAATTCATAATGGACAGGTGTACAATAATGGAATCAGGTAATCCCATGTGCTATCATGACTTATCATGATACTGAACATTTCCCAACGCATTGGAGTGATGTCAAAGTGCACTCTTCATAATCTTTTCATTTTCATGTATAAGTGGTCCACATAGATTATAAAACATGGACTCAATCATCATCCAAATTTATTCTATGACAAAGGGTTGTGGAATACATATATGAATGTCCTAAAACAATAAGTAAATGTTTATACTGGTGAATACCATTGATAGATAAATGGGTACGGTATTTAGTACATATTTTTTTTTACTGGAAATTCACCATGCAATTTTGGCAGCCAAACACCATGACATAAAACATTATAAAATATGACTTTTGAAAGACAAATGTGTCTGCCAAAATATATAAATGAAATTTTCAGTAATAGGTTCATATAAATACATATTCCAACAAATGTAATTTGGAAATATAAGTCATAAAAGAATAAATAATAATGAATATAGTGTAGTACGAGAATAACTCTCATGAATTTTTGGAGTGATAATGGGTGTACATAGTAGGGGTTATTAAGAGATAATTAGATCTCCCATCATTAAGACACAATATGTTTACTAAGGGTGAGGTGGGAAAACATACCACTTCTTTTGAAATTGAAAATAAAAGGGTGTGAAAATATAAGGAAACATGAATAAAAATGAGAAAAGAAGGAACCCTTACGAGGTGTTTTGATACCAAAGGCTTGGGAGTGGATTAATGGGAGCTTGTGTGAATCATTAGAAGACTCTATGGATTATAGAGCAGTGTTTGGATGAGCGTCAAGGATTTAGAGTGAAGTGGAATGAGTTATTGGGTGGGTTTATATGGTAAAGCAGAGGGACCTATTTATTATTTTTGTATTGGAAACTACACATTAAAATATTCTAAACTACAAACCATCTCATTTTTTCTCATGGTTTCTGGCCTTGTGGGGTGGAAAATTTAATTTTAGAAGGCCATGGG
This sequence comes from Viscum album, assembly GCA_963277665.1. Lineage (NCBI taxonomy): Eukaryota > Viridiplantae > Streptophyta > Magnoliopsida > Santalales > Viscaceae > Viscum > Viscum album. The sequence goes on along the minus strand of OY728127.1, from coordinate 836,890,317 downwards.
TCAAAGATATTAAAATATTGCCTTTTTTTATCTGTATGTCACTCATATTCTAAAGGAATCTATTTTCAAACCTTAAAAACATTTTATGCCATGAAGGATTCAATAAAAATTTATAAATTAAATTTAAAAAATATAAAAACACATTATTTTAAAGTTAATAATATATATTTGGTTGAATATATTGTTTATATTAATTATTAAAAAAATATCAGGCAATTATGATAACATAAAACCATCTATATATGTATATCTTCTTTAAATTTTACCTAAAAATTTTGTTGTATAAAACATTTTTGAAAAATAAATTATAGGATAATTCTAATAAACTAATTCCAAAAATAATAATAATATTATATATATAATTTTCCAAATATGTAATTTTTTAATTTTAATATAAAAACCCACATTTATTTAAAATTGAGGGTTGTTGATGAAAGCAGTTTTCAAACCATAATAAAAACTAATTTTGACTTCATTAAAATTATATGATCATTTAAATTAGATAAATGAAATTATTTAATAATAATATATTATTATAATGTTATTTATTTCAAAAATAAATTAACTCAACATTATAGATTTATTAATTAAAAATATTACTATTTGTGTTCTAAAAATCATTTACAATGTAATAATAATAGAAAAAATGTATATTAATTTTTCTACACAAAAATAATATACATTATAATAATTATAGGGTCTTGATACATATCCGATTATTTCATAATCATATTCTATAAGGTACGATTTTAAATTGTGTGGTTCTCATGCGGTCGTTCAGTGAACATGGTTTGGGACATGAAATCGAAGAGCATGAATTTATCAAATAAATTGTTTTAATCATACTTATGATATTGGATATTGGCATGGGTATGTCCTAAGGAAAATACCAGATATGTTTTCTCCCTTGGAAGCTCTGATAAATGAGATTTATAGGGAACAATCCTTCTGCTCAAGGCCATCACTTCAATTGTTTATGTAAAACAGATTTCTTAAAACCTTTTATTTATACTAATCATGTGATCACAATTCAATGGATATATAATCAAAAGTAATGAAACATAATTTCCATATATATACTATTTTAAAAAATAAGGCATTTAATTAAATAAATGAAATATAATTTTTTCATTATTGTTCAGTTTATTACAATTCATTTTTATTCTGATCAATTAACATTGGTTCCCTGATCAATGGAATCTTCTTCATTACATGTTGGACAGGAAATGTATTATTTGTAATTTCTCACATGTTTCAGCCCAAAATGTGTAGAGAAATAATGATACTCATACAGTAAATCAAATGGAGTCATATGTAACAATTTTTTATAACAATTATTATCTGAGAACTTCATTAATGGTATATTATATTCTAATGATCCACTGAAATCCATTATATAAGCATGTAACATGTCTTACAACAGTTTTATTACCATTTTGGATTACCCATCTATGTGAGGATGATAGGCTACACTCATCGTCATCTGATTCCCAAGATATTTTGTTAAAGATTTCCAGAAATGATTTGTAATCCTCATGTCACTATCAGAAAAAATTGAAAATTTTATTCCCTGCCTCATTCCCCTTATTTCATATAGATTTTTGACAATTCCTCCACCATATATGGTTCATGAATAGGGAGGAAATGATATGAATATTTGAGCTGACCCACTATCACCCATATGAAATTTCATTTCTAAACCAATTTTGATGAACTTTTACTAAATCTATACAGGACTACTTCAATTTACAAAAATAGAATAGTTAATTAATATGACATACCTACTAGTCACTGATGATCTACATTAAATTTTTTATAGATTAATAATATCAAAACAAAATTATTCATATGATTTAATATATTGATTCCACAAAAGTTTTCTTTCAATTCCTTTTAAATCATTTGTATTCCCAGAAGAAAAGAATATATTTAATTGTGGTCAGAAAGAAGAAGTTTTTCATGAATATCCAATGGTATTACAATTTGATTTCAAAACCACAAAACTAAACTGTCATCTAACTTACATCCATTAATGTTGATCCCACCATTTATTTTGGACCTCATTTCTACATATTCTAAATCATATGTCTATGCTTCTTTATCCATCATTAAGAAATCATGAATAAATGAAATTGGAAGGAAATATAAAACATAACATTGGCCTTCAAATTTTAATGTAATGTCATCTACAACTAAAATAATATCTCATGATATAAAGCCTCCTTTGACAAAATAACATATGAAATTATTCATAATACATCACTCATTCTGTTTAGTTTTTTGGGTATATACATCAAGTCATATTAAACAATTAATACATACTCAACCCATCTACTATGTATCTGATTCCAATCATTTTGTGATAAAATATAATTAAAGAACATATGATCTTATAACATAGAATTATCTCACCAAAAATATAATGGTTAGATGAATTTAAATCATTTACTATGACCTGAAACTCAAAATCTTTTTTTTAGTAGTTCTACACATAAAACTATAAATTTCATGAGTCTTATGAAACAACCTGACATCCCTATATAAGAACACATACTACAACTTACATTTAAGTATCACAATACATCAATCACCGTTGTAATTTCAATTAAAATACCAAGAGAGTTTCTTATAGAAGGAAAATTTAGATCTCCTGAAAATACATCAATGAATAATCATTCTATTGGAATTATACTTTAATCCATGACAATGACATCAAAATTGATGTGAATAATGAAAAATTAATGGTAAATCATTGTTGTTAAGAAAAAGTCCAAGGAATAAAAATATCTCAAAGACATTAATTGGTGGTTCCCAATAGATAATATCATCCATCTTCTCAAGATCCATATAAACACATCTTGCAGATATCATGTTGGAAAGGATGCATACCTATCGTATAAAAAACACACTCTGATAATTTTTCATTCAAACAGTGATCTATTTTGATTCCCAACATTGTTTATAAGTGTTTCTGTGGAAATTTTATTTCCATTGAATGCCCCAATATTTCATCGACAAACACTAAAATGAAAAAACCAAGATATCTATAAAATATTTGATTAATAAAATACATGAAGACCTATGGTTAAGTCCTGATAATAAAATAAATAACCACATTATCGTAATTTATATATATACTTTTAATGTGTTATTTGGAAAATCCTCCCTCTGATATAACAATATTTGATATTCTGATTTCCATTAGATCTACGAGAACCACTAATCATTCCGCAATTTATCAAACCAATCAACAATATGTACCAATAGATGCTGATTCAATATCATAAATTGTTTAATATTATGTTAATCGACAAATAGATGAACTATTGCATATACCTTTGGACAAAAAAGACTAGTACTTCCAATTGAGATGTGCTCGACTGAATGAACCCTTTTCTTTATAGATATTCCATATGTACCTTAAATTACATAATTTTCATCAATTCCATCATGTAATATGAAATAGAAATTGGATGTGTCCTAGGGAGGAGATAAATCATAAATTCCACATCTCTCATTGTTTGTAACCATAAGATGTTTATGGGGAGGACATCTGGAAAATGATCAACCAATACTATAAAAATTTTATTCTCAATCTATTCCATCAATGCCAATATCAACATAAAAAACTTAAGGAGGTTTTTCATACTTATGGTGAAAACAACAATATTTCTCCATCCGTTATATTATTTTCTCTTTGAAATAGATGGTCGAATCCATAATTAGTTATAAAACCGAGACTTTGTTTATAACAATCTATGTGAGATTGAAAATTTCAACAAATCTATTCATACAATTATATTATTGACCTCCCTTTGTAACATAAATCAATCCCACATTAACTCATCATGATCAATAGTTATAGAAAATTATTGATACATAAACTCCCAAAATTGTCATTGAATTTGAAGTATTTTATGTCTTAATAATGATTCTATTATCTCAAATTGAAACTATGAAAATCAACAACATGAGAAGAAATAATGGAATATGATGCAACTTTATAAAAAAAAGTTGTCATGATTGTACAATCCAAAAAAATCATACCCTCACCATAGATCAACGAGGCTAATCAACCACCATCAGCCGATTAGATCTATAAAAAATATTCATAGAAATTAAATTTTTTTTTTCACTATGGAAAATGAACTTATTGAGGAGTCATGTTATTCCAAGAATCACTATGTCTAGATCTATTCTTCAGTTGAGATTTGTTTTTCATCCCACCACCTATTGAATCCTATGATGCATGTGATACCTGAGAAGTATCCTGAACAACCATCATTGGAACCCTAAAACAACAGAATTTGATATGTCCCATTTGACTAAAATTGTCCATTGATCATGGTAATGTCATACAATATCACTTGATTTGAAAAAGAGAACAACATTTGAATCATTTTGGTACGATTTTGGTTTGTGGATTAATATTCTGTAATTCAGCAATCAAATTATTATTTGGGATTGCATAATTAAAATTTGAATCCCACTTCCTCTTAATCACAACATGAGAGTTCCTTCAATTTCATGTTGGTGTCAACATACTTCAACCGTTCATATCTCTTATGATATAATTTTAATCTACCCAATATCTGATATAAATATCTGTATAATCCGAAATATATATAAGTATTCATTGAGAAAATCTCTTTCCTCATCCCTAATTCAATGATACATTACATCAATGATGCACTATCATTATCCTGATTTGAAAAGCACACTAAAGTCATGATTTTAGTGGAATTTTCAATTGAGGAAATTTTTTCTTTCATTATTCCCAAGAATTATGTATTTATTTTAATTCTCAACTTATGAAGATAGAATTATTTGATGAACATTTCTCCAAAAATCCTATCGTGACATGACAAGGTCTAATTATGTCTACACTTCGAAATACCATAATTGTCATGAAATATCATTCCTAATATACATTTCAAATATTAATTTCAATTATGATGGTGTTACAATGTATGTGATGAATAATTTCTTCATGATTAGCAACTCCCCTACCTATTATGGTTTCAAATCACCCTAAATGATTGTTGGATTCAACTTATATAATTTTACATAATGATATAGTTTCATTAGATCATCCTTTTTCTCCATGTTTATATACCATTAAATGCATGGATAATATTTTAAACTGACTATTAGTTCACCTTTAAATATAAATAAAACACATTCCTTGGAGCTTCATGCATTTTGTGACTACGATTCCTACCCGGTTCCATTTTCTGTCAACAAAAAAATGACATATATATCACCTTATATCAACTAAATACATAAATAGTACATTTTATACAATAAGTTATATATTTATTCTTAACATGGGTTTTATAGATAGTATAGATGGATTTAATGAAAATATTTCAGGTTTCATGGGGTTATATTTGAATTTTACTTTCATAATGATGACATGTACATCTCTATCCATGCTCACATGCCTTAGGGATTGAACTGAAATTTTATTGATTTTATCCCAATGAAATAGAATGATTTTGAAATTTGGGATTTCAGTCCAATGGCTATTGGGAATACAATCCCTTAGGTTATTAGTACTATTATGATGAAAATTTGTGGGGTTTGATTAGTTACCACATATTCGTGTATCTATTTTTGTTTTGTGCCTGGAAGGGGAATTCATAATTACCTTTTTACTAAATAAATTATTAATATTATGAATAAAATAATTTCCTTGTAAATGTACTTCCCCAAAAAATATATATTTCATGGTATTTTGATAGACTCAAGTGGAGCTTCCACCTTGATGTTCTCAAAATTATTTTATTTCCAAATGGGTTTGTTGAACATATTTCTACCATTATTGGATATAAATTGATGTGAATCATCATTAATGGGGATCCTAAGTGTTTTTTTGTTCATGAGAGGTGTTCGATAAGGATATCCACTCTTAAGGATTATTTTATGAATTCTTGTAGAAAACCAGAGTAGTATATTTAATAAGTCATCAAATATTGAAATTTTTAAAATGACTAGAGATTGTGGAGAAATTCAAATTCCTTATCACCACTTATATGATTAGGAAATATTTATTTTTGGGGTAGACATAAAGATAACTGTCACAGTTATTAATTATTTCTTCTTTACATTAAGATGAAGTTGTCGGTAAATCTATTAGTTTGAATAAATATTTAATTCTTTTGGTAAATTAATTAACAATTGTAATGAAAAACAAACCATCTTGACACATTTTATTATTAATGTCTCTCAACCCATCATTTATCACGGAAATACATTGGTACCCTTTCATGGGAAATAAAATCTTGATTTGGAGTCACAACAGAATTTGTAATTATAATTCCCAACACCACAATAATCCACTATGGGATGGTTTTTCTCAGCCTGCCACCTGGAATCGTAGGTTCAAGGAATCAACAATCTGTAGTTCATGGTATATAATTGTATGAAGAGGATTTAATATTTGAATATTGACTTCAGATAATTATTCTGAATATGGATAAGTTATTGTCTAATATTTTAACTTATGTTCATAGTCTTATTTAATATTAAACCATGTTCTCTTGAACATCACAATTTCCAAGAAACTATGCCATTACAATAGAATTATTTTTAATGAATGCGTGTGTGTCCTTATAACCATTGATGCTAGAATTCTTCACATTATGGGGGTGGATAAAGAGATAATATCAAAAACATCATTTTGGTAGTTATTTCAAAAATCTGTCATGCTACCCAGACAACCTGAAATGTGTCCATGGTTTATAGTAATACACCCTTTATGAATGATGGTTCACTATAGGTCCATCGTAAATTATATGATGTTTTAGATATGTAGGGGGATAGATGGAAAATAATATGGATGATTCCACATATATTCATCTGTTGGGAATCTCAGGTAGACCTAGAAATCTATTCTATCTTATGGCCAATCATTGAAACCCTACTATCCATACATGTGTAAGAATTAATTTTGATGGTCCAACACTTGGAATGTTGGGATTATCAGGTGTGGTGGACCTCTCGACACACATGATGTAATTGTAAAAGGGGGTTTTGATAAAATTATTATGAATTTTACTACTTATGATGATGAACTATGGGTTTTATTTATTCAACTAATATAGTTTTTATCATATTTTGACTATTTTGTGGATTGAATCTAATTATACCTTCATTACTAGTTCCCTCATATTGAGAACCACCAATGTTCTATGGAAAATACTACCTCACTTGATTGGGTGACAATATCAGGTTAGGGAACATCTTTTTAAAATAAATCATGTCTACATGGAGGCTATCCATGCAGCTAACAATATATCAAAGCCTTCCATTTTTGATATGTGTAATATGTGATCCTTCATGACACAATACCACTATGATCATTTGGTGGAGGGTGACATGAGGGGAGTGGTATAGTCTTTATGTGTAAATCCCCCTTCTGATACATTATTTGTAACATTATTTTATTCAATTAATAATTTATAGGTCATGCATTTCTAGACCGTTGATTTTCATTATATTTATAATTCAACCACATCACAATTATAATAACAATGCATTCTAAAATAATTATTTTCCACTTTCAACTATTTTTTAAAAATATCATATTTATTTTTAAAATCAAACTATTTTTAAAATGCCACAACCAAGGTCTTATTCAAAATAATTTATTTTAAAACATAATTCCCATTTTTCATATGTAATCACATTATACCAAAACATAAATCATTACTCAATATTAAGTATGCATTACTAGGGTAATTAATTTCTATAGATAATTCCATTACTATGAAAATTATATTTCATTTACTATACATTATGTATAAAACTTTTGTAACCAACTCCCATGTAATATGATGTTCATATTGAAATGATTATCTATGACTTTTTTTAATATACATTTCATGTCTGGAAAATGGTATTACATTTTACCATCCCAACTCCAATGTGTAAACTATAATGAAGGTCAACTCATACACAGGTAATACTGATGACCACTTGATAGTTAATGACTGAACAAGACTGAAAGTTTTAACATCATGCCAATCCTCATTTATTTGAGTGGGTGGAAGGATATTAATTAAGCTTAAGTTGCATACAGAAGATACCTATGTCTATTTATAAATTACAAGGGATTCATTTATAGTTTGGAGAATAATAATCTCATAGATATGAAAACAACCAACCAAACATTCCATCACCTATTAACCAAATGATAATTTAGAATACAAATAAATGATAACTCATCATTTCATTTATATCAAAACCAACATCAAAAGTTCTTGAATATGAAGCCTAAAAATATACCATGTAAACAATGGAAGGCAAAAAAACCTACATGAATCATGGACAACAACATCACCAAATCTCCATTAATTTTTCTTCTATGACACCATCATAATATCCAATGTTTACTGTGATCCACTAGAGAAGTGTAAAACATTACCTTTTCCCATGTACCAATATAAAACAACTGAAAAAGTACTAATTTTCCAAAGCATGGGTGAGTAATATAACTCAGTTTATTTTCTCCAAATTACATTCCTACTTATGACATTATGATAGAACATGTTTTCAAATATATATAAAATATTGTGAAAGTGTTTATAACAATGAGATGATATTTTTTGGTAATTGTTTTTATTATAAATTAATTATTTCCCAAACTAGAATCATATCCATGAAAATAATACAAAAAATTCATTTCACCATTTCTCATATTCAGTTGGCATAACCGATTGAACATTATAACTTGTTCACATTAATGGTGGTACTTCATGACCAACATCCATCCCATTCCACGCACGGTTAACCATTTACGGATAGGAAATAGAAAAACCATATATTCCAACTCATTTTAGTAAAATCAACCCTATATTTAAAAAACCTTTTCGTGCATCAAAACCAAATAACTATTTTTATTGTAATAATTTTAATATTGAGTAACAAAACACACATTACATCACGGTAGTGAAATTCTATAGCATCACAAACCATAAAAAAATATTTTCGTCACTATTTATGGAATAGAAATCTATTAATTAATTAAAATAAAACAACCAATTGAAATTATGTCTTGTAGTGCTTACTTTATGAGTTTAGATAAATTCTATTTACCTTAGAAAATTTGGTGGAAATGTAAAATGGAAGAATAAATCCATGAAATGTGGTTGAAATTCCAAAATCCCACCTTATATCTCTTATCAATTCATCAAGAAGGAGAATATAATCATATTCTTAATCCAAAGAAAATGATCTATCCACAATATTCATAAATATATGAAACCAATAGAGAACGTTAAATTAATATGAGGTAAACAACCAAAAAACACAATGAGAAAAGACTTACCATGAGAATACGACTTCAATAAACCAATAGAAGCCTTTAGATCACCCTTTTTTGATTTATTAAGCCTCTACTGACAACGGGAGGATAAAATATCGAGTTAATTATGTTTTGGGGAACACTAGAGGTGAAAAATAGTCCTCACCTAGATCCATATATTTGGATCGTGTTTTTAAACCATTATTGGTAAGCCACATGGTTTGTAAAACTGTTCTCTAATAGTGTGTAATCTATTTTCACAAAGAGGACTGTAACATCCCAAGTAAATAATGAATACAATATTTTCATATTTATTAATATTTATTAATTAAATATTAATTTTACTTTAAAAGGGTTGCTATGTTCGATAGCGTACCCGATATGCAATGATGTGTTTCTTTGAAAACTTACGTTGTACACTAGTAATATAATAATATTATTTTAAATGGTAGTTAACATGTAGTCATTGTATTGGAGGGAATGGATATAAATAACTAATGTATTGTTATATATGTTTTTTAAATGTTTTTACATTTATCCAATAAAAGATAAAGGCTTAAAGTATGGAAATAATTCAATTTTAGGCATTTATACCCTAATTTTCACTAAAGGTCCACTTGTCACCTGTTGATGGCGAACCTTCATTAAAAATAATTTTGATAACTCTTATAAATTATATTGGACCAAATATAACTCTTCTTCAGAATCGGGACATCAAAATTTACTTTGTGTAAGTTTTTCGTATTTTTCCGATAAAGTTCATTTTTTAATGAATAGTGTAAAATGTTGTATTTTAATTCAAACCCTCATTTTAATCTAATTTATTTATATGATTAGATTATCTTTTGAATTGGTTTTAAAGTGAAATTAGAATGTATTTTTACTATTTAATCCAATATTGGTCGTTATAATTAATTTCACTTTGAAATCGGACTTAAATTAGTGTCAATCTTTTGATAATTATTGTTTCATAAAATCACGCTATTTGTCATGACAACAGGAATTAATTATTAAAATAATTAATTTGACTTATATGTTTTGAATTTTTTAAAATAGACTTCATTTTTTAATTCGGAATATCAAATATAGCTTAGGGTGAATTTTTGGTATTTTTCTGAAAAACTTCAATTTTTTATGAATAGTGAAACCACTAAGTGGTACTTATAAAAACTAATTTTTCGTTTAAATGAAATTTTACCAGATCTTTGTTTTGAATTTCAAAAATACGACATACATGGTTGGTATTAAGAAGTAAAATTTGGTTCAATGGGATTAAAATAATTTTTTGGTGAATAGTAACTCATTAAGATTTAATCGCGATTAGAGGTAATTAGTGTATTTTAAGGTAAAAATAATGTTTTAATAATATGAGATGATCTTGACACATTCCCTACCCTTATTGAATGTGTCATTTCCGACCAAGAAAATCCATGGGCCAACATTGGGACCCCATGGAGCCACTTTGGTTGGAAAATGACATAAATACCTTTTTATTAAATGTTAAAGTAAAAATAACACAAACATGAGAAGTTTTACTAAAAAATTTTTTACATGGGGTTATACAAGTCATATTTTTGACTCTAAAGAGTAATTTTAAAGATAAAAGGATTTCCTACAACATAGTATTTTTTTTATAATTTTTAGACATTAAATAAATTAAATTATTTATGACATCATGATGATGCAGCGATGACCTCATTATTTAACGATTTAAATAAAATGGAAATATAATGTAATATCTAGGACCTACACATGTCCAAAACCTATTGGATGAGTGGATTTAGAACCCTTATCACCTTATCCTCGAATTATATCAATGTGGGACCTCTTAAATCCGAATACCATTTTAAAATAATGTGACTTTTCTTTACCTTCCAAGAGTGCCCCTCCTCTCCTCTTATAAAAGGCCCCCACCCCTACCTCCTTACCCATACTCCCAAAGCCTTTGGCTCGGCCAACCCCTACCCATTTTATCTCTACACTCCCCTCTATTAATCATTGAAGCCTCACATTGGGCATAAGTCTTCCCAAGGAAGCCTTTGAGCTCAAACCAATGGGAGTTACCTGAATTTAAGGTAATGTCTTCACTTGAGTCCTTTTGTTTTATTTTGCTTCTCCAACCCCCTAAACTCTTTTTATTCATTTTTTTGTAAAAACTACAGTATAATCAGTATACTAGGATGTTCTAATAATAAGGATTATATTTACACTTACACACACCTACATCTAATGGTTAACGAACATATTGTTTCTGTGGATGGCGGATTAAGGCCTCCTGAAACGATGATTGTTCAACATTCTATTAACATATTCAAAGGTGGCCATTAAGATGAAACTATATTTATATATGATATATAATATGTTTATGTTTTCCTTAAGCTTCTGTATTTTTCATTTTGGGCATACCTTTATGGATTCAATTATGGGTAAACACGATATCTTCATTTAAGGAAGTGCGGACTACCGCCCCCTCAAAGTGATTTGATTCATTAATGCCATATGTGGGACGTATAAAGGATGGATTTAAAGTTATTTTATATTAAGTTATAATGGAATTATAATATAACTCTATATCATTATTATTTCTTCCCATTAAATTATGATATAGAAATGAAATTAGCGTTCATGTGTACGTACGACTTACCGTCTCCATGAACGGTGCATTTCATTTCTTATCCCCAAATGTAATGTACTATTAAAAGTACTTGTATATAATGGATATATATGATGAATGATACATATAAATGATTAATATAATTCTGGAATTAAAATATACATACCTCTCATTTAGTTTAAATTCCATTAATATGACAAAGAAATGAAAGTAGCGTTCATGCGTACATACGGCTTACCATCTCCATGAACGGTGCATTTCATTTCTTACCTCTAAATGACTATGTAATATTATAAATACATGTATATGATTGATATATATGATATATATGATATCCTAATCAGGAATTTCATTCTGGATATAAAGAACCTTTGACCACACGAACAACATGTCATTGTAAGAAGACCACTTTCGACTTAAGAACCAAATATCGAAAAAACAAACATTATTAACTTAAATGATTACATAATGTTTAGGACATGGTAATAAGTGATATAAAAGTAATAATTAACTTGAAGAATGTTCTTAAGAACGTATAAATTAACTCAAGTTTATTATTCAGGACGTTAAAGAACGATCGAGTCAAGTCGGACCCAAGGTAAGGGACTTTGTCTCAATCTCCTTTCATTGAGGCATATTTCGTTTTATACATATCTTTATTTTATACGGTGTATAAACCCCTTTGACTTTTAATTTTATACAACATGAATCTTTTTCCACGAAGCGCTTAACAAAACGACAAAAAGGAATGTTTCTTTTAACATATGCGGTGACAACGACCTTTTCCGCCGCCGTGAGTATTATTTGGTCTTTGGCTTCCTGAACAAGCCGTAATGTTTTTTTAAAAAATGAAATAAATACCATATACTCTTTTATGTATTTTGGTATAGAAAATGTTTTTTTATAATGGATTTGTTATGTCAATATATTTAAGTGATATATTTTGATCAAAGTGTGGAAATGTTTTCTTTCCATTATATTTTTTTTATGTCTTATGATTTTTATAATGGTACTTGGACATTTGATGGGTGGTTACGTGATAAACCATATGACGGGTGGTGCCGTGAATACCAGGACGGGTGGTTACGTTATAACCTCCAATGCATTGGGTATGGAAGTCAGCCATATGGCTATTCCATTAAGTATGTATGGAAGTTGGCCATATGGCTATTCCATTATGTGATATGTGTGGAAGTCGACCGTATGGTTATTACACTTAAGTATGTATATGTCCCAAGATACATTTATATGTTATGTGTTTTTACTATGTGTTTTATGATAATCCTTTGGTTAAAAAAAGTTATGTAATGATATTTTATTTAGTGAATAGTTTTTACTACTTCATGAAGGTGAAGGTATTACTTTGATAAGGTTATACATGGTTTACTTGATGTTTGAAAAACTAACAGTTTTCATTCTTTGTGTATCCCTTACTGAGCTTTTTATGCTCACCCCAAGTTTTTTTGAAATGTTTTTCACAGGAAATAATGTGGAATAGGGTCAAGGATGGGATCAAGGGAAAGTCATGCTATATAAAACATGGAACTAGACAAGTTTCTTTTTAAGAGTTTTTATTTTATGGAATCTTAGTAGAAGTGTCTACTTTGTAATCTTTTGCGATGTAATAGTTATGTCCTAATTCTCTAAAACTCTAATCCTGAAAAGATCCTTATTGTGGATTATTCATTTAATTCAATATTAAGTAATGTTTAAGGCTGGGGCCTTATAGTTGGTATCAATGGTCGGTTTAGAAAACTTTAGGAGTTAGAAAAGTGTAAAATTATAAGTTAATTTATGGAATGATTGAAATGATATAGTATTTAAAGATTACCATGTTGCTTCACCTAAGGTATTTCAGTGTTAAGAACGGTTTTTCATAGAGGAAATAGAGAAGATTTTTTGGGAAGGCATACTGAGGGAAATGACCTTCCAAATCAATATCCTAAGATGGTCAGAATCAGAACTACACAGTTTGTTGCAGTGATGGCTCAGTTGACTCAGGTTACTACAGAAGGAGTTGAAAGGAAGATTGGTGAATTCTCCAATTATGGCACTTACATCCAGGAATGGTGAGTTTGTTATATACAATGATGCTTCTTTGAAGGGACTTGGTTGTATCCTTATGAAGAATGATCAGGTAATTGCTTATGCTTCACGTCAGTTGAAAACTCATGAGTTAAATTACCCTACACATGATTTGGAATTAGCTGTTGTTGTTTTTGCTTTAAAAATTTGGTGGCATCATTTGTATGGAGTAAAGTGTAAAATATATACCGATCACAAAATTTTGAAGTATATATTCACCCAGAAAGAATTGAACATGAGACAGAGGGGATGGCTGGAATTAATCAAGGATTATGATTGGACAATTCATTACCATCCGGGAAAAGCAAATAAAGTGGCTGATGCTTTGAGCCAAAAAAGTAATAATTCATTAACCATGATACGTTTGGAGTGAGATCCATTGTTTTTGGATTTGATGAACTTTGGCATGGAAGTTGTTTGTGTAGGAAGTCCTTCTGTTTTTTTTCAGGTATCAGTGACATCTTCCCTATCAGACAGAATCAAGCAAGCACAGAAGCAAGACAGTGAGTCGCAGAAAAAGGTAGAGCTGGTTCAGAAGTGTAAGTTTCCTGAATTCAACATTGATAATGATTGTGTTTTGAGGTTTGGGAAGAGATTATGTGTGCCTTGTGATTCACAGTTGAAGAATGAGTTGTTATGTGAGGCTCATAGTTCCCCGTTTTAAGTTCATCCTGGCAGTACTAAGATGTACAGAGATCTGCGGGAGTATTACTGGTGGGATGGAATGAAAAGGGATATTGCTGATTTTACTGTGAAGTGTTTGACTTGTCAGTATGTTAAAGCAGAGCGACATTTACCGAAAGGGATGCTTCATTCTTTACCGGTGTCAGAGTGGAAATGGGAAAATATATCCATGGATTTTGTCGTGGGATTACCAAAGACATCTAGAGGTAATAATGCAATCTGGGTTATTGTTGATCGCTTTACTAAATCTGCTCATTTCCTTGCTATACGAGATAATTTTTTCCCAGATCAACCTTCCCATTTGTATCATAAAGAGATAGTCAGGTTGCATGGAGTTCCTCTCTTCATTGTGTCCGATCGTGATCCCAGGTTTACGTCTAAATTTTGGAAAGGCCTTCAGAAGTCATTGGGTACTGAATTAAATTTTAGTACATCTTTTCATCCTCAATCATATGGGCAGTCAGAACGAACAATTCAGACCTTGGAGGATATTCTACGAGCTTGTTCGATGGATTATCAGGGATGTTGGGACCAACATCTTTCTTTGGTTGAGTTTTCTTATAATAACAGTTTTCATTCCAGTATACAGATGGCACCATTTGAGGCATTATATGGAAAGCGTTGTCGAACTCCATCATTTTGGGATTAAGTGGGTGAAAGGAAGCTGATGGGACCAGAATTAGTAGAAGAGATGGTAGAAAAAGTTCAGTTGATTCAGAAACACATGAGAAAAGATCAGAGAAGGCAGAAGAGCTATTCGGATAACCGGAGGAAGGATCTATCTTTCGACGTAGGTGATCATGTTTTTCTCAAGGTTTATCCATGGAAATGTGTGATGCGATTTGGTAAGAAAGGAAAGCTGCGCCCAAGGTTTATTGGACCATATGAATTTCTGGAGAGAGTTGGATCAGTTGCATACAGAGTGTCATTACCTCTAAATTTATCTCAGGTACACAATGTTTTTCATGTTTCGATGTTGAGGAAGTATATGCTAGATCCATCTCATGTTTTGAGTCCAGAGGTAGTTCAACTGGAAGAGAACCTATCTTATGAAGAACAATCAGTCCAGATTCTTGACTGAAGAGAGAAAGTGTTGCAAAATAAGGTAATTCACCAGGTAAAGGTTTTGTGGAAAAACCATATGGTTGAAGAGGCAACATGGGAATCTGAAAATGCTCTGAGAGATAAATACCCCCACTTATTTTGATAAGTGAATAAAATTGCGAGGATGCAATTCCCAAAAGGGGGAAGGATGTAACATCCCAGGTAAATAATGAATAAAACATTTTCATATTTATTAATATTTACGAATCAAATATTAATTTTACTTTAAAAGGGTTGCTATGTTCGATAGCTTACCCGATACGCAACAAAGAGTTTCTTTGAAAACTTACGTTGTATACTAGTAATATAATTATATTATTTTAAATGGTAGTTAACATGTAGCCATTGTATTGGCGGGAATGGATATAAATAACTAAAATATGATTATATATGTTTTTTAAAATGTTTTTACATTTATCCAATAAATGATGAAGACTTAAAATACGGAAATAATTCAATTTTAGGCATTTATACCCAAATTTTCACTAATGGTTCACTTATCACCTTTTGATTGTGAACCGTCATTAAATATAGTTTTGATCACTCTTATACATTCTATTGGACCAAATATAACTCTTATTCACAATCAGGACATCAAAATTTACTTTGTGTATGTTTTTGGTATTTTTCTGATAAAGTTCATTTTTTAATAAATAGTGTAAAATGTTGTATTTTAATTCAAACCCTCTTTTTAATCTAATTTATTTATATGATTAGATTATATTTTGAATTGGTTTTAAAGTGAAATTAGAATTTATTTTTACCATTTAATCCAATAGTGGTCGTTGGAATTAATTTCACTTTGAAATCGGACTTAAACTAGTGTCAATCTTTTGATACTTATTGTTTCATAAAAACACGCTATTAGTCATGACATCGGGAATTAATTATTAAATTAAATATTGTGACTTATATGTTTTGAATTTTGTAAAATAGACTTCATTTCTGAATTCAGAATATCAAATATAGCTTAGGGTGAATTTTTGGTATTTTTCTGAAAAACATCAATTTTTGATGAATAGTGAAACCACTAAGTGGTACTTATAAAAACTGATTTTTCATTTAGATGAAATTTTACCACCTCTGTGTTTTGAATTTAAAAAATCTGACATACATGGTTTTCATTAAGAAGTAAAATGTGGTTCAATGGGATTAAAATAATTTTTTGGTGAATAGTTACTTATTAAGTTTTAATCGCGATTAGAGGTAATTAGTGTAGTTTAAGGTAAAAATAATGTTTTATTAATATGAGATGAGCTTGACACATTTCCTACCCTTATTGAATGTGTAATTTCCGACCAAGACAATCCATGGGTAAACTTGGGGACCCCATGGAGCCACATTGGTTGGAAAATACCATAAATACCTTTTTATTAAATGTTAAAGTAAAAAATAACAAAAACATAATATGTTTTACT
This sequence comes from Viscum album, assembly GCA_963277665.1. NCBI lineage: Eukaryota > Viridiplantae > Streptophyta > Magnoliopsida > Santalales > Viscaceae > Viscum > Viscum album. The sequence goes on along the minus strand of OY728127.1, from coordinate 836,873,105 downwards.
AAAATAATTTTTACATGGGGTTATACAAGTCAGAGTTTTGACTATAAATAGTCATTGGAATGAAAAAATTATTTCCTATATCATAGTATTTTTTTATAATTTTTAGACATTAAATAAATTAAATTATTTATGACATCATGATGATGTAGCGATGACCTCATTATTTAACGATTTAAATAAAATGGAAAGATAATGTAATATCTAAGACCTACACATGTCAAAAACCTATTGGATGAGTGGATTTAGAACCCTTATCACCATATCCTCAAATAATATCAATGTGTGACCTCTTAAATCTGAATACCATTATAAAATAAAGTGACTTTTCTTTACCTTCCAAGAGTGCCCCTCCTCTCCTCTTATAAAAGGCCCCCACCTCTACCTCCTTACCCACACTACCAAAGCCTTTGGATCAGCCAAACCCTACTCATTTTGTCTCTACACTTCCCTATCTTACTCATTGAATCATCACTATGGGAATAAGTCTTCCCAAGGAAGCCTTTGAGCTCAAACCAAAGGGAGTTACCTGATTTTAAGGTAATGTCTTCACTTGAGTCCTTTTGTTTTATTTTGCTTCTCCAACCCCCTAAAATCTTTTTATTCATTTCATTTGTAACAACTCCAGTATCATCAATATACTAGGATGTTGTTATAATAATGATTTGAGCTACAATTACACACACCTACATCTAATGGTTAAAAAACATATTGTTTCCGTGGATGGAAAATTTCGGCCTCCCGAATCGATGATTGTTCAACATTCTTTTAACACCTTCAAAGGTGGAAATTAAAATGAAACTATATTTATATATGATATATAATATGTTTATGTTTTCCTTAAGCTTCTGTATTTTTCATTTTGGGAATACCTTTATAGTTTCCATTATGGGTAAATGCGATAACTTCATTTAAGGAAGTGCGGACTACCGCCCCCTCAAAGTGATTTGATTCGTTAATGCCATATGTGGGACGTATAAAGGATGGATTTAAAGTTATTATATATGATGTTATACTGAAATTATAATATACCTCTATATCATTATTATTTCTTTCCATTAAATTATGAGATAGAAATGAAAGTAGTGTTCATGCGTACGTACGACTTACCCACTAGTAGAAAAATCATTTTTAATTTCGTCAATTTGACGTCGGTTTCTTATAAACTGACGTAAAATATTTTTGCGGATACGTTTTGGCATCAGTTTTTTAAAAACCGACACCAAAAACCAAAAAAAAATAGTTTTGGCATCGGTTTTTAAAAAAACCGACGCGAAAAAATAAAAAAAAAAGTTATGACGTCGGTTTTTATTAAAACAGACGCCAAAAATGTAAAAACATTTTACAGTCCTATAGGTAATTCCCTAAGCTTTGATTTGACTGGTCATGGAGCAAAAACGGAGTTACGGATTAAATGTTATTGATGTTGGAAGTTGATCTTTTCTAAAAAAACTGTTAATTAAGTCCAACTTTCAAAGGCCATAACATTTAATCCGTAACTCCGTTTTAGCTCCATGACCAGTCAAATCGAAGATTAAAATTTTTTCTAAAACATAGAAATTTTTTTATGTTTTGACGTCGGTTTTAACAAAAACCGACGCCAAAAAAAACTTTTTTGTTTTTCGTGTCGGTTTTTAAAAAAACTGATGCCAAAAATAATTTTTTTACTTTTCACGTCGGTTTTCATAAAATCGGATGCCAAAACGGTTTTTCTATTCTTCGCATTGGTTTTTTAAAAATCCGATGCAAAAAACAATTTATTTTTACTTTTCGCGTCGGTTTTAAAAAAAACCGACGCGAAACGTATTTTTTTATCTTTTTAGCATTAGTTTATTTAAAAACCAATGTAAAATATTTTTTCTGATAGGTTTTTGCGTCGGTTTTTTAAAAACCGATGCCGAAAACTAAAAAAATATTAGTTTTGGCGTCGGTTTTTAAAAAAACCGATGTGAAAAAATAATGAATAAATTGTTTTGGCTTCGGTTTTTTTAAAACCGACGCGAAAAAATAAAAAAAAAGTTATGACGTCAGTTTTTATGAAAACTGATGAAAAAAATGTAAAAATATTTTACATTCCTATATATAATTCCTTAATCTTTGATTTGACTGGTTGTGGAGCAAAAACGGAGTTACGGATTAAAATTTATGGACGTTGGAAGTTGATCTTCTCTAAAAGAAGTCTTAATTAAGTCCAACATTCAAAGGCCATAACTTGTAATCCGTAACTCCGTTTTAGCTCCACGACCAATCAAATCAAAGCATAAGAAATTTTATAAAACATTATAATTTTGTTTTATGTTTTTGCGTCGGTTTTTAAAAAAACTGAAAAACTGACGTGAAAAACAATTTATTTTTACTTTTGGCGTCGGTTTTTTTTAAAAACCGACGCGAAACGTAATTGTTTTTATCTTTTTAGCATCAGTTTATTTAAAACCAATGCCAAATATGATATCGATTGCAATTTTTGGCGTCAGTTTTCATAAAAAACTGACGACAGAAGACCAATATATATCCTCTTTTGCATCGGTTTCAAACAATACCGCCGCCAAATAGTATTCACTAATACGCGGGATCAAAATTTCAATTTTTTTCACAACGCGCGTTTAACTTTTTAAAATACCGCCTATATTTTCATACAACTCAATCGAAAATATTTTCATTTACTATATATATATCTATTTCTCCTTCATTCATCATTTTCATCCTTTTCGATTCAATCAAGTTTTCAATGCGGCATCAATCGTTAATTTGAATACGGTACATATTCTATTCATTCATTTTCTTTATTATTAATGTCCTTCATTTATAAGAAACTTGATTAGATTTCATATACCTATGATTTAATTTTATTATCGTGTTAAAAATATAAAACATTCGGATGACATTTACCAAGCTTGGTGTAAGTTTAACTATCGATTGTCATTTTTATTATCACATGAGATCTACGCTAAATATAAGAGATATGATGATAAACAACATATCATTTAAATGGAAGATTGAAAAATAATTGAAATTTGTTTGAAGTATTATGTATATTTTATATCATTTGGTGTATGTGATTTTAACTTGTGTTTATCTTGTTTTCTTTAAAACATATTGTATCAATCGATACTTTGACATGTTCAACTTCTAACGGCCATAACTTTTTATTCGTAACTTCGTTTTACCTCCACGACCAGTCAAATCGAAGATTAGGAAATGCTCTAAAACATCGAACAATATAAATTACTTTTTGCAGTCTGTTTTTGTAAAAACCGACTACAAAAATAAGTTTTTTCCATTTACGGCGTCGGGTTTTTTCATGAACCGACGCCGAAACTATTTTTTAAACTTTTTGGCATAGGGTTTTAAGGAAACCGATGCCAAAAATGACGCGGTTGAGTTCATTTGGCATCAGTTTTTTACAAAACCAACGCAAAAAAGAAATTGAAAATTGTTTTTGGCATCGGTTTACAAAAACCGATGTAAAAAGTCGTATTTTTTACGTCGGCGACTTCAACGTCGGTTAAAAACCGACATAAAAAATAAAAAAAACCGAGGTTAAAGACCTTTTTTCTACTAGTGACCGTCTCCATGAACGGTGCATTTCATTTCTTATCCCCAAATGTAATGTACTATTAAAAGTACATGTATATAATGGATATATATGATGAATGATACATCTAAATGATTAATATAATTCTGGAATTAAAATATACATACCTATCATTTAGTTGTAATTCCATTAATATGACAAAGAAATGAATGTAGCGTTCATGCGTACGTACGGCTTACCGTCTCCATGAACGGTGCATTTAATTTCTTACCTCTAAATATTTATGTAATATTATAAATACATGTATATGTTGGATATATATGATATATATGATATCCAAATCAAGAATGTCATTCTGGATATAACGAACCTTTGACCACACGAACAACATGTAATTGTAAGAAGTCCACTTTCGACTTAAGAACCAAATATCGACAAAACAATCATTATTAACTAAAACGATTACATAATGATTATGACATGGTAATAAGTGATATAAAAGTAATAATGAACTTGAAAAAGGTTCTTAAGAAAGTAGAAATTAACTCAATTTTATTATTCAGGACATTAAAGAATGATCGAGTCAAGTCGGACCTGAGGTAAGGGACTTCGTCTTAATCTCCTTTCATTTAGGCATATATTGTTTTATACACAACTTTCTTTTATACGGTGTATAAACCCCTTTGACTTTTACTTTTATACAAAATGAATATTTTTCCACGAAGTGTTTTATAAAACGACAAAACGGAATGTTTCTTTTAACGTACGCGGTGACAACGGCCTTTTCCGCCACTGTGAGTATTATTTGGTCTTTGGCTTCCTGAACAAGCCGTAATGTTATTTTAAAAAATGAAATAATTACCATATACTGTTTTATGTATTTTGGTATTGAAAATGTTTTTTTTATAATGGATTTGTTATGTCAATATATTTAAGTGATATATTGTGATCAAAGTGTGGAAATGTTTTCTTTCCATTATATTTGTTTTATGCCTTATGATTTTTATAATGGTACTTGGACATTTGACGGGTGGTTACGTGATAAACCATATGACGGGTGGTTCCGTGAATACCAGGACGAGTGGTTACGTTATAACCTCCAATACATTGGGTATGGAAGTTGGCCATATGGCTATTCCATTAATTATGTATGGATATTGGCCGTATGGCTATTCTATTAGGTGATATGTGTGGAAGTCGACCGTATGGTTATTCCACTTAAGTATGTTTATGTCCCATGTTACCTTTATATGTTATGTGTTCTTTATATGGGTTTTATGGTAATCCTTCGGTTACAAAAAGGTAAGTAATGATATTTTATTCAGTGAAGAGTTTTTAATACTTCATGAAGGTGAATGTATTACTTTGATAAGGTTATACATGGTTTACTTGATGTTTGAAAAACTAACAGTTTTCATTCTTTGTGTATCCCTTACTGAGCTTTTTAAGCTCACCCCAAGTTTTTTTGAAATGTTTTTCACAGGAAATAATGTGGAATAGGGTCAAGGATGGGATCAAGGGAAATTCATGCTATATAAAACATAGAACTAGACATGTTTATTTTAAGAGTTTTTATTTTATAGAAACTTAGTAGAAGTGTCAACTTTGTAATCATATGAGATTTAATAGTTATATCCTAATTCTCTAAAACTCTAAACCTGAAAAGATCCTCAATGTTAATTATTCATTTAATTCAATATTAAGTAATGTTTAAGGCTGGGGCCTTATAAGGACCCTCATGTAGATGAATTGAATAGTTAGAAAATAGTTCCCCAACTATGAAAAATATCTCTATACCACATCAAGGTATCCTCATAGTTTAAAAAAATCATGCATCTTCTTGTGAACCTTCTATTTAGCCTCTTATTCATATAATATAGTTTCTAGGATGTGTTTCATGGCTCCCAAAAACATTGCTCAGACCATGAACCTATTGAAAATCCATAATAACAATAAAAATGTTCGACAGACCCTCCAAAAAAAACTAAATAAAATACACTCATAAAATTATTAAAAAACATGTAACATAGACGAAAACATCGGTTTTATAGTTTAAATCAACACCAATACACATAACAATAAAATGGAAAATGGATTTTCTAATCGTGTGTATGGAAGACCACCACCTTGTGAAATGATTTCATTCTAGTTTCATTTACTTCCTCTCGTGGTTTAAAATTTTGATTCAAATAATCGTTTTATTTTATATATATGATTTATTTATTGTATTTATGATTTATTAATTATTATATAACACACTCTTTCATGATTTCCTTTTTTGGGTAACAAGATAACATAGTTTTTTGTTCATGTGGACTACCACCAACTCAATGTCATTTGATTCATTTATATTATACATGGAATCTATTAAAGATTATTTTAGTAATCATATATAATAAATATGAAATTATAATTATACTATATTGGTAATATATTTATATTTTTTTTATATTCATAACACATTCAATATTATATGAAAATGGAAACAACATTTATACGTATGTATGGCCAACCATATCTTTGATTGGTGTATTTCATTTTATATTAATATCTTTTATATATTATTATAAATAATTATATTCTTAATAAATAATATATTTTTATCATGTTATTCATTAATTAATTAATTAATTCATCATTAAATTATGTGGATCAGGAATTACATAAAAGAACATATACAAAAAACAAAATTTTATATTAAAAGAAACATAACATTTACATGGAATTGTAAAAAAAAGATAATATAATTTCATAGTATAATCATATAAGGTATCCGATATAATAATATTTTTTGGTGGTATTTTCATTATAAACTAATATATATTATATAAGAGGTTTGAACATGTATATAGAATGTCATGACTTAAGGTAAGAGTTTTCTAATCTCACATTTATTATTGAAGACATATTCATTATTTAACACGAAATTAATTTAGGTGGTGTATATACATCCCATGAATGTATTATATGATTATTATTATGAATATTTTATGTATTTTCCTATTCATTCTAATATGTTTTTTTCATAGGGATTATGGTTCAAATGTTATGAAATTTGTAATGTAATTTTTATTAATTTTACTTATTTGATATGCATTCCTTATTATACAAACATATTTTTATATGATGTGTATATAATTATCATTGACATTTCATATAATTAATCTACTTATTTTCATTATATTTTAAAAATGATGTTATTTTATTCTTTCATTGTTACAATAATTCAATGTTACCAAAGTGGTAATAGTTTATTAGAAAATTTTCGTTGTTTATGAGGATTAGTTATGACTATGTTTCAATTGATGAATTCATATAACCCCATTCTAAAGAGTATCCTCTAATTTTATTATCAAATTATAATTAAATACATATTTATCTAATAAAACCATTTATACACTTATTATTATTTAAATTAATGAATTATTTTTTTAACAAAATCAGAATTTTTTCAAATTTCGGTCAAAAATATATGATCATAAAAACTTGTGTATTCTAAAAATTTTCTCATATTTTGTATACTTTTAACCTATGTTAATTTGAAAAATATTAACCATGCCTTACCATTTCAATAAAATGGGGATTAAAAAGAAACTTCTTGTAATATTTTATACGAGTCACTTTTCTATACATTATACACCACAAATGTTATGTTTTTCATGTGTATATTTATCCGCTAACATGACCATCCTTAAATAGAAGAACCATTTTGAACATTACAAGATTTAATTTTAGGGAAACATGTATCAAGTATTATTAACATTATTTTTATTTGGTTTTAAATGATAAGGATAATGATAAATGTTTTTTTCTAAAAAAGTGTTTTAAATAACTTTAGAAGATTCATTTATAGGATTCAATTTAATTTTAATAGAAATGTTTTAAAAAAATAATTAATTTTCCATTGTATGATTTCAATTTTATTTTAAATTAAATAGTTTTCAAAAGGTTTTCAATATTATATTATTATTTATATATGATATTTTATAATAAATTGTTTTCAAAATATTCTAATGACTACATTATATGTTCTCAATATTATTTTTAAATAAATAGGATTAAAAATATTTTGATGAATACATTATATGTTTTACAAATAATTTTCAATTATTTGGTTGTTAAAAATATATCAATATTACTTTATATGTTTTCAATGATATTATTAGCGAAATTATTTTTTAACAGTTCTTGAGCTTCCTTTTTACATTTTTTTGGTTATATTAAAATATATTGTATTCAAAAAATTTCCTATATTTCATTATCAATTTTCAAGTTTATTTTCCAAGGAAATGGTTTTTAAAGGGATTTATGTTCAAAAATTGAACATTCCAAATCAGTAAGGTTTTTTACCTTATGAAATGATTTTTTGTTTTCTAAAAGATTCTATTTATGTTTTTCAATGTTATTATCAATGGAATGGATTTCGAATAAGATTAATATTTTAAAAAATTCATTTTCATTAAAATTTTATATTAAATTATTAATGTTCCATGAAATATTTCAAAATCATTCATCATGTATGGAATCATTCATTGATAAATTTTTTGATATAAAAATTATATTATACAAGGTTACAATTCATATTCATTCACTAAATGATTTATATTTTTATGGAATTAAGTAGATTAAAGTTGTTTCTATTACATAGGTAATATGATTATGAAACCCACTAAAATTCATGGGCTGTGATTAGATGAAATTATTATGAATATTATATATATAACACATTTTATTATATGAATAAATTTTTATAAAACCAATTTTGTTTAATGTGTTATGTTTTTATGTCTGGGGAAACCATCACTTTTAATATAAGAGGATATGATGACTCATTTATTATTTTATTAAACAAGTATGTTTTATTTCACTTTGTTATAGGGTTAACATATATCTCTCGCTTATGAATTTGGTAATGATTTGCATCTACTGAGATATAATTGGAAATATCAGGTTTTGAACTCAGTTTAGAAAAGGACATTGTCTTGTAATATAATCATTTGAATGAACTTTGACTAGTAAGATGGATTAAGGAGTGAATATATTCCAATAAGAAGAAAATTAAGTGAATGGGAATGGTGGAGTGTCTCATATTGTCAATGTATCCCAAAAGACATTTAATAAAAGGATTTGGTAGTGTTTGATGACTTAAAATGATTTAGATTATATTTTTACATATAAACCAAAAATTCCAAGTATTTTTCCAAGGATTAACTCTAAATGATTATGCTTCTGAATCCCATATGATTGATGTCTTACAAAATTCCAAATATATTACATCACTCATGTTTTTGATATTGGATATGTAGGGAATGATCTTCAAATGATACTATCATAATCTCATAACCATATGATCCTATTATTCTTACATATCATATTTATTTACCTTTGTTATGTATTTGAGCTAACCTTTTCTTATACATTCATTCCACATGATATAAAAAGTGTTTTTAATTATAAGTTCTAGATTTTATGATCGCTATGGGAATCATTGTAGATCATTAAAAATGATAAAATATTATGTTCCATGTTTCATTATACCCAAAAATACTGTGGTTCTATAGAATATAACATTTTAATTTACTGATATTCATATAAAATTATTTAATATACCTATATGTAAATCCTAAGTCTCTATTATTGGTGACATAGAAATGGATAAGTTGTCATTTGGAAACTATTATGAGAATATTTTAGTCAGATACCCAGAGTTATTTCTATGGATATGTTTCTGGTTATGTAACAGCCCGAGATTTTATGAAAAATATTCTTTTTAATTTTATTAATGTCTTGTGTTGTACGCTACACCAAAAGGAGCTTGCACAACACGCATCCTTGACTTTCCTTGCATTACACGCAATCACGACCTTCCTCGATAGCGTGTGTAGTACGCAATACCGAATTTCACTAAACAACGATATGCTATTAAAATATTATTATAACTAGCCGTTATGAATAGTAATATTCACCTTTTAAAATTTTAGAAATTTTAGCTCTCAAAATGGACTTCATTTTTGGATTCAGAGTATCGAATTTAGCCTAAGGTGAAATTTTGATACTTTTCGGATAACTTCCATATTCTGATGAATAGTGAAAATTACTAAATTATAATTAAAAACATCTTTTTTAATAAAAATAATTAATAGTGATAAATTATTAATTTGAGTTGTTTTAAAGTATATTTAGAATATATTTTTACAATTTAATACAATTTTGGTCATTGTATGTAATTTCACATTTAAACCAGTTATAAACAAGTGTCAATCTTTTGATAGATATTGTTTCTTAAAAACACGCTATTTGTTTTAACAACGGGATTTAATTATAAAATTAATTAATGCAACTTCTATGTTATTAATTTGGTAAAATAGACTTCATTTTTGAATTCGGAATATGAAATATAGCTTAGGATGAAATTTTGGCATTGTTCTGAAAAACATCAATTTTTGATGAATAGTGAAACTACTAGGTGGTAGTTAAAAAACTGAATTTTTCATAAAACTGAATTTTTCCTCTTCTGTGAATGGAATTTCAAAAATCTGAGAGACACGATTGATGTCAGTAAGTAAAATGTGGTTCAATGAGATGAAAATAATTTTTGGTGAATAGTAACATTTTACTTTTATTTACCACGGTTAAAAGTAAATAGGGTAATTAAGGGTAAAAATGATATTAATATTACCCTAACACATGTCCTAATCCAATTGGACAATTTTATCTCGACCAAAAACAACCTTAAGTGTAAATTATTATCATTTAGGCCCACTTGGGTTAGATTAGGACATTTATTATTAATTTATTTAAAGAAGGGTTAAAATAGTTAAAATCAATGTTTAATAAGTAAATCATTTTTAATATGGGGTTATACATAAGATAAATTCGACTATAAATATTAATTAGAAAGCTAAATAGAGTTAATATATAATGGTATTTTATTCGTAATTTTTATACTTTAAATAATTTAATTTATTTATGACACAATTATGATGCAGTAATTATCTTATTAATGAAATATTGACATAATTGATGTTATAAACACCAAAATAAATGTAATTTGAGACTTTTTATGAATTACACTAATTTTCTAGTTTACTATGATATATTAGTGTTGATTTAATCAACTTGGTTAGTACATATAATTCTGTTATGACTTTCACAAAAATCATATATCAAATAGTGTCAAAATTGACACAAAATAGTTTTTAAATCCAAAATTATATTATTAATTGTTATTTTATTCCTAAAAATATAAGGTTCGGACAAATGACTTAGATAAGGATATATATATATTAGTAATAAACAATTTGGGGTTCGTTTGGCATGTTATAGTAAGTGTATTAACCATATAGTGAAAGAAAACAAAAAGACACGTTAAAAGTTAAATTATTTAACTTAGAGTTAAATCTAATTGATAAGGTTAAAATAACATCCTAAACTTGTCTAAATCCTATTGGTTGATAGGATTTCGACCCATCCCCACTTTAGCTTAGAAATAAGACCCTTTGGAACCATTATAAACCGATTTTGACTTTAATATAAAATAATATTTTGAGGTATTCCTAAGGTGCCCCTCTCCTCCCTTATAAAAGGGTACCTCCTTCCCCTCCTCCTCACACCAATTTGAGAACTCAAGCTCGTCCAACCCCTGCCATTTTCTCCTCTCCACTTCCATAGAATAATCCTAGAGGTACTATTCTTCTTCAAATACCAATCATATTTCCCTAAGTGGAGGATTCAAAGAGGTGTTTCAAAGAAGAGGTAATATCCATTACCGATCTTTTCAATTTATTTCTTATTCAACTTCTTCTTCTTTAGTTGTTTCATTATAAAGTAATAACATCAGTATTACTTACATACTTATATGTTATTATAAATATGAAACAACCCTAATTCACCTTCTATCCATCCTACGGAAAAATTAAATCACCGCGCGTGCGTACGTACGGAATACCGTCTCCACACCGTGGTGTAATCTATTTTCCGCCACCACCTTACCTGGATGGGTATAATGGTGTAAAGAATAACTATACATAGTTATTACAACATCATATTGATTCTGATATATTGTATAATACACTCCAATTCAATTCAATATTTATGGAAATGATATCATCGCTCGTGCGTACGTACGGACTACCGTCTCCACGACGCGATGAGATTCATTCTCCATGTTAACCATTTAAGAATGATTATAAAGTATATATAAGAAATAATAATGAAATATATGACATTATAAAGCTACTGGATTTATGTATATGTATATATATATATATATGTATGTCATCTACTTACTTCCATTCAAGACAATAAGGAAAGGAAAAGAGCATTCATGCGCACGTACGGACTACCGTCTCCATGAACGGTGTTTTTCATTTCATTTATCTATGTATTATATATATATATACTAAATATATATGATATATAAATCATATTTTATATTCTGGAAGTAAGTAAATCATGATATAAGTAATAATAATGTCAATAACAACAAGTCAAAACACCTACGATAAATGAAACGATTTTACCCAAAACGCTTCTTTAACATGGAATTTACAAAAGAGCGGGTAATATAATGTCATAAGTGAACCATATATGATATCATAACAATGAATATGATTCTGTAATAAGTCAATGACATTATTTAAATCATTATATAGGAGGTTCAGACACATACGAAGCAAATCGGACCTATGGTAAGGGAAATATCACAATCTCATTTTTATTCGAGATTGTTTATACTTTGGTATTTACTGGGGTGTATTTTATCATCCAAATCCATGGTCCCTCAATATGTAATATTATTTCCATCCTTCTACAATAGTTTATAACCAATTTTACCCTTCGATGAGTTTATTTGTAAAAGATATGAAAGGAATCTTTTGTCGTTTTTTCGTACGAGGTACTTTTTGACTTTTCCGAAAAAAGTACGAAGAATGTTTTTTTAACTTATACGGCATGAATGGATTTTTAAAACATTTTTTCCAAGAAGCTTACTTTACAAGTTTTCAAGTTTATTTTTAATAAAATTCTTTTAGTTTAAAATTTTATGACATGTTAAGAAAGGAAAATATTTTTGAAGTAAAAAAATAATATTTTCCTCAAGAATGGAGTTCAAGTGTTTTATCAAAATTATTTTCCATCTAAGATAATAAAGGGTTCTGTTTCAATCCCTATTATTACATGGATTTGATTATGTTTTGATGGAAATATTTTTATGAATTCCATTATCTTATATGAATTGTTTTATGATGTCATGTTGATTAAAAATCCCATTTTTATTACATGGGTTATGCAATGATGTATGATTTATGATTTTGTGGCACACATAAGAATGGTATCATTATGAGATGGGTGGGACCTATATCTCCCTCCAATGAATTGGGTAAAGATTTTATATCTCATGACATAGACATGGCTGGAATGGTAGGTTATACCGGTTCAGTGAAACAGGACTGAAACGAGGGTTACTCGATTCAGAAAGGGACCTTGTCCACTAAGATAGTCTTGGCAATGAGTCTTGACTAACAAGAAATGATTCTCTATGATTATGTGTGAATGCCACAAAGTTTCATGTTTTAAGTTATGATTATTGTGATTACATTTCACTACCATGATTTATCCCATGTTATGAAATTATGCTCTCTTTTGCAGGTTATGATTTCCAAAATGTTATGTTCTTATGAATACGATGTGAATGATATTTCTTTTGCTTACCCTTACTGAGCATTTGAGCTCACCCTTTTATGTTTTCTTTTCCCCAGGATATAAAGAAAGGTTTTAGGTAAAAAAAAGGAAGATCTTTATGGGAGATGTTGAAGATCTTTCACCACGATTAGAAGATTTTATTCCGAGTTTCCGAAGACACTAAACTATTACGATCCTTGTGTGTGTGTTTTTGTTATGTACTAAGTATTCCGCAAAAGTAATGTAATGTCCATGTACGATAAGATTAGGGTCTCTACAGTTGATATCAGAGGAATGGTTTAGTCAACCTTTGGAAACTAGGATGCGAAAACGTTAGTGAGATCCCTAGAGATATTTCTAAGGTATGTCTATGGATGTCCCTAAGGTTAAGTATACGTATAGGTTATAGTACTAGAATTACGCTAATGATCATAGAATTAAACCTAAGATGTTAGATATTTAAGTTACTCCCCCTTTATTATGTTGTTTTCCCTAGCATGATTTTTTCCTCTCACAAGATTCTTTTTCTGTTTTAGTTAATGGAGGGAACAAGAAGGAATTCGGTTAATATTGAATCCAATGGAAAAATTGGTGACTATGAGAAACAAAATTGTGTAATCCCTATAGAGAAAGATCTAGTGATTATTCCAAATCAGTCATCGCGATATATGATTAACAAGGTGAAATTTAGTGTTATGCCTAATTCATCAAAGAAGAGGAAGATAAACTATTATGCATGTTCACATGTTGAGGAGCATAAAGAAAAGAAGATTGAGATTTCTAAAGAAGGGATGAAGAACCTTGAAGAATACCTCAAATGGAGGAACCGATGTTATCTGTGTGGAGAAAAGGGTCATAGAGTGACAGAATGTTATGGAGTTCAATGCATTATTTGTGGGGAACATGGGCATTACCCAACTCAATGCCCTGACCGAAAAAGTTACTTCTAAATCAAGGAAGGGCTTATTCAAGGACAATAATTGAAGAGGATGGATTGAAGTGTTTATGTATTGGTATTCAAGAATAATGTTGTTGAGGTACTTTTATTGTTGTATTATTCTATTGTGGTTTTCAATAATTTTAAGGTACCGGTAACCATGAAAAGTGATTCAAATATTTTTGAAAGTAGATGATATGCGCATAATGAAGGGATAAGGAGAAAATGAAATGTTTGACAGTATTCATGAGCTCATGATTAATATAAGGACTAAGTGATATCATGGTTTGAGTATATAGAATTTTGAGGATTTTGGTATGTGGAAGGTGTTAACTTTTAACTACATTCAAGTTTTCACTATGGTTCAATGGGTATTCAAGAGAATACATGATTAAGGTCTTTGAATGTTTGGAATGTGACCAACAAGACATATCTTATTATATGTGGGGATCAACGACAGTATTAAATCTCTGTTAATCGTTGTCACTATATCATGAGAGTGGACTGCAGTATTATGGATAAGCCTAAAGATTAGAATGGATATAGTTGGACATAAGTTAGTATTATTTAAGGATAGAAGATTTTTGATATTATTGATGGGATGTTATAGTAATATAGTTTTAGAAAAAGGACAACCTGCAGGACGGGCGTCAACCCATCGCTTCGGACAAGGCTGTAGGAATCGAACCCACAACCGAAGTGCGACTGGCCTTTATCACCTACCACTGACCTACAGGAAGTCCCTGTTTAGTAGAAACTAGTTTTATTATATTAATCAGTATGATATGTGAAGTATATGTTCATTTTAGGAACCATATATGATTAATCTCACTATAGAATGACTTATGTATATTTAATAACTTTTTGCTAACCTTTTTGTTTGAGACAGATGGAATGACCCGTCATTCTCTCACAAGATCTGCTAACACTTCACGAATAACAAATTCAACTTCATTTATATAAGAGATGAAGTGGAAATTGTTCAAGGCATGAACAACAGTGAGATTGTACCAAAATAAAGAAAGTATTTATTCTAATTCAAATTTTCAACTTTAGGGAAATGATCTTGAAAACCAAAAATGTTGTCCTAGTGATCTTATACCTGATGAATCAGATGGTACCTTAGATCGTCACAAATTTATGGATTTGTGATTACTGGATTTTCTATAGACATGTTCTCTACCACTCTCCATCAGAACATGATGGTTAGATTTCTCTTCCATATCCATATTTTCACCTATGTAGAAACCCAGTGATTAGATTATTTGGGTAACAGTTACGTTTCATACTTTTGTTTTTAAAGATTGGTTTTGATATTCCATTTTAGGATGTGGGTTTCTATTAAAGAAAATTTCGAATAGTAAACAATTTATAACCCCGACGAATTTCGAGGGCGAAATTCATTTTAAGGGGGGTAGAATGTAACAGCCCGAGATTTTATGAAAAATATTCTTTTTAATTTTATTAATGTCTTGTGTTTTACGCTACACCAAAAGTAGCTTGCACAACACGCATCCTTGACTTTCCTTGCATTAGACGCAATCGCGACCTTCCTCGATAGCATGTGTAGTACGCAATACCGAGTTTCACTAAACAACGATATGCTATTAAAATATTATTATAACTAGCCGTTATGAATAGTAATAAACACCTTTTAAAATTTTAGAAATTTTAGCTCTAAAAATGGAATTCATTTTTGGATTCAGAGTATTGAATTTAGCCTAAGGTGAAATTTTGGTACTTTTCGGATAACTTCCATATTCTGATGAATAGTGAAAATTACTAAATTATAATTAAAAACAACTTTTTAAATAAAAATAATTAATAGTGATAAATTATTAATTTGAGTTGTTTTAAAGTATATTTAGAATATATTTTTACAATTTAATACAATTTTGGTCATTGTATGTAATTTCACATTTAAACCAGTTATAAACAAGTGTCAATCTTTTGATAGATATTGTTTTTTTAAAAACACGCTATTTGTTTTAACAACGGGATTTAATTATAATATTAATAAATGAAACTTCTATGTTACGAATTTGGTAAAATAGACTTCATTTTTTAATTCGGAATATGAAATATAGCTTAGGATGAAATTTTGGCATTGTTCTGAAAAACATCAATTTTTGATGAATAGTGAAACTAATAAGTGGTAGTTAAAAAACTGAATTTTTCATAAAACTTAATTTTACCGCTTCTGTGAATGGAATTTCAAAAGTACGAGAGACACGATTGATGTCAGTAAGTAAAATGTGGTTCAATGAGATGAAAATAATTTTTGGTGAATAGTAACTTTTTTACTTTTATTTACCACGGTTAAAAGTAAATAGGGTAATTAAGGGTAAAAATGATATTAATATTACCCTAACACATGTCCTAATCCTATTGGGCAAGTGTATCTCGACCAAAAACAACCTTAATTGTAAAATATTATCATTTAGGCCCACTTGGGTTAGATTAGAACATTTATTATTAATTTATTTAAAGAAGGGTTAAAATAGTTAAAATCAATGTTTAATAAGTAAATCATTTTTAATAAGGGGTTATACATAAGATAAATTCGACTATAAATATTCATTAGAAATCTAAAAAGATTTCCTATATAATGGTATTTTATTTGTAATTTTTAGACTTTATATAATTTAATTTATTTATGACACAATTATGATGCATTAATTATCTTATTAATGAAATATTGACATAATTGATGTTATAAACACCAAAATAAATGTAATTTGAGACTTTTTATGAATTCCACTAATTTTATAGGTTACTATGACATATTAGTGTTGATTTAATCAACTTGGTTCGAACATATAATTCTGTTATGACTTTCACAAAAATCATATATCAAATAGTGTCAAAATTGACACAAAATAGTTTTTAAATCAAAAATTATATTATTAATTGTTATTTTATTCCTAAAAATATAAGGTTCGGAAGAATGACTCAGATAAGGATATATATATTAATAATAAACAATTTTGGGTTCGTTTGGCATGTTATAGTAAGTGTATTAACCATATAGTGAAAGAAAACAAAAATACACGGTAAAAGTTAAATTATTTAACTTAGAGGTAAATCTAATTGATAAGGTTAAAATAACACCCTAAACATGTCTAAATCCTATTGGTTGATAGGATTTCGACCCATCCCCACTTTAGCTTCGAAATAAGACCCTTTGGAACCATTATAAACCGATTTTGACATTAATATAAAATAATATTTTGAGGTATTCCTAAGGTGCCCCTCTCCTCCCTTATAAAAGGGTACATCCTTCTCCTCCTCCTCACACCAATTTAAGCACTCATGCTCGGCCAACCCCTGCCATGTTCTCCTCTCCACTTCCCTAGAATAATACTATATGTCCTGGTCTTCTTCAAAGACCAATCTTAGTTCCCTAAGTGGAGGATTCAAAGAGGCGTTTGAAAGAAGAGGTAATATCCATTACCGATCTTTTCAATTTCTTTCATATTCAACTTCTCCTTCTTTAGTTGTTTCATTATAAAGTAATAACATCAGTATTTCTTACATACTTATATGTTATTATAAATATGAAACAACCCTAATTCACCTTCTATCAATCCTACGGAAAAATGAAATCACCGCGTATGCGTACGTACGGAATACCGTCTCCACGCCGTGTTGTAATCTATTTTCCGCCACCACCTTACATGGATGGGTATAATGGTGTAATGAATAACTATACATAGTTATTACAACATCATATTGATTCTGATATATTGTATAATCCACTCTAATTCAATTCAATATTTATGGAAATGATATCATCGCTCGTGCGTACGTACGGACTACCGTCTCCACGACGCGATGAGATTCATTCTCCATGTTAACCATTTAAGAATGATTATAAAGTATATATAAGAAATAATAATGAAATATATGACATTATAAAGCTACTGGATTTATTTATATATATATATATGTATGTCATCTACTTACGTCCATTCAAGACAATAAGGAAAGGAAAACAGCGTTCATGCGTACGTACGGACTACCGTCTCCATGAACGGTGTTTTTCATTTCATTTATCTATCTATTATATATATATATACTGAATATATATGATATATAAATCATATTTTATATTCTGGAAGTAAGTAAATCATGATATAAGTAATAATAATGTCAAGAACAACAAGTCAAAACACCTACGATAAATGAAACGATTTTACCCAAAACGCTTCTTTAACATGGAATTTACAAAAGAACAGGTAATATAATGTCATAAGTGAACCATATATGATATCATAAAAATGAATATGACTCTGAAATAAGTCAATGACATTATTTAAATCATTATACTAGAGGTTCGGACACATACGAAGCAAATCGGACCTAAGGTAAGGGAAATATCACAATCTCATTTTTATCCGAGATTGTTTATACTTTGGTATTTACTGGGGTGTATTTTATCATCCACATCCATGTTCCCTCAATATTAATATTATTTCCATCCTTATACAATAGTTTATAACCAATTTTACCCTTCAATGAGTTTTTTTGTAAAAGATATGAAAGGAATCTTTTGTCGTTTTTTCGTACGAGGTACTTTTTGACTTTTCCGAAAAAAGTATGAAGAATGTTTTTTTTAACTTATACGGCATGAATGGATTTTTAAAACATTTTTTCCAAGAAGCATCCTTTACAAGTTTTAAAGTTTATTTTTAATAAAATTCTTTTAGTTTAAAATTTTATGACATGTTAAGAAAGGAAAATATTTTTGAAGTAAAAAAATGATATTTTCCTCAAGAATGGAGTTCAAGTGTTTTATCAAAATTATTTTCCATCTAAGATAATAAAGGGTTCTGTTTCTATCCCTATTATTACATGGATTAGATTATCTTGTGATGGAAATATTTTTATGAATTCCTTTATCTTATATGAATTGTTTTATGATGTCATGTTGTTTAAAAATCCCATTTTTATTACATGGGTTATGCAATGATGTATGATTTATGATTTTGTGGAACACATAAGAATGGTATCATTATGAGATTGGTGGGACCTATATCTCCCTCCAATGCATTGGGTAAAGATTTTATATCTCATGAGATAGACATGGCTGGAATGGTAGGTTATACCGGTTCAGTGAAACAGGACTGAAATGAGGGTTACTCGATTCAGAAAGGGACCTTGTCCACTAAGATAGTCTTGGCAATGAGTCATGACTAACAAGAAATGATTCTCTATGATTATGTGTGAATTCCACAAAGTTTCATGTTTTAAGTTATGATTATTTTGTTACATTTCACTACCATGATTTATCCCATGTTATGAAATTATGCTCTCTTTTGCAGGTTTTGATTTCCAAAATGTTATGTTCTTATGAATACGATGTGAATGATATTTCTTTTGTTTACCCTTACTGAGCATTTGAGCTCACCCTTTTATGTTTTCTTTTCCCCAGGATATAAAGAAAGGTTTTAGGTAAAAAAGGAAGATCTTTATGGGAGATGTTGAAGATCTTTCACCACGATTAGAAGATTTTATTCCGAGTTTCCAAAGACACTAAACTATTACGATCCTTGTGTGTGTGTTTTTGTTATGTACTAAGTATTCCGCAAAAGTAAGGTAATGTCCATGTACGATAAGCTTAGGGTCTCTACAGGTTATATCTAATGATAATCCTCTGGGCTTATATATTTAAAATAAGGGGTCATAAAATAGACATCAAATAACTAAATTTTAATTAATATGTGGTTTAATACAAAAATATGATCTAATCACACTATGGATAATCATTTTACGAAGTAGTGGGAACAATAATGTGTTGGGATAATGATGAATATGATAGATAATTTACTAATGAGAAATAAAATGGGATGAACACTAGAATGTATGATATTATGATAATGCATAATCAGTTTTCATAGAATATGTTAATAATGTTTACCTAAACCGAATCTCAGAGTCACCAGCGAATAGAAGTAATGACTATTATATTTTTTTGGTTAATCATTACAATTTATAAATGGGTATTCATTTTCTATTGAGTCATGAATTTGGAATGTAGTTCCCAAGTGAATGACATAGAGGAAAAAAGAAGATTGGTTGACTATGGAAAATAATGAAAGAAATAAAATAAGAACAATAGAAAATGAAAATCTTGTTTAACACAATTAATTAGAATAATGGATTCCATTTTAATCAATGGTTGATGAATGAGTTAAATGACTAATGAAACACCATTATGAAAATCAATGTTTTAAGTGAAAAATAACCCGAATAGAATCATTATAGTTGTATGATTATGCTTTTATGGATGGATATAATGATACTATAGGGGAAATGTTATATTAAATATTTAATAATTAATATGATATTGTATCCTTTAAATTAATTGTGGATATAGTTGAATAATATATCTTATTATTTATTTTTATTCAAGAAATCACTTATATGAATGATGAAATATATAAGGATTGTTCAGTATATGTTTTTAAATAATTATTTAAAATAATATGTTGAATAGTTTCTAGGGATGAAAAATATTATATAATGGAATGGTGAGATAAATGGGGAAGATAATATTAGTGGAAAAATTAACATAATTGGTTTTTTATTTTGAGTTATTTAGGTTTTTTTAATTTAATGTTGGATTTGAATAAGTAAAATATATGGTACTGATTACATTTGAACAAATTGATTAATTTCTGACAAATTAGATTATGTTATCATTGATTATGCTTACAGAAATTTAGGATTTAAGGAACTTATAAAATATTATTTGGAATAAGGAAACATGCATCTTTTTAATAATGATTAATGGTAATTTCAGATATTACCATGATTCAAGAGAATATATATTGAAGGTATTTTCATGTTTTTATGAGACACATATGAGGTAATTTATGATATTAATTGGAGGAATGTTATGATGATATTGAGAAATATAGTGAAAGTATTTCTAATGTTTTGTACATTTATGTTTCATGAAAGTAACAATGATAGCCATTTATGGAAAAATTTACATTTAAATTCAGTTTGGGTTTTAGATATTATTGTTTCGTCTCACTATATAAGGATATGTGCATATTGGATAATTAGATATTACCATTTTTTGTGATAAATATAATTGAATTGACTTAATATTATATTAATCTATCTCCTGATCTTGTAATTCTCGAGAAATTCCAAATTCACCGTTATTTATCGGAAAAAGTGTTGAGGTTAAAATTTATGAGGGCACAATAAATGGATTGACATTCCTAAATGATTGAAATTATTTTATCTTATTAAAATTATATACCATTCGGAAAAAGGGTATATAAATAATTTGTTTTCATGTTATCATCCATTTTGTTGTTATCAATGTCCCCTTTCAAGACTCATTGGGTGATTGATTGGTGATCAATAGAATTCCCATGAGCATGATATATATCACTCTCCATCGGAATGTAATATATTGATTTCCCTCCCATGTCTATTTATTCACCTTCAACATATTTTCTCCCATGTGGAAATTGAGTTATGAGTTACATAGGGAAACTATTATGTTTCCAACATTCCCTTTTTATTTGATATTTTATTTTTCATTATTTTGATGTGGGTTTTTATGAGAGTATGTTACATGAAATAATCATTTGATAACAGAATTGAATTTAAATGGAGGAATTCATTTTAATAGTTGTGGAATATAAAACCCTGAGATTTTTTGAAATTTATTTTCTAATTAATAAAATATTTTTGATAGTTTCATAACACACAGTATATGATATAAAATTTCTAATTGGAAGGAAATAAGTTTTTCTTTCATTAAACACAATACCAAGGAAATAATTCACTACATTAAACAAATATATTAATGTTTGTTGAATGAAAAAATATGATTATCTTGTGTTACACACAATTAAGTGCTCCTTTGACATATTTTGTTTCATGTTAGACTTAGTTTTACCGAACTGCAATATACTCTTTATATTAATGTATTATTATAGAAACCACATAGAAAATTGAATGGATGTTACAAATAAGATTTACCATAATTTCTAGAATTATATAAAATGTGTCATTTGGTTATAAATTATATATTAAGGAATCTACGAACTATTTGAAAATAATGAAATTATTTTTCAAAGAAAACTATTTCTCTATTAAAGACAATATTTTTTCATGATAAATTTCTTAAAAAACATTAATCAATATCATCATTAAAATAAATATATTAAATATTCAATAATATTTTTTAAACTCACACTATTAATTTGAATGGAATATGATAGGAATAAATCCAGTTATTGGAAAAAATAAGGTTTTTTGTGAATGATAGTTATACCAAATTTTAATGTGGAACCTCATTAAATATAATATTTTATAATTATATAATAATTAATTTAGAATATAAGAATAATTTTTAAACTAATATTATGAATATTTTTATTGGGTGATTTTTTTTTATTTTTTTAAAAAGATTCATTTTTTGACTTAATGTGGATGAATACTGAACATAATTTTAAAATTACATTTTCATCTGAATTTATTATATTTTTAAATTATATTTTTAAATGATTTAAAAGTTAATTTGGTAATATTTTACATAATTTAATTCAATTTTTCTCATCATATACAAATTCACATTGAATTTGGAAATAAAAACATTTCATACTTTTAAAAATTATCATTTAAAAAATCTAATGTCACGAAATGTGTGTGGGGTTAATATTAATGTAATTTCTAACTGTTTTGTTATTATAATTTGGAAAATGGATTCCATATTTGGAATCATAATAATTTTTAATTTATAAAAGTAAAATCTAATTTTCTACCTATAATATTATGGGGATTAATTAAAATTAATTATAGTGATTATGATAAAAATTACATTCTATTGTGGTTAAACATTAATTTATGGAACTAAATGACCTAGAAATATGTTATATTTCAATTGGAAGGACATATTTACATCCAATAACATCTTTTATCTTTTATTAATTATTATATGTGGCATAATATGTAATAGATATCCCTCAATTTTCTCTAAAGATTCTTATTTAGAAGAATGTAACTCCTCTAATATCAAATGGAACTAACAATATATCCCCATCACTTCATCATACCCCACAAGACATTACACTATTACTAAACCACACAAAGTAAACAAATAATTTCCATTAATCCTTGAATCCTCATATTGGGATGTAATCCAAAAAATTAATCAATTTGGTGTGAACCCAAAAAAAAACTCGAGAAAAGAGGTTACATTCTTCAACATGCAATTGTGTTTTATTTATTTCTCCACCCATTCTATTTTTAATATTTAATTATTATATAACAACATAAGTATTCTCAATAAACTCATATGTTTTTATGTTCAAATTATACCAAGACCAACACACTGATCCATAAAATTGGTAAGATCATATCATTTGTGTGTAAATAAGACTACAGCCTTGTGAAACGATGTCATTCATTTTTATTATACCACAACCCAGGGTTTGATAATATTATTGAATTTTTTAATTTATATAAAAGAAATTTATGATAAATTTATTATTAATTTACTGTTATATTACTCATATATTAATTATTTCTATTTTGTGGGAATATAATAACATTGTTTGTGGATGTTTTGGCTACAACATCCTCAATGTGTTGTGATTCATTCACACTCTGCATACAATGTAATATGAATGGAGATATTAAAATTATTATATATATATGAAATAATAATTCAAATGGAATGATAATATATATGTATGTTAAATAAAACTAATAATTAAAATTGTATTCATGCGTTTATATTAATTACCCACTCTGTGAACTATGTATTTAATATAATATTTATATATAAAATATACTATTATAAAAACATATATAATGAATAATATAATACTAATATAATTTTTTAGAATCTTGAAATAATTATGTCATGATACATATGTGATTATCAATAATAACAAATCATAACATATATGCAAAACTTATTGGATATTGCCCAAAATGTATCATTGACATATAATTGTTAATAAAATAGGAAACTATAGTCATAATAAAATAACATATCATGTTATATATATATGGTTCATTTTTATATTTATGGAAAAAATATATTTATTATAAATGTGTATTAAATTTGTTTGATGAAATTCATTATCTTAGTTAAGGGTTTTCTCAACTAACATTAATTATTATTAGGCCTATGCCTTTATCACCACTCATATCTATGTATTACAGTAAAAAGTCGCCATTAATTTATTATATGATACATATAATTAATTTTATCATTATTTACATATCTATTTATTTATATTTATTTCATCGAGGAATATGGTTCAAAAGTTACAAAATTGATATTGTATTTTTGACTCATTTTTCATTCTTTGAGATAAATCCATGTTATGCAGCAATATTTTAACATGATATCAATATAAATACCTTTGACATGTTATATCATGAATATACTTATTTTCATGACATTTTACACTTTAATTAACATTTTTATTTCAGGTTTATTATTATTCAATTTTACCAAATTGGAAATAGTTTATTGCAACAATCTAATAAACTATCATGAAAATGTCTAATTATATTTCCACTATTGAAATATAATAACCACCACTCATGAATTTCCATTATGTTTATTATCCAAGTAATGGAATGGACCTCTCCGGTCCAATCCTTTTTGAAAATTTGGTGTTGGAGGTGTTCCGGGTGGTCTAGGTGACTTGGGGGTGCCTTTGGGTGGACTTTTAAGAAAGCTAAAGGGGAATATCTTTCGCACGGTTAACGCTTGGTTTTCCCAAACAATGAGGCCAAACCGTGCAAGGTGGTTGTTGTAGGTAGTGGCTAATGCATGCTTAGTGCACGGTTTTCCTAACCGTGTAGACTAACAGTGTGAGGAGTTTTTGGAGAGGCAGAAGATAACGCACGGTTAGCGCACAGTTTGTTAAACTGTGCTAACTAATTATGTGGGCATATAAAGTTAGATCCTATAATTGTGGATCTAACTCATTTTTACATTAATCACCTCGTTTATTCCTCTAAGCTTCCATAACTCGGGATTACCTTTCCTTGGAGGTAGAATAACCTCTCCCAAGTGTTTTGGAGGCAATCTGGAGGCTTCTCTTCAAGAATCGAAGCCGGTTTCTCAAGGTATGTGATCATTTTTTGTTGGTTTCTTAGATCTACCTAGATCTACTCATCTTCTCTGGGGATCTTATATCTATGCCCGTTATGGGTATATCTAAGTGCGTGGATGTCGTTTATGGTGAGATTTTGTCTTGGTTGTGTTAAGTGAATAGATTAGTGGAGGATTCATGGAGAATGAAACTGGTTTCTTGGGCGTTCTTCGACCGTTGAGGTTTCTGTCAAAACCGTTGAGGTATGGGATTCATGCATCTCTCACCTTTATGTGAAATTGTATTTTTAGCATGTCTAATCCCGCTATATGAGATTGGAATTGACATAATAAATATATTTGAACCGTATTACGAAATTGCATCGAACATATGTTGTTGCCTCACAGTTTTTAAGATGGTGTGATATTTATGTCTTGCTTGTTAGCATGTTGATCTTGTTGAAATTGATAAAGAATGTAAATCCGGAAATAGTTAATAACTAATTGGCAAAATATAAAGAGGCATGAAAAAGAATTGGGTTCTTTTTTCATTTTGATGTTCATTAAATTGGCATAATAAGCATGTTTAATATTTGTGATAGCTTACTAATTTGGTTCATGATGTTGGAACCAACGAATTGAATTTGTTAATTCAAGATGGATTAATGAACTTGATTGATTGAATTCCCGGAAGGGTTCTGAGTTACCCTCTTATTGTGAAATAGGGCTAAGAGCCCAGTTGATGTGGTGTTTGTTTTTTTCCTGCTACTTGTGATGTGATGTGACTTTGGAGGGGTGTTGTGATATGTGGATGCCGGGAGGCCTTGTGGTTGTGGCAGTAGATGGCACCTAGAGTGGCATGATGTGTCGGTTTATGCATGTGGGTGTCGGGGAGTACACCAGGGATGATGGTATGGGATGGATGAGATAGATGGATGGTTGGTGGATTGATTGGTTGTTTACCTTCATTACATTCCCCACTACTCAAGGAAGCTAGTTTTTCTTACCCCTCTTTCGAAAAGGGGTGAAGACACGTGGGGTATTCCATGTGATTTTTGTGTTTAGCCTCTCGAGGGAGAAAGGGTCTACCCGCTTTCTATAGGCGGAAAAGACTTGAAAGGTAGTATATCTACTCACCATGTTGAGCCCCCTTGTGTTTAGTAGTATAGGGTTCTTTTCTAGAATACTTGGGAATATGGGAAAGTAATTCTATAAGGAATTTTTTAATAAATGATGTTAACCCATGGGGTTGGAGTTTGTTGAAAATTAATGATGAGGATGAGAACTTTTGAAGGGACAATTGTTTTTGAATGTGATGTCAATGAAGTTTAATGTGGTTGTGTTAAAGGTTAATTAATATGAAAATAATTAATTAAAGTAAATTGGAACTAATGAAAAAGAGAATGTGGTAACCTAATGAAGTTCTATAATTGGTTGTTTTCTTATAGGACACCAAGTCTTAGAAATTGTAGCCCGGAGTCCGAGAGACATTAGCTGCAGCTGAGACTAAGACTAGTTTATTCCCATAGTGTGGTTTTGAGTTATATATATTCTGTACTTTTTGTGTTTCTATATGCTACTCCACCCATCCAGTAAGGGCAACTGACACCCTGGGGATTCTGAGCCCTAGGGGTGTTGTCCCCAACATTATAATGGGAGGTTGAATGGATGACTACCCCCTTTATCCCCGCTCTCTTCTCTTGGTAGATATTAGTGCCATTGGAACAACGTTTTGTTTCCCCATATATGTTTGTAGAGGTTTTTTATGGATAGGTTTTTATTTCACACACATATATTCTAGATATAGTGTCCTATGGACTACTATAGGTGTAATGTGTATGGGTTGTGATGGCTTGAGGATCCTTACTCGGTGTATGGGATGTAATGGCTAGAGGTATATGATACACGTTATGCGAGCTGTGGTGGCATCCAGAAACTACCTGGTTACATTTGGTTGGGAGGATGGTGTGGTTCTTAGCCCAGGTGTCTGCGGGAAAGCCTTTGTGATGCACATTGTGCAGATTTTGGAGCTTAGACCAAGTTTATACGGGCAAGCCGTTGGAGAGAGGTGCACAATACGTATTTCATTGGGGAAAATCTACAAAACCATGGGGAAGTAGTAGTAGGGTACCATTGATATTATTTATTATATATATATTCTTGTATGCGTTACTTAGTGAGAGTAGCCATGGTGAGGTTCGGAATATAGTATACCTTTTTAGGTGACGAGTTAGTTTCATTATTGTTCAATGTGATTTATCATTCCTTCTTTACTTTTACACGAGAGGCTTCGGGGAGGATCCTAATGAGTATACTGTTATACTCACCCTAAGTATAAATAAACACTTTTTAGGTCACTAGGAGCAGGTTGGAGATCAAGGTGGTTACTACTAGCTTGTGGTTGCAGGAGCTGGCCGGGCTTGTGATTGTTCCCGGTTTTTCATTCATTTGGGAACTTGAAGTTTTCCCCTTTCAGTTGTAGTACTTTTGCATGACACTTCATATATTTACATGGGTTTCTTATATATTTAAGTTCTTATTTGGAGTTGGTTGGTGTCTATCTTACCTCTCTCTTATGGATGTGTTCTCATAGAGGGTAATGCCTCCCATTTGTGAGTTTATTATACCCTCGGTGCTAGTCACCAACACGGGGCCTACTGGAGGTGCGACTCGAGGGTCATTATCTCCCTTCTCACATTTTCGGCCCAAGATGGGTACACATTGTGGGGAGGGGGTAGTGATGAAGTGTTATCAGGGGTTTGGTTGAGGGATAAGATAGAGTTTGGTGTTAGGCACACGTGAGGTTCCATGGGCTTGTATGGAAACAATGTCCTTCATGTTTAGCAAGTGAGGTAAACACTAGAGACCGGCTGATACATAGGCATTTAAAGCCCCCTATTATCTGACGTACATACCTTTATGTTTACAATGGCTACTAAACGATGTGATATAGGTTGTAGGGTAGGGACCTAGGAAAGGATCATTCATCATTCTTCTTTGTGCCTTTGTTTGAATTGGTATACCTTGGCATATGTTAACCTAAAATTAATAAAAGAAAACAATTAATTAATTAATGTTGACTCTTCCATATTCTAGCCTTAGGAGCTCTAAGTGTTTGTTATTTTTCAGGTATGGAGCCAGATCGATGTCTTCGTCAGGGTTGCATAGAAGATGTCTAGTAGGTTGTTACAGCAGTTCGCTACAGGGTAGAGGTTGACGGCGATGACACTTGGAGGAAGAAACTCCGAGTGTTTCAGCGCCAGTGTCTGCAGAAGTATGAGGGCTCTGTTTCATATGCAGTCTTAAAAGACTGGTTAGAGGAGGTCAAGATAGGATTCAGTTCGAGCCATGCTCAGATGGAGCATTGGGTGTCCTTCGTTGCGACGATGTTGCATGGACCAGCAAGGCAGTGGTGGTTGTTCTTCCTCGGGGATCATGAGGACTCAACGATCTCATGGGAGGTTTTCCGAGACAAGATCAGAGCCGAGTTCCTTGCCTTGACTACAAAGCCGTCTAGTCACCAGAAGCTTCATACACTTCAACAGGGGAGCTCCAATGTTCAAGTGTTTGGAATCCGTTTTAGGAACCTTCTATGATATGATCCAGACCTACTGCCAGATGAGGAATCCATAGAGAGGCATTTTGAAGAGGATTTTCATTCAGAGATCCAGCGCTAGGTCACCCCATTATTCTGAATACATATCTTGAGTTTCTGGAGAGGGAAGAGGTTTTTGAGAGGACTTTGTCAAGGATCGGATCGTCACGAGAGGGGAATTGTCATGATTCCTCACGAAGAAGAGGTGTGATCCAGGGTTCACTATTTTCATGACAGAAGAGTTTCTGTTCACCTGGGGGTAGGTCCCAGCCCTTCACACATCATTTTTTCAGAGGCATAAACTCTTAGACCTATGCCAAGGGATTAGGATTTGTTTTTATTGTGGTTGTAATGGTCATCTGCAGCGGTAGTGACCAACCTTTCAGAGCGGTCATCGTGCATCGGGTGCTCGTTTCTAGGTTCCTCCGTTGAGGCAGTTCTTGTCGAGGCTACAGCAGCAGGTTGCACCAGCTTTCGATCAGCAGAGGGGAGATTGGGCAGGTATGGGATATCCCCATGACGCTCCCCGTCCTCTACGATTAGAGCACGACCGTGGTGGTGGTCG
The DNA here is from genome assembly GCA_963277665.1 of Viscum album. Taxonomy (NCBI): domain Eukaryota; kingdom Viridiplantae; phylum Streptophyta; class Magnoliopsida; order Santalales; family Viscaceae; genus Viscum; species Viscum album. The sequence goes on along the minus strand of OY728127.1, from coordinate 836,843,712 downwards.
TCATCAGGGTCAGAAAGGCCGTGGAGGAGGTCGTGGTTAGCCTCATGCTCTATCGTTGCTAGCTCCAGACGAGCCAGACGTCGTTCGAGGTACCCTTTTCTTTATTTCTACCTTTGTGTATTCCTTGTTCGATTCAGGAGTGACTCAATCCTTCATATCACCTACCCATGTACATGCTTTTGTACTTGTGGTAGATAGTCTTCTAGTTCCCCTGGCGTTAACCACACCAGTTGGAGGTCAAGCTGACTTGGTTGAAGTATGTAGAGACTGTGATCTAGTGTTGGGGAAACACCTCTCTTGTGGGGATTTCCTATGTTTACGGATACAACCATATAATTTCATCCTCGAAATGGATTGGTTGTATTCAGTGCAGGCTATTGTGGATTGCTATAGGAAGAAGGTCATTTTTGTTGATGCAGATGGAGAGAAAGTGTTGTTCATTGGTGAACGAGACCCTCAGATAATTCATAGGTGCATTCTATCCTTATCATCCATGATGTCTGAGTTGATGCTGAGTTATTCAGAGGTTCCACAGGTGGCATATCCTACGGTCATGGAGGAGTACCCTGATGTCTTTCCAGAAGAGGTCATAGCATTACCCCCTCGACGAGAGATCGAGTTTGGGATCAATCTACAGCCAGGAGCATCTCCTCTCTATATGTCTCTCTATTGGATTTCCCCTTCTGAGTTACGAGACCTGCGTATACATATTGATGGTCTGTTGTAGTGCGGTTTTGGTCATCCAACTGTGTCACCATGGGGTGCAGCCGTTATATTTTTGAAAAAGGTCGACGACAGTTTGTGGTTGTGCGTCATTTATCGTCGCTTAAACAAAGTGAAAATAAAGAAATGCTACCCTCTTCCATGGGTTGATGATTTATTCTATCAACTGAAAGTTGAAATATGGTTCTCAAAGATCGACTTGTGGTCAGGATATCATCAAATGTGTCTGAAGGTTGAGGATATCCTGAAGACTGCTTTCTGTTGACTTCGTGGGAATTACGAGTTCTTGTAATGTCGTTCGGCGTGATAAATGCTCCAACTGTATTCATGGGATTGATAAATGATGTGTTTCGTGAGTTCCTGGACAAGTTCATTGTAGTTTTCATCAACGATATCGTTGTGTACTCCATATCTGAAGAGGATCATGCAGAGCATCTATGAGTCATTTTGGGTGCTCTTTTCCAACATCAGTTGTTTTAGAAGTGGTTGAAGTGTGATTTTTGGTCTCAAGAACTCCGTTTCTTGGGGAATGTTGTGTCCCAACAGGGAGTAGCTGTGGATCCATCGAAGATAGAAGAAGTTGTGTCCTTGTCATCCCCCAAGACAGTTTCATAGGTGTGATGTTTCCTTGGTATCATAGGCTACTACAGGAGGTTCGTAGCCAATATATCTTGAGTTGCAACTCCTCTGACAGCTTTGACCCTGAATGATCAATCTTTCATGTGTACTGATCAGTGTCAGGCATCCTTCGAGTATCTAAAATGGATGTTTGTAAGTGCTCCAATCCTTTGTCTTCCAGATGAGGGAGTACAATATGGTGTCTTTTGTGATGCTTCACATTTGGGACTAGTTTGGGTTCTCATGCAGCAAAGGTCAGTTGTTTCTTATGGGTCTCAAAAGTTTCTTCCCGATGAACGCAATTATGCCTCCCTTGATCTTGAGTTGGCAGCTGTGGAGTTTTCTCTGAAGTTGTGGAGACATTACCTCATTGGTAAACGCTTTGTGGTTTTCACTGATCATAAGAGTTTGAGGTATGTTTTCTCCCATCATGACTTGAACATGCTGTAGCATCGGTGGATGGAGTTCATACAGGAATATGACTTTGAAATACCGTATACACCTGTAAAAAAGAAATGTTGCAGCTGATGCGCTAAGCTGAAAGTTACGTAGTGATGCTGTGTGGGAATCTGGTGATTCTTGGAGAGTAATTGATGAATTTTCAACCTTATATCTTGATATGGAAGAAGTTGGAGGTAGAGGTTGTCTTTTTCAGATGACAGTACAGTCATCCCTGATGCATAAGGTGGAAGAGTCCCAGTTGGGGGATCTTGTGGTGGACGTCTGGGGAGACCGAGTTTTTTGTAGTGGGGCCCAAAATGGTTGTTCAGAGGACGAACAACACTGAGTTTTTTATCATGGAAGGATTTTTTTTTCCTTGGAAATGTGCAAGTTGGTTCTCAATGAGTTCCATAGTTCAACCTTAGCAGTACAACATGTCGTGACAAAGATGTACCGATCCTTGAGGAGTCATTTTTGGTGGCCTGGGCTGAAGTGTGCAGTTGCAGAATTTGTGTCTCGTTGTACAGTCTGCTAGATGGTAAAGGCCAAACACCGTGTTCTAGGTGGTCTTCTTCAGCCATTAGAGATTCCTCAGTGGATGTGGGATGAAATCATGATGGACGTTGTTACAGGTTTACATCGAGCTCCGGGAGGACATGATGCTATTTGTGTGGTAGTGGATCGTTTAACAAAACCGGCCCACATTATAGCAATCAAGGAGTCTAGCTCAGTGGATGTTTTGTCGAGTTAGTATCCGGAGGACGTGGGGAGTCTTCATGGAGTCCCTAGGATGATCATTTCTGATCGAGATCCTCATTTTACCTCTAGGGTGTGTAGAGGTCTCCAATATGATTTCGGTTCTTCGCAATTCCTTAGCACTGCTTTTTATCCTCAAACGGATGGTCAGATAGAGGGAACTATCCAGACTCTTGAGGACATGTTGCGCTCTTGTGTTCATGATTTTGGAGGTTCATGGATGAAGAATTTACCCTTTGTACATTTCACATACAATAACAGTCTTCACCCCTCTATCGTTATGGCGCCGTTTGAATCCTTGTATGGCTGACCTTGCTTTTCTCCATTGTGCTGGAATGGGGTCGGAGAGTCCGCAATTCGTGGACCAGAACTAGTGCAGAATACAACAGATATGGTTTAGGTGATTCGTGAGAGGATGATGGCAGTGGAAGATCGTCAGAAATCATATTCTGATCAAAGGAGGAGACCCTTGGAGTTTAATGTTGGAGTTTCATGTTGGAGATCATGTGTTTTTAAAGCGGACTCCGCATAAAGGGAAGTGAAGGTTTGGTCGTGGGATTAAGCTTTCTCCCCGCTTTGTTAGGACTTTCAAGGTGTTAGCTCGTGTTGGATCTATGGAATATCGAGTATCACTTCCCCCTCAAATGAGTCAGATACATGATATTTTCCATGTACCATAGCTACATCATTATCTTCCTGACGACTCCCAGATCATCGATTGGGGAGAGATCGATGATGATGATGGTGCCACCTTTGAGGAGCGACCTATGGAGATCCAAGACCGCAAGGAGAAGGTGTTGGGTGGGCGATACATTCCTTTAGTTTGTGTCTTGTGGCGACATGGCTGCTTGGAAGAGAGTACATGGGAATGTGAGTCACAGATGCATGCTTAGTACCAAGAGTTGTTTGATGTTTAAATCATTTCATGTATCTTTGTTACTTATGTGGTTGTGGAAATTTCGTGTTTATGAAATGGAATCCTTTGTTGCTATGGTGTCTTGCTCTCTTTTGAGAGGTATCTCGTTGGGTGGTTGTTCATATCCTATTTCATTTTCTCTTTAGGTGGGTTTTGGATTCTTGAGGATGATAATGCTTTGAGAGGTATCAGATGTAATGGCTCGGACCTCTTCGGTCCATTCATTTATAACCATTTTGTAGTGGACGTGTTTCAGGAGGTCAAGGAGACTTGGGGGGTGCGTTTGGGGGGACTTTTAAGAAAGCTAAAGTGGAATAGCTTTCGCACGGTTGGCACACGGTTTGCCCAAACCATACGGCCAAACCATGCACGGTGGGTGTTGGAGGCAATGGATAATGCACAATTAGCGCACTATTTTTCTAACCGTGCGGACTAACAGTGTGAGGAGTGTTTTTTGAGGCAGAATCTAACACATGGTTAGCGCACGGTTTGTTAAACCGTGCGGACTAACCGTGCTGGCACATAAAGATAGATCCTAAAATTTTTGATCGAACTCGTTTTCCATTGAATCACATCGTTTAATCACCAAAGCGGCTATAACTCGGGATTACCTTTCCTAGGAGGTAGAAGAACCTCTCCCACGAGTTTTGGAGGTGATCTGGAGGCTTCTCTTCGCAAATCAAAGCCGATTTCTTGAGGTATGTGATCCTTTTTGTTTGGTTTCTTAGATATGCCTAGATCTACTCCTCTTCTATTGGGATCTTAGATTTATGCCCGTTATGGGTAGATCTAAGATTGTGGATGTCTTTTATGATGAGAATTGGTCTTGTTTGTGTTAGAAGAAGAGATATAAGGAGGATTCATAGAGAATCAACCCGGTTTCTTGGGCGTTCTATGACCGTTGAGGTTTCCATCAAAACCATTGAGGTATGGGATTTGTGTGTCTCTCTCATTTATGTGAAATTGTATTGTTATCATGTCTAATCCCAATGGATGACATTGTAATTTCCATAATAAATATATTTGAACCAGATTAAGAAAATGAATCGAACTTATGTTGTTGCCTCATGTTTTTTAAATAGTGTGATATTTATGCCTTGATTGTTAGCATGTTGTTCTTGATGAAATTGTTGAAGAAGAAATCCGAAATTAGTTAATAATTAATTGGCTAAATATAACGAGGCTTGAAAAATAATCTGGTTCTTGTTGTATTTTTATGGTCATTAAATTGGCATAGTAAGCATATTAATCATTGTGATAGCTTACTGATTTTGTTCATGATGTTGGAACCAACGAATTGAATTTGTTAATTCAAGATGGATTAATGAACATGATTGATTGAATTTCCTGAAGGGTTCTGAGTTACCCTCATATTCTGAATTAGGGATAAGCACCCAATTGATGTGGTGTATGTTTTTGTTCCTTCTACATGTGATGTGATGTGACCCTGGAGGGGTGTTGTGATTGGTGGATGCATGGAGGCCTTGTGGTTGTGGTAGTAGATGGTGTCTAGAGTGGAAAGATGCATCGATTTATGCATGTGGGTGTCGGTGAGGACACCAGAATGATGGTATGGGATGGATGAGATGGCTGGATGGTTGGTGGTTTGATTGGTTGTTTACCTTATTTATGTTCCCCACTACTCAAGGTAGCTGGTTTTGTTTACGCTTCTTCTGAAAAAGGGCGAAGAGAGGCGGGGTATGCTATGTTCTTTTCATGTTTAGTCTCTCGAGGGAGAATGGGTCTACCCACTTGCTATAGGTGGAAAAGACTCGACGGGTAGTATATCTACTCACCGTGATGAGCCCCCTTGTGTTTAGTATCATAGGATGTTTTTCTAGAATCCCTGGGAAAATGGGAAATTAATTCTATAATGAATGTTTGAATAAATGATGTTATCCCATGGGGTTGGAGTTTGTTGAAACATAATGATGAGGATTAGTACTTCTGAAGGGACAGCTGTTTTTGAATGTGATGCCAATGAAGTTTAATGTGGTTGTGTTCATTGTTAATTAATTTGCATAGAATTAATTAACGTAAAGTAGAACTGATGAAAAAGATAATGAAGTAACCTAATGAAGTTCTTTAATTGGTTGTGTGCTTATAGGATACCTAGTCTTAGAAATAGCAGCCCGGAGTCCGAGAGATGTTAGCTGCAGCTGAGAGTAAAACTAGATTATGCACATAGTGTGGTCGTGAGTTATATATATTCTATACATTTTGTGTTTCTATATGCTACTCCACCATATCATTAAGGGAAACAGACACCCCGAGGATTCTGAGCCCTAGGGGTGTTTTCCCCAACATTATGATGGGAGGTTGAATGGCTGACTACCCCAATTAGCCGCGCTCTATTCTCTTGGTAGATATTAGTGCCATTGGAAAAGCGTTTTGTTTCCCCATATATGTGTGTAGAGGGATGTAATGGCTTCTGGTTATTTCACACACATAGATTCTGGATATAGTGTCCTATGGAATACTATATGTGTAACATGATTGGGTTGTGACGGCTTGAGCATCCTTACTCGGTGTATGGGATGTAATGGATTGAGGTATAATACCCAACATATGATACTCATTATACCAGCTGTGGTGGCTCCCGGAAACTACATGGTTACTTTTGGTTGTGAGGATGGTTTGGTGCTTTGCCTAGGTGTTCGTGGGAAAGCCTTTGTGATGCACGTGGTGCAGATTTTGGAGCTTATACCAAGTTTATATGGGCAAGCTGTTGGAGAGAGGTGCACATGATGTATGTCATTGGGGAAAATCAGCAAACCAGTGGGGAAGTAGTTGAGGGGTACCCTTGATATTCTTTATTATATATATATTCTTGTATGCGTTACTTGGTGAGGGTAGCCATAGTGAGGTTGGGAATATAGTATTCCTTTTTAGGTGACGAGTTAGTTTCATTGTTGTTCAATGTGCTTTAGCATGCCTTCATTACTTTTGCATGAGAGGCTTAGGGGATGATCCTACTGAGTATATTATTATACTCACCCTACTTATATATAAACTGTTTTTTAGGTCACATAGAGCAGGTTGGAGATAAGGCTGGTTACTACTATGTTGTCGTTGCAGGAGTTGTTCGGGCTTGTGATCGCTGCCTGTTTTTCTTTCTTTTGGGTACTTGAAATTTTCCCCTTTCAGTTGTAGTACTTTTGCATGAAATTTCATATATGTACATGGGTTTCTTTTATATTTCAGTTCTGAGTTGGAGTTGGTTGGTGTCTGTCTTATCTCTCTCTTCCACATGTGTTCTCTTAGAGTGTAATGCCTCCCATTTGTGTGTTTATTATACCCTCAGTGCTAGTTTCCATCCCCGAGCCTACTGAAGGCGGGACTCGGGGGTCATTAACTCCCTTCTCACATTTCCAGCCTAGGAGGGGTACACTTTGTGGGGAGGGGGTCGTGACAGTCCACTAGTTATTTATTATATATCCATGTAATGGTACCATTTTTTGACTTTGTTTTTACATAATTTAATCTTGAATTTTATTATATGAAAATATGACATTATTTCCATCTTGGTCGAATATTAATGTTCTTTAGAAAAAATGTTTTCTAAAAATTAATAGAAAAATTATACAGTATTATCTTATGTTCCTTGATATAAATTTTTAACCAAGTCTTAAATTTTTAAAATGTTTTTTTATTGAATTTACTGGATGTTTTCCATTCAAGGATCTTTTCTAAATATTTAATTGAAAAAAATAATGTTCCGAATATATATATTTATCTTTCATAAAAATAATACATACCTTGAATAATCTATTGAAATTTTAATTATTTATTTTTAATAAAAAAGTTTGTAATATTCTAGAAATTCAATATTTTAAAAGTGGTTTTTGAGGGAAAAAAGATTTTTTTTTTCAAGAATATTTTTAAATGATTTCCAAAAATCATTTATACCATTCGAATATATTTTTAATGAAAGTGTTTTAAGAATAATTGATATATTTTCAAGGATAATTTCAATGAAATATTTTTCAATGTTCTTAAAGCATACATTATATTTTTTCAACTTAATTTTCAATGAAATATTTTTCAAAACATTATCAAATTGAAATTACTTTTTTAAATGATATTATAATTGAAATTTTAGTCAATAATTTTCTATTTCACTCTATAATATCTATAATATATTTTTAATGAATTTCTATTTAAATAATTTTCAATATAAATTTTTATGTCTTCATTGTGATTTTCCAATATATTATTATAAAAACATTATTAGGAATCCTTTAATATATTTCAACATTATAATTTAGGAAATGGCTTTAAAAATGTTTCTAGAATCCCATTATATTTTTTCAATGTTTTATTTTGAAGAATAATGTTTTCAAAATGATTTATCTTTTGAAAATATTTATTCAAATAATGTATAATTTTTTCATTAATAAACATTTTAGAGGTTTTAAAAAGAATAAATTTTATTTTTTTCAGAGTGGTATTCGATGAAAAGGATTTTGAACAAGTATCATATTTTACAAAGTGATTTTCATGTAATGATAAATTTTCTCTAAAAATGTTCCGTGTGATATTTAAAAAACGTTCTCCATATAAAGTGACATCCATTGATATATTATCTAATATTTTAAGGCTATAATACAAGGATACTATACATATTAATTCGTAATATGTTTTATGTTTTGATGACATGATATATGAGTCCCAATTCTCTTAAAAGGGTTATATTATTATTAATCCCAATTCTTTGTACATGTCATGTTTTTTTGAAATTATGAGGAATCCTATAAGTTTTCTATAGGTTATGAAATTACAACATGTTTGTTATACATATTTCATTTCATGGGTTATGTTATGATGTTTTTGAATCCCATTTCTTTTTATGTTTCATGATATGATGAATATTTTATTTTCTTATCGAACAAATATTAATCAATTCATATTTCTATGGGTGGGACATATATCTCACTCGAATTATTTAGATAATGATTTATATCTAACGAGATAAACATGGAGGGAATGGGTGTTGTACATGTTTCAGAGAATGAATTTGACCACTAAGATGTCCTTATGAAAAATCCATCACTACTAAGATGGTCTTTCAAGTTATAATTGAGTACCTAGATAGTCATGGGAGTGAACCTTCAATATTGAGATTGTTTATGGAGTGACCCCGTTCCACTACAATAAATGGTTTGTGACTAGGGATGGTGTTATTTCCAACCCATTTATTGTATCCACCATGAAGATCCCATGTAGGTTTTAGAAATGAGCCTTGACATATAGTGAATGATTTTATATTCTTACGTGTATTCCAAAAATTTTATGTATTATTCCTTGGTCATTATCAATTGGAGTATTCTATCGATGACTTATTAATTATTTTTTGTGAACATCCATTTCAATTTTTTGTGACTATGCTAGATGGGATATCAAATGTAGGGCATTAATATCAAAATATATTTCCTAAGTTATCATTACCTTATTATAATTGTATTGTAATATATATCAATTATTTACCATTATTGGATTTTTATTTCACCAAATATTTTGATTCCATTTCCATGGTTATGAAGAAATTTTTTAGGTATATGTACTAATGGGGAAGTTATTTATGGGAAACATCAACAATCCTTCACCTTGTCAGAAGATATTGTTCCTTATTTCTTATGGAAATATACTATTATGGGTTTTTGGACTGATCCCTTATGATGGGTGGAATATTAATTTAAAATGTGGTCATATACACATTTGTTAATCAGGGTTCACATTTTTCATGGGTCCCTCAAAGAACACCTTACCAACAATAAATGCATCAATCAATGTTTTAATACCTCTGAAATTAAATCATGTATCCATATTAATATATGTATAAAACTATATATATGAATACATTGGTGTTGACCCAAGGTGTATTAAAATTTTAATCTCATAATAGTAGAATAATATTCATGATCATAATTAATAAATCATATATAACATCCTAAATATAGATTATACAAAATGTTATAAAGGTATTATAGTCATATTGGCCCTATGGAAAACCCACAACATCCGTGTGTAATGTGTTTATAGAATGTAATTAATCTTATTTTTCCTACGAGCCTGTGAATATTAATCAAAAATTGGAATCTATGTAAAAATCTTGTGTAATGTATATAATTTGACTTAAGATCCCATCAAAGGCATTCCATGTATGTTACCTTGGTATCACTCCACAGTCTAATATAATTAATTTAACCAATTATCATTTTCATGGAGTAATATAAAATATAAAAAGGTATTGGTCTGTGATTTAACATTTTAAACTATTTCCAATAATTCATTCCATGGAATTCTACATAAGGAACCTTTTTATTTCAAATGGATTAGTATAATTCTTTTGAAATTTTAGCTTATTCAAGTCATTATATAAAAAAATATCCCATGATTCACTAAATTGATAACAACTCTTCTAACCAATTATGACATCCAAGGAATTCATTCTTCTGAATCCAATGTTCATTCTTGGTGTAATAGATTCCATAGGAACAATGAATTTAATATCTTATCATTTTCAATGAGACGATCACATACATTTATCATTTTCAATTTATATATTAATGAAGGCCATGTTAGTATGAATTTCATGTAATATTTAATGTGTGAATTATGAATTACATATGTCCATATAAATTCTATTTCAAAATTTCATGTTCTCAATTTGGGCTCCTCCATTAATATGTAATTATAGGGTACATGGGATGATCCTATAATTTGATCTTTCCAAGTATCCCAATATTATTACCCATTTTTATTAGATAATAAATCATACCTCTTATGTGGATTTATGATAAAATGCTGGAATTAATTTCCTAAAAATGATTTATTTAAATTTAAACATTCTCTTACACTAGATTCAACTCTATAAACCATAAGCGATTAAAGAGTTTCAAAAACTCTATACAATTGATTTAATTCAAATAAAACAGCAAATTTATTTCATTTCCTAGATGAATCATTGGTAATAATAATATATGATGATAAATAAATGGTTTTCTGAAGATAATCTAATGAAATTCAATCTGAGAGATTAAATAAAAATTTACTATTTAATTTATGGATTTCGGTTCCAAATATTTAATTTCATTATTTTATATAGATTCATATAAAATATTGTGTACAACACAAGTGTGTATATAATAAGTTAATAATTGAATAATGTAATATTAATTTGTCACCTACCTTATGATTGAGATGATTTAATCCACCGTTATAGAGCATTTCTATGATCTAGATTGAGAAAAAAACAAGAATAGACAAACACCGTGAAAATAGGGCATATAAATTTTCATTTAATTTGTATTAAACACTGAATGAAAAAATAGTAATGTAAGAAATTTTTATCATAGACATATATTTGGTTGTAAAGTTTGACAAACAATAGATGATTCTGATCTTTGATGGTGGAAATGCCACAACTCCTGGAGAAATAGATAATCTCTCAACATATGCGTATGCGATATTGTGAAAAGGGTATGGGTAAATGATGTATGTAGGTTAAATAAAAATAGGTGGAATGGTAATTCAACAAAATTTAATTAAACACATGGTTTTGAAACACATTTACCAATATTGTTAGCTAACCATGCATCAGCTCTACCTAAGTTTTCACCCTCTCATACTACAATGTCCAAGGATACCAAAACCATGAAAAACATGTGAACTGTTCCTCTTTAACATGTATAATACATCATACATATCTATGTCGTCTTAGGTGAATGATTTTAGATACAGTGGGACTCCCTTAAGGACCCACATGGATTCAGTGTATAGATAAAAAATTGATCCCTAACCCTATATAGCCCTTTGGCATTTGAAAAATATGGTTCCCAAAGATTGAAGATCTTGAGACTCCCATGAACACCCATGTCTCGTATCATGATTTAATCCCATAACAAATCACATTTGGGTGATCCAATGTGGAAAATTTCATTCTTAGTAAAATATTAGGATTTGTATCATCCAGCGAATGAAAACATCATGCCACATATGAAATTTTTGACTCGTTCAAAAAAAGGATCATACAATATGTAAGCTAATATAATTATATATTTTCCTTATCAAATAACATAAAATTATTAATTTATATTTAATATATAGACAAGATAACTAGATGATTTTAGTCATTAAAATGAAGTATATTTTCTGAAAAGGGATATAATGAATACCCCCATACCTACTCACCCTAATTTCTTGAATTCATTGAAAATAAAAATACAATCAATATAGATTTATAAATAACTTATTTTAAAAATTATATATTTTTCACCTGTTATATTTATAAAATTAAATTAAATTAATATATATTATCCTTAAAATGTTTATTTAGATTTTATAATAATAGTTTTTTTGATTGTTTATTACATGTTTTGGTAAGATTATATCAATATATTTTCAATGATAATAATTCCAAGAACCAAATAATTTTCACAGCACTTTAAGAAAAATGTTTAACAATTTTTTTTAAAAAAATCCATTAATTTTATGGGGAAATTTTAGTTTATAAAAATTATATTCATAACACCAATGTTTGATTAATATTATAAAACAAAACATGTGAATAATAATTTGAATTTTAATATTACAAAATTTGAATAAAATCACAACAATATTTCCTTATTTATATCATTTTATAATGGGGTGAAGGATTATTAATTATCCCCAAAAAATTAATGAATGTAGTATCTCATCATTCATATATGTGTATGAAACATCATAAAAAATAATATGCTATATAGAATTAAAATAATAATAATATATACTTACATTTCTGCAATAACATTTTCTAACAATTTAAATCGTATTAATTATCTAATATTATAGTTTTAAATCATATTTATTTTTAATTATTCAATAAATATAAGTGAATGAGATTCGCATGAACTATTCACATGGATTTATAACATATTCTCATTATGACCATGTTCTTAACCAATGATATAGTACTCTATATTTTGACAAGAAGTACCCATTAAAGATGGAATAAATTATAGCATCATATTTTGGATGATATTGTAAAGGAAGACAAGTAATTGATATGTTTTATAATATTTACATGAGAGAACCTTTTAGAGAAGAATTTGTGTGGAAATTTTTCAAATACTCTTCCAATAGTGGTTTAGGATTTTTTGTTGGAATGTGATAGATAAATGGAAAACATATGGTTTGAAATTTGATTATTTATCGAAAATTATTGTAATTTTTTATCATTATTTCACTATTTATCAATTTTTGATCTTCGCCATTTTAACTATTTACTATTGTAATTCAATATTCAATCTATAAATTATTGTTTCCTAATATATGAAATTTCTCCACTTGTATAATTTCATAGACTTGATTCAAAATTTGAATTCAATTTTATTATATAAAAACCAAAAATAACATATCTATAAAAATAAAATATAAATATATTATAAATAAAAAACGAATTTTCGTAAATAAAAAAAATTCATATTTAATTAAAGTTCATATTTTACATTATATCGTTTCTAATTTATTTAATATAAAATAATTAATTATTATTACTTTAATATATTTTGTCTATAAAAATATTAAATTTTTTTTAAAATGGTTTAATTATAATTTATATAATTCTAATATTACCATTGGATATATTTCCTGCAATCAATTATATATTTAATGAATATATTATTAATTCTAAAATTATCATTTTACAATCCAGCATATAACACTAAATAATTATTTATAACCGTGCATCCTACACTTCTATTTATTTCCAAAAATGTATTCTATATTTATGTTAATAATTATTATTTCCTTATTTTTAATCAATGGTAAGCTTTTCATAGAATATTGTAATGTTTAATCCATGATTATTATAGTAATTTTTTATTAATTAAAAAACATGCATCCTAATTTATTTGAAATTATGATTCAAATCATGTCATTATAATTTTAATGTTCATATAAATTTTGGTTTTATTATTATACCATAATGAAATAATGATATGTTCATTTTAGATATGTGATTTGTGTTTAATAAGTTATAAATACATATAATATGTTATAGGAAGATAGATAATAAAATAAGGGTTTTACATTTTTGACACCTTAGAAGTTGTCACACTATATATTTCATTACATTGATTAAAACTGATGTTGGTATTTTTTTATCATTATATACGTAGTTTCCCATGTTACTTCCCTAAACTTTTTATTGGATAAAAAAAATTAACTAGATGAGTGGCCTTTTTTGGAAAACCATTATCACAATGGAAAAATATCTCCAATGGTTATTCCGCATATGACTTATCATGACATAATTTAATAACCATTTAGTTAATTATATTTCAAGGATCTAGTATTTAATTTTTCCAAAGTGATACATGGAACACGTCATTCATTTTTTTAGGTTTTATGGATATGATGGTTAAAAATATATTGTAGTAATACAATCAATAATCATAAATTTGTTAATATATTTTATGGTAAACCTTCCTTTATTTTCTAATATTAAGACCCCTTACATGGTTATACTAAAATAAATTATTTTTATTCAACCTCAAACTCCATATATCTTCAACTATTATCATTATAGAACTTTTTTAAATTTTTACATCTTTATTCTTATAAAAATATATATAATCAACTAATTAATTTCCATATGAACATGTCCTATCAAAATCATCCACTTTATTAATACATCTTAATCTGTTGGGATTCTATATATATTTCCATAAAATGCATCATATAGTTCTCTTTCACATATTGAGTGTAAAATATTGTGGTTTTAGAACACATCCAATGAGACATATTATTCATAGAATCCTATGAAATCTATTAAAAATATCATTATATCATCCTCTATTTAAAATCTATGATCACATTGGTCATATATTTGCTGATAATAATCAGTGGTACTGTTTAGTTCTATATTCTATATTTATTAATAAATTATATAGAATAATAATGTGAATGTTGTTCTATATTAGGTATAATAATATTGGATACACCATAAAACATTTCCACTTTTTATTCAAATCATGGAAAGTTGATAAAGTACTAAATCCTCTAAGATCTCAATAATTTATAACAGATTTAGAAATCAATATATCACTAATAGAATCAAAATATTTCCTTTATAGGTCTCATTATACATAATAATAATTCAATGGTGTTGTTCTTAGACTCCCATATTATTATGATTATTTATTTCATCATCCCCTCAATATTTTGATATTCATACACAACTTTTTGTATAACCCAAAATTGTATTGAAAACTATATAACCTATATACTATTGTTATCTATCCAAAAGATCTCTGAATTATATTTATACATATCTATAAATTATGGATGTATATTTAATGATTTTATATGTTCATTAATAAATAGATCCTTGGGTTTATGATTTTATAGGACACAAATTTGGGTTTCGAACCATTTTAAATTCATCTTTTTCATAATTACACATTGGAATATTTTTAAAAAATTACATATCAATCACTACTATATGACATCATAATCTTAAAAAAGATTCATGTTTGAGAATTGATTTTATTAATTATATGAATTAATCCACTTTTATATTATTTCTATTCCCGTACATTTCGTATCCATTAACGTTAAATCAATTTAAACAATCATTATCATGTTTACGGTTTATGGAACCTTCGTACATAATGCATCAGTCACCTTGTTTTCTTGTCAATTATGTTAATGTGTTGAAATGTTTTAATTTCTTAACAATTTTTACAATCTCATGGGGTGAACATAAAAACCCTCATGTGTGAACATATACATCATGTTTTCTTATTTTATATATCATACTTCACTATAAATTAATAATTTCTACACTACATAAATGAAATTAATATTAGTTCTTATTTCAACTAATAAATTGAAAAATGTTTCATACAGAACCTTATTTTATACTTGATATATAATATCCAATGTAATTTTTTAGGATAACAAGGTCATGTGTATTTTTTATGAATTTTAGTACAAAGTTAATAATTCCATACTGTGTGGTAGTAAATGTATAGGTGTAGTAAGCCACATTTTACTAATCTCTATGAAGTTGTATTCATATTCTTATGATACATGAAACATCACACCCTTTTGGGTTAACCTAAGTTCATGATTTTCCAATCGATGGTAATTTAACATAGAGCATCATTAGTATCTAACTACATCATTTATTTAATATATATATATTATTATTATTATTAATGGAATAATCATTAATCACATTTCCACTGATCATAAGATAAATATTCCCTCACTTATAATAAAATGTTATAAGAATTCTTTTTTCTATATAATTAAATCAGTCATTCAGAATTTGGAAGAATGTTTCATTTCTCTATAGGTTTATATTAGAAACAAAATATTTGTTTCATATTCTTCCATTCACATGGAATTTGTAAAAATATATCTAATAAAGATGGCCTAAAAATTATTTATGAGATATATTAATATATTATTAATTAAATCAATAATATATTCATGGAAATTTGGATGCTCAAATGGAATTTCAAATAATTCATTGTATCTATCTATTGTATAAAAATATTTCATTGGTATATCTTCCAATTTCACCTTTATCTCTATAAATTGTTATTATAGATTTAATTTAGAAAAAATTTATATATTCTTGGACCTTTTATAATAACTAATCATCATATTTTAATGTTGTTGTTGTTGAGATAATATTATGGGAATAGAAATCAAACATGAGATGACATTCTGGTTAGTATAGTTGAGTCATGGAATGTCTATATTTGATTCACTAAGAGTGGCCAATTATGTAGTTATTCCATGACTTGTGGAGGTATTTCATATTTTATTAGTAGGACATAAGAGTTGTGGATTTAATTTTTAAATGGTAGGATATCAATTAATAAAATAACATTTCATTATAGGTTGAAAATTGTTTTGTAATGATTTTTTTTATATTATAGAACCATCTATTTAATGTGAATAATATTTTTAAAGGATTGCATAAAAATATTTAATAGTATATCATGGAATGAGGGTACTCAATCATGACATGTATGTTCGTTGTGTGAGTTTGTTAATTTAATTTGGGGGATATCACATCATGGTTTATTCTGATTTGGTATGAATCCTTGAGGAGATGATTAATGATGTTTAATCCAATTGGGATTCATGGTTTGGTTGTAGTGTTTGTGTTCTGACCACCCTAATTGATATCCTTTTAAATACATTTAGAAAAAGTCACATGGGTATTAATGGGGATTCCCATAATAATATTCACAGGACAATGGAATTAACATCATCATGGTATGGTGATGATCTATTGACAATGAATTAAATATCCATTATTATAATAAATTCAATATCCTAGCTAAATTAATATATTTTCCATTCTCAATCATAATAATGTAGGGACATATTGTGTATCTCTAGAGACACATAATAAGTCATTGATTTTCATTAACCATTTGATTTGATATATTGATAAGTGGGGATATATGATGGGATTTCATTCATTTCGCCTTGCTTTTCCCTATTTTTAATATTCTTTTATGGATGTAGTTTTAATTTTGTATTGTATTTTGTGATCATGGGTAACATTGTTGATGTGGATGATGTTTTATATTTTTTATATCGTTTTTTATGATAATGGTCAGGTGATTGCATCTTCTACAACTTATAATTCTATTAAAATTAAAAAGATTTAATTGAGGTGCATGATTCAAGAACACAATTTTATTTTTTGTATAATCCTAAAGACCAAGATTCAAGAGACTTTGATCCTAAAATATTTATTAAAAAGTATGATCAATAGATGATGTAATAAAAGGAATTTTTCTCTATATGTTGGTACACAATATAATGTGTATCCACCTCAACTAATCCACATAAAAAATATAATGACACAATTGATTATATATAGAAGGCCTCCTCAATCACTCTCTTAGAGAGATAATCATCAACAATAGTTGCTTCACAATAAAAATGCAACACAATGATGGATAGTTGACCAACATGCCTTTGATAATCAATACATGACTGTAAAATATGACATAGAAGATATCGGGAAGGGTTTCTAATAATATCAACTAAAACAAAAGAATCAGATTCCATCCATGTATCCCTTCAGCCATGATGAATGACATTTGTAACATCTTTGATATTATCCCACAATTCATCTTCAATAACAAAATTATTCCAAATGAAATGATAAAAATAGGATATTATAAATATCCTATGAGTGCATAATATTCCACCAAAACTAGAGGGTCCTAGTGATCATGAATTAACCCCATAAACATTTATTTTTAACCACTGAGAGATCATAGGTGTCCATCTAATGAACCTCTCCATGATAGGATATCTAGGTCGTAAGGATTATATATACAGGTGTGTGATCAGAGCAACCAATGGGGTACATATACAGTGTAAAGACTCTGAATATTCCATGTAATTTTTTTAATTATATAGAAATATTACGAGTATGCAAAAATTGATGACACGTGATTCTGAGGCCAAGAGTGTCCATAATGAATTTCAAAACTTTCTTAAAGGTACCTTTAGTAATTGTAATAAGCGATAATTCGAAAAAATTTAACCATTGCTCAGAATTGAAATTAGAGGGCACACTTGAACTTACAGAGCTAAGATTCGCTTTAAGGAGACGCGACTTTGAATGCAGTAGGTCGAGTGGAAGATCTAGTTTTTCAGGTTTTCAAAGAGGATTAAAATAGAAAAAGTTTTTTTTTTATTAAACTCTTTCCATCCATTTAAATTGATTACAGGAGGGGACCACATTAGGGTGGTTGGGTATTTGATACTAGGTATTAAATTTTGGGTTACACAAATAGTGCAACCATGAAACCCACCATATTATGAAATCTCTTTAATGAAAAGTTAATGCAATCAGTATCTTATGTTAATGAGGAATTCATCTCTCCTTACTCATGGTCATTTTTTGGAAATGATTGAATTCGAAGGAGAGAACATTGGAGTGATTTTGGAGAACCTTTGGACGAACAAATCCACCAAGCAATGAACAAAGGATCGATGTTGGAGAAACCACTAAGGATTGTTGCGGAATGACGAATGTCGACCTATCATCTTCAACTGCAAGAACTCTCCCCAGATTTGAGGTAGGGTTTGTTCGTGATTGTTCTTAATTAAATTACGTTGATTTAATCTTCTTGAGCTTCCTGCTATCGGTCTAAAGAATAGGGTGCGGTCCAAAATAATGCATCCATATCCCTTCGCTACTTCGTGGTTTTACATGTACATCGTGGGAAAAAACATCGGGTTGAGTGGAAGTCGACCATGATGGACTTGATGTGATGTAGACGTCTCGAGATGAACAATGATGGCCTAGAAACGAAGAACATGCCACTGTATCTCACCCAGTGACCCATAGAAGCATGCCGGCATGCCGACATCGGCGACCGGCGCCAGTGACTGAAGCCATCAGGGTACAAGTCAAAGGTCAAAACACCAGTCGACTACAGTGGTGGAAGAGGTGCAACTACGTCGATGAAGGAGGTCATCGCCCATCGGTCATGGCAGAGGAGGGTGGAGTCCGGTATGCCGGTAGGTCACGAGGAAGCCAGGGTGGCACACGTCCACACCGTCGAAGATGGGGGATACCGCTGCTGAGCTATGGTGGCGCACCTGGAGGGCATCGGACACTCGGCCAATCAGGAATGGAGAAACAGTGCCATTGCACCGCTGGAAGAGGCGTAGACCGCTCGCGACGAGTCTGAGCATGACCCCTTCGGGCGTGTCACGCGTGCTAAGAGGTAGTGCCATGTGGCACCATCAGTTTGGGGAAAACCAAACAGTCCAACTAGACCATTCAAGAATCCCAATGGGTGTCTCCCCTAGGTGGTGGCTTGGGCGGGCCACACCATGGAGGACCGCACCCAGCCACGGTCCGAGCCCAGCGGGCTACTCCGAATGGGCTGCACCCAGCGGCCCAGGCCACCCCCTTTATGGTTCGGGCCCGCCGCCACCCAACCCAACCAAGATGGTCCTGAACTAGTTCAGGTCATCCAATGCCTGGTCGAGGTGGGTCGGACCGGACCCTGACCCATATGGACCCATATACACCTTTTTTGTCAATATCATTATAATCAAGCATCCATTTGATGAATCATCTATAGCGCCAGAGTACTTGGATCGAGACAGTCCTTTTGTTATACTCTACATGTGGTTGGGATAATGTTTTAGTATGGATGGGTTGGATCAAACCTGAATCCAAATGGGACCTCGGAATGGAAATGATAATAACTTACATATCAGGTGTTAGATTTATGCACCGTTTATTGTGTTGGGAACCTTATAACGAGAAGGTCCTTTGGGATACTTATTCCCAGGACTTTATGTAAGTGGAATTGTGACCTGTGGATTGAGGAGCGAATCCTCCCAGAATCATGTGTACTTTGTGCGGAAACCCTGCGGCTAGTAGTATTTGAAAAATCATCAGATCCTTTGTGGTTCATCTACAGATCCTATGTGGGTATTCACCATATCTTGTGTGGGTCATCTTCGGATCCTAGGTGGGTCAGCAAATATAGATCTTTTGTGGGTCATCTTCAGATCCTGTATGGGTAATCTTCTATCCAGTGTGGGTTTATAGAAGTGCTTCTCGATGATGTTAGATGATCTAGCAATACAGTTAATCATCTATACATCTGTACATATGTTATACCTGGTTTGAGAGGAGTCTTTACATTGGTGGTTCACTTCTATGTGGTTATACCGTCGTGGTATTCTTCTATGTGGCGTTACATTTGTTGGACTTACTATTGTGGTGTTACCATAGTGGTGTTCATTCCTTCGTGGAATATGTGTGCTTTCGGCTAAATAGTTTGGTCTTGTGTTTCCTCATGAACGAGATGAGTTACATGATAACATAGGTATGTGTATTTTCATATACATATTTAGGGCTTATTGTTTCTTCGTACTTTTTTATTATGGTCTTTCATTGTGGTTTATCCTTTATGGATTATGAAAGACATTTGGGGGTCTCGTGTTCCCTACTGAGTACTGTTATACTCACCCTTTCATGGGTTACACTGACACCTTGTTATGTCTTGTGTAGAAGAAAAACATCATTGATCGAGGCAAAGGGTGTCAGGAATGGAGGCTAATCGGAGGTGGAACATTAGACGCGACGTACCGTAGAGATAACAGTTCGAGATCTATGTGTACCCTTCAGGTAGGATCCTTGGGGGTGATCACAAAATCTTTTTTCGGTTTTTCTTGTACATTCTCGTTGGGATTCTATTCCGACCCATTTACTTACTGTACTCTTTAAATTTACTATATAGTTTATTTTGTCCTGGAATCTTTCTATGTGCTTGGAATGTGTGAGTTTGTAGACTAGAAAGGCAATGCCTTCTAGGTTTTAGGGATATGCCTTACCGGTGTTACTCGCCAGCCCCTGGCCTATGGAAGGCCGGCTTGGGATAGTCACAACACGGGCCATGGGGGATGAGTCATTACAATTTGGTATCAGAGGAGTCAGTTATAACGAATAACATGGACTTTGATCTTTTAATAGATAATAGTGTTATGTTTTATTATTGTGGTAACTAGTTTGGGGGATCTAGTGTTAGTATAGTGACCAACGTATCCGTATACCGGAACCCTGACATCTGATTTATGACTCAATTCATGAAAACACGGATTGCATGTGCGATTTTGAAAGTTTTTTCTTTGTGATATCATTGATTCAGCTCACCTGGTATAACATATTGACTGTGGTGCAACTGTTTCTTTTCAGGATGCCTCCACGTAGATAGCCAGTCAGGATTTTGGGTAGAGTATGTGATGGTAAACCACCGAGTGACGAGGCTTCAGTGTAGGGCCCTCTTATGATCGAGGTACCAGCAGAAACACTACCCATTAGGCCACCGTTTCCACTAGAGCTAGCAACAGAGGGTGCACGCCACTTGAGCGCGTTGCACGAGTTTCAACACTAGATCCCATCGAGGTTCCAGGGAGATGAATCCACAGGTGGCTGAGGACTTTTTGGAGGCCGTGGATAGAGTTTTTCGACTGGTAGGGACACCGGCTGATCTCATGGTGATCTTTACCGCCAGTCATCTTTAGTTAGTAGAGGGCAGATGGGGGAACATGATGCTCCAGGTTCACTAAGTGGTGACTCTAATATGAGCAGACATCTAGGGACTTTTTAGGTAACAGTTCATCACAACAACCTTACGCTTTGTGCATATACATGAGTTTCTCCACTTGAAATAGAGAAGCTCGATCGTGGCTCAGTATTCAGCGAGGTTCACCCACTTCTCGTGATACTCCACTAACATGGTGTAGGAACCTTTAATTAATGACCAGACCTTCAATAAAGGGCATATATGGAAGATTAGAGCTATGATTATTTCTCTTAGCATCCTAACGTAGGTGGGGGTGTTAGAGTGAGCACTCTTATTAGAGAGATTCCTTGCTGAGTAGCCGTCAGTAGCGAGACCCACCACTGAAAGACCTGTAGTAGAGTCATCAGCAGCTAGAAGAAGATAGATGATGCAGATGTCCATGAGGACCAAACCTATAGGTGGAAGACTATAGGATACATGGTCAGTTGTGTGGGGCTCTAGAGATAATATAGGATAGGCGAGGAGCTGGCAATGATTCATGTGTAGCGGGCAGGGTCACATGGCTGGAAACTACCCGACCCGCCATACAGATGACATGTAGATGGTCGAAGGACCATCTAGTCTGATGCGAAGATTCGATCAAGGAGTTCTATAGTAATCAAGTGAACATGGAATAGGATATTTCCTTGCCGTAGGTGGTGAACGCCGATTCGAGGCACTATCGTCGCACCATCTAAGTGGCACACCCCGACAACAGGGAGCATGTGGACAGGGATGAGTTCAGCTCCAGGAAGTTGAGGCCTATGACAACGACACTCCGGAGATGATTCAAGGTACGATCTATGTCTAATCCACCTGAGCTGCAGTACCTATAGATACAGGTGTTAGTCACTCTTTTATTACCACGACCCTCATTCGAAGATCGGTGATTCTGGTGGATCCGTTGACAGTCCTTTGTGATACTTCTTCTTATGACATTGAGGCAATTGAAGTGTGACCTATGGCTTGGGGATCAGATCCTTCTAGAATCAAGACTTATTATTGAGGAAACCATGTGTCTTGCTGTACATGAAGCATCTTTAGATAATTTGTGGGTCGTCTACAGATCTTGTGTGGGACATCTTCTGGTCCTGTGTGGGTCATCATCAGATCATGTGTGGGTAAAAATCTATAGATCCCTTGTGTATAATCATTAGATCCTCTCTGGGTCATCTTTGATCCTTTGTGGGTCAACAAAATAGCTTCTTGACGATGTAAGATGATCTAGAAATACAACTAATCATCTATACTCCCATACTTAAGTTATACCGGGTGTGAGATGAGTCTTTACCTTTGTGGTGAACTTTTGTGTGGTGATACCTTCATGGTATTATTTTTTGTGGTGTTACCTATGTGGAAATTATCTTCATTGTGTTACATTCGTGGTATTTTTTCCTCTGTGGAATAGTTGTGCTTTTGGATAAATAGGTGGGTCTTGTGTTTCTTCATGAATGATATTGGTTTACTTGATAACATAGTTATATGTAAGGGAATATACCTAAGTAGGACTTATTTATGCTCCGTTCTTTGTGATTATGTTATTGCTTTTTGGTTTACCCTTCGTGGATTCTGAGAGTCCTTCGGGGATCTCAGGGTCCCTAGTAAGTATTGTTATACTCACCCCTTCATGGGCTACGCTCGCACCTTGTTGTGTCTTGTGCAGATGACGGTCATCATTAATTAAGGCTGAGGGTGCTAGGACTGGAGGCTACTCAGAGGTGGACCATTAAATGAGACGTACCGCAGAGAAGACAGTTCGGGAGCCGTACTAACCCTTCAGGTAGGATCCTCAGTAGGTGTTCACAGGATTTGATTTCAGTTTTTCTCATACTTTCAAGTTGAGCTTGTATTTTGGACCCTATACTTTTTGTACTATATCTATTTATTATATTTTTTAATTTTTTCTTTTATCTTGCTACGTGCTTCGACTGTGTGACTATTTTGGTTAAAACGGAAGTGCCTTCTCATTTTTTGGATATGTCTTTTCGGTGCTAGTCACCAACCCCTGGGCTATGGAAGGTAGGATTGGGGTAGTAACGGCTCGGGCCCCTGGTGATGGTCCATGACATACAGATATAATATTATACAATAAATATTCATCATGGTTTTGATTGGTAGGGGCTTGGTCATAAATGTAATGTCTCATATTATCCATGTATTATTTTTTAAATATTATATTGAATTATTTCGAGACCCGGTGTGAAGTTGGCAAATCATTCAGAGGTCCAGGGAGGCC
This sequence comes from Viscum album, assembly GCA_963277665.1. NCBI lineage: Eukaryota > Viridiplantae > Streptophyta > Magnoliopsida > Santalales > Viscaceae > Viscum > Viscum album. Next base: position 836,819,903 of record OY728127.1, on the reverse strand, counting down.
GGAATGGTGGTTTGAACTTTTTTATGTTAAGTGAGTCGGCAATTGTGTGCGGTTGTGGCAGTTTCAAAACGGATGCCCGGATAAAAAATCTGAGGTCATCATTGCGTCCGGGATGACAACTTTACCTAAGAATAAGTATAACCTCGATCGGTGCGGGTCGAGGGAAAAAGTTTATTTTTAGACGTTTTAAAGTAAAATGAAATAAAATAAATTCACAAGTTTATTTTATTTTTCTAAAGGAAACATCTGCTGCAGTGCAGCAAACGGCATAGTTGTTTCCTAATTTTATGTCTCTTCATAATTACGCAAAATTGTCAAGTTGAACTCATTAATACTGCCCCATAATTAAATTCCAAACACATTTCCTTTTTTGGGATTATGCGAATAGTGGTCGTTGATGAATTTTTGAGAGGAAACTCTAGAGAGAGAAAATTCATGTAGCCTTGGAAGAAATTCTCGGTGATGAACGACGATGGATCGAAGATTCGAATCGCTGCGCCAACGACATTCAAGTATCTCGACGATGATGGTTGTGCGACGCCTTCATCAATGATCAATCATTTTTAAAGTTATGGGTTTTTTATTTCATTCATATTTCCCCGTTCCTGATTTAAACGTCGAATGTGGATCAACCACAAACAAGTTGATCCGTGGATTCGAATGTCCTTGCTGGAGGGATTTTTCTTTGGGAAGTTTATGGGGAATTAATCCATGCTATTTAATTTTGTTGATCCTTTCTCCATGTAGGCATGCTAATGGGAGAAAATCAACGCATTGACAAATGACGTAGTTGGTTCGTTCCTCACTTTGTTTATTGGATTTCTCCCCCTTTTCTTTTCTTGCGCATTCTTTGTGTTATCCGTGGGGTGATGAACAACGGATAAATGCACAACCCTTTTGTGATTCAACGATACCAAATATAAGGTTCTACAATGCAATGACATTGCAGATGTGCGACGATGATGAAGGACGACAAATCGGACAGGATCAGAAAAGGGAGTTCTTCGTGCGTTCTTCGTGCGATAAGATCAAATTATGTTTTATGAGCTGATCGAAGGTCCAAATACACTGGAAGCATCTTCGTGGTTCTAGGGATACCAAAACCTGATGGTTTCATGGCGATCGGGAAATAAAATCGACGAACGAATCATCACCAGATGCGCGACGACAGAAGTCCATGTTTCTGGAAATTTCCAGAATACACGCCATGTACTTCTTAAGAACATTCCATGTAGTACTGGTGGTGTCAGCTAGGGTTTTGGGGGTCAGAGAAGAATCACACGGCGTGTGACCCCAGTCGCATGGCATGTTGGACTTTCCCCCAAAGACTCGGTGTGTACTTTGGGAAATACAGTGAGACGAGATGATCCACAAGGCTTCAAGCGGCACGACCTGTACATCATGACAGAAGCAGTTATGTGGGACTTGGTGTGTATCCCGGGGATAAATGAACAAGGGTTGAAACAAACGGGTTGAAGACTGTGTAAGGGCACGTTCCCAGGGTACACGGAGCCAACCACAGTCACTCGGACACGGCATGTACACCGTACTACATATAGTGTACTCAGTTTTTTCTACGCGACCAGCTTTATGACACCGGCCATTGTACATGGGCAGTACCTGGGGTTAAACGACACGATGTGTAACATTTCTACACATGATGTACTTAGTTTTTTTCTACGCGACCAGATTTACTACAAGGTCCATTTTAAACGGGAAGTACCAGGGGTTAGAACACACTGCGTGTAAACTTTCTACATGCTGTGTACCTTTTGGAAAACAGCATGGTCCTATTGTTCACCATATCCTGGACATATTTTGTTTGGATTAGTTCCCCTTTCTTCTAGTTCCTTGAATGGCAGGCATTATTTCCCCACATAATAGTATGATCCCTTCAACAGGAATGTATGTGATAGAGTCAGGCATCCATCTGAGAGGCCCGGATCGAGATCCTCTATCCATTATTGACACTATGTAGAGTCAGGAATAAACATGAACAACTCTACTGGGTGTTGATCCTCTTCCTAGCTTGTGTATCTCCTAACTGGGGAATCTGGATGAGTCGCGGTATCCACCATGGCCCTGGTAGTGATCCTCAACTGTGTATCAGATCATTCCCACTCAGGATTGTGTCTCCTGTAATGAGTGATTTCTATCAAATGTAACCTTCACACTCCATAGTGTGTCTCCCATAATGAGAGTACCTACCCCTCTTGATGGTTTTCGATGAAAAACACTACTCGGATGGACGTCATCGGAGCAATAAGACTTGTGGAGTGTGTTCTCCCGGAACGAGTGCATCGCGGATTCTTCGAACAGAATCACTAATGAGGGTATGCAGTTGTGTGACTTGTCTCTAAACCAAGGGTCTAGGTTTTCAGTATATATGGTTCGTTATATATTTTCTATTGACATATATTGTGAATTGATGACTGTACCTTTAGTTATGTACTGATTTATGGTTTTCGGGGTCCTCTAAGAGTATAGTTATACTCACCCCTGCATGGGCCTTGCCTGCACGTCTGGTGTCTTGTGTAGACGAGCATCCTTTTGACAGAGTCCATGGTGGACCAGGACAGGACCGAGCATTCTGACATCCCTACAGGACAAGTTGTTCCTATAGCTATGAGCAGCAGTCCCAGTACCTTTTGTGTATACAGGTTGGACTTTACAGTTTTCAGACTCTTGTTTTTGGTGGGCTTGTATTCCGGCCTAGTTTACTTTTTAGTACTCTACCTTTCGTCGTACTCTGTTGGATGGGTTTAGTTGTATGCATGCATTTTTGTTCCTTAGATTTTTCTTCATTTCAGCATTGTGGGCTTGGATATGTGCGTGTGTCTGTAAAGGTATATAGGCAATTCCTCCCATGTTAGTAATATGCCTACTCTGTGCTAGTCACCAGCCCCTAGCTTATTGGAGACAGGCTTGCGGAGTCACGGAACGGGCCCCACTAGGACAGGTTGTGACAGAGTTGTATTAGATGTGGTAGGTTCTACCTTAGGACCAAGATTCTATGAGTTTGGTTTGGGGCAACACTGTTAAGTTTTTTGGGTTTGACATTCAGGCCAGAGACTCCAGTGTTGGTGCGGCGAATGATGTATCCATACACTAGGACTCTGATAACCTACTTTTAGACTTGGTACACGAAAACAATGTTTGCGGTGAAATAACATGGTACATGAATCATATAAGAATGGGTTGTGTTTTCCATGTCCTTCTGTCATCTATCCAGATATACTCATTGACCATGGTACATCTTGTTTCATTAAAGGATTCCTCTATGATGCATACCCACTAGGATTCTGCAGCAAGATCACGAGGATGACCCACTTAGTGAGGAGGCTTCGATATAGGGACCAGTTCCCCAGGCGTTGCCACCAGGTGGTGCACCTACTATACCCCCAGTGGAGCAGCCAGTGGTGCATGCAGTACCGATCGGCAACGAGCGGAGGCTCAGCATGCTCCATGAGTTCTAGAGACAGAGACCCCTCAGGTTCTGAGGCGAGCTCAACCCTCAAGTGGCTGAGGACTGGCTTGAGGCGATGACAAGAGTTTTCCGTCTATTGAGGACACCATCGGACTAGATGGTGATCCTAAGAGCGATCCTTCTTTAGGGTTTAGCGGGACGATGGTGGTGTCTAACCACACAGACTCACGACGAGGAGACTCTTTCATGGGCCGAGTTTGAGCGACTCTTCCGGGAGGAGTTATCTAAAATTACGCTGAGAGCTTTGCGCATCCATGAGCTTCTCCAGCTCTAGAAGGGCAGTATGATAGTATCTGACTATTCATCGAGGTTCACCAACCTCTCCAGGTACTCGATGGATATGGTTAGGGATCATTACTTCAGAGCGTGGACCTTTGAGTGAGGTCTACTATGAGACATTCTATCTAGTGTCGTGCCTCTATCCATATCGACTTATTTTGGAGTGCGTGAGTGGGCCTTGGTGATCGAGAGCTCCGTGGTAGAGCAGAGATAGCCGTCGGTAGTCAGTAGTAGGCAGATAGGTGCGGAGACCCTGGCTGTAGGGAGCCGACGTCAGGCACAGGGGTCTGGACATGGGAAATGTCATAGGAGGGCCCAAGACTGGGGATCGATAGTCCGGGGCTCTCAAGCTGGATCCAATAAGCCTAGGGAGAAGCGATGCTATGAATTCAATGGTTGGGGACATCTCGCTAGAGATTTCCCAACCCGTCATACTGCTGACAGGGTAGCGGTGGATAGACCACCGAGGTAGACGTAGAGAATTAAACAAGAAGACCCTCTATGCGGCGAACGTGGCAGAGGAGCAGGTAGAGCTGCAGGTGGTTGTCGACGCTTTGACTTACTTCCACCACCACCCCCAGGAGGTCCGCACCAGGCTCAGGGAGCTAGGGTACAGGGGTGGGGATAGCTGCATGCGGTCGAGGCATACGACCCTGGGACTCCAGTGATGAATCAAGGTATGATATGTGTCTTATCTACCATAGCAGTCATGAATATAGACACAGGTGCCCATCATTACATCATATCCAAAAGTCTTTTATGAAACCTCGAGATTCTATTAGAACCGTTGACTCGAACATTAGGCTTGGAGACACCTACAAGAGGAGGCTCGATGATCGCGAACCTTTGCAGATAGTGTGATCATACCCTTGGAGGTGAGAGTTTCGGTTGGAACCTCTTGGTGGTAGCGTCGAGGCCTTATGACATCATTCTCTGTATGGATTGGTTATCTTTGGTCCATGCCTAGATTGATTGTTTTAAGCGAAGAGTGTAGTGTGTCCATCATGATGGGACAAGGATTTCATTTGTCGGAGAAAGGGAAACCCATGAAGCGCAAAATGGGCTCATACATAGGAGGGTATAGTCGATCACTCATGCGATGGCTAGTATTTCCCTCAGAGCAGTAGATGTTGTGATCCCCCAGATCCCAGTAGTAGTGGCAGAGTACGAGGACGTCTTTCCCGAAGATGTTCTAGGACTACCTCCCTACTGGGAAATTGACATATGCCTCGACTTCCACCATGAGATGACACCGATCAACACACCGGCATATCGTATGTCTCTCGTAGAGCTTCACGAGATGAGGGTACAGTTGGAAAATTCACAGAGCAGGGGTTTCGTGAGACCCAGTGTTTCACCTTTGGCGGCCCCAGCCTTGTTTGCCAAAAAGGTAGATGGGAGTCTGAGGCTGTGCATGGATTACCGGTTCCTAAACCAGGTAACGGTAAATAACAAATATCCATTGCCAATAATTGAGGAACTCTTAGACCAGCTAATAGGGGAACAATGGTTCTCGAAGGTTTACCTTCAATCGGGCTATCACCAGCTACGAGTGCGCGATGAGGATATACCGAAGACGGATTTCAGATGCTTCTATGGTGACTATCAGTAATTGGTGATGCCTTTTGGTGTGACTAAATCCCCCACAGTGTTCATGTGGGTGATGAACTAGATCTTCCAGCTGTAATTGGACCAATTCGTGGTGGTCTTCATCGACGACATCCTCGTGTACTCGATGTCAGAGGAGGAGGACGCGAGACACCTGGAGATGGTTCTATAGGTACTCCAGGAGCACCAACATTATTGGAATCTCTCAATGCACCAGTTTCAGATTCAAGAGGTCCACTTTCTGGGTCATGTCATCACATAAAATGGAGTAGCTATAGATCCAACCAAGGTGGAGGTTGTGTTGGCATGGGAGCTACCTCAGAGCGTGACGGAGGTACGTAGCTTCCTTGGGATGGAAGGATATAACCGAAGATTCAATCATGACTTCTCCTGGATATCAGAACCGATGAGAGCCCTGACCAAGAAGGGGACACCCTTCGTACAGAGAGAGAAGTTCCAAGAATCTTTCAAGCAATTAAGGTAGAATTTGATGAGGGCCCCAGTCTTGAGATTTTCAGGGGTGGGTGTCATATACGATGTCTTCTGCGACGCATCAGGGAATGGGCTCGGTTATGTCCTGATGCTGCGGCATGTAGTAATTGCTTATGGTTCATGATAGCTTAGGCCACATGAGCAGAACTATGAAACCAATGATCCCAAGATGGTAGCGGTAGTCTTCGCATTGATGATGTGAAGACACTACCTTATGGGTGAGCGGTTTATAGTCTAGTCTGACCATAAGAGCCTCAAGTACATCTTCTCCCATATATATCATAATCTGAGTCAGAGGTGTTGGATAGTGTTCGTCCTGGATTTTGATTTCGAGATCGTCTATAGTCCTGGGAAGGGGAACAACGTGGCGGATGCTCTTAGCATAAGGTTGACCTCACATCTGTTGAGTGAGGCGACACAACAGTTAGCTACGTTGCAGTTATCCTTCTTGGATGGTGTGGATGCAACTTACATATAGTCGATGGTTGTCACCCCTCCACTCTTACAGCGAGGTAGAGAGGCACAACGTGGGGATGTCGACTGTGTGTCTTTATGTGCTCAGTTATCCAAACGACATGCCCCTAATGGATATTCACAAGGTGGGGAGCACGTACTTTTTTTCAGAGGGTGCATTGTTGTTCCAGTGGCGTTGTAGGAGGAGGTCCTGAGGGAGTTTCATACATACCCATTGGCGGTACATCCTGGAGTGGAAAGATGTACCAGGATCTCCGACGCTAGTTCCGATGGTCAGGAATGAAGAAGGCAGTAGAGAATTTTGATTCTCGATGCCTCACATGCCAGCAGGTGAAGGATGAGCACCGGGTTCCAGCGGGATTAGCTCACCCCTGGAAGTTCTAGAGTGGAGGTGGGATTGAATATCAATGGAAATAGTGACAGGCTTACCACAGAAGTCCAAGGGGCATGATTCCATCTGGTTGATTATTGTCTGACTCACCAAGTCGGCCCACTTCCTAGGTATCAGGGAGCAGAGTTCCGTAGACAGCATCAGACACATCTACGTGCAAGAGATAGTTCGGCTTCATGGAGTCAACTTGACTATAGTCTCATATCGAGATGCCCGCTTCACGTCCTGGTTGTGGAGGGGATTTCAGGAGGCTTATGGGACTCAGCTACACTTGAGCACATCATTTCATCCCCAAACAGATGGTCAGATAGAGAGGACCATTCAGGTTTTGGAGGATATGTTGCGGGCCTGTATCATGGACTTTGGTCGCAGTTGGGAGTACCACCTACCACTAGTGGAGTTTGCATACAACAACATCTACCACTCCACCATTGGTATGGCACCGTTAGAGGCCTTGTAAGGGAGACCCTTACGGTCACCACTTTGCTGGACCGATCTTGGAGAGTTAGCACTCATGGGTCCAGAGATAGTGCAAGCTACCACAGAAAAGGTGCAGATCATCTGGGAGCAGGTAAAGACTGCACAGAGCCAGCAAAAGTCTTATTATTATAGACGATAGAGACCTATGGAGTTCGAAGAGGGATACCACATCTTTCTTTGAGTCTCACCTCGATGAGGGTTACCGAGATTTGTCCGAGAAGGAAAGCTATCTTCAAGGTTCATCAAACACTTCCAGATACTATGAATAGTTGTTGAGGTGGTGTACCGCCTAGCTCTAATGCCACAGTTAAATTAGGTACATGATTTCTTCCACATTTCATAGTTGAGAAGGTATGTGCATGACCCGTCGCACGTCATCGACTGGGGCGAGCTGGACATTGAAGATGGAGTGACCATTGCTGAGTACCCGATGGAGATCGAGGATCGACATTAGAGGATACATTGTGGTCAATCGATTCCCTCTGTGCTCATCCGGTGGTAGCACGAGAATCATCAGGAGATCACGTGGGAGCGGGAGGCCCAAATTCGTGCCCAGTACCCACATCATTTTTAGTAGCCTTTGTTTTGGATTTTCGGGGACGTAAAGCCCCCACGGTTGGGAGAATGTAATGTCTCATATTTTCCATGTATTCTTTTTTAAATATTATATGTAATTATTTTGAGACCCGACGTGAAGACGACACATCATTCCGAGGTCCAGTGAGGCCGGAATGGTGGTTTGTACTTTTTTATGTTATGTGAGATGGCGATTGTTCGCGGTTGTGGTAGTTTCCAAATGGATGCCCGGAATAAAAATATGAGTGCACCATTTCATCCAGGATGACAAATTTACATAATAATGATTCCATCCTCTACTGGTGTGGGTCGAGGGAAAAAGTTGATTTTTAGATTTTTAAAAGTAAAATGAAATAAAATAATTTCACTTGTTTAATTTATTCTTTTTAAGGAAACATCCGCTACATTGTGTTAAATGGAACAACTATTTCCTAATTTAATTATATGTCAAAATTATGAAAAAATGGAAAGTTGGACTCATTACTACCGCCGCATAATTAAATGCCAAACACATTTACTTTTTTTGTGATATTGCGAATAATGGTTGTTGATGAATTTTTGAGAGGAAACTCTAGAGAAAAAAAATCGTGGAGCCTTGGTGGAAATTCTTGGCGACGAACAATGAAAGAACGAAGCTGCTAATCACTACACCAATGACGTTCAAGGATATTGAAGATTACGGCAGCGCGAAGCCTTCTTCAACGATCAATACTTTCTGAAGGTATGGGTTGTTATTTCATTCCTCTTTCCCTGTTCTTGATTTAAACGACGAACGCCAATCAACCACAAACAAGTTGTTCTGCGGATTCGTATGTTCTCGGGGGAGGGAATTTTTTTTGGGATGCTTATGGGGAATTAATCCATTCTATTTACTGTGTTTGATCCATTCTCTGTTTAAGCCTACTTACGAGAGTAGATCAATGTTGTGAAGAACGACGGTGGGGGTACGTTCCTCACATTGTTTATTGGATTTCTCCACCTTTTCTTTTCTCGTGTGTTCTTTGTGTTTTCTGCGGGGTGATGGACAATGGATCGTTGCACAACCATTTTTCAATGCAACAATAACAAATCAAAGGTTTGACAACGCAACGACCTTGCAGATATGCGACGACGACGGTCGACGACATATCAGACCAGATCAGAAAAGTGTGTTCTTCGAGCGTTCTTCGCGCGGGAAGATCAAATCATGTTTTAGGAGACGATCGGAGGTCTGAAAACATCGGAAGCGGCTTTTTGGTGTCAGGGAAACCAAAACCTGAAGGTTTCGTGGCGATCGGGTAGCCAAATCGACAAACGAATCATCACTCGAGGTGGGACGGCAGAAGTCTGTGTTTCTGTAATTTTCCAGAATACAGGGCATGTACTACCTAAGAACACACCGTGTTGTACTGGCAGCAGTGGGTAGGGTTTTGAGGGTCAGAGAAGAATCACACAGCTTGTGACCCCGTTCACATGGCATGTTGTACTTTCCCCGATGACTCGGCATGTACTTTAAGAAATACACGGACATAGGATGATCTACATGTCTTCAGGCGGCACGGCGTGTACATCATGACAGAAGCAGCTGCACGGGACTCGGTGTGTATCCCGAGGATACACAGACACAGGTTGAAACACATGGGTTGAAGTCCATGTACCGGCACGTGGTCAGGGTACCCGGAGCCAGCCCCAGTCTCTCAGACACAACGTGTACACCATACTACATGTCGTGTACTCAGTTTTTTTCTACGTGAACAACTTTACGACATGTGCTATTGTACACGAGAAGTACCTGGGGTCAGACCACATGGCGTGTAACCTTTCTACACATCATGTACTCAGTTTTTTTCTATGTGCCGAGCTTTACGACATGAGCTGTTGTACACGGGTAGTACCCGGGGCAGACCACACGACGTGTAACCTTTCTACACGCCGTGTACCTTTTGGAAAACTGCATGGTCCTCTAGTTCACCGTATCTTGAACTTCTATCGTTTGGGTTAGTTCCAATTCATCTTGTTCCCCTGTATGTCAGAAATCATTTCCTCAAACAGGAGTATGATCCCTTCAGCAGGACATTCTGTGATAGATTCAGGCATCCATCCGAGAGGCCCGAATCGAGATCCTAAATCCATTCCTGACCCTATGTAGAGTCAGGAATCGATGTGACCAACTCTACTAGGCATTGATCCTCTACCTAGCTGGTGTATCTCCTAACTGTTGAATATGGATGATTCGGGGTTTCTTCAATGGCCCTGACAGTGATCCTCATATGTTTATCGGATCATTCCCACTCAGGAGTGTTTTTCTCATAATGAGTGATATCAATCTACCGTAACCTTCCCACTCAATAGTGTGTCTCCCGTAATGAGTGTAGCTACCTATCGTGACAGTTCATGATGAACAGGACTTCTCGGAAGGACGTCATCAGAGCTGTAAGTCTTGTGGTGTGTGTTCTCCGGGAAAGATTGCATTGCGGAATCTTCGAACAGAATCCCTAACAGGGGTATGCAGTTGTGTGACTTGTCTCTAGACCACGGGTCTGGGTTTTGAGTATATCTGGTATGTTCAATATTTTCTATAGACATATACTATGCATAGATGATTGTACCTTTACTTGTGTACTTCATTGTGGTTTTCGGGGTCCTCTACTGAGTATTGTTATGCTCACCCTTGCATGGGCCTTGCCCGCACGTCTGGTGTCTTGTGCAGATGAGAAGCCTTTTGACAGATTCCACTGCGGAGCAGAACATGACCGATAGTTCTGATTTCCCTATTGGATGAGGTGTTATGATGACTACGAGTACCAGTCCCAGTACCTTTTGTGTTTACAGGTTGGAATTTACAGTTTTCAGACTCTTTTTTTGGTGGGGTTGTATTCCATCCTAGTTTACTTTTTGGTAATCTACCATTCGTCGTACTATGTTGGTTGGGTTTAGTTTTATGCACGGATTTTTGTTCCTTAGTCTTTTTTTCATTACAGCATTGTGGGCTTGGAGATGTGTGTGTGTGTACAGGTATATAGGCAATGCTTCCCATGTTAGTAATATGCTTAATCGGTGCTAGTCACCTGCCCCTACCCTATTGGAGGTAGGCTTGGAGAGCCACGGTGCGGGCCCCACTAGGACGGGTCGTGACAAGAGATATATTATTCCCAAATCTCCAGTGCTAGAAGTTTGTGTTCACCGGTAACAGTATTTCTCCTCTGTACATTTATTTAGAAGGTCAAAGCCATAAAAAATTACTTCTCATTCATTCTTTATTATCTGTAAGGAAAAATGTTTTAATTATTCATTTCATCCGAAGTATATGATTCCACATAGTAATTTTCAATTTCAATGTCTAAAATTCATCTAGATACCAAAGAAATATGTACTATGTATTGGAAAATAATATTATTTTAAATGTACTCTATGAAAAGACATGAGCATGACCTTGTTGGTCACATTCTATTTGTCTGATGAATTGGTGTAGTCTAGAATTATAATTTTTCCATGACAATGATTTCAATTCTATATGATATAGATATTTTACAAGTAACATTAAGTTTATTAAATTACATAGATTTTGAAATATTTTATTTAAGATCATCTAACTCAATAATGTCAACCACCTTGTTCTTTACCCAACGTGATATGTTTTATTGGATTCATATTTTCTTAATTGTGACTAGTATCTTTTGATTCCATTAAAATCTATTTTTCGTATTTAAAATTTTTGGGATAATGGTTTTTTATAATCATTTATTGAGTGATTTCATCTTTTTTCATGTTTAATCATAATATGTCTTCAAATAAAAGGATATTTTTTACTCTATTCATATTATCATTGATTGATTCTATGGGATGTGTTTGTACAATGATGTGGAAGGCCAAAATGATCTGTTTTATGGCATTAAAGATCTTCATATATGTAACAATTGTTCATTCATAATATATTCTCAGCTAGCATTGTTGTATTTAGATTTGATATATATTTCGGTTGTGGAGTTTCATGCAGGTTATTTTGGGTTTCAAAATATTTTCCTCAAACAATTCCGGAACCTACCCCCTTGATGTGATATATATTTCTATATTGTGTTTCACCCTATTTTCTATCTATTCTTCGTGGATCCATATGCTATATATTTTTGATGTGGGAGGCCAAAATGTAGTGTCTGTTGGCATGAAGGATCATCATATAAGTCATAAGTTATTATTTATGTCATATTCTCAGTTTGTTGTGTTGTATTATGAATTGATATAAATATGGGTTGCTGATTTTCAAGTATGTTTTTAGGTTTTTCCAAATACATTCCAAATAATATTAATGAACATACCCCCATGATGTGATATAGATTTCTACAATGAGTTTCACCCGACCTCCAATCTGATTATTTTGTATTCCGTTTGGTTTTTAACTTTTATGGTGTAGGATATGATTATTTATACTGTTGAAGTTATCTAAGAAGGTTTAATCATAACTAATGTATCATTTTTAAATTCTATGAAATTTACCACGAAGAAATTGTTGGGTTGTATGAGTCATAGTTTATAATAATTCTAGTTATATCTAATAAAAATTATGGAAATTTATCCCCTTCTTAAGTTAGATGGCTCATTTTTTAGTATTGGGATATAAATTGTTTTATAGTGATTGATCATTTGTATGGTTTCCATTATATGAGTGTGAATGAGGATGTTATTTCAATTATTTCTTCTATATTCCAATATAGGATATAAGAGTCTATGGTTATGTGATTCAGAGCTACAAATTCCATATCTATATTCAATGTACTCATAATATCTAAATTTTATGGGTATCAAATTATTTCTAGGAAGAACTGATCAATAATATCTTTATATAGTCTATTTTATATTAGGCTAATGAATTTCATCAAAGGGTTGTTTTTTAGATCATTCATTACCATCAACTCTACTGGGAGATGTCAAAGTGAGTGTTTTTTATGTTTGAGGTGGGCTTTATTAGGCATGTAGTATCTCAATTAGGAGTTGAAATCAATCCATTGAGGATTGAGAGAATAATTTCGCGGGATGAACCAAATAATTGTTCATAACACTGTTTTTTATTCTATATCAAAAGCTATTATTACATGATCATGTCTGATTTTTCTCATATTCCAGTCATATTTAATTTCTTTTACATGATTAAATTGTGATTATTATTGACTAATAAGTGTGAGAAAAAAACCATATCCTAGAGTAGAATATATTATAAACCTCATTATTTAGTTTTTATTAGAGGGAGTGATGTTTTATATTTTATTATGATTCTAAATATATCTTGGTTGATTCATAATACATTATATCATAGGGATATAATATGGGTCATGGTAGTATTAACCCCATGATTTTTAATATTCACTCCATGATAACATGTAGTTAGTGGTGTGGATTTAACTGAAGATATAGTGTTATTTCCCCATCATTTAATAAATTGTATTCTTCACATATCAGTAGTAATTTAGGAGTATCTTTTTTAAATTGAACATGAATATTCATCAAAGGTACTATATGGAGTTATTATAGTTTTATGTATACAATATATCTTTCTCTAAGTATGTAAAAAATTTGTTAAATGATGTAATACATATAAAGTTATCAGGATATAATGTTTATGGGTTTAGAGAACCATATAGAGTGAAATAGAATATTTAAGTGTTTTATATTGATGAAAATGAGAATAGTGGCATAGTTTTGTTGTTGATAATAAAAATGGAATAATATATATTGTGGGGGTGGAAATTCCTCCTATGAGGTATTTTTTCATTATTTTCCACATAGATCATATATGTTATATATTTGGGGAATTATGTGGCAGTACTAATAAATTTTTATGTAGGATCGAAATAATGATGTATATGCTCAATTTACAAGAGGGGGTAAATTGTATGTTTTACAACATCCATTTTTAACATTAATAAAAAATATGATTAACAAAGTTAAACAATGAAAATTCACAGACTCTAAAATTGTTCCAAGAAAAAACATTCTAGGTTTGGAAATTATGTTTCTATAAATCAATAATAAGAATAGATTACATGGAAAATATTTTACCTTAAGTCATATAGAATCTTACTTATCAGAGTATACAAAAGTTCAAGATGGTATATTAATGTTACACTTTCTTCTTTTATAAAAAAACACGTCCGAAATAAACAAAAAAACTAATAACAATTATGAAATCATTTAAACCAAATAGAAGGGTATCCAAAAAACATGGATAAAGGTCCACTAATTTATACATTGAAGAAATTTTGTCTTACCAACACTAGGGTAAGCTCTCGATATGAATATCGCAATATGTCGTTCTTTCCCCGCAAGATTATGTTCATTAAGGTAGTTAATACTTCTTTCATCCTATCCTTGGGACCCCTTGATTGTACGTATCAAAAAATAGTATCCCACGATTAATGTTGAATAATATGTTTCATACAAAAAATGCATGAGAGTCTCTATATCTCTAGAAGTCAATTCAACATCATGAAAACTCTTGAGTGATGGAAACGTCTTTCTCAATTGTGAACTTGTTCAAATGAGATCCTGTTTAAAGGTACTTCTCCAATGATCATCCCCTACCACTAACATCCATATTTTTCCTTCAATATTAGAGGGACCTATACTTGTTTCACTTAAACAAAGGTTACATAAAAATAGATTATATGACATCGTTTCATGACAAAGAAAAGTGAAATAAAAATAATTTTGGTTAATCAAATATATTTTTCAGAGTCATGGAAAAAATGGAATTCTCAATCAAACCAAAAAAACATTTAATTTTTATAATACATTGATTTTAAAATTTTGTTTTATAATGAATTCGGAAAATAGAACCCAAGTTTCTTGGAATTCATAATCTAAAGTTCAGATAATTCGTATTCTAAATTTAATAGAATTCAGAATCTGAATATCAGTGAATTCCGAACATCTATTTCTGACAATTCAAAGTCAGAATTTTGAAAAATTCCATGTCTGAAAATCAGATGAATGGAAAACCGAATTTTCAAAGAACTCGTAGTCTGAATTTTAGAGAATTCAGATTCTGAATTTTAGAAAATTTGCAGTCTGAATCTCAGAGAATTCAAAGATTGAATTTCAGATATTTCAGATTATGAATTTTAGAGAATTTCGAGTCTGAATTTCAGAGAATTCAGAATCTAAATTTCATAATACTTTGTATCTATGTGTTTATAGGATACCTAGGTTGTAGATGGGAAAATTTTTTTCCTTAGTAATATTATTGAGTTTAATTTAGAGATACTATAAAATGAACAAAGAAACCATAGGTAAGGATAAAATTTTACTTAGAGAATGTAAATTTGTCTTATGAATATAATCCTTAGGGAAAAAAATATTTTCCTTATGATAATGTGTTTGTGATTTTCAAAACATAGAGTAATGGAAAAGTCATAAGGAAAACTTATTCACACAATAATATAACCCTTTTTGGATAGAACAAACATCCTTTCGAAAAATAATATAAGGACATAGAATTTTTCTTTATGAACATGAAAATAAAAACATAACTCCCTTTAATTATGAATAATGGTGAATACGCCTAAATCCCACATAGGTTTTTAAATACATATGGATCTTATTCATGACTTTCAAAACGAGATTTTACTTTTTCTTGCATAAGGGCATCATCTTTAATAAGAACTCCCCCTAACATAATGAATTCTATTCTTTACTTACTATTATTTTTATCATTACATTCTCTCCATTTTTTATTTTCAAAAAGGAATAATGTGAAAGGAGTAAAATAGTTCCTGAACTATTAGTACTATACAAAAAAACATATAAGGTACAAACAAAAATTTCATTACAATTGAAAGAATTTGTACAGGGATTAAAATAGAACAAATAATTGGATTGGGAAAAAACATCATTCTTCCTCCATTAAGATTATCTTCTTCACTATGGTTTTCAAATTCTAATGCACCTTGTGATATTCAAGAAATATCTTGAGCAAATGGTCTTAATCCTCATTTATCTTCTCTTGAAAATTTATTTTTTCAACATGAGTCTTATGAATTTCTACTTCAGTCTTCAAATGCAATTCATTCCTACTATGATTTTCTTCGAACACAATTCTAATATCTCTCCAGTACTCATAATTATTCCCATAAAATATTGATGGTCTAGTTAGATTAAGGTTGTCAACAAAACCTAAATTTATTCTAGCCATATTAAACAACAATGTATTTCCACATGAACATGTTAATAGAATCATGTTTGTAAAAAAAGATAAAAATACATAAGAAATAAAAAATTTAGAAAAATGAAAATGTGATCCAGAAAACTTATATGTGAATATATTTATTTTAGATAACTCCTTTGATACCAATTTTAGGATTTAATAATGATGTAGACACACAATTTACAAGAAGGGGTGAATTGTATGTTTAAAAAAAATCATTTTTTACCTTAAGAAAAAATATATTTAACAATGATAAACTATGTAAATTCACAAACCCTTAATTATTTCTATGAAATAAACTTACTAGGATCCGAAAATATGGTTAAAGAAATGAAGCGTATGAAAATTTTTCAAGGAGAAGACTCTACCATGAAGTGTATAGAATAATACTTATTAGAGTAAAAAAACGTTCAATAATGTATAAGGAATTTATAATTTCTTCAGTTTTCAAAAAACACAGTGAAAATAAACATGAACCAAAAACTAGTAACAAGTATGAATTATTTTATCCCAGAGGGTAGGATATCTAACAGCCTTGGAAAAAGGTCCCCTAGTTTATACATTTAAGAAATTTTGTCTTACCCACACCAGGGTAAGACCTCAATAGAAATATCAGAATCTGTCTTGCTATCCCCACAGGAGCTCGATCTTTAAGTTAATCTCCACCACTATCATCCTATCCACGGATGCCCTTGACTGTACTCAGCAATAATTAGAATCACACAAAGCAAGATGAACAAGATGTTCATTATGCAAAAGGCATGAGAGTCTCCCCTTCTCTATAAATCAATTTGGTAGAATGAAATCCCTAGAATGATGGAATGGTCTTTATTGACAATGATATTGTTCAAATGAGCATATATTTATAGGCACTTATATAATGGTCGACTACCTCCTCCAATGGTCATATGTTTCCTTAAATCTCAGAGGGACCTATATATGTATCACTTAAAGAATAGTTAGTTAGAAATATATTGTATGAAATCATTTCATTAATTTAATAAGTGTTATAAAATTATTGTGGTTTAAACAAATATACATTTAGTATTCAATGAAAAAATGGAATTCAGAATCTAGAAAAAAAATTGATGTCTATAATACATGGATATTCATATTTTATTTTACAATGAATTTAGAATATGAATTATACAGATTTCGGAATCTGAATTATATATAATTCGGAATCTGAATTATGTGTAATTCAGATTCTGTATGTTGAGGAATTCAGAATCCGAATTCTGAGGAATTCTGAGTATAAATTCTCAGGAATTCAGAGTCATAATTCTAACGAATTCAGAATGGGAATTTCAGAGAATTAAGAGTCTAAATTTAATAAAATTCAGAACCTAAATTTCAGTGAATTTGGAGTCTAAATATTAAATAATTCAGAGTCGGAATTTCAGAAACTTTGAAGTCTGAATTTCATAGAATTTAGTGTTCAAATTTCAGAACATTCGGAGTCCTAATTTCACAGAATTTAGAGTCTGAATTTCAGAATATGTTATATCTAATTATTTATATGATTATGAGGTTTTAAATGTAGATCCAAATTTTCCCTTAGTAATAAAAATAAATTCAATTTAGAGACTCTATAAAATAAACAATGAAAATAAATGTAAGGATAAAAATTTCCTTAGAAATGTAAATTTTCATTATTAATATATTCATTAGGGAAAAAATATATTAATTATGATAAATTGTAGTTGATTTTAAAAACATCTATAAATGGAAAATACATAAGAAAACCTTATTGACTCAACATTGTTTGAGTAATAACAGGTAATGTGTTTTATATGGATTTCTATGTTTTATTTTATTTAATGTTCTCATACTTTATCATGGACTTGGGATCATCACACTCTCAACAGATTTTTTTTCATTAGATTTTATGATTTTTTGTAAATGGGTGTACGATTACACTATGATATCATTTTTACAATCATAATTTCACATACTACTATTCATTGGGTAGAACATATGGATTAAACTAATGAATAAAATAAATTGGTGTAAAATGAAATTTGAGGGGAAATGTGTTTTTATGAGTTTTACATGATTATTTATATTTATTATAATTAGGTTTCATTTGACTATTGTTTCATAGAATCTTATTTTTATGTATCATTAATATATTTACTATTTTTAGTATTAAATTGCTGGACCATGTTTCATAATATATTAATCATGTATATATCAAAGACCAAGTTATGTGGAATCTAAAATTTACGTAATGTTTGTTATGTAAGAGTAACTTGATCAATGTGATGGTATTATTTAATAGCCTAATGTGGATGTTCTATGTTGATGGAATTTTTTATTAGATAATATTGGTATGGTATTTGTATATGTTATGATTATTGTCGTTAGATTAATGGATTTTGTTATCACGTTTGGGATTTTGGGATCAGTGGCGTATTGAATGTTTCGACTTCATTTTGGTGTTTGGCATATGAAATTATGGATCACATTATGGAAACAGGTAAAGAGATACTTTGGGATATATATGTGATATAATGGATTATTGTTTAGAAAGATACGGTGATTTTATGGTCATTAGCATGGGTTGTCGGATGGTTTACGTGGTTTTTGGGTGTGTTTTCTTTTTGGGCCGAAGCAACATTTTTATTATTAAATCAAATAAAAGACCTCTTTTTATTGGGTAGAGGGAAACCCATTACAAAGCCTGGAGGCCCAGTGGTCTTGTAGCCCATTACAGAGCTTGGGTGTTTCATTTAGGGTTTTGAAGTAGTATCTTGATTGAAATAGAATATTTTATTGGTAATGTTGAATATGGGTGATCTATGATATAATTGAGTATTATTCATACTTTTAATTATATTTCAATATTTTAATTAAACATGTATTAGTTTTTAAAATCATTTGGGATGGAAAATGAATAGGTCTTTGATAAATATATTTATGATCAAGGTAATGATTATAATGTGACTTGTAAAACACGAAAAATATAAATGTTATAGTTTTGTGATTAAATTCAATATATAGAATTGGTCATTTAAAATAATTGTTTCAGATGTGATGGAGTGATCCTAGGGTAGCTCAAGGAAATATTCATCAAATATAATTTCAATATACATAGATGTGATATTCAGTAATCAATGCTCTATGAAGTTGGTTGATTATCGATACGAATGGTGTTCATTGGTTATGTTGTTGTTTTTTGCACTAAATAATAATCATTGTACTTCAATATTTTTACAAGAGGCCATTAGAAGGAACCTACAGAGTATACATGTATTCACACCACTATATACAAATATATTTGTCTTATGCTTTTATGATAAAGTTATTTATATTCATATAAAATGCTAAATTATAGCATGCAAATTGGTGTTGGAATTTCTACAATATGACTTTATTTGTGGTATTTTGTTTTGAAATATATTTTTTATGTATTAAATTATTGTATTATGGGATATAAATTTCATTTATTATTATATAATTTATTTTTCGAATATTTTTATGTATAATACTATTATTACTTATCGGAATTCAACCAATTTTATTGTTGTATACCAATTTTTATAGTCTCCATCCTGATTCATAGTTGAGACGGGTCTTGGTGCTCGATAATGTATTCCTTTTAGGATTTGAATGGTTTTCTTATGGGGTAGGATACTGAAAAAAAATTATTCACCGTGATTTTGATTGAACAATTCCTAAAATCATACTAAAGTACATATGCTATTAGTCTTGATCACTTGAATCATATTATAATAAATGAAATGCAGCATTGATCCATATTGAATTTTAACCTAGAAAATAAGTGGACCCTATTACAAGTACTATTGGAATATAAAACCGTTTTTTTGGATTTTTATTATTTTTTATTATTCAATTAATCTTATAAAATAGTGTCAAATTTATAAGAATAATTTGATATATGAATTTCACTAGTAATATGATCTAGCAAAAACATCACATCATTACTAGTGGTAGACAAGGGAAATCAATATGAAATAAATCATCAGACTCCTATACAATTAAACCATTATCAATCCTGATATTAATTATAACTCTTTATTCAAAAAATTCATAATCATTTTTTATTAAGACCCATATTAGTGAATTATTTTCCATTGAATGATTATAATCATATATGTATTGTTATATGATCATGAATGTGTTAGGGATATCAATATGAATTCACTATCCAAGTAAATGACGTGATATGTATGTCGTTGCTGTTAATACATGACCAATATCTCATCAAATTTCACTGAAATATAATAATTTTAATTTGAATATTTATTCTCCTATAATCATTATTTAGTGATGAGTTATACTCTTTGAATGAAATAATCACACTACTATGTGTATGCACTAATATTTCATTTTCCAATCAATGTGGTGGTGAACAAGGAGTCACCATGAAATCAAATAAATTGAATTAATATATAGAAATATAAGCACAAAATATATTATTTAATTCTCCAATGAATTATAAGAGTAATTTTTGACTTCACGTTTCATTAATTCTAGATAAAATCAATTACTAAAACTATAATGGTTAGTGTGATTAATATGTGAAAATAATATTAAAATGATAATTAATAATCAAATTAATGTATAAAAATATTCACAATAGGATTTATACGAGGATACCATTGATCAATCTTATGAAAACAACAGTTTAATCTACAATGATTTATGATATACTCAATTTATTTTCATGATATAGTAATGAATTTGAACTGAAACACACTCAGATAACAACTAAGTTTAATGAGATATATATATATATATATAAGACATAATTATATATAATTATATATTTATATTTCTAATTAATACATGGACTTACAACCTAAAAGATTAGTATCTTTGGTGATTGGATAACTATTCATCTCAATTTAGTATATTCCGTTATTTTTATTTGTAATATTCTCAATACATGAATTTCATGTAGATATATGAAAAATAATCACCCTTAATACCTAGATAAGTAAAAAATACTATATTATATATATAATACATTCAATATATTGTAAGTAAAATGACATATTAGATAGATTTTACTAGTAATTAAAACAAAAAATAATGGACTGAACATACATCCAACATTTAGATATGAGAAAAAATCCTGGTACAATAAAAATAGTGTTATGAAATAATAACTGTATGAATATAATTATAATCATGTTTCATAATATTAGGATAATTAAACTTATAATAATATGGAATATATATAATTAGAATCTTTATAAAATTATTTCAATGCAAGTTTCTAGGAAAATCATAGCATAATGGACTATGAAAACTACCCTTTTCCCATAACATACTATACTTTTTTACAACCCATATACTATAAAAAAATTATATTAATATATTGAAAATATTACCCAATGAATTTGAGGGATATAAAATTCATGGTCCACCCAACATTGTATTTCCTTTTATATGTATGAGACATGAATAATAATAATTCATCAATATAACGATACACAAAAGATAAACAACCCATGAAAAAAATTTGAATCTGAAAAAAATTCATGAGATATTAATGTAAATTAACATGATTAATTAAGTGGATTATATCATTAATAAATATCCCTAAAAATCATATTAAATATCTGAGTATTATAAAATATTTTTCTTTTGGCGTGGTAGAAAGTTTTATCAATTGATGATAAATATTTCCCAAAATCATGTAGGTTAATAGTTCAATTTATTAAAATTTTCTTAAACGTTAATATTTTTTTTAAATTATTTTATAAGGAATGAAAAATGATATAAATTATTTTTTAGGAACATGTTAAAATATACTTATGAAGGATTATTTTTTACGAATAAAGAATAAATAATTATGAACAAATTTGTAGAGTGTGATGTAATAATGGAATAGGGAGAAAAATATTATCATCCTAAATTTATAAATAATAAATATTATTGGATGTATACAATAAATAAATCATATATTTTGAGAAAATACCATATTATACATCCGTTATATCAACTAAGGTATATGGTAATGATAGAGAAATTCACCAACAATAAATGAATTTATAAAATATCGTCATTACCATTATGAAACATTTCCTTAAGTACAATTTACTCTATTAAAATAAAAATATATTTCTGAATGTTATATTTTATAAAATTATTTATTATAAAATATAATTTATATTAATAAGACATATTCATTTTGTAGTTATAGATTGCTTTTTCACCATTTTTTTTCATCCTCGGTTGTCAGTAGATTCAGTGGTTCCATAATTATTTTGATTTGATGGAAAAAAAATTCATTTCAAATTCATAATCCCATTATGTAATGTTTTCCAATTTAATGGAATTATATTTTTAAATAAATTTAAATAACTTATGTTGATTTCAAAAAATGATGATAAACAGGTCATAAATGTGAAATTGTAAACAACTATGCTTTGGAAAATACAAAAAATCATAAGCTTATATTTAAATAATAATTTTATTCATAAATATGTAATTAAAAATAATATATATTAGTACTTACAACAAATAATAGTTATAGAATATTTTTTCGTTTATAATCATCTGATATTAAAATAGTGAAAATCATTTATTTTTTTCAGGTAGGTGACAGGCCTAAAAAGAGATATGTTATAAAAAATATTTAAACAAGAATATAAAGATATATTACAAACATATCAATTTAAAATATGTATAATTATATCATCTATATGATATTAGATTGGTAAATATTATTTTATATGGATGGTGATGTCAGGTTATCTGAATAATGTCATGGTGGTCTAATTGCTTATATTTAAGTAATCAGTAGTTCTTTTATTAAAATACCTTGTCTGAATGGATATATGGATAATTCTTATGACTAGAAACATCCATAAATGTGAAGGATATTTAAAATTATAATTTTTTATAGATATTTGATATGAAAAAAATATGAATGGTAGTATTAATTTTGTGTAGGATGTTTTATTTTAAAGATGTGTTTTAGTACAATATTTGGAATTAAACACTCCCTAATTTCTATGTAATTTAATTTTTAGTTATGTTGTGGAACATATGTATAATAATTAAGAAATGGATAATGTTAACTAAATTAATGATATTTAATTTTTCAGTTTTATATATTATCTCTTCATTATATTATATTATAATATTTTTTATATTTACAAATATAATTTATTATTATCTCTGGAAAATTATTTTAGTACGAAAAATTAAAAAATTATAAATATTACCTAACTTTAATATCTTAAATAAGATTATTATATAAATAATATTATTTTTAAAATATAATCATAAAAAATTTCTATGTAAATAAAAATTCATAATGCATTTAAAAAAATTCCGAAAAAAAACATTTCATATATAATGATTGAAGGCATTTTACATATTACCATTGAATAATTAAAAATGTATCTTAATTATATTTTATAAATTTAATCAATTGAATAATAATAATTTTATAATTTCATTAAATTTATATTATACCTGTTTTTTCTATTTAATGGTGAAAAATATTTTTATGTCATCCCAAATATTATTTATATAACCAACATAAAAATATCACTAATAATACACTTTTCTATTCCAAAGTGAAATCATATATATTTATTTAATATATTTATCTCTATAATTTTTTTATAATATTCATACAATATATCTACTATTTTTTATTCATTCTATAAGGATTAATGATAGAATGGATTTAATGGGAGACTATGAAAATTAATAATTGAAGACTACATGGATTTTATTTACTTGTGGTAAAATTACTATAAGAATTTTACTAAACAATTTCTACATATATTTCTTCTAATTTAATTTATCTATTAATATGATTTTATATATTATATATTAAGAAAAATAATAATTTTTATTTATTTCATTTTGTGAGTGGAAAAAATTATTTCACAAATAAAAAAATTAAATATAGATTTAAAATAAAATACATTCCACTACAAAATATATATTAATTCTATATTAGATTAACAAAACCCCAATTCATGTTTCTTAAGTAGAAACTTCCACAACCTCAAATTAGATTCAAATTCTCCAATCTTATTCTATTTTTATTTTCAAATATAGAAATGATGTGGTTTACATCATGAAAAAACTACCACATTATTAAGAATGGTTAGTTGAATGACACTCTCCACTTGGTGGGACATTATGTATTCACATCTAATATGTGATAGTAAAAAATATACAATGAAAAATAAGTCATATAATCCATAATATTAATATTTCATAATTATATATATTATAAACATATGGATTTATATATATAAAGGATTAATTAAATTATATTTTTCAATTACATATATTAAAATATCATCCCTAAAAACCCCTCATTCTACATTCCATATGCTAGAATATTCCACAAATCCTCCATTAGATGATATATGAAAAAAGTATGCAACTTCACCCTTCTCCACAAGATAGTATGGATTAGATAAAAAATAATCCTGATCATGTCAACATAATCAACCTACCTTGTTGTCCACTATACCCTGAGAATATTAGTTGATTCTTTAATTATAAGTCTATTTTTAGATCTTTCCACATGGTCTCATCATTTTCGAATTTTTTTCTTCTATTTTGAAAAACATAAACAATCTGATTGTAGTCACATGGTTGACTATGGGTCCCAACTTCCCCTTAAAGGAACCTTCCAAAATGAAATATTATACCAACAAGGATCATATACTTTTACAATTATCTAGGATGGTAGAATTATTAGAAACAAAAATATACTATATTGAGATGTTGATATTTTCGAAGAAAAAAAATATTTAAATTCTCGAATTATAATTGAATTGATTTCACTAATAGGCTTGTTTGAGATTAACTCATAAAGAATGGGATAATATGTAATGTTTAACGGTGATGTCCTCCTAAAACTATTATGTAGTTGTGAGGAATAAATGGATAGTCACCAATATTGTAAAAATAGAGCTCACTCAAAAAATCTAAAAGGATTATATTTTTAATTTACTAATTTTGATATCATTTGACATTTAATATATGTAGTTGTTATGTAAAACTAATTAAAATAAATTACATGAAATATTGTGTTGGAATAATCCTTATTAATAATATTTTATACATTCAATGTTAATTTGTCAATATTAATTCGTGGAAGATCCCCCAATTTTTTGAATACCAAGAAGACGATTAATTTTTTCATCGATAATACTCATAAATAATGAAATAAAAAGACATTCAGAAATATTTTAAAACAATTATTCATTCTCAATATTTTCTAATTTTGAGAATGAGAAATTTATTTCAATAAATATTAGATTAAATTCTATAAAAAAATTATTTCTAATATGGGAATCTCAAATGGAGTATAATGGAATGATATGGACTCAAAATATATTTGTTATTAATATGGATATTTAAATAAGATCATTATCTAAAGTATTGATTTGAATTATAGTTTATATTTTTGAACTATGATTTTCTTTATTGGTAAATTCTAGTGAAAATATTAATAATGAAGTCTCTAAATATAATATTACTATTTTTTATAACAAGATATGAATTTTTTAGGCTATTAATAATGATATTTTCATAAAAACTATGAATTAATAACATCATAAAATTTTTATGAATTGGATTTTATTTATTATTTCAAGGGAAATGGAAAATATTGTTCCCAAAACTATGATTGTTTTCCATAATCATCAATATATATACCGAAAATTTATTTTCAAAAATATAGAGCAAATTAAAAAAATATATTTCAAAACTTAGGGAAATGATGCGATATGAAATTTTCTCCTCTAGAAAGAATAAAATCAATATTAATTTTTTATTCCATACTGATCATAAATAAATTAAAGGTCACAAAAATGGAATAAGAATATAGATTTATTAAAAGATTCCTAAAATAAATTTCCTAGATTATAAGATGGATGGATTTCTTATTCAACAATATTATTCGATATGTTTTTTTAGAGAATTAATTTTTTTAACTGAACTATAAAAAAAGACTTTGGAGTTACAGTTTTTATCCATACAAGAAAATGATTATATTCCAATGTGAATGAGATGACTATATTCTCTAGGTAATTAATTATGGGGATCCTAAAATGGAGGTTCATATTAAATTAGATGGAATTATATTTAGCATCTGGAATGAATCACAATATATGGTGTATATTTAACACATGAGGAGATACTCTGAAATTTTAATGACTTCTATATTGATATTTTATATTTGAATTAATCTAATGGAATGAGGGGATGATAATTTTATACTTTAATTCAAAAATACCAGTTATGATATTAAATTATTATTAATAGGGTACAAGAATTATTATATAACCCCATTATATACTAGGATACTACCTTAAGTGTTGAAAATAACGAATATATCAAAGTGGTGGAGTATATAAATATCATCTGAAGCCTATTATGCATAATAAATTCACGATTATTAAATTTTTTATACTTTTCCTATCATATAGTGTAGAATATTTCAAAAAATAAATCCATATACTATAAATAAGAAAAATATATAAGTATATCATAGGAATTGTATATTTTAGGAGGTTTTATAATTATATTTCAAATCTAGTGTTATTTAGATATATTGATGGGAATTAATATATTATAACAAATAATTTAATATTTATATCATGTAGTTCATTTCATGTCCCAAAATAATGCATTTATATAAAAAAAAAATAATCTCTTTCCTCATGTAAAATTTAACTGGAATACATATAGTATTATCAAACACACACACATATATAACTGTTGAAGAAGAAAATTGTTTATATTTATTGTCATGTTATTAATTCATGATAACATGAATAGAATTAATATTTTTAAAACACATTTTCTTCATTCAAATGGAATTACCATCAATATCAAATACAACATTCTGGTGAAAAAATTCATCATGATTTTTTGAAAATAGAGGGAGTTCAGATAAGAATTAAAAATTATGGAAATTTTGAGAAAGGTAATTTCTAAAAAAACTATTTCACAATCATTATTTGGACCTTACATTTGAACAATTATAATCTAATTATATGGTCTTTAAGAGGATAATTTTTAACATAATGTCATTTTTTTAACTTTCTGTAATCATATAATAGTATTAAGAAAATAAATCATCTAATTTTATTTTCTATATCATGATTTTCTTGAATGAATTAAATATTATATGTAGTAAACAAAAAAACTATGTGATAAATGAGAAATTTATTCTTCTACTAATTATATTAAAAGGGTTGTATTTTTATGTATTTACCTAATTTGATAATAAAGGAGGAGAAAAGATCATTTCAAAAATTTTGATTCAAGGGGGATAATTATCAGTCAGACGAAATTTAAGGATATATTTGTTGGGTTATCAAAAAGATGAATATATAGCAGTTCATTTTAGAACTATTATTCTATAAATATTATAAAATTATTTATTTATGTGGTCTTATATTTAACAATATGTTAATCATCGATTTCAATATATAAATAATTTTTGTGGTGGTATATGCATAGTATATATTGATGTAATAGAATGTTTATAGTACACCAAATGGGGGAGATTGTTCATAAAAATCAATATTTATATTTTCTTTTATGAAAATAAAATATTTATTTCTCTAATGTTATTTTTTAGTGTTGTAGTTTTATCATATGATGTATTTTGAATCATGTAGAAAAATTTTTATAAATAATAATTGGATTATCATTGGATGACTAAAACCAAGCTATGGTTTCATGAATTACATTATAGATAATAACATGTTTGGAAAATGTGAATAGAATAAATAATGTATACATTATTTAAAAATTTTACCCTCTAAAAATATGTATCTAGAATTAATTTAAACATATTTAAAATAAGGATTTCATTATGTGATTCTAGATGATTGAATTAAAATTGGATACCAGAATTAAAATGGCTATGATCCGTAATGTGGTTTAGAAACATAGAAGATTTGGCATGGTTCCAATAATTAACCTATACATGGATTAATTATAATTTTTGAGGTATTAATTTTTATTTTGGTGATTAAAAAAATAGTCATAATGGTTTTCATGGATTGTAATAAAATCTAGAGAGGCATTAGGATATATCAATTTTTGTTAGTATTTCTTGATTTCCAACTAATGAAAAAAATTATAGTGACATAACATTGCATAATGAATTATTTTAGATATAATGCTTTGACATTATAAAATTTTATTACTTTTTAGGATGTTTTGATATATATGATGGGGATTTATAATTAAATAGGACGAATAAACACAACAACACCATAGTAGTAAAAACAAATACAAGGTTGGTAATGTTCCATGATATTTAAAGGAGGAGTTTTAGAATCACATTATGAATAAAAAATTAGTTAAATTTTCCCTTGACATCAATGTAGATTGATACTTTAATGACGTCTCACATGTATATTATCCTTAAATTGGAAAATTATCTTTTCTCATGGAGAATTGAAGAAATGGATTACTATAAAAAATAGAGTTTTCATTGAGATATTGTTCAATAGAGATAATTAGTGGAGATTAATCTCGGTGAATATGTCGGTATATCAAATCATTGAGGATTAAGAATCTTATTAATATAGATGTATTTTTTTTAAAATGTTATGTACTATATAATAAAGTGATTTTTTCATGATTAAGAGATAATTGTGTTCATTTTTTTGGATAATATGAACACATATGATTCTAATCTTTATTTTTAAGCAAGCTGTTTGTTATTAGGGATTTCTATACAAAAAATCATCACTAATTTCATTCTTCATAGATGAATCCTATTGTGGATGAACCTCAAAGAATATTATTTTTCATTTTTATCATTTTCACTTTCAGGATTCCATATAGAGAAACAGGTTGTCATTAAATAAAATTAAAATAATATCAATGGAAAGTTGTGTTTTTAATTTTTATAACCAGTTTCATGTTCCTGATCATTGTGTATCATTATTAGTGTGATCCAAAATGTAAAATAGCTTGATAATTGGAATATTTTCTTGATTATTTCAACATATAATAAATTTTTAATTATTTATTCTATTAAAAAATTCCAATACACAAGTTCTAACAATATATTATGATTAATAGTAAATTCGGAAATATTTGGTTGATGGTTATAAACTATGGTATGATCTATTATTTTATAATTTAGAAATTCCCAACTGACCTTATAATTTTAATATTTCCCATTTATATATCTGAAATATTACAAAAATTCCTCAAAATATTTATTAATATATTTGAATTTGGGGGATGCTCAGAATTATAATCAGTAAGTGTAGATGAATTTTTTGACCCAATACTATGTTAGTCACAAATCTCATTATTATATCATTGATTTTTACATTACAATATTTTAAAAATATAATGTTTTTTTATCAAATATTACCTTTATAAATCTCTTTGGAATTAAATGTATTTATTAACACGGTAACTATTAGTAATCATTTGTACATTCATTCAATTTTTTAGGAATCTAATTATTTTTGTTAATTATATAATTGATATCATACATTAATATTTCATAGTTTCCTAAACAAATGATTCAGTACACTTTTATATGACTATTTTAAATGGTCACTCCATCATTTTTTTGTTTCATGAATTCTTATTTTCCACAAATCACACATTTATTCAAACGATATTGCTGCCTTAAAAAAATCATATTTACTAAATGACATGGCACTTTAATCATTGTATGTAATAGAATTGTCTAATTCTTATGTATATCCTTTGTTGTTATATACACAATTATCATTTTCTCATTCAATCAAGATATAAGGCATCATCAGTATACCTATATTTTCATAATAATTATCTTATATATATAAATCGAGAATCATGTTATCATATATTTAAATTACTACCCATATATTAGGATATAATTAAATTTTAGTGATATATTCGTATGTTATTTCGATGCATCAATGATATTGTAGTGCGTTGAAAATTCAAAATCTAATTATTATATTTTTGATACCTACAATACTAAAAATAAATAAAAATAAAATTTTTTCCTGAAGAGAATTTCTAATTCAAAATTTATGTAATTTTTTTTTCAATTCATATATATTATAGTTTCATAAATTTATTGTTTAAAATTCTTCATGATTAATTATGAATTTTGAAAAATCTAATATATTGCATTTTATTTAATATAGTATATTTGACTTCAAGCATTAAAACATCATCATAATCAATTATCATGAATCTTTTTCAACAATTTTGTAATATATTTACACAATAAATAAATATTTTAATTTAATATTCATATTGAATGTATCCAATCAATAAATTGATTTTTCCTAGAATGTTTCATTAATGAATGATTGTATCATGTTTTTTTTATTTTAGGGATCAATTAATGACATATTCTACATATATTATTCCTCAAAAATTTGTATCAAATTTGAAAACATATGTTATGATCATCATCAATGATAAAATATCTAGTGTAATAAATAAATAAAATTGTTTTATTTCACATTATGTATTTAAATTTTTTTCCTCCAAAACATTCATCATGAATTTAATATAGTTACTATCTAGAAGTTATCATTCCATGATGAAAAATATTACGTCTTATAAAATTATTTTTATATAATATTATCGAATATGAATCAATAAAAATAAAAATATTTAATATTAATAAAAATAGATTAGATAGTTTACTGAAAAGTGTATGAATTTTCTACACTAAAGAGTATGGTTTATAAAAAATTGAAACTAGTGAATAAAAATAAATTAGTTGAAAATGAATAAGGTAAATGATAATTACATTTTATATAATATATCAATGAATTCCTTTAAAAAAACCTACAATAAATCATTATAGAAAAACTATGAAACTCAAGTAATGTTTTTATAAACTAAATCGTAGTTTAAAATATTATAGAAAGATATGGAGTATCCCAAAATTATGTATAATTAATTCATATGTATCTTTTAATTGGAAGATTACTAATCTGTCTAATTAAATTCTTAATTTATGATTACTAACACTATAACAAGAAATTTTTTTGAATGAAAATATTTTTGAATACATGTTGAAATAATCCCCATAATAAAAAAAAGATATGTTATAATGAAATTAAAATTTTGAATTAAATAAAAAATCCAATGTTGAACATTCTCTTTTTATAATAATATAAAATCAAAAATTCTAATCAATTTATCACACTATCTGAATTTATTACACAGAAAATTATACCGTTGATGTGTTTCTTTTAGCCCGTTATATAGACATGATATTATGGATATTATAAAAATATGGATTCTATTTCATACCCATACCTAATAAGTCAAGGATTTAAAATGTCTTGAGGATGAACATTAATCAAAAAAGGTTTTTGGGGATTATGAATTTACTACCATCATATATACATATTGTAACTTATAGAACTTGGTTAAAATATCGGTGAATTTTTTTTATAATATTAATTATTCAATGTAAAACAATTTTAAATAGGTAATGTTTTATTGGAATAAATTCCACAACCTTATACATCTTCCTTTTGTACTAAATTATTAATTAATAATGAATTTATTTTCAAAAATGCAATGTAATGTACTTCTATAAAAGATATATTAGGGAATTTATCGACATTTTCAATTACATTAGAAAATTGGATATTCATTCTATTTATCAATTAAAAAAATATGATTTCAAATTGTTATTTAATATTATAGATGTAAATAATATTATATTTTTTTCATATTTTTGATATTAAGCATAGTTTGTTCCTCTTATATATTTTGAAATTGGTACATAAATAATTATTGAATTTTTTTAGGTTCTATTTGTGAGATATTTATAATATAAAATACAAAATTAAAACATTAGAAACTAGTATATGTGTGTTTTTTTATTATTAAAAAAAATTATACTGAGTAAATAAACATATGTATGACTTAATAGTAAGAAATAGCATATAGTCATATTGACCAATATTATTGAAACATAAACACAAATTATATGTGTATAATTAATTATAGAAAACATGATACATTTTAAAAAATATGTTGTCATATTTTATGAGATTCCATTTTATTATCTAATTTAAATAAATATAAATAATTAAATCAAATGAATACAAATTAATAAATATGTTTTTCCTATTCATATTGAATCATCTTTTGAAAATGGTAACTCAATATTTTTTACACATTGATATAAATTAAAATAAATATAATTTAAATAAATAAATAATAAAATTATTATAACATGTTAAATTTTCATTTATAGATTCCATTGTTTATATAGATCAAAACCAAGATCAATTATGAGAATTGGGTCTTGAGACCTTAAATAGAGTAAAAAATTAATATTACCCTATAATGTTGCCTCAAAAACATATGATGATTTAGATGGTACATGGGTGTGGAGTATATCCTCAATATTAGTTTTGATTAATTTTATGGGATGATCTACTTTAAGGTAATCTTACCACAGGGACAATCCTGGTTGAAATGGGCCTTGTGGGTTGTTGGTGAGGTTCTGGCTTAGAGTCTCTCTGTCTTACATTAGGGGTGGGGTAATTTTGAATTACTAATAAGTGAGGGAAGTTCCCTTATATACGTATCTTATAACCCCACTATAACAATGGGTTTATTAATATATCCATACATGTCTATCATAGATATTATGACAGGGGTATGTGGATGGACATTTATATTAGGGTTCGTGTTACTGGTAGGTGGATCTTCTATCATAAGAAGAGGGGTGGTGATGGTGAATTTGATGGCCTATTTTAATGTACTAATATCAATAAATGGAATCATTTAGTTATATGGATATTTAGGTCCACCTCCCTATCGATCCAACTCCACCAGGAACTCCTGCTAGGTGGGAGTGTCCATCATATTAGAGGCAAGTCAATTTGGACTACAGAATGTCCTATGGTTGATGGTTAAAGAATGGAGGGAGAATCAAGGTATATGGTTGGAGGTTGTGGGTTGGTTAATATAGTGTCCAATGGATGGGTTGGGTAGTAATGTCTAAAGGCTCATGGAATGGGATTCTAAATAGAAGGAAAAAATGCAATGGTGGCTTGAGGAAATGGTCGTGTGGTTGAGGTATAAATTATGGAATATATAGGTGTTAGAGAAGGGTAAAAAGTGTTAGGTTCATCAATATATGGGGTGGGGTTTGTTTATAATTACATGGGGTCTCATATAAATCCCCTACGTACTCATGGGCCCCCTGATATGCCACTCAATCACCCATAGAAGTCCCACATTCTAGAAGAAAGCGGCAGAATATTCTCTATCATCCTATGATCTGAAAGGGGTTGTGTAGCATAAAAACATCCTGAGGGTGATCTATAAAATAGTTTAAGGTAGCCTCCTACAATGGTACAATGATTCTTGCACAATTTTTCCTCACACAGTAGTGATATCTATTGGGCTATGTTGATGGTATGGGATCCCATGACATTGGCTAGGATGATAGCTTCTATCTAGGAGATGCTACCGATTGAATCAACTCAGTCCATCTATTGATGTGAATCATCATGATGTATGATCCTCTTTTTTTCACCCCATGTAAATGGTCTCTTTATCATACATGTTTTTTAAATGAGATAGGGTTTATTGGATATCAATATGCAACTCTTTATTATATATTTCATGGTTGGGTCAAGCTATATGGTTGAAAATACTAATGAAGAAACATAGTTAATGAATGTATATCCAACCCAACTATAAACTCACCAATATTGATATACAATTACTGCCCACCAATTATTATTTAATCATCAAGGATGTACATGTAAAATGCATCAAAAACAACCTAAAAAGCACCTCGTACATCTCCTCACATACCACGATAATGATGTATTGGTAAATCAATATAACGAGAAAAATGAAATCATCATGGACCTAGATATTCTCAGGAATAGATATGATGGGTGTTGTTTTAGTCCTAATATGATTTTAGTTTAAATTTAATAATAATACACAATTCTTACATGGAGAGAAGTAGAGGTCGCAGTGCTAGTGGAGGCATGCGATAACTTCTTTGGATGAACTAGATGAGGACTACGACTCATTGGATGCCAACGGTGTGGTATAAAATAACTTGGATAATGAGGTGGTTGGTTATTTTAATGTTTATAGAGGATCCAATGTTATAATATAGGTTTTATGGGGGTTTTCATGATAAGCCACACAATTTTTGGTTTTGTTGTAGGCCATTATGTTGCAAGGATGTGAGAAGGTAGATATTAGATTAGATGGTGCATGGGGACAAACTAGTTTTAGTGGACGAGGAAGACTAAAGGTGAAGGGTGGTTTCTGATTTTATATATTTCATTGAAGAGGTGGAGGTTGGTTGACAGTTGGAGGAGGGTTTTGGTGAGAAGGAGATCGTTTTCCCTAAACACATGACATGAATAAAGATCTTGAAATATAAAAAAAATATTGTTCATAGGAAATATAACCCAAAAGGAAAAAAATTTCTCTCAAATAAAATAATCATTTGATGTAATGTTCAAGAGTCCTCCATTTCTTCATCATGTCAAAAAAATTTAGAGTTCTGAAATATTCTCATTCTGTAATAGGTGCATGAAGTGAATCATGCGTTTTGGTCCTCTTTTTTACACACATCAGAATCATTCCTAGTATTCTCATACCATCCTAAAAATTTGAAAATATATATCAAAATTTTGGACCTATCATGGGTAGCATCTAATTAGTCATTTTTATTAAATTTGAGAGATATAAATAGAATTGAATGAAATTAATTATATCAAATTTACACAACCTTTATAGAATAGTTAGTGATTTATTTTTAGTCAATGTATATTGAACATAATGAGTGGTCCTATTACTTGTTTATTATTTATTTACCCACTGGAAAAACGTATACATCAATAATGGGAACTATCTATTTTTATGACTTATTCCTTATGAATAGATTGTGTTAAGAATTAATGTGAATAACATTTGTCACCTAGTATAAAGTCTATCAATATATTCATTGGTAATTTCATTTTATTCAATTAATTATATAAATTCATTAATTTTACTATGTTTCTGTTCTAATATATTATGTGTCAATCTTTTTTAGAATTATAACTTCCCATATGTTCTTGTCATCCAATTTTACCTTCTTGAATTTTTAATAAGGTTGATTCACTCATTCGACTAGAATGTGTTACAGAATCCCATAAAGAAGGTAAAACATAGTAAAATATGGTTTTTTATATAATTTAAGATAAAAATAATTCAAATCAGTCAATTTTAGACTATATTCCTTTGTAAATGCATCAGTTGACTTTTCAATATTTTTTAATCTCTCAGATGGACAATTCAACATTTCCTCTAGTTTGAGGGTGTTGGGTTTTCCAATGCTATATCAAATACCATTATTTTTTTAACCCCATAAAAAAATTATTTTTAAGGATTGTCCCTAATCATTAATAAGTAAATGGGAAACAATT
The DNA here is from genome assembly GCA_963277665.1 of Viscum album. Taxonomy (NCBI): domain Eukaryota; kingdom Viridiplantae; phylum Streptophyta; class Magnoliopsida; order Santalales; family Viscaceae; genus Viscum; species Viscum album. The sequence continues at coordinate 836,784,525 of OY728127.1, read as the reverse complement.
ATTTAAAATTTTATTGTCATTAATTAAATAATAACCACTTGAGTCATGGGTGTTGTCTTCAAATTCCTAATACTTTAAAACACACTCCACATAGACCAAATAGAAAAATTTCTCATATAAAATAGAGAACGGTCCCATAAATTCAATTTCCCAAACATTAATTATCACTACATCAAGGATATGTTTATAGTGAATTTCATTTCATTTTACAACTGTTTATATTCACCTCCACTAATTATGTATTTGAATTAATCTATTCAAAAACCAACGTAGTGAGGCCAAGAATAGTCCACATATTATGATATTAAAAATAGGGAATTCTAACCTATGATTTATTATAGTGCATGAAATGTGACACATTTAATGAACACATTGGATTTCATCATATATGATTCAAGGTTGAATCTAGCCTTTAATTTTGTTCTTATATAATATACACTCACCCCAGTAATTTCATGAGTCTAAGAATAATAATTTATTCCATTGTTGTTGTGAGGAATAAGAGTAAAGTGATCCCAAAAAAATATTGTTTTAAATATCAGAAATTCATGGTCATTATTTCATATTTTTTAAAGAGTCTCTCATAAGGAATGTAATCCAAAAAGTTTATATTTTTTTGATCTTCAATTATAACCAAATTGGTGTTTGGATATGTTATCATTAGTGATATTATAAGGTAATTTTATATCATTAATGGCTATGTAAAATTCATATAGATGTATGATAGAACATATTATCCTTGTATTGGTTTCATTTTTTTACTCATGATGTATTTTATTGTTACATGAATTGTATAGATCACATATTTTTAGGGAATAATTTATGATAGGATCTTGGTAAATTATCATGTGAAATTCAATAAATCAATTTCTTATTTCATGTAATTCTCTTTATCTTCATTAGTTGGGTTAATGGAATAATAGATTTGGTGGATGATAGTTCCAACTCAATTTCCTAATGGATTTCCTACATAGAAATATTTGGCATCTCACGTCAATAAGGATTCATTATCCAAGTCAGGTGATATTATATATATAGTGGCCTCCATGAAATTTTTTAGATTATTATCTTACCACATACAATATTCAACGAAATTTAATGGAGTGTATATTGTAAATGCAAATTTCATTGGGTGGGATATTCCTGAAAAATCATCAATGAAGCCTATATAATATTATATATGGCCTAGAAAACAATTGATACAATTCACTATCAAGAGTCCATGTAAGTCTTTAATCCATAATGCTTGATACTTTTAACATTTAATTATTTATTTAAGTCTTTGATATCATTTATTTTTTCTATATTGACTATAATGTGATTCATTCATATTTTATGTCTTAGTAATATTATTCCATGAAGAATAAACTATACTATAACAAGATTATTAATACAAAAATATCTTCAAATCACAATATATCTAGTTCCATATATCATAGATATTCTTAAAAATATATTCCATACATAGAGAAATCATCTGTGAAGATGTCATATAATTCTTCATTCATACCCTAAAAACTATGATTTATAGCCATTGAAATTTAGTTAATTCATCTCACATTCCAAATGAAATCATTCTATAATAATAGGTTTCAAAGGTAAATGATAATTTGGTTTAGGATTACTATGATTGGTTTAAAATAAATTTATTTTATTCATAATATCCATCTTGAAAATGATATAATTCATGTGTGACTAATCTATCCATCATGTGATGCATGAATGGGTTCAATAAAAGATTTGTTCAAGTTATTACATGGTTATTTCTAAAATCAAAACATATATTCTCTTGGTTAATGTTTTGAGGTGATATTATCTCATCATCATAATTTTTAATACCAGTCATACATCCTTTAATTGGGACGAAGTATAGTACACTCAGCCACTCGATACCATAAATGGAAAATATTATACCAATGTTGAGAATCCTATTTTATTAATTATTGAGTACTTAATTAATTTTTGTATTTATTAAATATGGGGTTGACGTTTATATTTGGATCAATCCTCAAAAATAATATTGTGGGTGAAAATCATTGGAATTTTCTAATTGGGGTCCAACATTTCCCAAAAAATTGAGTTCATATACATTTCGACAGCATAAACTATATTATCCCTTTTTACATTATTCAAATCTGATTTAATGATAGTTGATATAATTGAATATGTATTTTTGAATTCTTACGTCATTTTGATTTTTAGAGGATTTAATTGTAATGTCAGTGTCTTGATGATTGATGGAATAAATGGTGGGATCATATCCCACACTAGTGGATCAATATAATCCACTTTCACAATATCACTACACACATATTCCTTAGGATACATGGTCACATTGTCAACTTTCATAGTAATTTAATCATATTCCTCATCTATAAATATTTGGATTTATAATAAAATCTAACACAACCTAATCATGTATCTTTCTCAAACTCAAATTATATTTTTTTTACCCACAGTGAAAATTATCTGCACGTGGTTCACATAAATCGACACCTTAACATTTTTTATAAATGGTCTCCCTATAATTTTTTATAGATCTCATTATTCCTCCATTCCATTGATAAGGATACATATATGAGAAATGAATTTATCAATAGTAACTGAAACATCCACGATAATTCCACCATGGTACATGACTACGAAGTCATCTTGATGAAGTGAAACACTCATTGGTATCAAATTTATGATCCCTAACAGTTGGTACTGTTTAATTATAATGATATTGAAACATAATCTGAGGTTTCTGGAGTTTTTTCTGAAATTTAATGTCCCTGTTGAGTAGGGAATCTACAAGAATATTAGGTCATGTTTCCTTTGTGGGAGTTTCCATATAAAAAATGTAGAACAATCATCATTCAAAATATGACTCCTTTATCATCCATTTTCGTTTTTTAAGAAATTAATTTCATTATAAACTTTTCATATGTATGCTACTGTGTGATGGCCTCATCAATGAGGATATTGTTTTGTAATTTCTTGAAAATATCTAGAAAGATTTTGAAATTTCCATATGTATTTCCTTGTCTCATCCTTTATAGAACAATGTATATGGGTTTTGTGTGGTGTGATGTTCCACATAGAGACATCATTTTTAGGATTTTATTCTACATGAACATTTATATTTGGTTCTTATTCCATATTCTATTCATGGCCAAATTTATGCGGGATATCATCATTGAATTTTTGGATGATTAATGAATGTTTTTAGGCTCTATTATCTTCTCTTTCCAACCCACTCATGGTATTTGAAAAAAAAATCTCTTATCTACTTATAAGAACCACAAATATATCCTCCTCACTCAGATGTGACTCGGTATCACTGGGAAACGTACCTAAAAATCAATCTGATAGAGTATAAATTATTTTTTCCACTTGGTTTTCATGATTTTAGAGGGTGTCCCACTAAATATTCATCTCAGTTTATTGGTTTTTCATCACCTGGTCATCATTCAAATCAAATATATTTGGGTATATTTCCAGTAAATGATTATTTGGGTGCGTATTTTTGTATCTTCCTTGGAAGGTATATTTTATTTTTTTGAGTTCTTGTAAATTAATGAATTGTAGTGGGAAAAGTATTTTTAAGTTGTTTTTGATGTTGTTAACCTATATATTTAGGTTGGAAACCAAGTGGTCCCAAATTGTTTGGAGGAACATGATCACTACTCTATTAGTAGTGAATGTTTTTTTAGTTTTGGATTGTCTACTACTATCTGTTGATTATATTGATTTTGGTACTGTTGAGATTTTTGATTTTAAAAGATGTATCTATATTTTTATTATTATGCCTTTCCTACCTTTTGTATATATATAGTATGCTTATAGGACACCACAAATATCACAAGCATGTGTTTACATAACAAGGTTCAAATGAGGAATTGGTGGATATAGTAGCTAAAAACTATCTAGATTCAATCTAATGGATCATTGATGTTATCTCCATAAATCTATCACACGATTACCATGTGGATTCTCCATCTAGATGGGTGATGTTTTGTGACTAATTTCTATGATTACACATATCTATTGGTGGGAAATATTTTTCTAATATTTTCTTATCCAAATTATCTAATGTTATTTTGTAATTGGGAGATTTTATTTTGATCCAACCTTTATCATTTCCATGACAGGGGAAAGGGAAATCCCAATGTATAAAAGAAATTTATGAAAAACGTTTTTTCAATGTTATCATATAGTTTTATAAAATTTAAAATTTTATCACAGGGATCATCTCTCTAAATTCAAATAAATTATCCCTGGTTTTAGATCATATTAATGAGCAATGGATTATTTTTAAATTTATATGCATGTAAAATAGGTAATATGTTGTTAGGGGTAGTATAAATAATGTAATGTATTTTATATACTATAATGGTGATACCTTTTTATTGATATCTTGTGTCTATAGGTATGTGTTTTTGTAGGCTATTCATATATAATAGAAACTAACTTATTTTTAGTGAGAGATAATGCACTATTTATGTGAAACTATTTATAAATATACTTTCTCGATGATATGAGGTTGGTTTTATCCCTGACATTCTTAGTGTGGGCTTTCATATAATGTTAATTGTGGTTATCACTATGTTGTATGACACCACCTCTACAAAAAATATAATTTTGGGATTTTGGTAACTAAAGCCTCACTGTATTTTTAGGAGAGCATAATGCATGGTAGGTCGATGGTAGGATAGATACAAAGAAATTTATATCCATATTGTATAGACTCTAACTTTCTAGATAACTATTTTTTCATTGGGATCACTATATAGAATTCTGAGTAATTAGTGTATAATATTTTCCCTCATGTTCAATATGGGTATGCTCTATCACATTTGGATTATGATCCTCATTTCAGGATGGATTTATTTTATTGTATTTTGTGCCCTCTATATGGAAGCAGAACCTTTATTTATATCATGATGAATCCTAAATAAGTCGGGATATTTTTCATTTAAATATTAAATAATGTAATCATTAAATCTCAGTGGTTTATTAAGAGATATCATAGTGGTTTTCATGTTGTATTTCACTAATATTTTCATTCCACCTAGGTCAAGGACAATTGAGTGGTAATTGAATGTTTAGTATCCTTGAAATAGAAGAACCCCACCATTGGGAAGATACAAATATTTTACCTGAATACATGAAAAGTTATGTTTTGGACGAACCTTTACATAGAAGATGTCATTTATATTGTTCAATACAATGATTTGTTCAATATTAAATAGATACAATCGAAAGTATGATTTTATCGATAATTTCAAAATCTGACACAATAGACGACACATGTGATGTTAATTAATTCTGTTAATTATGTATGGATATTTGATATTATCATGGATCCATTAGCCTAATAATTATTCTATTGAGTTTTTTCACTAATGGGGAACATATTTCACTCATCAATTCTTGTAATTATAGAAAATCATTAATAGTGTAAGGGGGTTTTACAGAGATTTCTTGATCACATTAGTGTTTAAAAGTGGTACGTATATCTTTTCTTATTATTGACCAATAATAATATAATTTGGGGATTCATAGAATATGAAATGAGTTGATATCCACTTCGAGATTGGATTGTGATCTCTTCTAGTGTGGCGAGTGATTCCCAACCTCACGGTTTTGTAGTCATCTCTTCATAAGATGACAAGATATCATTTATATAATAATTTAAATATTCATATCTCACATTTAGGAGATGTGTATTAATTCATTCATGATTCTAATGTTAACCCCATTATTTTCCCTGAATAAATGGCTACTATATATATTGAATAATATTCAAGAGATTGATATCTTTTTTTCAATGTTGAATGATAACACCATTATAAAATATATGAGTCATGATATATAAATAAGTTATTGTTTTAGTTAAAATAGAATCAGGTTTATGATTTAGAAAATTCCTCTACTATCACCATGACATCATCAACTATGTAAAAAAAATACTTTGGGTGTGTTCTAGATTAATATTGTAGTGAAATGTCTTTATGATGTTGTAACAATGGATATTATGGAAATCATAGTGGCAATGTGTTACTACTATTAATGAAAACTCTATTAAATAAATATATGTCAAAATGAAAGAGTAAGTTCATGAGTGTATACATTAGTAGTTTTATATTCTTACACAGAATGGTTGATGTTTCTCAATATTGATGTAACATTGTGGAACCACACATTTCCCTTATGTATGAGAGGGATCTAGTCATGTTGTCAAACATAGTGGTCTCATCTGACAATATGCTCTTGGAAAATGGACTTGAAGTTTTTTCATGAAGTTATGGACCAAATAAATTGTTTCCCTTGACACAATGTTACATCTTCTGTAGGATTGTATTAAATTTTTTAATTTTCATATTAATTGGATACCCCTTTGGTGGAGTGATGGTTGTGGTATTCTATGACTATATGATCAATATGGGTGTACACATCATAATATATAGTTTTCATTAGAGGATTTCTATTGTGGTCAATTGTGTTATGGAATTTATTTTCCTTGGATCCTAATCAGAATGAGGGGGTCTATATAATGTGTATAGACTTCCTACATCAGATTGTAGAAAATAAATTCACCCAACGTGAAGTAGGTTGTTTTTACATAGTAAAATGGGTTTCAATTGTTAGTAATTTACAATCCCACATCATTCATGAAATAAAGATAAAAACATACCCTAATTGAATTTGACATTGGATTTGGACCTATTGGAGATCAATATATTGATGGTGGATTAATTTGAATTCATACAAGGAGACTCAGAAATGTGGTCCATTAATATTTTGGGACATGATTTATTGATATGGGTTCCTTGTAAATCATGGTTTGAGAGAATAGTAATTTTATATGAATCTAGATGAATAATATTCCTTTCAAATATCATGAAATAAGTGTACTAAAATTGTATAGTTCTTATGGATGAAGGGTTTTTTCCATGGGATTTTATTATACAAAAATCATGAACAACTCTCTAAAATTGTTTGAAGTGATGAAATCCAAAGAATGATATCAATTTCTATTATGAAATATGTGATTGGTATAAATGATTTATTGGATAACATCATCACATATATTTGGGTAGACTTTATATAGGACATGTGTTAGTAGTGCTGTGTCTTTTAAAATCCTGTATTGATTAGATACATGTTTCCATTAATTTCATTCTTTATTATAGTGTAGCGTTGAAACCCATAGTGACGAGAGGAGGTTTGAACTTATTTAGTGGCTTTGAAATTGGTTTTTTTGTGAATTCACACCACCAAAAATAAATTTTATTCTGGTGAATGTTGATTAATATATACATGTGGTTATTTAATGATATTATATATTGAAAATAAATATTTTTTTAATTTTTTAGGATAAAATTATGTTATTTTTAAGAGGATGTAGAATTCAGGGTTTTCCATGATAGACACATTGCTCAATTTTATATTTTGGAGTCATAGGACCTCTCTAGGGGTATTTCACATGACCTAGGGAAAATTTTATTATTGTACCATTTTTTCAGTACTAAGATGTATACGACCAAACATAGTTTAATTGAATTTTCATGGAATTTAGTTTTTATGGATTTTTTATAATGTTTATTTATTTTTTTATGTAGACACATGAATGGATCATTGTATATTTAGTTAAATATCTTGGATTGAAAATTCAAAATCATGTTTTGGTAACGCCTCGACCACAGTTACTTAGAGTCGGTGCATTACTACATAACATTATCATGATCACAAATGATCAAGTCTCAAAAGACTGATTAGTTTAGTATCCATGGAAACACTAGGTACATTCACAAGTCTTACATTAAATCATAATGTCAAAAACTACAACAATATAGACTCCATATTCCACACTCATATCCCCTTAGACTATCCGAGCAGGTTAGTCCAAAAATACTTCTTCACATCCTGGGAGAAATAAGACATAAAAAAGGGTGAGCTCAGATGCTCAGTAAGGAAAACAATATAGAAAAAACATTCGTAAATAGATATAAACATTTAAGGAAATGTATAACAAAAACAAAATTATTTTAAAAATAAACATAAACATAATATGGAAAAAATAAAATGAAATAATTCCATTTACTTATTCACATGGATATTATACTAGTCGAATAATCACATGTAATATCCATAACCACTTTCATAATGATAGAATGCATAATGCCAAACCATCATAACAACATATTTAAGGCCTTATGCAAAGACTACAAATAAGATTATTCCAAGTCCTTGTACCAAGACACTAGTTTGTCTCATGATAACTATCTATGCATCTAGAAGCTATAGCATGCTCCGCCCGTCACTTACTAAGTCCAATGCATTCCTCATATGAACAGATTTAAACATAACATTAACATTCCTATTAATACTAGCATATGAAATTCCAATAAATTCTCTATAAACCATTAATGGTATAAAAATAACCCATCCATAGTCAAACATCTCAAAAAACCATCAATAAAATATGGATGTTTTTTATCATAATAAATCAACTTCAAATAAACATAAATTCTATCAAAGTTTGTTGACAGAGATGAAATCAATACTATTTGAGAGAAATATCTCTTTTTTTAAATCATTTAAAAGTTGCATAATTATAAAAGAAAAACATTTATTTTGAAAATATTTTTATTTCATTGTATGGGATTCTTCAAAGATTTTATAATAGTGGAAAATAGATGCACCCATCTTATAAGTTAAAAAACAACATTCTTACCCTAATTCTGTCGAAAAGCTTAAAAAGGACTTTGTTTGGAAAACAATGGAAAGATTGCTTTATAAACGTCTTATAAAAAGTTAAAAAAGGTTATAAATGACTTTATCCCATAGTCTATAAAATAGTAATAATTTTTTGAAATACATTTTTAGGAAACATGGATATAGATGATAAAGGGGTCCTAGTAGATAATTATATACAAGCAACATCATATAATGAAGAGATTGTGAAATCACCCTTACCTTTTACTTTTCCTTGGCCGAGGGTAGGTTATCCTCCTATATAATTGTGAAATAATTTTTATTAAATTATACAAGATTCATATACATTAATATGATATGATATATGTTCTTTTAACATTGTTTTGATAACAATATCTTAGAATTATCTTCATTCTGGGTGTTAACAGATTTGTTTTCCATTATATTCATTGTTATGTGAGTCATATTTGTTATGGAAGGGATGTATGTTATACATATATATAATTATATAATGTATTTAAAAATTTTATTTAAACATCAAATGAAAATTTGTCTTGAATGGAAATGATGGGGAATGGATCTCATCTCGTTAATGGAGACGCTAATCTGTACGTATGCACGAGCGACAATATCATTCTTTTGATATTAAAATATTATATAATTACATGGTATGTCATATATATATATATATAATCATTAGGATGTTATATTTATTATTTACTTGAATTACACATCATTATTATACACATCAAAATAATAATGTATTGAATAAAAATTACACCACGACGTGGAGATGGTAATCCGTACGTACGCACGTATGGTGACATGTCATTCAAAGAATGGATAGAATAATGAATTTGGTTGTACATTATTTATAATAACATCACATTATATAGAATATACAGGCATTATTATTTTAGAATGGAAATAAAAAATAATGAAGAAGTGGAAGAAGAAAAGAACTTGAAAGAGGGTGGTGAAATTATTACCTCTTCTTTGGGGTTTCTTTTTGATTTGATCAAAAGGGAACCTTAAGTTGATATTATGTATAAAGTAAGGCCTCTATGATGATGTGACAGAAGTTTATAGGATAATTGGATAGGTTTTGGCCAAGCCAAACTGCATTGATGGTGTTAATTATAGAGAAGGGGGTTGCCCTTTTATTAGAGGGGTGGGGGGCACCGTAGGAAAAGCTAGAATTATTATTTTATAATAAAATCATTTTCATTGTCTAATGGCACAAAAATGGATTATTTTAATGCTATGGTGTGGATGGGTCAAAAACCACTCGACCAATCATTTTTAGATAGGTTCGGGTCACTATATTAACCTTAACTTTTAGATTTAACGCTTAGATTAATACTTTGACATTTACCATGTCTCATTGTATTTTTATATTATATGGTTAATAAACATACGATATAATTCCAAGATAACCCCAAGTGGTTTATTAATGATAAAAATTTTATTATATAAGTCCTCTAGCTAAACCATGGATTTTTATGAATATTATATCAATTAATAATATAATATTTGTTTTAAAATCTCCATTATGTCAATTTTGACAATATTTAATAATTGGTTGTTGTTAAAGTCTTAAAAACGTTATTAATTCAAAATAAATTCATTTAATAAATACAAACATTTCATATTAACCTATATAATTCTTGGATGGAATCAAAACTTTCAAATTGTACTTATTGTAACATTTATAATACCATTTATTTGATTCATTCATTAATACAGTAATTACTGCATCATCATTGTGTCATTAATAAATTTAATTATTAAATGTCTAAAATTTATAAATAAAATAACATTGTGTAGGAAATGGTTCTATATTTCTAATGAATATTTATAGTATAATATATAACATATATAACTCTATGTAAAAAATTGTTTTGCTAAAAGATATATGCATATGTCATTTTTGTATTTACTTTAACTTAATTAATATAAAGTGTCATTATCAATTACAAGTGGATCCCATGGGGTCCCAAAATTTACCCAAAGATTCCCATTGTCGGACATGTATCATCCATGGGTTATGACATGTGTTATGGTAATTTAATAATATTATAATTTTATTTTTTACCCTTATTTACCGGATAAACCATTAACCATGGTAAATAAAATATTTACTGAAATAATTATTCAAAATGACTAAAAATAAAAGTTACCATTTTTACACAATTCGGAGCTCTTGATTTTAAATATGGAATCCATTTTTTTAAATTCGAATCCCAGGAGTGGCAGAAATTATTTTAAAATTAATTCCCGTTGTCAAAACAAAAAAGCGTGTTTTCAAGAAATAATAACTATCAAAAGATCGACACATGCTTATGTCCAGTTTAAATGTGAAATTATGTCCAATGACGAAAATTGGATCGAATGGTAAAAATATAATCTAATTATACTTTAAAACCACTCAAATTCAGAATTTATCACTATTAATTATTTCGATTAAAATAGTTATTTTTAATTAAATTTTTTTAATTTTCACAATTCACCAAAATATAATACTTATCAGAAAAGCACAAAAAATTTATCCTAAGAAAGTTTTGACTTTCCGAATCCAAAAATGAAGTACATTTTGAATGATAAAATGTATAAATTCTAAAAATTTGGGTATTACTGTTTATAACCGCTAGTTTTATTGGTTGTGGTGTGTGTTAGAACTCGAAGTTGCGTACAACACATGCTACTATATTATTCAAAGAGAAGCGTTTCGTGGAAGCCTAGGGTTTTACATTACCCCCTCCAAATAATTTCATCCTTGAAATTTCTAAAATATTAGTGCACGAAAAGACTCGGGTGGTTATTAATCATAAATTCATGTGGTTCCCATGTTTCCTCTTCCATTTTATGGTTTCTCCATAGAGCAATTACGAGAGGAGTCTTCTAGTTTCTCAGCACTTGTTCTCCTGTATCAAGAATCATGGCAGGCTCTTCGCAAAAAGATAGTTCGGGATCCAGTTCTAATTCTCATAGGTAAGTAAATGTGTTGGGTTAGGAATGTATTTTATCAATAGTTATACGTTGAACAGATCGTGGACTTTGGAGAGACTTGGCAGCATTGCTAAACAGTAAGCTACAGCCCAATTCGTTCTAGAATTTTGAAATGTCCAATGTACCTTGGACTCAATTTATCCTTCTTAACGAAACGTATAACACCCTTACATTGTGATACCTTAAAGAAAAGATAATATCCTACCTGAAATTCCAAATCCTTCCTTCTGTTATCAGTATATATCTTATGTCTACTTTGAGCTTCCATATTGTGGTTTTGGATTACCTTCACCTTTTTCATAATTTCCTCCACCAGTTCTGGGCCTATGAGTTTTCTTTCACCAACATCATCCCAACAGGTTGGTGTGTGTAATCTTTTTCCGTATAGTGCTTCATATGGTTCCATCTGAATACTTGAATGGAAGCTATTGTTATTGGAAAATTCTACCATAGGTAAATACTGATCCAACATACCTTGAAAGTTAAGTGAGAATGATCTCAACATGTCTTCTAAGGTTTGAATAGTCTGTTCTGAATTTCCAACCGTTTGGGGGTGGTAGGCAGTGACCAAACAATGTTCAGTATGCAGGGCTTTCTGAAGACTATTCCAGAATCTTTAAGTAAAACATGGATTATGATTAGAAACAATCGATAGTGGTACTCCATGATGTCTAACAACTTCATTAATATATTTTTAGGCAAATCGTTCAAGTGGTAAATGTTCTCTTATAACAAGAAAATGTGCTGACTTGGTAAGACGATCAATAATGAACCATATTTCATTGTTCCTTCTAGGAGTCTTTGGTAGTCCATTGACAAAGTCCATCGTAATATTATATCACTTCCACTCAGTTATGGGAAGAGGTTGCAAGACTCCTACAGGCTATTGCATTCTAGATTTCTCTTATTGACAAGCCATAAATCGTGACACAAAATCACCAATCTTCCTCCTCATGTTGTCCAACCAAAAAATTTCCTTCAAATCACTATACATTTTATTTCTCCCATTGTGTATAGAGAAATTGGAGCTATGATAATTATCTAACAATTCCATTTTTAGATCAGGTATATCGGCAACACAAATTCTTTTCCCAAATTTCAAAATTCAATCCACATACAAAAAATCACTCAATCTCCCATCATTCACATCTTTAATATTCTTTTGAAACTACTCATCATTGTTCTAAGAACTATTTATCCTTTCTAGTAAAGATGGTTTGGAAATCATTTTAAAAAGTATTGATGTTTCACATTCCATAGAGATTACCATATCCATCATTACTAGATCTATATATATATGATCCTTTTCTACTCTCATCTTGTTCAAAACTCCATGATCCTTTCTACTCAAAGAATCTGCCACCTTATTTTCCATCCCTGAGTGGTAGTGTATTTTGTAATAATAATCCTTGAGTATTTCAAGCCATGGTCTTTGACTCATGTTGAGTTCATTTTTAGAGAAAATTTACATCAAACTTTTGTGAACGGTATATATCTCACATTTTTTCACCATATAGATAGTGCCTCTAAATCATCAAATCAATGATTACAACTACTAACTCAAGATCATGATTTTTATAGTTATTCACATTAGTTTTCATCTGTCGTGATGCATAGGCAATAACTCTATCATTCTGAATAAGGACACGACCAAGTCCATTCCTCCATGCATCACTATAAATAACAAACCCATCATTCACCGATGGTAGAGTCAAAATAGGAGCATTGACTAATCTTATCTTCAGTTTTTAAAATATTCTTCGCACACTTTTGTACAAAATAAAATTAACCCCTTTACGTGTGAGCTTCATTAATGGGTTAGCCCATTTGGAAAAATTATGGATGAAATGTCGAAAATAACCTGCTAAACCAATAAAATTGTGTAACTCGATTATACTCATTGGTGGAGGCCATTATTGGATTGCTCTTGTCTTAGGAGGATTGAAAGAGATTCCATCCTTGGAGACAATATGGCCATGAAAAGAAATCTCTTGATTCCAGAATACACACTTGCTAAACGTCCCATAAAATTTTGTGTCTTCTAAGAGTCTTCAAGATAATTTACATGTGGTTTTTAAGGATCTTCATATATTTTGGTGTATATCAAGATATCATCAATAAATACCACCACAAATGCATAGATATATTCCTTGAAAACTCTATTCATTATATCGATGAATATAGAGGGTGCATTAGTCAATCCAAAAGGCGTTACTGTAAACTCTTAATGCCCGTACTTGGTTCGAAATGCTGTCTTCGAAATGTAATCGTTCTTTACACACAACTTAATATATATAGATCGAAGGTTAACCTTTGAAAACTATTTAAATCCATGAATTTGGTCGAATAAATCATCAATTCATGATAGGGGATACTTGTTCTTTATTGTTATAGCATTGATTTTCCTATAGTCGATACATAACCTCATAGATCCATATTTCTTCATAACAAAAAGAACAGGAGCTCCCCATGGAGAAACACTAGGGCTAATAAATACCTTATTACTCAATTCCTCTTGTTGTTTCTTTTGTTCCACTAATTCCATATTTAACATTCTATAAGGGGTCATCGATATGGGCCTTGATGCAAGAATTAAATCATTGGAAAACTCAATTTCACGTTCTGGAGGATGTCTAGTAATATCTTCTTGAAACACATCAAAATATTCATTAACAATAGGTACATCTTATATTTGAACATTCAATTCCTCACTCATAGTAATATCATTCTCTTCCTCGCCAATAATTGAATTTAGTAGAGCTACTGGGGGTGGATCTAGATAACAATAAGGTGTTGACTATTTTTCTCTAAGGATATGGTGTTCTTTACCATCATCATAAAAAATCGTAACCTCATTATTCTTACAGTAAATATTCGCATCATGGTCTGAAAGCCAATCCATACTAAGGATTATATCAAATTCAATCATTGTTATGATGATGAGATCATCAGATAAAGAACTTTTATATGCTCTATTGGGAACGGATTCACAATAAATTATATAAATGATACTTCCCTTTAGATTTTTGAATGAAAACTCCCTTGTTAAATAAAATTGGAAATATCTAATTTTCATAATAAACTGGGAAGATATGAAAAAATGGGATGATCCGTAATTAAATAATGCATTGGATAAACTTGAGGAAGATGTTAAATTACCTTCCACCACATCTTTCGGTTCTTCAAACTTAGAAGTAGTGATTGCATAAGATTGGCCTTGATCCCTTTGACTTTTCTGTGGTATGTTCCCCTGATACTTAGGAAATTCATTTGAATAATGTACCATCTCCTAGTAATTTTATCATTGATCATCGTTAGCTTCTTTCTTCCCCTTACAATCACGAGCTTAGTGGCCTTTTTCACCACACTTGTAACAGACTCTCATTCCCTTCAAGAAAGTATCGGGGTGTTTCTTCCCACATTTATAGTAGGATGGATATTCAACTTTTCCCTTCTTCCCCTTATTTCCATTTCCAGAGTGATCAACTGATCACTTCTTCTCTTCCTTTCAATTAAAGTCGTAGGACATAGTGAATTATTATTTTATCATGATAGCACATGAGACAATGTCTTCGTATAACGAGAAGTATTGTGAGACTAATTCTTGAAAAATAAATGGTTATAACCCATCACAGAAATGATCAATCTTACTTCTTGGGTTACGTATATAATTTGCAGCATGCCTCGCTAACCATGTAAAGGTAGCCTCAATCATTGCGACATTCTCATCCTCCTTTTTCCTCAGACTCAGAAATTCCCTTTCCAAATCTGCTCGATGGTCATGAGAAAATTATTTTTCTAATAAAATCTCTTTAAACTCCATCCATTCCATATTTTATACTTCATCATCTTCCTTTGTGTTTAGAATCAATGACCACTATTGATCAGCATCTTCAGTAAGGTGGTAAACTGCAATGACAACTTTCTCTCTATCACTACTCCCCAAGGCATGGAATATTTTCTATAAGGAATTAATCTATTACTTAGCTACTAGAGGAGTTTTACCCCCATTGAAAGGTGGTGGTGGTTTCCTCATTAATTGTTCTAACATTAATCCTCCATGCTACGGATCAGGGTGTTCCATATGGGTAAGGTTATAATTCATAACCTAAGTGACATGTCCCAGTATGGTGATTAGCTGATCCGCACCAGTTGCATCACCAGCTCAACTATAATTATCCTGAGCAGGAGGGAAAACCCTATATGGAGTGTCTGCATTGATACGGTTTCCATTCCTTCCACTACGCTCCATTTTTAAATAATGGAATACACTAAATTAGTTTATGAATCTAAATACATAAATCCAAACTTGTAATACACTTAAAAGAAATTGAACAGTTTATGGATATAATCCATAATCATAAAAAATCTTTTAAAATGTATATACTCATAAACCCCTCATAATTGTTTGTAATAATAATGATAATTATCCTATGTATATCCCCTAGGAGTGTCGTAACCATGAGTGCAACAAGGACCGTTGTCGTGCACCAGTTCCTATTCGAGTCTAGCTCAAAGCAGTGTTTTCGGGTTTTACCCCAAGGTACATCTGTGCCCGAGCCACCTCTACCTGCTTGTATCAAGACAGGAATGTATTACTAGGAAAACTCACAAAATATCAACAATACCAAATTTCTAGGAAGTTCTTCTATTCTAATCCTCAAAGTCTATCATAGGGCTATGTTCTCAAATAAGTGCTTATATAAATCTAGCTTCCAAGGTTTGTACTAAAATTCCTCTGATACCAACTGTAACACTATAACCCCACTAACCTAGATTCAGTGCATTACTACATAACATTGTCATGTTAATAAAAGATCACATCTCGAATGGCCGAATAGTTTAGTAGCCCTGTAAACAAGAGATACATTTATAAGTCTTACATTACATCATAATGTGAAAACCTAAAAAAACATAGTATCCATAGTCCACAATCATATCCCCTCAGAATATCCCTACAGGTTAGTCATAAAATAATTCTTCATATCCTGGAAAAAATATAACATAGAAAGGGGTGAGCTCAGATGCCCAGAAAGGATAACAATATAGGGGAAACATTCATAAATAAGCATAAATATTTAAGGCAATTTATAAATAAAAAATAGAATTTTAAACATGAACTTCAGAATAATATGGAAACAATTAAATTAAATAATTCCATTTACTTATTCACTTGGATATTCTAGTTGTCGAATAATCACATTCAATATAAATAACCACATTCATAATGATGGAATGCATAATGCTAGATAGTCATAACCACATAGTCAAGGTCGTGTTCTAAGACTACAAATATGATTTTTTCAAGGTCGTGTGCCAAGACACTAGTTTGTCTAATTAGACCTATCGATCCATCGCGGAGCTATATCAGGCTCCACCTGTCACTTACTAAGTCCAATGCATTCCTCATATGAACATGATTAATTATAACATAAACATTCGTATTAAAACTAGCATACGAAATGTCAATACATTTTCCATAAAATACGAATGGTATAAAAATAACGCATCCATATTCAAACATATAACAAAACCTTCGATTAAATTTTGAATTATTGTATCATACTAAATCAACTTCAAATATACATAAAATTTATCAAAGGATATTGACATAGATGAAATCAAAACTATTTGAGAGAAATATCTCTTTTTTGATATCATTTTAAACTCACATAAATATAAAAGAAAATCATTAATTTGAAAATATTCTTATAATCTTGTAAGGGAAACTTCAACAATTTTTTAATGGCAGAAAATATCCACACCTTCCGTATAAGTTAAAAAAATACATTCTTACCTTAATTCTGTCGAAAAGGTTAAAAATGACCTTGTTTGGAAAACGACGGAAGGATTCCTTTATAAAAATCTTATAAAAAGTAAAAAAAGGGTTTGAATGACTTTAACCCATAGTCTATAAAACATTAATAATTTTTTGAAATACATTTTTAGGAAACATGGATGTGGATGATAATGAGGTCCTATTAGATAATTATGTACAAACAGCCTCAAATAGTAATGATATTGTGAAATAACCCTTACATTTTACTTTTCCTTGGTCGAGGGTAGTTTACCATTCTGTATAATGGTGAAATAATTGTTATCAAATTATAAATGAATCCTATACATTAATATCATATCATATATGAATTTTTAACATTTTTTTGTTAATAATATATTAGTATTATCATCATTTTGGGTGTTAATGGATTCGTTTTCCATTATATTCATTGTTATTTCAGTCATATTTGTTATGGATGGGATATATCTTATTTATATCCATAAATAAAGTCTATAGTAATTATTTTTAATCATCAAATGAAAATTAGTCATGAATGTGTACAACGGGAAATTAATCTCATCGCGTTCATGGAGACGGTAATCCGTACGTACGCACGAGTATCAATATCATTCTTTTGATAATAAAATAATATACAATTTGATGTTATATCATATCTACAGAATCAATATCATTTTATATTTAATATTTACATAAATTTCATATGATTATTATACCCATCCAAATAATAATGTATTGAATAACAATTACACCATGATGTGGAGACGGTAATCTGTACGTACGCACGTATGGTGACATGTCATTAAAATAATGGATAGAATAATGAATTTGGTTGTACCCTATTTATAATGACATAACATTATATATAAGATACTGGAGTTATAATTTTAGAATGGAAATAACAAAGAAAGAAGAAGAGGAAGAAGAAAAGAACTTGAAAGAGGGTGGTGAAATGATTACCTCTTCTTCAGATTCATTCTTTTGGTTGATAAAAATGACTCCATAAGTTGGATTTCTGACTAATTTACAGCCTCTATGATGAATTGAGGGAAGTTTAGTGGATAATGTGGTTTGGTTTTGCTGAGCCAAAAGGCTTTTATGGTTTCAATTAGAGAGAAGGGAGAGTGCCCTTTTATAAAAGGGGTGAGGGGCACCTTAGGAAAATCTAGAAATGTTGTCTTATTATAAAATTATATTCGGTTTCCAATAGATCCAAAATGGATTAAATAATGTTTAAGGTGGGGATGGGTCGAAAATCACTCAACCAGTAGTTTTTAGACAGGTTTGGGTCTCTCTATTAACCTTATCTTTTTTATTTATCTCTTATGTAAATTGATTGACATTTACCATGTCTCTTTGTATTTTTATATTATATGTGTAAAGACCCGTAAAATTCAAGGGAAATTTTTTATTAATTTTCTTTGGAATTTTAAAAGAATGCAGTTTTTGACGGCACCTGATTCTGAGGCCCGGTGTGCCCGGAATAAATTTCCGAAGTTTGGCTCGTGTACGTTCAGTGAACGAACGAGCGAGTTTTTCTATCTTTTGAACCGGTGCCCGGAATCGAATTCCGAGGGAACCGATGGAACCGCAGCGCCGGTATTTTATTAGGAACTCTTGTTTCGGAGTTGCATTTACACGATTGTTGATAATAAAAATTGGGGAAGTTTATTTTATAATTACACTACAATTTTTATTATTTTACTCTAAGTGTTAGTTCTTGATGGATGTTGGGTAACCACCCAACCTCCCTTGGGAGGTTTAGAGGGTGGTGGGGCCCACACGAACCCCAACCCTTCATATCCTCTAAAACCCCCCTCAACTCCCACTTTTTTTTAACTTAAGTTATAACTTATGACTTTAATGTAATATGTTTAATGAGGTGAGTTGTGTGTGGTTATTGAATTTCAAACTCTTGAAATTAAAAAGAGTTGTTGTGTTAATAAAATAAGAAAGGGTTTTATTTTATTTTTGATAGAGTTTTTTCACCTTGAGAGGATTTGGGGAAGCTGTCTTCTTCTTCTTCAACCTCGACGAAGAACGCGAAGAACACCGTTCTTCAACGAAGAACTTCTCCGCCAAAAAACACTGTTCTTCCACGACGCTGTATCCGTGATGTGACGTTCTTCTTCCGCGTCGCCTCTTCCGTGAAGTTTTTCTGCGACGAAATCACCGTCAACGACTTCAAATCCTCGCTTCGAAATGTTGACGTTCTCCCGCGATGCCCGACCTCCGTGACGCTCGTCTTCTGCGGCTCATTGATGAACACCGTTCCTGAACCAAGGTAGGGGATTATTTTATTTAATTATTTCCATTCATGATTATAGTTTATCGATTATGGTGGATTTTCAACTAGATGTTATCATTAACGAGAGGGGGGCCGGACCGCACAAACACGGCCGAACCCCCCTCCTATGTTCATGTTTGATTTCTTTGCAGATGGAACGGGATGGCGTGGTGTCGTCGCACCACGCGGGAATCACACAGCAAGTATTGTGCGGTGTCGTCGCGCTGCGCCGTGGAAAGAAGTTTAAGAACGTGACATCGTCGCGCCGTGTCGAAGAAAATAGAAGGTGTCGTGGCTGGAGCGGGGCCGCATCGGAGGGGCGAGGTGTCGTCGCACCGCGCCGAACGACAAAGCAGCTGCCGGTTCCGGGCCGCGGCGGAGCAAGGTGACCGACGACCAGCCGGGCCGCCGGTGTCGGAGCTGGAAGGGGACCGGCCACCGCCGGTCCCATTGAGAAGGAACCGTCCGGCCAGGTCAAGCTGTCCGGAAAGGGGGAAGCCGGGGGAAATAAATTCCCCCGACCGGCTCAAAGGCCCCCCATAAATTTGGGGGGGCCATGGTTACAAAAGGGGGGCAGGCGCCCCCCCCCCTGTTTTTCCAACAGCTCGGCCGAAGGCGGAGCAGGCAGTGCGCTGGGCGCGCTGTGCCCAACCGGTCCGGTGCCTGGCAGGTTACCCAGGCCGGGCAGCGCCCGGCCGGGCCAACTGGGGGATCTCAGGTCGGGTCGGTCCGGGCCCGAAACCCCCGTTATCGGACCGTTTGGGTTCAATTGCCCGGAACTCGGTCTACGGACCTCCGATCGATGCGCCATCAGCGGCGACACGATCCGTAGATCGAGATGGTCGTTTCGGTATATCGCACTCAAGGTTTCGGAATACTTTGAGTTCGGCCGGGTTGGTTCGTACACAAAACCAACCGGGCCCTCAGAGCGGAAACGCTCAAATCATGAGCTAAGAACGTCCGATTGACGTGTCGTCGACATTGTTGAGCTACTCTTAGTGAGAAGGATCTTTTGACATACTCTGCCCGAGGTTTGGATGCAGGTGGAGTATGGTCGGGTTGGTTTTTCCTAAAAAACCAACCGGGCCCCTGGGACGAAAAAACCAATAACTCTCAGACCGGGTGTCCGATTGATGCGCCGTCTACAACGTTGAGTTCATGTTGACGATACGGAACTTTTGGATACATCAACTTTGGACTATGTATCAGTTGATGTATCGGCCTCTCGGATCATGGTGCGGACCCTCCCGAACGAGCTTGTTGTGTGCGGGAACCCTAGTGCTGGCTGCGACTGCTACTGTGACTGCGACGATGAATGTGCAGAGATCCTCAGTGGATTCGACGACGACGACTACAGCACTCAGCGATCCTATGTGGATCAGTGCTACTGATCCTGTGTGGGTCTGATCCTGTGTGGGTCAGCGCTCAGCGGTTCTATGTGAGCCAGTGCATACAGATCCTGTCTGGGTCCGATCCTGTGTGGGTCTTTGCGGGGGTTAGTACCTATCGATCCTTTGTGGGTCCGACGACTTAGATGGATCAGTGAACATCTCTATCATCTTCGAATAAGTATACCTGTGTGAGCTGAATCCTGATTACTTTCCTGTGTGGATTGTGTTGTGCTATCCTGTGTGGATTAAGTGTGCTTTCCTGTGTGGAATACGTATACTTTCATGTGTGGACTGGGTTGTACTTGGGCTCAGAGGTTGGAGCGTATTGGAATTGATGACTTAGGTATATGTATGGGCATATACCTAAGCAGAGTCGGTTTTTACTTTGTGATTGTATCTTTCCTTTTTGGTTTATCCTTTGTTGATTTTGGGAGACCTTCGGGGGTCTCAGGGTCCCTACTGAGTAGCTTATACTCACCCCTGCACAGGCTATGCCCGCACTACATTATGTTGGTTGCAGACGACGGACAGCGTTGATCGTGGTTGAGGCTTGTAGAGCAGGACGGTACCTGGAGGTGGACCACTGGGCAGGACGCACTCGGAGCAAACAGCGGGACCTGAGGAGCAGTGGAGCTATTTGTACCAACCCTTCAGGTGGGATTTCTAGTGGACAGCTCGGTGTAGCGGCTTTTACTTTTCAGTTGTTGTTTTCCCTTTCGAGTTGTACTTTACTTTCAGTTTGGGTTTCTATACTGGGCCACTTACTTTTCCGCACTTACAGTTATACTCTGTTTTCACTTAGTGTTTACTTTTCGGCTTGCTTACTCTGTGGTTCTTGTTTACTTTAAAAAGGCAATGCCTTCCCTTTTTACCGGGATTTACGCCTTGGTGCTGGTCGCCAGCCCCTGGCCAATGGAAGGCGGGCTTGGGGTAGTCACGGCACGGGCCCCGAGGACGGGTCGTGAAAAATTGGTATCAAAGGAGTTCGGTTCTACCACAAACTCTAATCTTTTCTATGTGAAGCAATAGTGTTTAGCGTATTGAGTGTGTTTATCAGTCCAGGGAGTCCAGTGTTGGTGTGGCGGCCGACGTATCCGTACACCAGGACCCTGGCTTCTGATTTCTGACTAAATGCACAAAAACATTGATTGCATGTGTGTTTCAAGTTTTCTTTATGATTACATTGTATCAGCTCACCAGGTATAATGTTCTGACCATGGCACACCTATTTCCTTTTCAAAATGGCCCCACGACGGTAGCCAGCTAGGGTTTTGAGAGTCGAGCGTGACGATAGCCCACCGAGCGACGAGGCCTCGGTGAAAGGCCCTTTGTCAGCAGTGGCACCGGCGGTAGCTCTACCCGCCGAGCCACCGATTCTTCTAGCAACAGCCACTGACGATGAACATCACCTCAATGCACTACATGAGTTCCAACGCCAGCGACCACCCAGGTTCCATGGGGAGGCGGACCCCCAGGCAGTCGAGAACTGGCTAGAGGCAGTCGTACGAGTTTTTAGGCTAGTGAGGACACCATCAGACCTCATGGTCATCCTCGCTGTGAGCCTACTGCACGCAGCAGAGGGCCAATGGTGGAGCTTGATGCTCCAGGTGCACGATGAGGCATCTCTACTCTGGAAAGACTTTGAGAGCCTCTTCCACTTGGAGTTCATCCCAGCCACCCTCCGTACGGTGCGCATCTGGGAGCTTCTTCAGCTGCGGCAGGGCAGCATGACCGTCGCCCAGTACTCGGCGAAATTTACTGATCTCTCACGCTACTCGACCGACATGGTACGAGACCCCTTCTTCCGGGCCCGGACCTTTGAGCAGGGTTTGAGTCACGAGATCAGGGCATCACCGATCTCCCTCAGCATTCCGACTCAGACAGGAGTACTGGAGCATGCCCTTTTGATCGAGATCTTTCTTGCTGAGTCTACACCAGCGCCGAGACCCACCGCAGGGAGGCACGTAGTAGAGTCTTCTACAGCAGGCAGTTGACGGATGCCTCTTGGGTCCAGGCAGACCAGACCCTCAGGCAGACGACCTCAGCACACTGGCTCAGCAGTGCGGGGCACACAGCGTGGAGCCAGTCTTTTGAGAGGCATACAGTGCTACTCGTGCGGCAGACAGGGCCACATGGCTCGTAATGTCCCGACCCGCCATGCCGAGGAGCAGCAGACGATTGAGGGACCACCGAGGAAGAGGCAGAGGGTTGACCGTGGCGGTCCGCAGGGAGGAGGCGGACGAGGCAGAGGAGCTGGCCGAGTAGCAGGTGGTGGGTGACACTTTGAGTCTCTACCACCACCACCACCAGGAGGTCCACCCCGACCACAGTGAGCTGGCGGGCAGAGACAGGCACAGCTCCAGGCAGCAGAGGCCTACGACCATGGCGCGCCTGAGATGATTCGAGGTACTATCTGTGTCTATTACACCCTTGTTGTAGTACTTATTGACAAAGGATTGAGTCACTCTTTCATAGTCGCTGCCCTTGTTCGGATCTCGAAGATTCCGACAGAGCCGTTGGCTCGATCCTTACGGCTAGAGATTCCTACGGGAGCAGACTCGACGAGTACGCACTGGTGCCGGCAGTGTGAGCTTACTCTAGGAGGTGATAGCTTCGGCTGGGATCTTCTTGTAGCGGCATCGAGGCCTTACGATGTCATCTTGGGCATGGATTGGTTATCTACGGTCCATGCACAGATTGACTATTTTAGGCGCAAGGTGCAATGTGTACGCACCGACGGGAGCAGGTTCACCTTCACCGGCGAGAAGGGAGCCTTTGCAGCACAGGATGGACGTCCGCGGAGGAGAGGACATCCCATCACTCATCAGTTGGCTAGCCTCATCCTAGGAGCAGTTGACATGCGGAGTCCTGGTTTTCATGCAGTGGTGGATCAGTTTGCAGACGTTTTTCCCGACGACGTTCCAGGACTACCTCCTCGTAGAGAGGTAGACATTTATATTGACATGTACCCCAGGATAGCCCCAATATCGACTCCATCATATCAGATGGCCCACGCCGAGCATCGAGTGCTACGGGTACATTTGGAGGACTTGCAGGGCAAGGTGTTTATCCGACCCAGTGTTTCACCCGGGGCTTCCCCGATATTGTTCGCCAAGAAGGCGAACGGGTGCTAGCGATTGTGTGTCGATTACCATTTCCTGAACCAGGTGACAGTGAGGAACAAGTATCCGCTACCGAGAATTGATGACCTATTTGATCAGCTCAAGGGAGCACGATGGTTCTCAAAGATAGACCTCAGGTCATGCTATCATCAGCTCAGAGTTCGAGACGAGGGCGTGCAGAAGACGGACATCAGATGTCGGTATGGCCACTATGATTTCTTGGTTATGCCATTTGGCATAACCAATGCTCTAGCAGTGTTCATGGCCCTCATGAACAGGATCATTCATCCATACCTCGATCGATTTGTCGTGGTCTTCATCGACGACATTCTGATTTACTCGACAACTGAGGAGGAGCACGCCTACAACTTACGGGTTGTACTAGACACACTCCGAGAGCACCATCTTTATGGTAAGCTCTCGAAGTTCCAGTTCTGGATACGTGAGGTCCACTTCTTCGGACACGTCATCTCTGAGGCGGGAGTTGCAGTGCATCCTGTGAAGATCGAGGCAGTGTTAGCTTGGGAGCCACCCAGGAGTGTGAGAGAGGTGCGGAGTTTCTTGGGTCTAGCTGGATACTACCGGAGATTTGTGCCAGAATTTTCCAGAGTTTCGGCACCACTCTCAGCTTTGACAATGAAGGGGAAACCCTTCGTGTGGTCAGACAGATGTCAGCAGAGCATCCATGAGATGGGACAGAGATTGACCAGCGCACCTATCTTGAGGTTGCCTGAGGAGGGAGTAGGGTACGTAGTCTACTGCGATGCATCAGGGACAGGACTCGGGTGTGTTCTGATGCAGGAGCGGGCAGTGATCGCCTAGGGATCACGAAAGTTGAGGCCGCATGAGTAGAACTACGTTACCCATGACCTGGAGTTAGCAGCAGTGGTCTCCGTTCTGAAGACATGGTGACACTACCGGATGGGAAAGCGCTTTACAGTCTTTTCTGACAATCAGAGTCTCAGGTACATCTTCTCTCAGAAGGGCCTAAACCTGAGATAGCGGCGATGGATCGAGTTCCTCCAGGACTATGACTTTGAGATAGTCTATACTCCTGGGAAGGGGAACGTAGTAGCCGATTCCCTCAGTAGGAGGACGGGCATTAAGCTACATGAGGAGGCGACAGAGCATCTAGCAGCTTTGCAGATATCCTTTATGGATAGAGATGGAGCAGCCTTCCTTCAGCCTCTCATAGTCACTCCTCCACTACTACAGCAGGTCAGAGAGGCACAGCGTGGGGACGCTGACGGTGAGACACAGCGTAAACAGTTATCCTCAGTACAGGAATCTAATGGTTTCTCCTTTGGAGCATGGCACGACATCCTTTACAGAGGACGTACCATGGTACCAGTCGCATTACGGGAGGAGGTACTGAGAGAGTTTCACACTTCTCCTTTGGCGGTACATCCTGGAGTGGCGAAGATGTACCAGGATCTCAGACGACATCACTGGTGGACGAGCATGAAGAAGGTTGTGGAAGAGTTAGTTTCTCGATGCCTCACCTGCTAGCAGGTGAAGGCTGAGCATCAGGTACCAGTAGGCTTGGTACAGCCCTTGGAGGTCCTGCAGTGGAAGTGGGATGGCATATCTATGGACTTCGTGACTGGACATCCACGCACTTCCAGAGGTCACGACTCCATCTGGGTGATTGTCGACCGACTCACCAAGTCGGCTCACATCTAACCCATCAGAGAGCAGGGCTCAGTGGAGATCTTGGGACGCCTTTACATTCAGGAGATTGTTCGGCTTCATGGTGTGCAATCATCTATCGTCTCCGATCAAGATGCTCGTTTTACATCTCGGCTATGGAAGGGATTTCAGGAGGCGTTCGGGACGCAGCTACGTCTGAGCATAGCCTTTCACCCTCAGACGGATGGTCATACGGAGAGGACCATTCAGACTCTCGAGGACATGCTCCGCGCATGTGTCCTCGACTTTGGTCGTAGCTGGGAGGACCACCTACCCTTGGTGGAGTTTGCGTACAACAACAACTACCACTCCACCATCGGGATAGGACCGTATGAGGCATTGTACGTTCGACCTTGCAGATCTCCTTTGTGCTGGACAGACCCTGGGGAGTCTGCACTTGTGGGACCGGAGATGGTCCAGGCTACGACAGAGAAGGTCCAGGTCATCCAGGAGCGGAAGAGGACATCTCAGAGCCGACAGAAGTCATATGCTGACAGGAGGCGGAGGCCACTAGTGTTCAAGGATGGCGACCACGTCTTCTAGCGTCTCTCGCCACGACGTGGTTTACAGAGATTTGGACGAGGTGGCAAGTTATCTTCGCGCTTCATCGGACCCTTCCAGGTCCTCAGCAGGATTGGTGAGGTGGCTTATCGTCTGGCTCTACCACCTCAGTTGCACCGGGTGCAAGACGTCTTCCACGTATCTCAGATGAGGAGATACGTGCATGACCCGACGCACATCATCGACCTTGGAGAGCTTGACTTTGACGATGGGGCGACTTTTTCGGAGGTCCCGGTGGAGATCAAGGATCGACAGGAGCGGGTCCTATGTGGATGGTCGATTCCTCAAGTGCGCATCAGGTGGAAGCACGGGAACCTCCAGGTGAGTACTTGGGAGCGGGTGGCTCAGATGCATGCTCAGTACCCTCATTTGTTTCCCTAGTTTTGATGTATCTTTACGGGGACGTAAAGCCCTGAGGTGGTAGTAATTTAAAGACCCGTAAAATTCAAGGGAAATTTTTTCTTAATTTTATTTGGAATTTTACAAGAATGTTGTTTCTGACGGAACCTGATTCCGAGGCACGGTGTGCCCGGAATAAATTTCCAACGTTTGGCTCGTGTACGTTCAGTGAATGAACGAGCGGGTTTTTCTATCTTTTGAACCAGTTCCCGGAATCGAATTCCGAGGGCACTGATGGAACCACAGCGCCAGTATTTGCTTAGGAACTCCTGTTCCGGAGTTGCGTTTATACGAGTGTTGATAATAAAAATTGTGAAAGTTTATTTTATAATTACACTACAATTTTTATTATTTTACTCTAAGTGTAAGTTCTTGATGGAAGTTGGGTAACCACCCAACCTCCCTTGGGAGGTTATGAGGCTGGTGGGGCCCACACGAACCCCAACACTTCATATCATCTAAAACCCCCCTCAACTCCAACTTTATTTTTTTTGTTAACTTAAGTTATAACTTATGACTTTAATGTAATAAGATTAATGAGGTGAGTTGTGTGTGGTTATTTAATTTCAAACTCTTGAAATTCAAAAGAGTTGTTGTGTTAATAAAATAAGAAAGGGTCTTATTTTATTTTTGTTAGAGTTTTTTCATCTTGATAGGATTTGGGGAAGCGGTCTTCTTCTTCTTCAACCTCGACGAAGAACGCGAAGAACATCGTTCTTCAACGAAGAACTTCTCCACCGAAGAACACGGTTCTTCCGCGATGCCGTATCTGCGATGCGACGTTCTTCTTCCGCGTCATCTCTTCCGTGATGGTTTTCCGCGACGAAATCGCCATCAACGACTTCGAATCCTCACTTCACGACGTTGACGTTCTCCCGCGACGCCGGAGCTCCGCGACACTCGTCTTCTGCGGCTCGTTGATGAAAATCGTTCCTGAATTGAGGTAGGGGATTATTTTATTTAATTATTTCCGTTCATGATTCTAGTTTATCGATTATCGTGGATTTTCGACTAGATGTTATCATTAACGAGAGGGGGGTCGGACCGCACAAACACGGCCGAACCCCCCTCCTATGTTCATGTTTGATTTCTTTGCAGATGGAACGGGATGGCGTGGTGCCGTCGCACCACGCGGGAATCACACGGCATGTATTGCGCGGCGCTGTCGCGTCGCGTCGTGGAAATAAGTTTAAGAACGCGATGCCGTCGCGCCGCGTCGAAGAAAATCGTAGGCGCCGCTGCCGGAGCGGGGCCGCGACGGAGGGGCGCGGTGCCGTCGCACCACGCCGGACGACAAGGCCGCGGCCGGTTCCGGGCCGCGGCAGAGCAAGGTGACCGGCAGCCAGCCGGGCCGCCGGTGTCAGAGCTGGAAGGGGACCAGCCACCACCGGTCCCGTTGAGAAGGAACCGATCGGCCAGGTCGGGCCGGCCGGAAAGGGGGAAGCCGGGGGAAATATATTCCCCTGGCCGGCTCAACGCCCCCCCATAAATTTGGGGGGGGGGGGTCGCGGTTACACAAGGGGGGCATGCACCCCACCTTTTTTCCAACAGTTCGGCCGAAGGCCGAGCTGGCAGCGCGCTAGGCGCGCTGTGCCCAGCCGGTCCGGTGCCTGGCTGGTCTGCCAGGCCGGGCCGAGCCCAGCCGGGCCGGGCCGCGCCGGGCCAGGCCGCGCCCAGCCGGGCCGGGCTGCGCTTGGCCCTGTCCGGGGCGGTTTGACCCGGTTCGGGCAACCGGGGGGTCTCGGGCCGGGTCAGTCTGGGCCCGAAACCCCCATTATCGGACCGTTTGGGTTCAATTGCCCAGAACTCGGGCTAAGGACCTCTGATCGATGCGTCTTCAGCGGCGACACGATCCTTAGAACGAGACGGTCTTTTCGGTATATCACAATCAAGGTTTCGGAATACTTTGAGTTCGGCCGGGTTGGTTCGTACATGAAACCAACCGGGCCCTCGGAGCGGAAACGCTCAAATTGTGAGCTACAGACGTCTGATAGACGTGCCGTCGACTTTGTTGTGTTCCTCTTAGTGAGAAGGATCTTTTGGCATACTCCGCCTGAGGTTTGGACGTAGGTGGAGTACAGTCGGGTTGGTTTTGCCTTAAAAACCAACAGGGCCCCTGGGACGAAAAAGCTAATAAATCTCAGACCGGGCGTCCGATTGACGCGCCGTCTGCGACATTGAGTTCCTATTGACGATACGGAACTTTTGGATACATCAACTCTGGAATATGTGTCAGTTTATGTATCAGCCTCTCGGCTCGTGGAGCGGACCCTCTCGAACGAGCTTGCTGTGTGCGGGAACCCTAGTGCTGGCAGCGACTGCTACTGTGACTGCGATGACGACTGTGCAGAGATCCTCAGTGGATTCGATGACGACGACTACAGCACTCAGCGATCAAATGTGGATCAGTGCTACCGATCCTGTGTGGGTCCGAGCCTGTGTGGGTCAGCGCTCAACAGTTCTGTGTGAGCCAGCGCCTACAGATCCTGTGTGGGTCTGATCCTGTGTGGGTCTTTGCGGGGGTTAGTACCTATCGATCCTTTGTGGGTCCGACGACTTAGATGTATCAGTGATCATCTCTATCGTCTTCGAAGAAGTATACCTGTGTGAGATGAATCCTGATTACTTTCCTGTGTGGATTTTGTTGTGCTATCCTATGTGGATTACATTTTCTTTCCTGTGTGGAATACATATACTTTCCTGTGTGGACTGGGTTGTACTTGGGCTCGGAGGTTGGAGCGTATTGTAATTGATGACTTAGGTATATGTATGGGCATATACCTATGAAGATTCGGTTGTTACTTCGTGATTGTATCTTTCCTTTGTGGTTTATCCTTTGTGGATTTTGGGAGACCTTCGGGGGTCTCGGGGTCCCTACTGAGTAGCTTATACTCACCCCTGCATGGGCTATGCCCGCACTACGTTGTGTTGGTTGCATACGACGGATAGCGTTGATCGTGGTTGAGGCTTGCAAAGCAGGACGGTACCTGGAGGTGGACCACTGGGCGGGACGCACTCGTAGTGGACGACGGGACCCGAGGAGCATTGGAGATATCTGTACCCACCCTTCAGGTGGGATTTCTAGTGGACAGCTTGGTGTAGCGGCTTTTACTTTTCAGTTGTTGTTTTCCCTTTCGAGTTGTACTTTACTTTCAGTTTGAGTTTGTATACTGGCCCACTTACTTTTCGGCACTTACAGTTATACATTGTTTTCACTCAGTGTTTACTTTTCCGCTTGCTTACTCTGTGGTGCTTGTTTAATTTACAAAGGCAATGCCTTCCCTTTTTACCGGGATTTACGCCTTGGTGCTGGTCGCCAGCCCCTGGCCTATGGAAGGCGGGCTTGGGGTAGTCACGACACGGGTCCCGTGGACGGGTCGTGACAATATGGCTAATAAATTTACTATATACATCCAAGAGAAAAAAAAGTGGTTCATTAAGTATACACCTATGATTATATAAATCTTTTGGCCAATCATTATTTTTTTAGGAATATTATATTAATTGATAATATAATATTTGTTTTAAAAAATCGTTTATGTCAATTTTTACACTATTTAATAATTGATTGTTGTTAAAGTCTTAAAAATATTATTAATTCTAAATAAATTTATTTAATCAATAATAACATGTCATATTAACATATAAAATTATTGGATGGAATCAATACTATCATATTGTATTTATTGTAACATTTATAATACCATTTATTTGATTTTTTCATTAATACGGTAATTACTACATCATCATTGTGTCATAAATAAATTTAATTATTCAATGTCTAAAAATTATAAATAAAATACCATTACGTAGTAAATCATTTTTATTTATAATTAATATTTATAATCGAATATATAACATGTACAACTCTATGTAAAAATTAATTTTCGAAAAGATATATGATTATTTCATTTCTGTATTTACATTAACTTAACTAATATAAAGTGTCATTATCAGTTCCAAAGTGCCTACATGAGGTCTCAAAACCAACCCAAATATACCCATTTTTGGAAATGTATCAGAAAATCAGGTTAGGACACGTGTTAGGGTAATTTATTATTATTATAATATTATTTGGTAACCTTATTTAGCGCATTTACCCTTTAACCATGGTAAACAAAATATTTACCGAAATAATTATTCAAAAGGTCAAAAAATAAAAGTTACCTATTTACACAATTAGGACCTCATGATTATAAATATGGAATCCATTTTTATAAATTCATAACATAGAAGTGACATAAATTAATTTAATATTAATTCCATGTTGTCAAAACAAAAAAAAGTGTTTTTAAGAAATAATAATTTTCAAAAGATCGACCCCTCCTTATGTACAGTTTAAAAGTGAAATTCTGTCCAATGACCAAAATTGGATTAAATGGTAAAAATATAATCTATTTATACTTTCAAACCACTAAAATTTATAATTTATCAATATTAATTATTTCGATTAAATAATTGGTTTTTAATTAAAATTTAGTAAATTTCACTATTCATTAAAATATGAAAGTTATCAAAAAAGTACGAAAAAATCACCATAAGATAATTTTGATATTTAGAATCCATAAATGAATTCAATTATGAATTATAAAATGTATAAATTTTCAAAAAGTGGGTATTAATATTCATAATGCCCAGTTTGATTGGTTGTGGTGTGTTTTAGAACTCGAAGTTGCGTACAACACACACTACTGTATTATTCAAAGAGAAGTGTAACGTGGAAGCCTGGGGTGATACAGTTTTGGTCTAGGATATGGGTCATACCCTTTGTGGACTGTACCCTTCAATCATATCATGGCTCCATTGGACAACCCAATATGGGTGTTTGATTATATGGGAAAAATTATGTTTTAATTAAATTGTGAATTTCCAAAATCATATGATTTTTCTCTATAAACATCCTATAATAGTCAATACTATAGGTAAAGATGTTATTACCATTGAAATAATCCTTCTATTGAGGGTAGAATGAAATAATCTATTAAAAATCATTGAACATATCATGCAAATATGATGAATCAAATAGTGGAATTAACGACAAACTGAACCAATTTTGTTTTTGGCTTGAGGAATGTCTTCATTATTTGATTAATGAATCATTATTCTTTTATATTTATTTATAAAATCCACCATATTAAATAAATATTCATTCATTTTGAAAAAAAATTATTAACAACATTAATTTTTAGTAAATTTCAATCAGATGTTGGAATTTTCAAATCAGGGATTGTCATTGTGGAATGATTTAAAATGGTGTTCCTCATCAATCCCCACTAATTTACATCCATTAGGGATTCACACTTTTTTTAAATGGAGTATATCTAATTTAATAAGAAATTTATAGTGGTGGGAATTTTTATTGAACAATATTTATTTGTTCCACTTCATCACGTGGCATGAAGTCACCATCAAACATCAGTTTGGGTTGTTGATTAACATTACCATGATTGAAAGGGAGACAAACTTATGTAAGATGGTTATGTTAATCAGCTAAATAATTTTGATATATGTGTAATGATTTTTTGGAATACATGATGGGTTATTGGGTCTGATGTATTGGATTGCTTCCATTTGATATGGAAGAAGGTGATGGATTGGGCTCTAAGAAAGACCTCAAGTACTACTAGATAGAAAATTGTTGTCTGACGAAATTATTATTTGTGATTTCAAGGGAAGAATAACATAAAAATAACATATATTATGCAACTAGGTGATGAATATTACTATAATACATATAATTTAGATTAAAAGTTGTGTATGACATTTTTTATGGTGTTAGGTGTTTAGAGGATTGAAAATATCATGTTGTTTTTTATATTAACCGGTACGATGTGTAGGGATATCAAAATAAACTCCAATACATTATCCATGTAGTTTGTGTATATTCCATGCATGAAATTCTTGACTGGTATCGGTTGATAGTACACAAAAACATTGATATCCATCGACTACACATCGTGCCTCAATGGAAACTCTTTAGTTAGTCAGAAAATACATGACACTAGTAGTTATTGGTTTATACATTTTTTGATTGTGTATTAACTGGATCTGGATGCCACTTAAAGGATCCACATACCTAGTTGTCCACATGGACTGAAACTAATTTCAAAAAAATTTAGAGGCATCTTTCTAGAAGTGAGGAAATTGGTATGATAGTCGGGAAATTATGTCGTCATTGGTAGAGTATAACATAGCGGAAAAAATCAGATAGCGGAAGTAGTTATACCATAAAAAATAAGTAAACAATAGAAGACTAATAATAAGTATGACCAAGTTTCATATGATCCAAATTATTATGTTGAATATTACAAGTTCTTGGAAAACATAAAAAGTCGGTTACACTGTAGTAATACATGATATAAGTACTAACAATACAAAAAGGACAATAGAAGACACATAAGCATTGAAAAACTCGGCTTGGTCCCATGCTATTTTTCTCTAAAATAGTATATAAGGTATTTATAGAAGGTATCATTACCATAACAACACCTACAACAATATAACCATCTTGGGACTATGAATGTGTCCCAAACATGGTGTGAGACTAAATCCTATCATGAAATCACCAAGGTCTGTTCCAATACCTCTGTGAATATATATAATAGGCTACGTACCATAATAAGTGGTGTATTCTTGGATTTAATCAAAAATAAATAATCCAATACGCATTGGTTTCTATTAACAATCATTTCTTGTTCATTATCAATTCAATTAAATTGAATTATAAAACTCGTTAGATCTAGCATAATCCCAAAAATCCTCATAAAAATTAAGCACATCAGATGTCTAAGAAGACCATATAAAAATGTAAAACTGAAGACCTAATCTAGGGTTGTGATTTGTCTTGGAATACACATCATAAGACATTCCATTTAAATATTAAAATTATAAACTGAGTTTTTCCTTAACATTCCTAAGTTTAAATTCAAGTATTACAGTAGGTACAAAAACCAGCTACATCCTATTAGACCGTCCATATGATCCTCTCAGGAACCCGATCACACTCTAGGTGTAGTACTAGTATCATTAAACTTTTTCATCCATATATCATATAAATAAGACCCATATATCTCTGAATACATTTAATCAATTGAAATACAATAGTTCTAAGGTATCCTTATTTTATGACTTATTGGGCTTTAAACATAGTCTCCATGAGCCCAACCACTACATCCCTGGATATCTCATGACATATTATAATAAAACCTTTTTTATTCTATCTGTGGAATGCTCAATGGATCTATTGGTCACCTGATATATAATATGAAATATTCACATGAACACGTCCACTAGATTAAAAATATGAATCCATTGGCCGGTCATTTCTATTTACCATTTTATCATTTATGATTCTATTAAACATTTCATTATGCATGAAAAGGTAAAAAACTAAGACATGCAATATAATTTCAAGAAAAAAAGTACCATATAAGTCTTGGGCATTCAAATACACAAATGGGAACAATTCTCATAACAATCAGCACATGTAAATTAAACTATTTCATAGTTTTTTAATTTATAAACACACATGGGAACATATCGTATACGATGAAACATATGTAATTTAAATTATCACATGGATTAACCATAAATTATCAAACATGTGAAATTGATTCACATAACCAATTCCATTTGAAAAACCCAATATGGGTATCAAAGGAATGCCTTATTTGTATCATAGTCCAAGAACACATAAATAGTCTTTTAAGGGAACCACACCCATGGGTTAGCGCATGTTCATGTTAAAAACACAAAACCTAATCGATACTCTTAATTATTTATGAAAAAACAATTATAATAATAATAACAAGGATAAATTATCAATAAATGTGAATCCCCAAAAATGGGCACACATCAGTCTTCCATATATAAAATGCATTACAATTAGTGAATGGAAAGAGACAACCTAACTCAATCTCATACGAATCACATCATCGAACATCAGCCACTAATTTGGCCTATTATAGAGTTGATCTACAAAATTAGAATAAATGTTGAACATTTTATAACAAGGTAGAGAGAATAAATCATGAAGAATTGATCAATTGGAATCGAGAACTCACAAATTGGATTCTAATGCATATGATGACATTTGAATCGGAGTTTAGAAGAAGGAACTGGCGCTGATTTTTCCTTCGGCATTGTTGAATAAAACTAAGGATAGTTTCACTATATTATTTTTGAAGATGAGTTTACTAACAATTTTGTTAAAAAAATTACAGTCTCTGTACATGAGTTTACATGTCATGTATATATTAGTTTATCTATCCTCTAATGACTTCCCTTCCACATCATTAAAATAACATACAAATTTCAATACAAGATGTGAAGTAGTAAGTACAAACAATGTACTTTATTATTCCTCCCTTCCTTGCCTACCTCCCTACACGACATTAATTTTCCATTACACAGACATACCATTAAATGGTGTGTACTTGGATTTGTGTACTTTGATTACACGACATGTAACCCCAATTCATGTCATGTAACAGGCTCGTAGGTAGTAATTTCCCAATTTTCCTTATTTGTCACAAATATAACTCAAAAAGTAATGATTTATTCCTCAATGTATGAATTGGGTTCTTAAAGACTTCCCCCTAAAAGAAAATGATCTCTATATTTCCTTTCCAATGGTGGTGATGAAATATATGTGAAACATTCTGGCCATTGTGATCATATTTCTCCCTCCCTCTCCCTGATCACATTCTACACTCGGATACTCTTCCATAACATGCATATTAAGTAATAGACCAGCCATAGAGAACATTCGATCTATGATCCTCAATTCGAATAGGCTGATCCCAAAAAGGCACATCTACCAATAACTCAACCTCCTTAGGCTAAAACGCATGAGTCAGTTTTGAAAAGTATTGTCACCGCCGAGAAACAAGGAAGAAGTCGTGCATATCCCAGTGACTTGGAGGTAACTCCTCCTGATATAAAGTTGGGCCAGCACTCAAAAAAATCTCAAACGGCCTATCGTATATCAACGAAATCTTACCCTGTCATCTGATCTTCATGTGTCCCAACCTTGATGCAACATGTTGGAAAACTAAATAGACCAAATTGAACTCAGGAGGTTATCTATGGGCATCAACATATGATTTATTATTAGACTACATTGTTTCCATCAGTTTCCAAATAAAATACACAAGGTATATAATATCTTGGGCATGGTAAGGTCCCACTATAGCAGCCTCTCTTACATCCAGCTTACACATGGGTGACTGTAATAGTATTCCATGAAAAGCCTCACATGGTTCCACATAAATAGTATCATGAAAACTGTTTTTATAGAATTACTAAACAATGGGTATTAATCTCTCCTATGAACCTCTGAAATCCAAGACTCATTCCCAAAGAATATCCTCCAGCACATGAATCATTTGCTCTGACTGGACATCTATCTTGGGGTGGTAAGCTGTGCTCTGGATCACCTATATACTCAGCTCACTCTATATCCCATTCTATAAATGATAAGTTAACTAGGAATCCCTTTCTAAAATGATAGAATTTTGAACCCCATTTATTTTTACAATCTCATGGATGTACAAACTCCCATGTTCATCAACATAGAGGACTCCAAGATAGGCAAGAAATGTGAAACCTTTGTGAGCCTATCAACAACAACCCAAATAACATCATTTCCTTGAGGTATCCTTAGTAAAACCTTAACAAAATCTATCATGACATCATTCCATTTCCACTTATGGTTTGTTAGTTTCTGTAAAATTCTATTTGTCCACTGAGGTTTCACCTTCACTAGCTAATAGGGGGAACCACATGACATAGAAAATAACATACCTTTTAATACATGTCCAGCGATACTGATGATGTAAATCCTAATACTTCTCCTAGACACCATGATGTACTTCCCATATAGAGGAATGAAAATCCTACATCACTCCTCACACGTGTCTTTTGAAACCCACACAGAACCTTGTAAACGCCGATCCTCATACCCACATATGGTCCAATCAAGAGGAGGGTCCTCACCCTCCACATTCCCCAATAGAACTAGGCCTTCGGAGTCAAATGACTTCCTCAATATATCTAGTAGGGTTAAGGTAATAACTATGTATGATATAAATTTATTCCCCTAACTTTAGTGAACATCCATCCTTATAAAACTCTACACCTCAATGATGTTTTTATTTTGCTCCCATGAAATAAAAGCCCTCACCTAATACAAGTCCATAGATAGTCCTATATCTGAGGTAATACGACCCACGAATTGAATCAGATCCATCCATATCTTTCACTTTGTTATATTACTATATAAATTATTCTTTTTCAGTGTACGAACTCCTAACTATCAGTAGGTTCAATTTTGGATAATCCACAGATATCCTTGGGGTATTGTCTGCCTATTCCAAAAAAAATGACCGGAAAACCCCATATATGTGTAATGGGTTAGATGAAACACATTCACTATAAAGCCTCTAAATGAAATTTGATCTCTTCAAACATCATCATATAAGTAATATTATGAAGAATGGGTACCAGTGATGCTCTTGGATCTGGTTTGATAGAGAACTCTACCTCTCAAAGTGGAGGTAAACCTAAATAGTAATCTAGTAAGATGTCCCCAAAAAGATCAACTACTAGAGGGAAAAACATCTAACTTGTTCTCTTGTAATTCGGATATAAACTGAAAATATTGGCTATCATCTCTCCCAACCCACTATGCTCGGGTCTAGCTCACCTCACCCAGACTTCCCCATCACCATTATGTAGAAACTATCCTCCCTTTAGTTATAAAAAACTCACCCTATAGGGATAGAAATCGAAAATGTCCATAATGGAGACCAACCAATCCATTATATGAAGGACATCAAACCCTTTCATCTTGTGGACATAGAGTTCCATAGAAAGTGACACCCACCAAACATAAGGGGGAACTCCATTCTGTAACAAACACCTCTCAGTCTAATCCCAAATAGAGTTTCTAGCATCATAACATCTTCATTAGTAATGATACAGTTCCCAAGGCTCTCTACAATTTGAACAAATATGAATCTTTTTCCAGCCCCAATATCAAAAAGTGAAAATGTTGAAATGGAGGAGACTATAATAGGTTCTTTGAAAATTAAAGGATCCGAGATTGTGACATTGCTAGGTCAATTTCACTTAATTTGGATGACACGTATCATTACACTATTACACTACTTTACTACCCTCAGCTAATCTAACCTACTATCACTGTGAACCTCAGTTCTTGCTACCACAAACATGACCATAAACTCAGTATAAACATCCAAATGTAGTCTAGTTCACTAACTATAGAGAAATTGTAGAACCCACTCATCAACATGGTGATGGTGAAAACCGTTTCTTACTATATGATGGTGGAAACATCCTATAGAAGCACTTATGATGGAACATTTGGCCGATGATCGGCACTTGAATAGCTTCTCTAGAAACTATTCCCTGATATTCACTGACCTACCACACTTGTAGCACCTCACATGGATAGATGATGTTATGTTACGATAGCTAACATTTCCATGAGGATGATCCAGAATACACATTGTACTTTCGGTCGAGATAATTCCAGATCAAGGTGTCAATATTCCCTAGATCATACCTCCAATTCCCTCATATTTCACATGGAAATGAATTAATAATTCACTATAGCAAAGATAATATAAATCATGATGAAATTTACCAGTGACTGTACATCATTCCTGATACCATAATCGAATAACCAAGACATCCATATATCATTAACCTTCAGAATAGGTGCTAATCATAGGTTCATAGTAAACCAGGAAAAATAGTTCATAATTGACAACATTCCCTACTCCAGATTCATAAACTCCCTAGATTTATCAACACACAATGTCTCTAGATTGTAGTAATCATATAAGACAATATGGAAATCGCCCCATTCCATATCCTGATGGAATTCTATCTGAGTGATCAAATCCCACCGTCTCAGGGAGGAATCACACAACGTATAAGTAACAAGCCTACCCTCATCTCTAGGAGCATCTCGACATTCTTGATGGTAAATAACGTTGCATCCATCCATGATTCTATATCATGCATTCCGTCAACCCTAAAAACATGGGTAGATAATGTGGTCAGAACATTTATGTCATATATTCCGTAGTTGTTCTAAGAAATGTGTGCTCCCTGAAATCTATGCATAATCCTCAATAAGACATCACAGAATAATTCCATGACACCTGCATCTAAGATAATAGTTGATTCCACAACTGGCACTATTAGGGGATGTACTAGTATCCCATGTCCTACCACCATAGGGGTATGTTCATTTTCACTCTCATTTCATACTTCTAGAGGTCTTAATAGAGGAATGACTCTACAAGGTAAATCACACACCTCAATTTATGATAATTTATGATGTCACAGATCAAAATAATGTAGTCAAAAAAAGATATGAAAACCCTCAAAGGGTCCAAAAATAAGACAATATGGAATGTAGAATGAATATGCATCGTGTAAACTAAAACACTCTCTGGATTGTGTACTTCCATTGTCCTAGGAATTTAAACATCCTTGGTACGTGGAATCTTTTTATTGTACGTGACGTTTACTCAAGTGTCCCATCCTAGCCATGAACATTTTCATGGTCACAACCACATGGGGTCTGCCTATGTAAAAATACAAGGTCTATACCAAGATTTAACATAATGTACTATCAAAAATACTCTTTATATGTTCTCTCTCACATGGAAAGATAAAAAAATTATATACCACACGATGTGTACTCAGAGTACATAGAGTGTACATAAGAAAATTCTTTCTTCATGAAAACAATGACACAAGGAATGTGTTCATAGAACCACACACCATGTTCTTTAGGTTTCTGAATAGAAAATACCATAAACATTCATAGAACCCATGTTTTAGAAAATTAATCCACTGTATGCCAAATTCAGATAGGTGGGGGACCATACTCCCCTTGAATCAAATTGTGACATCCATATATAACACATCATAACAAAATTCATAAAAAAGTAGAAACATTATCCCCCAAATTCCTAACCAAGATGGACCACACACCGTAGTTACCAAATCCTGGAATCCATCTAATTAGAACCATAACATGTAAAAATACTACTATCAAAAAAATCATATGTGTCACGACACCTATCATAATTTCTTGAAAATCTAGAACAATATCTATCATAAAAGCATGAAATATTTAATTCACTCTAATTGGAGTGGAAATAAAAAATGGAAATTGATTCTTATCATGTTCCAATATGATGCATTCTATTTGAGAATCTCATCTAATCTATTTAAAATAATATGGATTCATAATGTCATCAACAATAAAAACACAAAACATGTGTTTTATCCAATGCTGAATTCAAATAAATTATAATACCTCAAAATCCAAATATCACAATTTATTCTGAGGAAATATTATATTTCTCTTTATGTTGGGTAGACACTCTGGGGCACAACTCATTAATAAATTCCTTTTCATTTCTATATATTTATTTCATCACCAAATAATAATGAAAACTAGAAAATAAAGGCTATGATACCACATTGTATCATTGTAGATCTGGATTCCACTCAATGGTTCCCTATACCAGGTAGGCCACACAACTTTTTGCACATTTACCCCAATGCCATAGGCTACCAAATAGTAGCAATGGACTTGGTGTGATAGTGGAGAAACTATTCCCTCATTTCTAGAGTATAACCTATAAATAACAAAATACATATATTAGAATCAGTAATACCATTCCATAGTAGTAAACAACAAGAGGCTAATAATAAAGCTAACCATATTTCATACCATAAAAAATATGACATTGTGTGTTACATGTTCTAGGAAAATATCCAAAATAGGTTACATTGTAGTAATATATTATATAAGTACCAACATTACAAAAAAGTATAGGATAAAACATTGAATCATCGCAAGCATCCACATGGCCACATGGTATATTTATTATAAACAACATATCAATTAACTATATAGGTCTCATTCATTTATTGAAACCTTCAACAATATAATCATATTATGAAAACAAACATAGAAAAAAATGGATGTGTGACTAAATCATAGTAGGCATCTTCCCATTGCCTCTGCCAAAATGTTAGTTGACATATATAACAAACATTGTAAAAGAATGAATGTCCTATGCTATAATGTACTCAAATGTAAACAGTCCTACACAAATTTTTTTCTGTAACGACCCAAACATTCATTAATGGAAGTCCTTCTGGATCAAATTAAATGTCTCTTTATGTAGAATGTTTTTTATAAAATGTCATATTTTTTGGTTTTATTTTTTTGGATTTAAAAATACTATTGTGAATTTTGAAAAATGTTAATATATCCGTTTAACAGTGATCACATGATTAGTATAAATATAGGTCTTTAATGAATCTAATTTACTCAGACAAAGGAAGTGATGGCCTCATCCATTAGACGTGCCCCATACGAATCCCATTTGTCAGAGCTCAGAAAAGAGGTGGCGTCATTTGGATTCTCTCTTGACCAACCCCAAGCCGAGTTTCTACAGGTTAAGCTCGATTGGGATTTCCTACAAGAGAAGTGGAAGTTGAGAGAGATTACCACTCGATCAATATTATCCGAGCCACCCCAAGAGTCGGTCATCATCGCACACCTTACCCTTTGGTCTTATGTGGGTGTTATAAGGTGTTATGTAACAAGATATTATCAATATGGTCATTTACATTATTTTTGTATATAATAATAAATATAATTTCATTTTATTATTGTTACCTTGTTAATAGGTTTTTAATGCACAAATAGTATTTTTAGTTAATATTCAATAATGAAATCTTTTTTGATGAATTTATGGATTTATGAATTATATAATATTTTAATAAAACATTATTATTATTATTAAACTAATTGCTATTTAATATAATTGATTGTATAATATTACTTATGCAATCATAGTTTTTATTAAGGTTTGAAAGCCATTTTTGTCAAAACCCAAGAATTTTTGATAAATGTATGTTTTTTAAAAAAAATTGAAAATTATCATATTTAGAAAATTAGTTAGATAAAATGATTATTATTTCTAGAAAAATGACATAAAAATTATCCAACTGTGAATTTTTCATAATTTTATAATACAATCAAATTTTTGGGATTGTTTGATTTATTTTACAAATTATTACTGGAACCTTCAAGGCTTATTAAACATCTTGTATTTTTAAATTGATTTCATTGGGAGTGTGACTCACCTCAATATAAGCAACCCCATTATTTTATGAATATCAGAATTGGGCATTATAGATTATTTTTTTCCACTTCCCTTTTCCAAAAACCATGGGCAAAAACCATTACCTAGACTGTGGTTTGGATTAGTTTAATTTGAGGTGTCCCAAACCTAAATAATAAAGAATTCTCTCACCTTTCTTATCAAACCCACCCAAGCTCCAATTTCATCCTCACCCAATGCCTTTGGAGCTCATCCAAGATCTACACTCCTCTCTCTATAATTCTCTCAGGGTGCCCCAACATCCAAAGACTCCTCTCTCAAGCCTCTCCCAAGCGTTTGGAAGCACACTTCCAAGTAAGTTTTTTTACTTCCTTTATCAGTGTTGTCCAATTTTATTAATGTTGTTATGAACTATTATTTTCAATTATAAAAGTTGGGGTATGGTTTCTCACCTCCCC
The DNA here is from genome assembly GCA_963277665.1 of Viscum album. Lineage (NCBI taxonomy): Eukaryota > Viridiplantae > Streptophyta > Magnoliopsida > Santalales > Viscaceae > Viscum > Viscum album. Next base: position 836,741,924 of record OY728127.1, on the reverse strand, counting down.
CATACAACCCTCTTTATGTTTTAATGATGGGAGACCCCTTTATCTCTCATTAAATGCCTCCCTTGTACACAAGTTACTATGCCAAAATTTTGAAATAAATTTCTTTCTCCTCTTTTACATTCAATCAATTCTTCTGTATCATGACTCTAAATTCCATTTCAAATTTTGGGACATGTATCTATATGTCAACTTCACTATCCATTTCATGTACATATGATAATATGATCCTTTCTCTCTCATCAACCATTTTTATTAATTCTTACGTCACACCGTTAGGCAGCCGAAATTGCACCGATTTTCTAAGCCAATGTCATTGTGCAGTGAGTACCATTTCCATTTATCAATCAAGGGTATTCAGAATTATGCACATTTAATTATTGATTATAATGTTCCATGTATTAATTCGGCATTCCTTTATCGTGGATGAAATTAATATCTTTTATGAATCCATGTTATACGATCCATGTGGCACACTTATGCTTGAAATTAAATGTTAAAGAAGGGTGCGCCTTTTTAGCACTTTAATGCATTGGGTTAAGAATAGTATTGTGATGCATTATGTGCAATGGGCGATTACCCATTATAATTCATGTGCAATGAGGTTTTACTCATGCATCATGTGCAATTAGGATTTACTAATTCTCCATGTGTAATGAGCCTTAGCTCAGGCTAATTCCTCGTTAAGTGTTTTTTCCAAATTTCCATGTTATTATTATCATGATTTGTCATGCCATTATGTTTATGAACCTATTTTGCACAAATGATATTTATATTGTCTAAAATGTATTGTATTCCTCATGTTACTCCATGTTTATTCCCTTACATTGCTTTATAGCTCCCCCTTTTCATATGCATGTCATCAGGTTATCCCATGAAATACTTAGTACGAGGGAATGTAGTGGTCATGTAAAGGATGTTTTTGATAAATATGTTGTTTTTTAATGTTTAAAGTTGTTATGTATTGATGATAATCCCCAAAGACACTAGACCTCTCAATATTATATACTGTTTCAAATGATGATTATGTAATAAATTGTGTAAAATTTTGTAATAAAATACAGGGTTGTCATGGTTGGTATCAGAGGATAGGTTTAGTTATTTTCGGGATAAGTATTATAAAACCCTAGTGAATCCTTAGAGACAAGACTATGTATAATAAAAAACATCCATAAGTTCTGGTGAGTATTGAGTAAGTGGTTTATCAAGGAAATAAATCCATGTATGGATACGAGCAGGTAGAGGCTCCTCTGGCAAAAATGTATCCTAGGGTTAAAACCCAAAAACATTGCATTGAGCTAGACTCAAATAGGAACTGGTGGATTAAAACGGGTCTTGCTGCACTCTTGGTTTCGACACTCCCAGGGGATATGCATTGATAAATTCACAAGCTTAGTATAAACCTTTAATAATGGAATAAAATTCCCTAAGAATATATGTTAGAAATTAGATCATGGATAATATATACTAAAGCGAATAGATTCATATGTTATGGAAATAAAACTTATTTATATGTCGTTCGTTTTTTCCTTTTATTAACCTTTATGTTTTACACCTAACTTTCCTTTTATTCCAGCCAATGTCCAGTAAAAGGAGGACTCATGCTAACAACCGATATGAAGATCAATGTAATGATTGTACTAATGATATGCCTTATCCAATGGGAGTGGGAATTGAGAACATTATCAAGATTCTCTCTCAGCTAAATCATGATTTGAATAGTAACATGGGTCCGGGGGAACATCAGACCCCCCTGAGAAAGAAAAAGTCGTGATCGAGAGCTTCATGAGACAAAGGCCCCCTAATTTTGATGGATTATCTGATCCCTCAATCACTAAACAATGGATCAACTCCATTGAAAAGTTCTTCTCTACACTTAATTGTATTAAATAATAGAAGGTTTTATTGGCTGAATATCGTATGGGGGTTAAGCTGATCAATGGTGTACATTGATCAAAAATATGAAGCCTGATGAGGAGATCGAGGCTTTAGAATGGAAGGATTTCGAGAAGATATATTTCGATAAATATTTACCACGCACCCTCTGGATTAAGATGGAAAGGGACTTTCGTTCACTCAAGAAAAAAGAGGAAGAATCTATTGGAGCATATGAGGAAAACTTCACAAGGCATGCGCGATACACATCCGGCTATGTCGTTAACCCTAAATGCAAGGTTGACTTCTTCTTAGGTGGGCTGAAACCTGGCCTCTAGAAAGCACTAGCGATCGATGACATTGATAGCTATGAGAAAATTGTCTGATGTGCCCTCATGGTCGAAATGGAGATTGTAGTATCTTAGGGGTATCATGGGGATAAGAAGCTTAATGTGGACTTCAATGTTGGAGGTCCGATGGATAAATCCAACGGTGCTAAGAAGATCCAGCACCCCAATTTCCAATGATGTAGAAATTATCACCCTGGAAATTGCCTGAAGTGGATGAGGAAATGCATTAGGTGAGGAAGAGAAGGGCACCTAACTATAAAAAATTGGAATGAAAGACCTGCAGCTATGACTGAAGGGAGGAAAGATCCGTTTGAATCACAATGTTTGGTTCATTGCTACAACTGTAAAGAACCAGGGCATATTGCAAATTAGTGCCCTAAGATAACGGTTTTCGGTGGCAACCATCAACCTCCATGGAAACAATGGAGAGATTTTTCCATCATTACTACCAAAGTGAAACCCAACAACATAGCGGCGATAGGTACGCTAGTTAATAATTTAATAATAGAGAACATATTTTTTGGTTCAGGTTCTATGCAATCTTTTATATATTGAAATTTTAGAAGAACAATCCCATCACCACCACAAATCATGGAAGTGAAGATGTCGATGAGTACTGAAAATGGGGAAATCATTGAATCCCATGAATATAACTCCTCCCCTTTCATAATATGTGGATTAAACTTCCTGGTGAACCTTGTCATACTCCCTATAGTGGAATATGATGTAATTATTGGGATGTATTGGATTTCCTTAGGTAGAGCCGACATAAATTACCGTGAGAGGGAAATCACTCTCCATGTGGAGAATCGACCCCTAATTAATTACAAGTGAAAGGAGGAAGACGAATCTTCTTTAGCTCCATTATCTCAAGTGTGGATATTACTGCACTATTAGATTGTGCATCTAACTTAGATGATTGAGTCTGTGGAGGAAACCATCCTATAAGACATGCCTATTATGAGGGAATTCACTAAACTGTTTCCGGAGGAAATGTCCGGTCTTCCTTCAAGAAGAGATGTTGAATTTTCAACTGATCTTATACCTGGGGCATTGCCAATATCCAAGAATCCATATAGAATGGCTGTTTTAGAGCTTGAGTAGTTGAAGAAACAATGACATGAAAATTTGGTTAAAGTGTTTATACGCCCATGTGCTTCACCATAGGGTGCACCAGTCCTATTCGTCAAGAATAAGGATGTCTCAATGCGCCTTTGCATCGATTATCTTGAGGTCATCAAAATCACGATAATGAACAACTATCCTCTCCCATGAATTGATGACTTGTTCGATCAGCTGCGTGGAGCACAATACATCTAAAAGGTGGATTTTTGGTCAGGATATTATCAAGTAAAGGTGAAAAAGGAAGATATCCCCAAGACTACATTTCATTTAATATACAGGAACTAAGAAATCATAGTAATGCCTTTCGGACTCACTAATGCCTCAGAAATATTCCTGGACATGATGAATAGAGTGTTTAGAGATTAACTTGACAAATTTTTGTTAGTCTTAATGATGATATTCTGATATACTCCAAAACCATGAAGGATCATGAGGATCATCTGTGAACATTACTAGGGACCATACATATAGAGAAGCTCTATGCAAAGTATAACATGTGTGAGTTCTAGTTGAAGGAGGTCTCATTCTTGGCCATATCATAAAAAAATGGGATATATGTGGATCCCTCCAAAACAGTTGAAATTGAGGGGTGGATGAGGCCAACATCAATAATGAATATTTGTAGTGTCTTTGGGATAGCTGGATATTATAGATGATTTGTGAGAAATTTATCATGATTGTCCAACCCTCATACCAAGCTAACTCCAAAGGGGGTAAAGATTTCATGGATAAATGAAAGCAAAGAAAGCCTCAAGGAGTTGAAAAGGAGGCTTATCACTGTTCCTGTGCTCATATTACCCAAAAGTGGATAACATTTTTTGGTATTCAGTGATGCTTCAAATAAGGGACTGGGATGTGTGTTGATGCAAATTGACAAAGTCATTTCCTATACTTCAATGCAATTTAACCTTCATGAATAGAACTGTCCCACACATGACCTCTAGTTGGATGCAGTGATCTTCATTTTGAATATTTGGCAGCATTATCTCTTTGGGGAGAAGAGTGAAATATATATGGACAACAAAATCTTCAATTATATATTCACACAAAAAGATTTTAACATGCACCAATGAAGATGGTTAGATATGATCAATGACTTTGATTGCTCAATCCATTACCACCCAGGGTAAGCGACCAAGGTGGTGGATTCTATTAGTAGAAAGGACCCATCGATTCTATCGTTGATGAGAATAGAAAAGGACCCAATCTTCATAGATTTTATGATGATGGAAATGGTAATAATAAAATAAGGGAGCATTATCAATCTTTTCAAAAATGATTACTCAACCTTCACATTTGGAATGGTTAGAGGATTCTCAAAAAGATGACGTGTGAATTAAGGAAAAAGTGGAATCTATTGGAAAAGGGAAATCCTTGGAGTTTAATGTTAATTAATAAGGAATTGTTAGATTTGGGAAAATACTATGTGTTCCATCGAGTCTGGAGATGAAGAAGGAACTTCTGGACCATACAAATAGTTCGAATTTCTCAATTTACCCAAGAATCAAAAAGATGTATTGAGATATCCGAGAGCATTATGGGTGGGATAATATGTAGTAGGGGATCGCTGAATATACATCAAAGTGCCTAGTGTGTCAGCAAGTGAAGGCAGAGAGGCAGATGTCTAAGGGGATGATTAAACCATTTCCCATAACAGAATGGAATTGGGAGAACAACACTAAGTACTTTTTCACAAAACTTTCGAAGACATCCAAAGGCAACAATGCAATCTGGGTTGTTGTGGATCGCCTTACAAATTCCGTACACTTCATTGATATTCGGGAGGATTTCTTCATTGGATCAACTAGAACTGATGTATATCAGGGATGTTGTAAGACTTCATGGAGTTTCACTATCCATTATGTCTGATCGAGATCTAAGATTCACCTATAAGAATTTGGAAGAGACTTCTACAAGATCAGAATTCAGAACTGAACTTTAGTATGACCTATCATCCTCAAACTAATGGCCAATCCGAGTGAACTATCCAAACACTTGAGGTCATGTTGAGAGCGTGCTCAATGGAATATAAAGGATTATGAGATCCACATCTTCCTCTGGTTGAGTTCTCTTATAATAACATTATCCACTTGAGAACCGAAATGGCACCATATGAAGCCCTTTATGGGAAAAGGTGCAGAACACCGGTGTGTTGGGATGAGGCCGTTGAGTGTAAGTTACTTGGACTAGAAATGGTCGAAGAATTATTGGAGAAGGTGAAAACCATTCAGCAGCATATCAAAGAAGCCCCGACTCGGTAGAAGAGTTATGCAGATAACTTTCAATGTTATCTTGAGATTAAATTTGGATACATGGTATCTCTACGCATATCTCCATGGAAGAAGGTCATGAGATTTGTATAGAAAGAAAATTTTACTCCAAGGTACATCGGCCCCATCGAGATACTTGATCATGTCTGGACTGTGGCCTATCAACTTGCAAATCCTCCTACCATGGACAAAGTATATGATTTCTTTCCTGTATCCCTCCTATAAAAGTACATACCAGACCCTTCACATATACTCTATTCAGAGGTAGTACGATTAGAGGATGATCATTCTTATGAGGAGCAACCGCTGAAGATCTTAGATCGTAGAGAAAAACATCTACGAAATAATACAATGCCCCTATTCAAGGTGTTGTGGAAAAACCACAAGTTTGAAGAAGAAACATCGGAATCAGAAGAAATGATGAAGAAGGGTTACCCAAATCTGTTTTAGTGTGAGAAAAGAAAAAATTTTAGAACCAAATTTTTTAAGGGGGAAAGATTGTTACGACCCAAACATTCATTAATGGAAATCCCTCTTGATCAAACTAAATGTATCTTTATATAAAATTCTTATATAAAATGTAAACTTATTTGGTTTTATGTTTTCATATTTTAAAAAACTGGTAAGAATTGTGATGGGTGGTAATACATCCATTGAACAATGATCCCATGATTAGTATAAATTTAGGTCTTTAACGATTCAAATTTACATAGAAAAAGGAAGTGATGGCCTCATACTGTCGACGTGCCCCATACGAAGCCCATTTGTCAGAGCTCGGAAAATAAGTGGTGTCATTGGGCATTGCTCTTGACCAGCCCAGGCCGAGCTTCAATAGGTTAAGCTCCAGCGAGACCACCTTTGAGATAAGAGGAAGTTGATAAAGATTACCACCCAATCAATGTTATCTGAGCCACCGCAAGAGTCAGTCACCATCACACACCTTACACATCGGTCTTATGTAGGTGTTATAAGGGGTTATGTAATAAGACATAAGAACTATGGTCATGTACATTATTAATTTATATAATAATGTATGTACTTTCATTTTATTATTGTTATGTTGAAAATAGTTTTTTAAGCACAAATAGTATTTTTACTTAACATTCAACTAAGAAATATATTTTGATGAATTAATGGGTTTTTTAATTAAATATTACCTTAATAAAATAATTTTAGTATTATTAAATTAATTTTTATTAAATATAAATGATATTATAATTTCATTAATGCAATCATAATTATTATTATGGTTTGAAGTCCATTTTTATCAAAACCAATGAATTTTCGATAAATGTTGATTTTTATATTAAAAGTGAAAATTAATATATTTAGAGAATTATTTAGATAAAATAAATATTATTTCAGGAATCAGGATGTCGAAATCATCCAATGGTGAATTTTTCATAATTTTATGAGGCAGTCAAATTTTTGGGTTTCTTTGATTTATTTTACAAAGCATTAATGGACCCTTCAAGCCTTATTAAACATATTTTCATTTTAAATTTACTTCCGTGGGAGTGTTAGTCACCTCCACATAAGAATCCCCATTAATTTAAAAACTTCTTAATTTGTCCTTATAAAATATTTTTTCCCACTTCCCTTTTCCAAAAACCATGGGAAAAAACCATTGGCTAGTTTCTGGTTTGGATTAGTTTAATGTGAGGTGTCCCAAAACTAAATAATAAATAATTCCTTCCCCTTTCCTATATAATCCCACCGAAGCTCCCACATCATCCTCACTCAAGGCCTTTGGAGTTCACCCAAACTCTTCCCTCCTCTCTCTAGATTCCTCCCAAGGTGCCCCAAGCTCTCATGAAGCCTCTCTCAAGCCATTGGAAGCACACTTCCAATTAAGGGTTTTTTCTTCCTTTCTCATTTTGGTCTAATTTTCGTAATTTTGTTATGACCTTTTAATTTCAATTAAAATTGTTGGGGTGTGGTTTTGAACCCCCCCCCCCACCCCACCCCATACTTCCCTCATTATGTTTGAATGATGGGAGACACGTTTCTCTCTCATTAAATGCTTCCCATGTACACCTGTTACTATGTTGAAATTATGAAAGAAATTTCTCCCTCTTCATTTACATTCAAGTAATTATTTTGTATCATGACTCTAAATTCAATTTAAATTGTTTGGAAATGTATCTATATGACCCCCTTACTGTCCAGTTCATGTACATATGATGAGACACCCATTTCTCTCTCATCTACCATTTTTATGAATTCATACATCATGCTGTTATGCTACCGAAATTGCACCAATTTTCAAAGACAATGTCATTGTGTAGTGAATACCATGATCATTTCTCTATCAAGGTTATTCAGCTTTATTCACGTTAGATTATTGATTATAATGTTCCATTTATGAATTCCACATTCCTTTATCGTGGAATAAATGACTATTTTTTATGAATCCATGTTATATGATCATGTGGCACACTTATACATGAAACAAAATGTTTATGGGTACTCCCTTATAGTGTTCCAATGCTTTGGGTTAAGAATAGTATCATGATATGTCACGAGAAATGGGTGTTTACTCATGCTAATTCAAGTGCAATGAGGTTTTAATCGTCATTTATGTGCAATGAGGATTTACTCATGTTCCATGTGCAATGAGCCTTGGCTCATGCTAATTCCATGTTAAGTGTTGTGGCCACATTTTCATGTTATGATTATCATGCATTGTGATACCTTTATGTTTATGATTATATTGTTCTCTAATTATATTCCTATTATCTAACATGTATTTTACCCCTCATGTTACTCTATGTTTATTCCCTTATTGGGCTTTATAGCTCACCCTTTTAATAGGCATGTCCTCAGGTTATTTAATTAAATAATAAGTATGAGGGAATGTAGTGGTCATGTAAAAGATGTTTTCAATAAAGATGTTGTTTTTTATGTTTTTAGTTGTACTGTAATGATCCTAAGACCCAAATACTCTAGACCTCTTGATCCTCTATGTTGTATCAAATGATGATTATGTAATAAATTATGTAGAATTGTGTAATAAAAAATAAGGGTTGTCATGGTTTCCATTTAAAATTATTTCTTGTTAATTACCAATTCGATAACATTGAATTACATAGGACTTGAGATACGACAAAAGATCTGAAATCCTCGTAACATATAAGCACATCAGATGAATCATAAGACCATCTAAAAAAATATACGAGATATGTGAATCCAATCATATGACATGGATTTTAAGATCCTTCATAAGTCATTCAATTTGACAATTCAAATTATAAAATGTTTCTATCCATGAAATTTCTATGTTGGTATTCATGTATTAATCTTGGTACAAATCCACATACAACCTACTTTCCCATCCATATAATCCTCTCCAGAATCATGTCTCACTCTAGGTGTGGTGTCATTATATTTGAATTGGACCGTCCATGGATAAAATAAATTTCAACCAATTATCTTACAATATATATATAAACATTTCTAATTTGACTTTTCCATGGTGTCCCTCATTCCATGAATCATGCGGCCATTAAAAATATTATCATTGAGCCCAAAAAAATATTCTTTTCTCACTGATGACATAAAATAGAAAACCCCACATCATTTCATCCATTGAATCCCTCAATTAATCTTTGAGTTACTTGAGATATAAGGTACAATATTCACATGAACTTTGCCACTAGAATTAAAATATAAATCCATGGTTCACTCATTTCTATTTACCCTTTATATTTAACATTCAATTAAACATTTCATTGGGAATGAAAAGGTCAAAAACAAATGATATCAAATATAATATCAAGTAATAACCAGCATTAGATGTTGTGTCCTGTTAAATATTCACATGAGATTAATTATTATAATAAGAAACACATGTAAATTAAACTATTACATGTATTTATAATATTTAATCTCACGTGGGAACATATCGTGTATCAATAAACACATTTAATATATATTTTCATAATGATCAACCATCAATAATATCATATAGGAAATTCATTTGTTTAACAAATTCATTTTTAAACAACCTATTAAGGGAAACAAAGACATGACTCATATGAATTCTAGGTCAAACAACCATAAATGGTCATCCAAGGGAAACACGCCCCTGGAGTTGCCCTTATTCAAGCTAAACAACCCTAGACCAGATTCAATGCACATAATTAATTACCTAAACAATAACTGGTACAAAAATGGTAAATTATCAATAAAAAACAACCTAAAAATGGGTGTATGATACATCGACCTATATAAATAGCTTTACAATAAGTGAAAGGAAAGAGACAACCAACCTCATACTCGTACGAGTATCCTCATTCAGCATCCTCCTGTAGTTAGACCTAGAATTGAGTAGATTTAAACAACAGAATAAATTCTAAAACATTGATATCTAGGTCGAGAGAATAAATCATGAATAATGGCTCGAGGAATCGAGAAATCACCAATGGGATTTTCACGCATCATACGACGTTCAAATCAGAGTTCAGATGAAGGAACGAGATAAGGTCCTTCCTCCATAAATTCATTATGAATCAAGGGGGTGAGGGCATTGTACTATTTTCGAAGGCGGGGATACATCCTTTTTTTTTAAAAAGTACACTGAATGTACTTGAGAATAAACGTCGTGTATATGGATGTTTATCCCCCATCTTTCCACTTCCATTTGACGTCATTAAAAATTAAATCTGACATCAATACATGGTTTCTAATGATATGTACACATCTTGTACTCGGATGTTCCTCTCCTTCTTCCGGACAACACTACAGGCCATGTATGACCATTATACGGCTAGACCATTAAACTAAGTGAACTTGTATTGCTTGAACTATACCACAAAGTCACATCGTGTAACAGGCCTACATTAAGTACTCACCTTCCTTTCCTCGTTTTTCTCATATAGAAATTGGGAAAGGAATGATTTTTACCTCAAAGAAAGAACTAGGTTCTTATATATTGATGGTTCTACATTCCTCCCACCTCAGTATACACTCTCTATATGTATATTTAACATTCTATGTGAATATTACTGCATGATGTGGATTAACATGACGCACAAAATCTCATGTGTCCCACTGTAATATTCATTGTTTAATCCTCACCATAGAATCTATTCCTACTTCCTGGTATAGAACACATATTTGGATATATTAGAAGTCAATGATGGGTATTTATTCATGTAGATTTAAATGTTATATTTCTATTTTGTATCAAATGGGATGTACTAGGTGATACAAACATTTCAGTCCTCATAACATCTTAGGGTCATTAGTGGGTTTAATGTTAGAAAATTATAGCATTTACCAGGTATTATCAAATAAGGAATATTTCAAATGGAAGGGTTTAGGTATATAATATTCATCTATTAGTTTTTTATACCCTAGATTCATATACTTTTGGTGCTTCAGATCAATATATTATTAGTACTAACATCGTTTTAATGAAATGTATGCTCCCCACAAACAACAACTAGAGTTCATCACTCCAAAACAGGCTTTGTTGGTGGACCCTATATATATATGATTAGGAACAACATCATTTTTTGTGTGGTATTAATCTATTATTCATACATACATTTTATAATTTTGAGTTATGTATGTAAATAATATTATAAATTTAGTTAAAAGAACATATTATCAATACTTTTTATTTTGGGAAAATTGACATCAGTAATTATTATCATGATATTGTTATGACTGACACTATCCTTGACTGAGACGGGCCCCTCTATTTAATGAAAAATATTTTCATGAACGTGTGATAATTTTTTTTAAGTTTAAATTAATTTTAATAGATCATATAATGTTACATAAAGGAGTTATGAAGGTAATGAGTGTTTATGTACATATTATTGTGCCTAGATTCCCATTAATATGGAAAACAAATCCCTCAATAAATTTAGATGAAATTGTACTTCAAAGACCATATGGTCTATCATAACTATCTATGGTAATACATAAGGAATTTGGGGGCCAAACAGTTTTTTTTTCAAACTCTATGACTCCAGGAACATGACCATACAGAATTTAATTCCTCTTGGATAGAGGGCATTCACAATAATGGTAATGGTTTGAAAACGTATACAACCAAAACATTATCCCATATCTATTTCATTTAATTTACAATTATACCCTTACTAACATAAATATAAAACCTTATTACCCCAAATAATTTCATTCCAACATATCTCCCAATTTTCTCTCATGACCTCTCATTCTCTTCCACCTATGTTGATAGATTTCTCAAACATCTAGAAATAGAGTCTATACCATTTTATTGAGTTGGATATATCCTAGTATGCTCTCATGCCCTCAAACATTTGTCAATGTTAGTGTCCATATCCATTGTGACATGTAGTTACAATGTAGTTTATGATATTATCATTGAATTGGTATATTTCATTTATTTCATCAATTATAATTTGAATTTGAGACCTCTACTAGATGAGGAGTTATCAATGGAACAATCTTAGGTGGTCAAGATGGCTTCCATAAAAAAAATATTCATTTTTTGTATCTATTTCAAATGTGAAACACATTATCTATTACTTCATTATTCCATAAAATGGGTTTATATTTAATAAATTGATATACACACCTTTTCATACTCGCAAGGATCTTTTTTAGTTGGTATAAGATGATTAAATTGATCATTGACACCCCTCTGGTGTGCCATATTGAATTTCCAATTTATAATTGATTAATTAAATTCATGGACAATAATAGATGTATTTTTAATTACTAATAAATTTAATTACACAATTTTAATAGATATTTATTAAACCTAAGGAACCGTCTATGTTCTTTACCCGAATTATGAAATTATATTACCTTATTGGTTGTTTCTAAATTGTTAATCGATCTTGAAATGTGCCACATTGAACAATTAAAATGAATTTCCATGTTATGTTTAATCACATTGAATGTATTGATTAGACATATTGATTCAAGATGGATTGAATTTCCTAAATTAATTAATCACAGTAACATATTAAATGATTAAAGGAGTTCAAGGACATGGTTATTGTTATGTAACTGTTAAATTTTAATTGAATTCCCTAAGTTATATTTGGGCATGATAAAGGTAATGCATGAGAGGTAATTCCTCCTATTATTGGGTTTTGAGTATTACATGTCACACCATTAACGATATTTTTCTTGGGGTCATGACACACCTCATCCCTTGTTTCGGGTGTGGGAATACTGACAAACTCACCATCTCTATTAAAGAGCATGATTCCTAATAATAACTATGAGATGTACGTCATGAACCAATTTATGTAGCTTATAGGCTCACAAAGACATGTTATGTGTATATATATTATTTCTAGTCTATCGAGAAATAAGAATTTAAGGTATCTGGTTACATACATCCATATGTACTTATCACATATAGGTGGATAAAATATATAACTATAATATATATATATATATAATGTATATAAATAGTGACTAATCAAAAAATAATACCAACATAATCAGAAGAACACCGATCCACCATGTGTACTATATAATATTTAGGGTGATTGTTATTATTTATTTGACAATTTTTATTATTGTATATAGTTGAATACTTTTTTAGTGCACACTACATGGATTACACATAGACAACGTTAGTGGTGGCCTATTGAAATATTATCTCAAACCCAACTCATGACAACTATGGTAAATTAGTAAATTACTTATATGTAGGTATAGATAAGTGAATGTTCACTGGAAAATATTCTAAATATTCATTACTAATAGTTAGAGCATGGGATGCAAGGACAAATAAAATGACTGAGATTCATGTTGAATATTTTTTATTCATTTTTTACATCGGTATAACATGTTGTATATAACTTTCGATGATACCCTTTTTATATTTTCATAATATAACATCATATATATGACACTACCTAGTGGAAATTGATATTACTATTCATATGATCATGTATTTACGCTTCAACATCATATTTATTTTCATTTTTATTTCTTCTTCTCACTACTACGGTTAATTGCGTTACTGTCTTTTTACTATTTTATTATAGTATTATTAAACTATTCTATGTTATCTATTTTACACACTGTTCCACTTCCAAAATGGATATTTTATGCCAATTGTAACACACTTACACACTCGATACTAGTAGGTTGCCTCGTACATATTGGGATGTGTTTTTAGGTCCATGTGACCCATCGGCATGAGACTCTATTTAAGTGCACCCTGGGTCATGATTTTACAAAGTGGTGTTATATATTATTTTAACTTTTTATTACTATTATGATATTTGACAGGAGACTAGGAGTTAAAGTAATTTTAAAATTCCCATTTTTATATAATTATCATAAAAGGAAAAATATGTTCATGCATCATTATAGACTCAATAAAATTATTGTGTCATTCATTTTTTCCATTCACTATTTATTTTTGGAATTCATATCCTATATCATATTATTAATTCTTAATTATTATTTTCTAAATTTAATGGAATTTCTTTTAGGAATTGATATAAATTAATTTACATTTAATGTTACATCCTTAAACTAATGGTTTTTTTCGAAATATACTAATATAAACACATTCATCAATTAGTTACAGTATATGGATCCATGGACCAATGGTCACATGCGCTTGAACATTTTATGATATGAGTTAAATGAATTAAATATTTTACATCCATGATATGCATGGGAACATATGTATTGAGAATTTTTATTATATAAATTTTACAATTTAACGAATTTTAAATCTATAATGAGTATACTATTACAAATGAAAAAAAAATTATAATTAAATGTTTATCTTAAACATATATAAATGAGATTTGGACCCAAACACGTCCATATTATATGGATTTTGGTGGATTTTTAACATTATTTGTTGATGTTATGCTTTTTATTTATTAACAATTCTTAGCTTTTTTAGGATGAATTGGGGTATTATAAATCAATAAGAAGTCTATGAACCTATCCAATTTTTCAAAAATAAAAAATTTCAATTGTTATGATTTATTATAAGGATTTAATTTTCATTAAACAATCATCCCACAATGATGTACTCCATTCGTACCCTTACATATTGGTGAAGATAATACCCTTAGCGTAGCAGGCATGGAGTGGCCAGTGATTTCTCCTACCGTGCCTCCTATGGTACCCTTTCCTATTGGTGATATGAGCACTAATTACTAGTTATGAGGGGAATTTATATGCAAGTTCAAAAATATTCATGTTTCTGTTCAACCTACCATTGGTTAAGATGATTTGAATAAAAATTTCCATCAGTAGCATCCTCTCATGTTTTCAGGGGATATTGGACCACATACGACTATCTTGTGGGACAATGAAATTCATTATATACTCACGAATCAGGGGGGTGCCTCTACATTGCATGATAAAATTGTAGTGTATATTATATTTGATTCTTCTAAATGATGGTTGGATGTTATCACCTAGGATTAATGGTATTGAGATATTTTTCGGATAGACTTCCAAACCAAATTATACAACTATTTCATTAACTAGACATTGAGGGTTGAATTTTCTAGATAATTTCTAATCCTTCAATATGGTGGCTTGTCGGTTATGGAATAATATTATCATTTTAATATGATGAATTGTTTCACTCATTATTTAGAAGGTAATGATCTTATAGGAACATGGAGTTTTGGTCATAGGCTTGTATATGAAATCTAATCATAGATCAATTACATTGGGTATAATAATATAAATTAAATTATTTACTCAGATGTAATTACATATTAGAATTTGATGTATGATGATGGTGGATTTCAGTGTGGTTTGGAACATATCTCTTTCGGTACCTCTTCTATCAGGAAGAATAATTCAATTCGGGATCCCAATAGGGGTATTAGAAATCATGCTCCTCATGATGAAAGTTTCTATACAAGTCACCATTGTGGAAAGACGAGAAATAACACATCCTAGTGCATACAGGATACATTGGAATTTATATTTTGTGATTGGATGGGGAAGATATAGAAGTTATGTCGGACGTTTCCATTTGTTCATATCGGGTTGGGATCTACACCTACCAAAAATTCCAGAGTGGTCCTATAGTATCACAATCTATACCACTAGCTACCTAGGCCAATGTAGTGGTAGAGTTATAGGTATTTAGACTTGTGACTCTAATCTTCAGTATAGAGGGCTCGATTAGGGTAGTAAGGACATGACTAAAGGTCATGAAACATGCTAGTTATATGTAGTCCATTCTATGATAGGGGAGAAGAGTCCCAGAACATCTACAGTTTGATGTACTACTCTAGAATCCTCAACTTTATTGTCTTCTTAGTTTGACATGGGAACCTCCCATTACATTATAATTGGGATATTCATTTAGTACCTAAAAAAGGATATATAACACCTTTTTTTTATGATGAGTCTTGATACCTCGGTACGTATGTGATCACAGTGTGTATTAATATGTATTTTTTTTCCCATTGAGATTGGAAGATATAAATTCTTATGGAATCTCTTCATCCTTTATGTGACAAGATTTTATCTAATAGTTGAGATTGATTTGTTAGATCCACAGAAAGCCCAAATTTTTGTATATCACTATAGGGTGACATTTAAATCACCATATAGAGGTAGAAACCTACAATGGTTTTAATTGGATGTGAAATATATGAAATCTGGACCTATTTAATAGAGAATGGGTATTGTGACATCTCAGATAACCAGCATATTCATAGATGATCATGGGCTACGACCTTCTATTTTCCTCTTATAGTGATGCTATTCTATTACATATCTATAAAAATGTATTCTTGTGTACCTTTAATTCGACTAATATAGTATAATATTGATCTAGTTATAGGAGTATTACTATTGACCATTCCTCCTTATAAGATGGAAACTAGAGATCTAAAAGGGGAATAAGAAGTAATTGGAGGATCCAGAAGCTAAATGATTTATACAATCATGTACTTGTCCATGGGGCTCATCATTGTTTTTTTTCAAAATGTATTATTTTACCTTGTGGAATTTTATGGATTACAAATGGTTAAACACTATTTACATCATGAACCAGTATTAACTGTATAAAATAAATTTTCTATTTTATAAAATATAAGTATATATTGTGGTTTCAACAATTTATTTTTGTTTAGTATATCAAATTTTGTGTGTTAGGCCATTAGAAAATCATTGAATTTCTTTCTGGAACATGTATGGACTTTATGTGTACCTGGTCATGCCATTTGGTCCCTCAAATGAAACAAAATATTTCATGATTATAATGAATCAATTTTTTACACATATCTAGATTCATTCTGGGTATCCAATATAAATGATATCTTAATTTATTAAAGATCTAGACACATAAATGGATATAATCTATAGACTACCCTAAATACACTAAGGGAGATCTAGCATTATGAATGTCATTGGAAATTCTACTTATGTATCAACTATTTCAACTTCTTGGGTTATATGATCTCAATTTCTAGAGCTTCATAAGACCCTTAAAAAGGGGAAATTAATTTTTTTTGTATAATCCATAGATCATCAATGGTATACTATGATTCTTTGGGTATGAAATATAATACATATTCTTCATCCATGATTTATCATGTCATTGTGTTCCTTTTATTAGAATAATCGGGAAGGGATTGAAACTAATGTTTTCAAAGTCGTGTGATGCCTCCTTTCAAAAGATGAAGGGTTAGTTGACTTCAACACTAATAGTGATTCTCCTATAAATGGGAACAAGATATATGGTTTTCTAGGACACATAATGTATTTGGTTTGGAGATTATCTAATACATGATGAATGAGTCATTTCATATGATTCTCATTAGTTGACACCTAAAAAACATAATTTACCAATGAATTACCTCAAGATAGTTTATGTAGCTCCCCATTTAAGATGATGGGACAATATCTATTTGGATAATATTTTATGGAATTTACTGATCAGAATATTATCACCTACCTAATTTAATGTATTGATCCTAAACTCATGTATAACATGTGGGATGGGAACCTAAAATCCATTTATTTTGAACATTATTACACACCAGGGATAGGAAATGATGTAGCTGATTATATGAGCTAGAAGACTCAGACACATGTGGCTTAGGAGGCAACGAGTTTAATGCATATCATGTCCTTATTTTCATAGATTAAATTTATCTTTAGAAGGATCATGATTGTACTATCCTCATAGAAATTTTAGTGACCTCTAACATAATGATATGAGTATGAATGGGGAAACTATATAATCTGAAGGAACATTCCAAAAGGACAAAATCTCATATTATGAGACATATTCATGTTAGATCATGACTAGGGATGGTGCATTACTATTCCATAGAAGTGTATGTGTCCCAGCAAACATATGAGAAGAGATGATGTGTGAAATAATTCCTTATCATGGGAAGTTCATCCAAGTTTCAAAATGATATATTATGATATATGATGCATGTATTGATGACCTGGAATGAAATGTTACATTTCTAACATCATCACATGATGGACTACATCTTAGTAAGTGAATGTGGAATAAAAAAAACAAGTTGAAATTTTTTGTCTTTTGTCCATTCTCAATTGTAAATGTTATGATGTTTCTACGATTTCTGTGACATATGTATTTATATCAGCTTATTGAAATGATAGATTGTGGTTTTTCATTTATGAGAATATGACTATCTCACATTTCATACATATGTTTGATAATGTCTTGGTATAAATTCTATGTAGTTTTAACATCAAGGGGTAGTAATTATAAAATTTATTTATTATTATTTAATTATTAAATGATAACTCTCATTATGTCATGGTTATAGCAAGGGTTTCTGAATTCCTTGACCACAATGGATCTTTGGAAAATATCCCATCATATTCAAATCAATGGGATGATGGAGCATGCAATTCAGGTAAAGGAGGGCCTGCTCAGTGCATGTTCCCATGATTTAGAGGTTTCATTGGACAAAAAATAACAATTTTGAGGTTACTTATATTAAATTATTTAGGCTACCATCTAGATGAATCTATATACTTCCATATAAAGTAGGGAATTCTGTTCACTTCTCTATTTACTAATGGTAGGGGTGGAATATTTTCGTGGACCATGTATCATTTAAGAGACTAAAAAGTACATTCAGTTAATCATAAAGCACATGGTGATTGCTCAATCCAGATAGTAGTCATATTCCAACAGACGCATAAGTCGTACTGAGTTTGATTTTTGTGATTTTTTTTATTGAACATCTCATCTAGGATGTGCCATAGAAGTATACGGAGGCCAGTTAATCTCTCAACAATAATTTTTTGGAGCCTTCATGGTTTTGAAAATGATCGCACCAAAGGAATAGTAGACATACCCTATTTAGATATATCTTCCTATTCATGATTTATTTCACATATCTCATATCATTCATGTACTATCATGAACCATCACATTTCATTGAGAATTAAGAGGTTGAGTAAGATATGGACTGTTAATTCAATGAGTGTCACATTCGTATTGTTGATTGGATCAAGAAGACACAATGAAGTAGGTCAGTTCCATTATAAATGGAGCTATGGAATAGTTGCTGAGTACATGAAGTTACCTAGAAGAAGGAAGATAATATACAAGATCAGTGTCTGCTTCTACTCTCAGATAATATCTCTTAACATTAGAGGGAATCCTCATGCATGTGTGATATAAGGATGAGAGTTTGTAAGGAATATACTTTTTATTAATGTTGGACTCATTTTTTTTTGAATTCCATTAAAGGGTTTTGTTATGCTACCTAATGGATACATGAAGTTCATGTTGGTGTCTGGTGAATATCGAACTCATGAGCTGTACGAGTTTATAATATAGCCTAGGCCTTGTGGACTCTCATTATGTTGTGGGGTGAGATGGAGGAGATATGTGGGGCATACAATTTATTGAAACCCGACATCCCCTAGAGAACAACCCTTCATGAATGAAGACCATTTGGTTTTAAAACATTTTAATGGTTAGTGCATGGTTCAACCAACCATGGGGAAAAAAATCATCCCATATCAATTTATTTAATTTACAATTCTAAAAATAAAGACAAAATTTTTTTACCCGCGCTTCCTCCACATAATTTCCAAGAGACAACACCCCTATTTCTCTCATGTGATCTCTTATCATCTTCATTGTAGTTTCTTAGATTTCTCTCACAAAAAAAACACCGAATCAAGATAATATGATGACTTTGGAAAGATAGATGTATTATATCATATCCACTTCCTTGGGTTATATGTTTATCGACTAATCTACTATACTATTTAGCTTCAGGTTTGTTTCCCCTATTTTTATAGTGTTGGAATATTTATTAGATTTCATCCAATCTTCTTTCAATTTAATGACACTATTTAATGATGAGTTATCAATGGAACTAATGATGGTGACCATGTTTTTTCCCAAAATTTTTATTTCTTTTATAGTTGCATTGTTGTTCCCAACATCATCCTTTTCCACATTTTTCCTTAAAATGGGTTTCTTCATAATAAATATATATACACACATATTGATATTAATTTGGATTGTATTTTAGTATTTATAGGATGTTGACCTTAATCATGTATACTCATTGGGTGTGACAGATTGAGTTTCACCTTTATTCATGATTGATTAACTGACATAAATTTATTATTAGAAGTCATCTTGAAATATAAATATAAATTTATTCTCTTATGTGGATGGTAATTGATCCTATGGTACCAAATAGGTTCTTGAACTAAAATATGAATAGAATTTCCCATGTAGATCATTTCCATATTATTAATGGACCTTTTAAATGAAACTTTTGACCATGAAAATGATTATACAAGTTTTTATTAATTATATTTAATGTATTAATGGGATGGATTTATTAATTATGGTATTTTTTTTCCTAAGTTAATTGAATGGACTAATTGATTAAATTAATAAATGATGGCTAGGCCACAAAAATTGTTCTATCACTATTAAATATGAATTGAATTTCCATTGTAATAATTTGAATTGATGATCACAATGCATGAGAGGTAATTATCCATTACTATTAATATAGATAATATTATGTATTTGATATAGGATATGGAAATATGGAAAGGGTTTGGTTGGGATTGTTGATTCTTGCTCCCTTGCAATAGTGGTTTATCATGGCATCTCATACTATTGACATTATATGGATGGTGGGAATGACAAACCACATCCCTTATTTTTTGTGGTTCTATGACAGAACACCCTCATCCCTAATGAATATCAAGATGTCTCTAAATTATTATGATAAATAGATTTTTTACCATATGTTCAAGATTATAGGAAAGTTTAGATAGGTTAATGATCATTGAGTTATTCCATGGTCTAGCTATAACCTCTTATTCTGGATATATGTATACATTTCTCATCATGTAAAAATTACATATAGGCATATAAAATATATTACTATACTATTTGTAAATATTTACTATTTATATAGTGCCTAAATAGTCATTCATTCAAGCCAATGCCGAAGTGGGTAGAGACTCTAGGTGTCTTATATGAATGTGAGTGGGACTTTATTTATTTATTCAGCATTGTTTGATTATTTGATACACCCATACACAATTTATTTGGATATTTACACTAGATAGATTAAATATGTTAATAGTTAGTGGTGGTATACTATTATTTTATCTCACACTCTACAACGGTAGGCTTTTATACCATAGAAGATTAAATTTATAAATATATGGACAAGGTAATTATTTATACTACATATTCATGATATACTCTATTTATAGTAAGATATTTGGATGAGGAAACTGAGCATATTCTTGATGTTTTACTGGATATGTTTCTATTAAATTTTTATTTATGTATAGCATGTTTTACATGCCTACACCCTTTACATAGTTTTATATTATCACACAATTACATAATTTTTATGATACTACCAAGTGAATTATGATATGACTATTCCATTTATTGGTTATTTACACTTCCAAAACATATTAATTATAAATTTTCTTCTTCTTTCTACCACTATGGTTAACTGGTTTATAGTTAAATTTGTGTTTTATTATAAAATTCTCCCCCTATTACTTTTCATCTATTTTATCTATTATAACACTCTAATAAAAGGGTATAATATGCCCACAATACATCCTTGACAAACTAAACTATAATAAAAACTTATATGATGTTGGGAGGCATGCTTGATGCCATGTGATCCCCCATATCGAAGAATATCTTATGTGGACCAAAAGTTGGGATGTTACGCTCTACATTATCTCAATAGTCTAGGATCATTATTCTATTTCATTATGAGTTTGCGATTCCTCTAGGAATATATTTTAAGTCATTTTTATGTTCATGTTTCTTTAATTTAGGGATGTTACTTTTCTAACACCCTATGATTCTAAAATAATACTATATAGGATAGCATATACAACTTGCAACACCGAGCATTAACAAACCATAAAATATTATTATTTAAATTTGACTAATACTACAAAGATATATAATTATAGCATATGAATAACATTAATGAATTATAAAAAATAAATATGGATTTAATGTTACTACTAAAATATTATTATTTATTAACAAATCATCATATCATTTTTAGTAGACTAATTTTATTTTTGAAAAATAAACATAAAAAATTATATTTTTTAAATTTTTTGAATGAATATTGTAATTTATTTATTGAAATTTTTGTTCTTTTATTTTATAAATTATATCATTTTTACTATTAGATAAAAAATTATATATTATTCATTGATTTCAAGTACATAGAAATCATATATTCAGAATATTCAATTGGATTTTGATTAAAGTATCATCCATTTCAAATTATTACTCAATTTTATTTCTATAGTTACCATCATGACAACTAAATTGTAAGAAAATAATGATATTATAGTAAAAATAAATAATAATAACATATGGTTTAAACTAAATGAACAGGTATACAAAGTTATATAAAGAGGAAAAAATATTATTGGATGAGATGAGTTAGACACATATTCACCTAATATATTATATTTATAAATTTAGGTTCAAATTTCCATGAAAAATAATTTATATTATAAAAATACATACAAGAGTTCCCGTCCCATCTCATATCAAATGTGACCTTTTATCCTATCAGTCTGACACATTTTGAGAATTATAGTTTCTCAATTGCTGACCAAAATCATTTCAATAAATCTCACACTTCATTCTTAGGGACTTAGATTGGGCACAATAACTACATTTGATGGCTAAAAATTTTTCTTTTTCAATGTAGATTTAAATATTTTAAGTGAATGATTCTATTTTATTTTCTCTTTATCATCTTCAAAATATTATTCATCCAATAGAAAAATAATGACATAAAGATATTCAGTATACAATGATATTATAATGTTACTGTAATATCATAAATTTAGCTCATCTTCAATAAAATTTGAAATGAAACCATTATTCATGAGTTCGGTGAAGTACTTCCTCAAAAATTGATGTAAATCATTTTTCATCAACGCCTCTCATTATTGGTTGTAATGATTTATTTACTATATATATGTTATTAATTACAACATCATTATTATAATAATATTAAATAATACTTACCTTCTTTCAATAACGATCATCGATAATTGGGAATGTTACTCAAGAATATGTTTGTCAAATCATCAACACAATTTTAATGGAGAAGATTTTCTTTTTTGGTTGGAAAATTATAATTAAAATATAAAAAATAAAAATTATTCATTAGATATTATTCATGTTATGATAAAATAATTATCTCTTTGACCATAATTAATTTACCATAAAATATTTTCATAGATGATTAAAATATTTTCAAAATAACTAATGTGAACATAATTGATTATGTAATTTCATATATAATATAAATAAATAAAATAAAAACTATAATATACATGAAAAATGATATTAATCATGTAAATAATTAATATATTCATATAATTTATGATGATAAACAATGTATGTGCTGATTAACCATTATCTAAGGGGCACATTACTATGAAATATCATTTTAAATGTTTTAAAGATTTATTTTTAAAATTGATTTTTTCAATTTCCATTGACATTAAATAATTTTTAAAGGTTTTTATATTAATATATATAATTATAAATGAAATTTTTATGATATTTTTACTTGCTTACGAATGTTTTCAAATGGAAATGGGTTACTTTTTTTAAATGAAATATTTTGACTCTAATTATAAAATGAAAATGGAATGTTATATTTTAATGGATATGGAATCGATAGATTTTACTATCATAGTAATACTTATTTTTTGTAGAAATTCGTTTATAGAAATTCATTATTTCTCCAATGAAATATCCCCTTTCACTTTGTTTGAGGTGTATTGTCATTGAAAATTAATTTTTAAGTAAATAGATATTCTTATATATGAATAAAATTAACCTATAGGTTCAAAATTATATTATTATGACTTAATTTGGGAAACTCTATAATCTAGGTGTTTTATATATTAAATGGTCCATGGAATTTTTTATAATCATGTGACCGTAATGAAGACCTCAAATGCATTGGATAATAAATACGTTCTCTCTAGAATTATGTTGGAATGTAACTATATTGGTTAATCAACATGTAAGGGTTATAATAAGTGTTATATGTAGATGACGTCCCAAATAACCTACCTAAATTTCTATTCATTAAAATTTTATTTAAAAAATTTTATTTATTTTATTCGATTAAATATATTTTTTAATGAATCATTATCCCATTTAAGAATAAATATGTATGTTTGTAATAATATTTTATAATAGGTTCTTGTGGTTTATAAGAGATCCTCATGATTATAATTTTTTATTTACGTTTTCTTATAATATTCTTTAAAGAATATATCGGGCAGTAATCCAGATTTCATGAGAAAATTAATGATTATTTTGGTAAATGTTTTTTAATATTTAATGTAATCTCTCGTTTATAATATAATTGTTTTGAATTAGACATAAAAATAAAATTATTTCATTTATATGTCTCTTATTGAAAATTTAGTTATTATCCTAGAATTTTAATTATTTTTATCATATTATTTAGAATGAGTAGTAATAATGAGTAATATTTTTATTCCTATAGATTTTTAATGAGAATAATATATGATTGATTATAAAGTATTTATACTGTTATAAATTGATACAAGGTGGATGTGCTCACTTTATAATACAGGGATTTATTATATAAGTTTGACATAAATCGCCGAAACTCTAAACCAAAAAATCCTAAAAAATAATGATTGAAAATTATTTTAAAAAATATATATTTATATATTTTTAGGTATTTATAATTAGAGTCTTTGTAAAGCTATTGATAAATTTATAGGTCTTTATGTCATTTCAAAAAATGTTAAAAATTACTATTAGTAGATTTTGATTAAAATATTAGGGTGAAATATGGTAAATTTTATTCAATTAGAAGAGTTAGATAAAATGTGACTTCTTTAAAGGTGTCATTTTATTTATAAAAATCATATGATTGTTAATTATAATATTATTGATATACTAAAACAAAAAAAAAATCACTAATTGGACAAAACAAATATTTACCCAATTGGAAATGTATAAGCAGAAAAATATATTGGATGTATGAAAAAAGAATAAAACGGGTACTATAGTGAAAACAATAGTACTGATTCATAAGTATCTATCAAATGTTATGATTAATTACTTAAACCAATATTAGAATCCTATAATATAAAATATGTGGAAAATATTGTTCCATGGAGTTCATGTGATAACGACGATATAAAAATGTATATTCTACATCTTAAGTGTCAATATTTTTGGGGGGAAGTAAAAAAAATAAATATAATAAAAGTAGGAGAAGATAATTATTTTTTGTAGAGGAGGGAATAATGAAATAATGTGGAAATGAATAAATATGTGTTTTTTAACCACATTAAGGGGGATAATGTATATCCAAGAAATAATTTTGTTTTTCAAACGTGGGAAACATAATAATTATGAAAATAAATTTCGTAGGGGGAATATCAAGATCATGATATGAAATAATATATATATAAATGATGATCAATTCATAATTAAAATATATTCTTTGATGAGGAATTATCAAATTACATTTAAAATGTTCATATTTTTTTTATTATTTATTGATATTGGAAAATCATTTGATATTATTAAAACAAATATTGTAGCAGGGAATTATTGTGGAATAAGACAACAACGTAAATTAGTGGATTATGGTGAATGCTTAATGATTAAGATGTCTTTGTATTTGTATTGAAGGGTTATGATGTAGTGGTAAATGTAAGGTGATCATAAGATTAAAAGATTCAATAATATTTTTCATGTTTTTGGTGATTAGAAGACCTTGAATAAATTTAAAGAATGATGATAGGTGTTATTGGAATATTTAAATCGTATCTTTAACATCATAGAATATAATTTGAGGATGACTATTTTTACATTTTATAGAAGAATGATTAATGTTATTGATGTAATTTTGGGTTGACATTTTAATTATGATGATGTAATTATAGATTATTACAGTTTTGTAACTTCAATTTTGTCTTATAGAAAAAAATTGGATTTAAAATTTCATTTTTTATATATAAATTAATTATATTATCAATAAGACCACTATATTTGGGGGGAACATGATATGATTAATGTAAATGTAATATTATTTGATAATATTGTGTTTTATTTTAGGGATAATTTTTAAGTTATCTTTTTTATCATATTTGATTTCAATATGAATTAGTTTAATTTTGCTTAGTTGATAAAATGATTATCATATGATGAAGATTTTGGGTTTTTGAAATATCAATCATTGGTTAAATGTTTTTGTGGGAGTTTACTGGGGATATAATTTAAACTAATCTTTAAATAGTATGTGATGAAATCCTTCTGATTTTTTGAATTTTTATAGTTTTCGAAATAATTTGAATAATTTAATTTTTTGTTTTATATATCAAGATATATGTAAATCATTGGGTGTTATTATTGAGGAATTGTATATTTCTGATTTAATTCATTATTTTATGATTTATTTATGTAAATCCCAATGATTTCTTGGAAGTTTCTTTATTAAATAATTTCGATAGCTTGTTTTTCATGAAACACCGAGTTCAATCACACAATGATCTATTATTACGTTTCTTTTATAACCTATATATTAAAATTGTGGTAATGAATCTTGTTAACCACATTATGAATTTTATATGTTTTTTAAATCATCCAATGATTTTCATAGTCATAAGATATGTATAAAATCAAATTTACACACTAAAGGACATAATTTTATAAAAACATTTTTACCGCCTTTTGTTGGATAAATTATTTTAAATCCTATTATAACACTTTTATAAATTTAATTTGATATAATAAAAACTATGTGACCCTTTGATCATTTTTACATTAAAACCCCAATTTCTCAATATGTTAAAATGATTAATATTAAATTCATTACAACAAATTCTAGTTTTAATTTTTGAGATATGTATTATATAATTGGTATCATATGGCCCAAATTATTGAAATACAGTTCAATTTTTTTCCATTATGAATAGTATTGTTGGAAATATTTTTGTTACCTTGGATAAATTTAAATTGGGTAATTAAGGTTTAAAATAATATAATAAACATTAAACAATTTTCATAACAGTGGAACAAATTTCTGTGTATATGTGTATATCGACCAAAACCATCCATGGGGTGAAATATTGTCCTTCAAATTTCACATGGGTGACATTAGGTCTTTTTATTATTTTATTATATGGAATGAAGAAAAATGTAAAATTAATGTATTTAATTTGTATTACACTGTTAATATAATGTTATACAGAAGATAAATTCAATAATAAATAGTCATTTGAAATAAAATTACATTATATTCACCATGATATATTATTTTTAATTTTATTAGGTTGAATATATAATTTAACTAAACATGTATAGAAATAATTTTTTATTTTATTGAATCCCATAATCATAATAAATTTTAAATAACTCAGTTTTTATTTTTTGAAAAAAAACCATTTAATAGAAATTTAATAACTTGATATATTGTAAATGTGCCCCTCCCTCTCTTATAAATGGTCACCTCTCCATCAATTTTATTCACACAACTAATGCCCTTTGTCTTAGCCAATCCTAGCCCGTTTCTCCTCACATAACTCATAACATCATATTAGTGTCTATAAATTGGGATGAAATCCAACCAATGATTTTCTTTTGTTCAATTTAAAAAAGATACATGATGAAGAGGTAAATTTTTTTCCCACTCTATCAAAATCATATTCCTCTTCAACTCCCACATCCTTTTTTTTCCTAAATAAATTATTAAAACAATTATCATATATATGATGGGATGTTATTATGATTATTGGGAAACCATATTCCTCCTTCTATCCATCCGATAAAAAACAACATCACAATTAATTTGTACGTACGATTTACCATCACTATACTCTATTGTAATGTTTTTTCAACACTAAATTTTTTGGATGGGTATAATTAATACTATATTAGATATAAATAATCAATATGACATGGTATTGATTATTTATAAATAATATTTCATCCCATTTCTTACCCATTTTACCATTATGGAATTATATTGTCACTAGTGCGTACGTATGGCTAATCATCTCCACGGTGTGATGATGATCATATTCTACATTAACAACTATTGAATGGGTATAAAAATCAATATAATGAATAAATAAAAAATATAGGACATAATAATACTACAATAATACTACATATATATTTACATATATGTCATTTACCTTTTTTTCATTCAATATGATAAGAAAACATTGGCAACGTTCATGCATCCGTATAGCGTGTCATCTCAATGACCAATTTATTCAATTTAATAAATATGTTTATTACATTTATATAATTATTATATATGATATATAAATTATTTTTTACATTTTTGATGCATGTAAATCCCGATCTATGTAATCGAATAAAAAATAACATGTCAAAACATGTATGATAAAAAAATTAGTTGTTACACAAAAAGTAGCCTTAATTTATTAATTGCTACTAAATGTGTAATAAACAGTCATAAATGAGTCATATATGATATCATAAATATTATAATGATTATTTTATAAGTTAATAATCTGTTCTAAACAATTATTTATTAGTTTTTATAATGTTTAGAATGTATTAGACATTTGGTATGAGGTTCATATATAACTTCATTACATTTAGGAGATATTTTACATATTCACCACTCATTTATCATATATGGTGTATATAGATACCTATGATTTTTTATATAATGATTTTTTTCTATTCTATATTTAAATTTATTTTATTCATTCATGCATATCATTATTATAATTTTACTCAACTACTATGTGAATTTATTGTCTCTCCATTATTTTTAAGAGACTTATGCCATATTCACCAATCATTTATTTTATATGGTGAATAAAATGTCAATGAATTTAATATTTGAAAGTTAAGAATAATTTTATGGGTATTTAAATATCTAATTTATGAATATCTATTTCAGGGTTTTGCAGTTCAATGTTCCAAAATCAGGAAGGGTTATTTTCCCAATTTCGTTATTATACAGGATTGGTTGCTTGGAAATATATATCATCATTGACTATGATTCATAAAAAAGTATTCAAAATATTCATATTAATAATTTAATATTTCTTAAATTCATTTTTAAATATGTTTTTCAATCTATAAATCATTTTGAATTGAATTTTTTTCATTTTCCAATAGATGTACATTATGACCTTTTCAACAAAATACTGAAGATATGTTTTTTGAATTTATGTGGATTGAGTGATTTTTTTAAACAATCATGGAACCATAAATTTTTAAATCCTCCCATAGAAGCATACATGGTTATTTTAAAATGATATTTTTACATTTAAAAATTTATGTTATTTTTAAAAAAAAATTCATAAAAAAATGGTATTGGTCTCAAAATTTATCAAGAATTTTAATATATTATTTTCATCTATGTCAGCATCCTTTGATGAATCCTATTATTAATTTAGGTTTGTAAAATATGATAACATATTAAATATTAAATTTGATGGTTTATTATTAACTTGGACTGTGAATGTGTTTTTTTGATACCACTAAATGTTTGTGGTCAAAGTATTCACATTTTTCATGTTATTTGTTAAATACAACTTTCTATTATTGTTATCTTCTATAATTTACTATGAGGAACGTATTAGACCTATTAAGTGACATGATGTGACCAATATATCCACTCTATGAGTCTGTATGTCTTGTTAGAAAAACAACTTTGTTTTTCTACCCATTTATGTATGATGTCTTGGAATAGGGTGCTTGATAATATGGTTGTGTTGTCCGACATTATTCATCCCCTTATTATGAAATATACTATTGATGGTAAATTTTATTATATGACTAGTATAATATTAATGTTAATGTTTATACAGAATTTTTTGAGTTATTCTTTCAATATTATGCTGTGTAATATGGTTAATGGATTTTGTTATAGTTATAAAGAATGCCTTAAAAGTTTTAAATTTTTTATGATAGATTTGGTTATACGATTACCCATTATGAGCATATGATCTTACCCAATTATTATTATTTGTTTTCTATTTATTAAAATATTTGAATCATGATTGATATTCAGGGTTAGGAAAAGAGACTAATGTAATTCTCAAAGGAATGTTAATGTTGTATTTTATGTTTTTAATCTCAATACAAGGTTCATGAATGTAATCTGTATTAAAAAATAGAAAATATATTAATCAATCATGATTTTGTTCATTGTAATCAATATAATGAAATAAAATACTATCATGGATCTGGGATTCTGGGTTTGGGGATTTATCATCCCGTAAAATTATATTTTTTTCTTTTTCTTTTTAAAAAGGATTAATTGAATTGGTTAATTAAAAACAAAAATAAACATTGTTTTATTAGATAAATAAAATAACTAAAACTTATTTAATATGGAATTAAACAATCTCATCAGTTATGATATTAAAAAACTTATCTTTCAATAAATTACTATAATAAATACAGCTTTCATATATGCAGTCTTCCTTTTTTTAAGAAATAAATTTTATTATACATATTATTTTTGGATTAAATGTTTTATTAAATGTATAATTTAATGTAATATCATAAAAATATATGAAAATTTGAATATATATATATATGTATTCAAATTATAAATTAGTAATAATAAAATTAAATAATTAAAAAATATAAATTTTACGAGAGTTGTATACATATGAGTTATTTTCATAATAAAATATCTATAATATTTTTTTATTGAGGTATTAAATATATTATTCTAGTCCTATTATTATTATTATTAAAAAATATCATATGAATTTTAATTATGTTAAACTAATGAAATTTTATTTTTGAATTTAATTATATTAAAATAATAATATACCATTATCGATTAAAAATCTGAAATTAATTTAACAAAACCATGAAAATCCTTTTAGGTAAGCAGCATTTGTTTTTTGAAACATGATCTGTCGAGCGGAGAATGTTGTAACTTCTTTGATCTATGTCATTGGGAGAAATTATGGGCGAGGTAGTCAAATAAGAGAAAAATACTGGTTTGATTGCCGGTATAGTGGCATCTCGAAGCATCAGCCACTGGTAAGGGGTTCCAAGTTACATTTGACCACTAGACGGCGAGATCCTGTTCGGTTTTAGTTTCTTGTGTGGTCAAAGGTTAAAAATAAAAATTCAAACTGCGTAGGAGATTATGAGTTTTTCTTTAATGTTGATTTCCGCTTTTTTGTCCATTTTGAATAGATTTTCCATAAGGTATGTTTGATATAAATGTCAAAAATATGGATGATGATATGGTTTTCATCACTTTTTATTATTAAAATTTATTTAGAAACATCTAAACCAATTTTTTTAAACATATGGTTCAGAGATGGTGTGATTTATTTCCATCATCATTGTGTTCAATCAATTTTCTTTTTCTTGTTTAGAGTTTCTGGATTAAATTCTTCCATCATTTAATGTAAACTACTTTGGTTTCAAAATTATTCATCATTTGGGATCAATGGACTATCTGTAGTGATTAAATAAATATATATTTACCATATTTCTATTTCATTCAATATGGTTACGATTATTTAAGAGTCATGTAGCTTTGATGGATGTAAATATATATGTATATATTTTCATTATCACTATTAAACCATCTCTTTTGTGGTTATATGATTGGAATCAATCTTCTATAAATTAGATTCAACCACATTTTTGTTAAATTGAATTGATTAGAAAACACCCCACCCTATCATTTTAGGTGAACTGAAGACTCACATGGTCTATTTTCCATTTTTGACTATTAAGGTTTAGGGACATTTTTTATTTATATCCAATTTATTATATATATTTCTATGTTTTCGTGTAAGGGAATTTACTATTATTTTTTTGAATTACATTGAAAATATAAATCTATTAGAATTAAATTTTTCAATTATGTATTTGATCAAATTTAGATAATTATTTATTTTACAAAACATATATATTATGTAAGAAATTCTATTGTGAAAAATTCATAATTGATATCATCTTTATATACATGTTTAAAAATAATTTTTTTCAACCTTATAAAATTAATATTTTTTTGAACGAAAAATAATTATCCTCATTTTAATTCTCTACTTCATAGTAAATGTGATAATTATATGTTATAATTTTATTATTATTATTTTAAATAATTAATCCCTTCATTTTACATGATAAAATCTATTATACATATCTAGACTTTGTAATAGTTAGTTTTAATTATCTTTAATATGTTACATGTCATGCATACACATATTACATTTTTAATGAATAATTTATGTATTTACTTCTATATTAAATAATTAATTCTTTTTTATGAATATATGATCCTTTTTATGTTGAATTTTAATTATATGGTCACATGGAATACGTGAATGATAATCATACTTTCATTTCATGTATTCTAAGAAATTTCTAGATCTAAAAAAAATATATTTTCACTATTTTATAAGATATTTCATAACAATGTATTTATGTCAATAAAATAAAATACTATACTAAAGAATTTATTAAATGTTTTTAAATAAAATTTTCTAGTGAATGAATATATATATAAATATATAATTATAGAATTCTCAAAATTTTATGACAAAAATTTCACTTAAACATTCTAAATATTATAGGGAAATGTGGAGTGAACTCATACCTCAACATCTGGGTCGGCCCATGATATCCTTGAACTTTAATAGTTTCCCCAGTTTTTTTTTCAAAAATAATGCACAATTATTTTCATAAATATCACTGGACTGTTTTTTTATGAAATTTTGAGCATAAGTATTTTAAAAATGTTGAAGTATTTTCATTACGTAATTAATTTCAAAATTATTTTCAAAAGTTATTATAATGATATTATTAAATATAATTCCCCAATATTTTTTTTCAAATTTTGTATTATTAAATGGTATATTAACATCATTAAAACCCCATATTATGAACATGTATGATCATCTTGTTTTTTTAAATGTTTTTCCCAGGAATCGTAAAAGTTCAAATTTAGATGTCATCATTTTTCTTTAGTTAACTTGTATGGAAGCATAGTAGACCAATGTTTCATTTTTGATATAACATTAATAAATGTCACTTTTTGTATAAACCTCATGAGCCTCGTCAAATGAAAGTTTAGAAATTTTTTTATGTTGTGTACTTTTTTATGTTCATTTTATAAGGAATAAATTACACAACATTTATATGAGATGATTCTAGAAGCATGCTCTAAATATGTTATAATTGGTATTAGAGATATTGTCTAGGACACATTAGATATTATATGTTTTCTATTAAGGAAATCAAAATCCATTAGATAGTTTTTATAAAGTCCCCTTATAAGTCTAGTTGATGTAATTCTGATGATGAAAATTCAGAAATTTTTATGTTTGAGGAATGAATTGTAATAGAAAAAATTCATTAAAGGGTGGAGGAGAATGTAATGTCATAGAAATTTATATGTTTATGATTTTCCTATTATAAATTTTTTATTAAATTTATTAATTTATAATCCAAATAATCATTATTTTATTAGTTATGTTGAATATTTAGAAATTATATATTCTTGAGTTAAATTATCCTAAAAATACAATATTATCAAATTTATCTTTTATTAAATTACTATTTTAAATATTGATTTTATATTCAGAGTAATATTTTGTTTGATTTTTTTGTTTTAAAAATTAATTTTATTATGAATTATTATTTTGAATTATATATATAAGAAGAACGAAAATTAAATGTAATATAATTTAAATACATGAAATGATTAATACATATATATATATATTTATAATAATAAATTGTATTTATAAAATGAAATAATTTAGAATTATTAATTATGAAAGAGTTACAAATATATATATGGGTCATTCTAAAAATAAAATTTCTATAATATATTTTATGTTGGACTACTAAACATTTTATGGTCGTCTTATTATTATTATGCATAAAAAATATAATATGTACATGAATTTTGTCAACATAAAAATTTTATTAATGAAATTCATGAAATATTGATAGTAATAAACCATCATTGATTAATAAATTAATATAATGTAAAAAACTTCCAAAATCATTTCCAGGAAAACATAAATGGGTATCGGAGCTCCAGTAGTTGAGTGGTGATTTTCATGAGTCAGGGGAGACGTGTCTTCAAGAGAGACCGTAGTAGAGTTAGTCGAATCCAACTCAAAGTATTTTTAAATTTTTGGTATATATGCATATGGAAGTCTCAGTCACCGAAAAAGGATTCCAAGTTTAATTAAACCATCAGACTTGGTTATCGAGTTCAGTTCTCGTGATTGAGTGTGGTTAAATGTTTAGACACTATATTTGAACTAGGAAGGAGAATACAAGTCATTCTTCAATGTTGATGTCTTCTTCCTTGTTCGTGTTGAACTGATATGCAAGAAGGTAGATGTATTTTTTATGTCTAAAATGGGGTTTATGTTTTTTTCTTTCTGTTTTATTCTTAACTAAATTTTTTAAATATCTTATCTGATTTTTCCATACACCTTGTTTGAATTTGGTGTTATAAAATTCCTTCATCATTATGTCCAATCGCTATTTCAGTTTTGGTTCAGATTTTATTTGTTTAACTACTTCATCATATAATTTCAACCATTTCTAGTTTCAAAATTTATCTTCGTTTGTGTTAAATGGGTCAACTTCAGTGATTTAAGACATATATATTTTTCATATAATAATATCATTGAATAACGTGCTTACCATTTAGTTTTCTTGTTTATTTGATGATGGTAGTATATATGTATATATTTTCATTATCATAATTCGACCACCACCTAATGGAATGTCATACTAGGAATGGGTGGACTATGATTGTGAACCCCCAGAGTTTAGTAACGCCATGATTACCCAATTTAATTGGATGGGTGTTACATTAAAGTATCTAGCCAACAATACCTTATTATGTTGCCTAATGTTGGAGACTCTAGAAAAAAAGAATCTTCCATGATTTTATGATTCATATATAATTTTTTAGGGTATACATTAGGGTATTAGAATTAGTTTCCTACAATATATTTTTCCAGTTTGGAATATTTCTGTTGATAGTTCCTCTACCTGTTTAGCATCACCAAACACAAGATAAGCATATATATCCTGTTTAAATGAAAATTGAAGTCTTCTGAGTGATATTCCAACATTCTATATCGATGGAATGGGCTGACATACTCAAATTATGAACTGATGTCCCATGAAAAAATTACCATGATGTTGGCAGAGGATATTAGAAGTCATTTGATCCTTACCCTCCTTTTCATGATCTTGCTTGGTGGATTTTGGGAATTAATGAAAAAAACAATGTGTGAATGAATCCCTTAAGAAAACTAGACAACATTCGCACCCATAATACCTTCTAACTCCCATGATAAGCCATGTGAAAGAAGAGACATATGCTATTATGAATGAATAATTCCCCAAGATTGTAACACCCCGAGATTTTATGAAAATTATTCTTTTTAATTTTATTGATGTCTTGTGTTGTACGCTACACCAAAAGGAGCTTTCACTACACACATCCCTGACTTGGCTTGCATTACACGCAATTTCGACCTTCCATGATAGAGTGTGTAGTACGCAATACTAAGTTTCACTAAATGAGATATTATTATAATATTATTATGAACTAGCCGTTATGAATAGTAATACCCACTTTTTTAAATTTTATAAATTTTATCTTTCAAAATGGACTTCATTTTTTGATTCGGAATATCGAAATTAGCTTAGGGTGATATTTTGGTACTTTTCGGATAAGTATCATACTCTGATGAATAGTGAGAATTACTAAATTTTAATTAAAAACAAATTTTTTAATAGAAATAATTAATAGTGATAAATTATTAATTTGATTGGTTTTAAAGTATATTTAGAATATATTTTTACAATTTAATACAATGTTGGTCATTGGATGTAATTGCACATTTAAACCAGATATAAACAAGTGTCAATCTTTTGATAGTAATTATCTCTTAAAAACACGCTATTTGTTTTGATGAAGGGAATTAATTTTTAAATTAGTTAATGTAACTGATATGTTTTGAATTTGATAAAATAGACATCATTTTTGAATTCATAATATCAAATATATCTTAGGCCTAATTTTTGGTATTTTTCTGGAAACGTTCATTTTTTGATGAATAGTGAAACCACTAAGTGGTAGTTAAAAAAAATGAATTTTTCATAAAACTTAAATTTACCACTTCTGTGAGTGGAATTTCGAAAATCCGAGAGACACGGTTAATATCAAGGACTAAAATGTGGTTCAATGAGATGAAAATATTTTTGGCGAATAGTAACTTTTTACTTTTTTTTACCACGGTTAGAATTATATAGGGTAATTAAGGGTAAAAATGATATTATTATTACCCTAACACATGTCCTAATTCTATTTGATAAGTTTAATTCTACCAAAAACAACCTTATTAATAAAATATTACCATTTAGGCCCACTTGGATTAGATTAGGACATTTATTATTAATTTATTTAAAGAAGGGTTAAAATAGTTAAAATCAAAGTTTAATAAGTAGATAATTTTTAATATAGGGTTATACATAATATAATTTCAACTATAAATATGAATTATAAATATAAAAAGATATCCTACATAATGGTATTTTATTTTTAATTTTTAGACATTATATAATTTAATTATTTTATGACACAACGATGATGCAGTAATTATCTTATTAATGAAATATTGACATAATTGATGTTATAAATACCCAAATAAATGTAATTTGAGATTTTTTATGAATTACACTAATTAACTAGGTTAATATTACATGTTAGTATTTATTTACATAGCTTTTTTTGAACTAATCATTCTGTTATGAGTTTCACAAAAATCAATTACTAAATAGTGTCAAAATTGAAATAAAATAGTTTTTAAAAAAAATATTATGTTATTAATTGTTATTTTATTCCTAAAAATCTAAGGTTCGGCACAATGACTTAGATAAGGTTATATATATTAATAATAAATAACTTGGGGTTCGTTTGTCTTGTTATAGTAAGTTTATTAACCTTATAGTGTAAGAACACAAAAAGACACAATAAAAGTAAAATTTTCTAATTTAAAGTTAAATATAAATGACAAGGTTAAAATAGGAACCTAAACCTGTCTAAATTCTATTGGATGAGAGGATTTAGACTCATCCCCACCTTATCTTATAAATAAATTAATTTGGAGCGATTTAAAACCTAATATGACTTTATAATAAGAAAATATTTTTACTTTTCCAAAGGAGCCCCTCTCCTCCCTTATAAAAGGGCACCTCCTCCCTCTCTTCCTCACACCACTTTGAGCCTTAAATCTCGGCCAAACCCTGCCAAATTATCTTCTCCACTTCCATAGAAACATTCTAGAGGTCCTGGTATTCTTCAAAGGCAAATTTTAGTGACCTAATATGAGGTCTCAAAGAGGCTCTTCAAAGAAGAGGTAATGTCCGTTACCGATTCTTTCAACTTTATTTCATCTTCTACTTCTTATTATTTATTTGTTACATTATGAAGTAATAACATCAGTATCACTCATATAATTATATATTATTATAAGTTTGAAACAACCCTATTTCACCATCTATCCATCCTACGGAAAACGAAATCACTGCGCATGCGTACGTACGGAATACCGTCTCCACGCCGTGGTGTAATCTATTTTCCACCACCACCTTACTTGGATGGGTATAATGGTGTAAATAATAACTATATATGATTATTGTAAAGTGATATTGATTATGTAATATTATACATGCACTCCAATAAAATTTGACGATCATGGGAACGATGTCATCGCTCGTGCGTACATACGGAATATTGTCTCCACGACGCGATGAGATTCATTCTCAATGATTAACCATTCATAAATGATTATAAAGTATATATAAAAAGTAATCATGAAATATATGACATAATAATGATACTGTATTTATGTATATATATATGTATGAAATCCAAATAATTCCATTCAATTCAATGAGGAAAAGAAAACAATGTTCATGTGTACGTACGGCCTACCGTCTCCATGAACGGTGTATTTCTTTCCATTTATCAATCTATTATATATATGTATATTCTGAATATATATTTTATATAAATCATGTTTTATATTATGGAATTAATTAATCATGATATATGTTATCATATGGATAACTACAAGTCAAAACACGGACGACAAATGAAACGATTTTACCCAAAATGCTCTTTAACATTGAATTTACAAAAGAACGGGTAATATAAAGTCATAAGTGAAACATATATGTCATCATAACAATGAATATGATTCTGTAATAAGTCAATGACATTATTTAAATCATTATACAGGAGGTTCGGATACGTACGAAGCATATCAGACCTAAGGTAGGGGATAACTATTTCAATCTCGTTCTTATCCGATATTATTTATTCGTAAGTATTTACTAGGGTTATGTTTATCATCCATGTCCATGTTTTATAAAAATGTTTTCATAAAATGTTATTATTCTTACAAGTATGTTTAAAGTCATTTTTACCCTTTTTTTAATTTTACCACAATGTTTGTAAGGATTCATTCTTTTGTTTACGTTACGATGTACTTTTTGACTTTTCCGGTAAAAGTACGAGAAGAATGTTTTTTTAACTTATACGGAACGAATGGATTTTTACGGTTTTATAAACCTTTATTTTTATGAAGCCTCCTCCAAAATATTTCATGACTATTTTCAAAAAAAATCCTTTTCTTTTAAAATTGCATGATATTTTTTAAAAAGAAAATGATTTTGAAGAAAAAAGGATATTTTCCTCAATAATTCATTTCAAGTGTTTTATCAAAACCATTTTCCATCTAAGATAACATTATTTCATATGTGTATGTTTCAAGTATAATGTCTCTATGATTTACATGGTTTCACTTTTCTTATGATGAAATGATATCCATTTGTTTTATATGGATTAAGTTATGATGGAAGGATGGTTATGAAACCCATTTTATTCTTTGGGTTATGATGAATGTTTTAAGTTTATTTTGTGGCACAAGTAAGAATGATTTAATTATGATATGGGTGGGACCTATATCTCCATACAATTCATTGGGTAAAGATTTATATCTCATGAGATAGACATGGTTGGAATGGAATGTTAAACCGGTTCAGTAATATAGGACCGAAACGAGGAGTGAACATGATTCAGAAAGGGACTTTGTCCACTAAGATGGTCTTGGAATCAATGCCTTGGATAATATGGAAATCATATAATGTGCTTAATGGTTTCCACAATTACATGTTTTATTCCCATGCTATTTTATCATTCTTAATGTTTCTTTATGATCTGTGCCTTACGTACTTCCATGTTTTATGTCATTGCTCAATATTTTGATGTTTAAACATTATGTTCATGTTTTGGAGTTCAAATGTATATGGTATGTTGTATTTTATCCATACATACCCTTACTGAGCATTTGAGTTCACCCTTTTTATGTTTTCTTTTCCCCACGATATAAAGATTGTTTTTAGGTAAGAAAAAAAGGGGAAGATCTTTATGGAAGATGTTGATGATCTTTCACCAAGATTAAAAGATTATGTTCCATGTTTCCAAAGACACTTAACTATTACGGTCCTTGTGTGTCTTTTTTTGTTATGTATTAAGTATTCCGCTAATGTAATGTAATGTCCATGTAAGTCAAGCTTCGGGTCTCTACAGTTGGTATCAGAGGAAAGGTTTAGTCAACCTTTGGAAACTAGGATGCGAAATCTTTAGTGAAATCCCTATAGATATTTATAAGGTACTTATAGGGATGTCCCTAAGGTTAAGTCTAAGTATAGGTTATAGTACTAGAATTACGGTAACCCAAGATGTTAGATATTGAAGGTACTCCCCCTTTATTATATTGTTTTCCCTAGCCTGATTTTTGCCTCTCACACTATTCTTTTTGGGTTTTAGATGATGGATGGAACCCGAAGGAACCGTGTTGATCAATGTAATGGACAATGCAATGATTGTACTCTTGAAAAAACAAATGTTATGGGAAATGGAGTGGAAAATCTTATTGTTATACTTACACAAGCTATGAATCATTATGGACTTCCAAATGAGCAGAGAAGGGAACAATATTCTATTGAGTCCTTCATGAGGCAACATCCACCTTCTTTCAGTGGGTCTTCTGATACACTTGTTTCTGAACAATGGATCAGTACTACTGAAAAGATATTTTCAGTTCATCAATGTTCTGAACATGGTAAAGTCATCTTAGCAGTGTATTTTTTGGAAGGTGATGCTGATCAATGGTGTAATCTTATCAACAATATGAGGCCAAGAGATGAAATTGAGTCCATGGAATGGGACGAGTTCAAGAACTTATTTTTCAATAAGTACATCCCTCGTATTCATCGAACAAAGATGGAGGAGTTACTTGAACTAAAGAAAAAGGATGATGAATCTGTGGGTATATACGAAGCGAATTTTACAAGTCTTGCAAGGTATGCATCCGGATTTATCATCCAACCTGAAAGTAAAGTTGATCGATTCTGCAGTGGCTTAAAACCAAATCTTCGAAGGGGATTAGCTATAAGAGACTTCAGTAGGTATGAAGAAATTGTGAGTTGTGCTATCAAGGTAGAAATGGAAGTTGGTTTTACTTATTCATCTCATAGTTTTGACAAGAAACGAAAGATGGAGTTCAAAGAGAAATCTCAGAATAATTGTGAAAAGAAGATGAATGTTTCCTTTTGCCCAAAGTGTGGAAAGAAGCATGGTGGAGATTGTCTTAAAGGTACTAGAAAATTTTTTAAGTGTGGAAAAGAAGTTCGTCGAGCAGCTGAGTGTCGAAATAATGGAAAAGGGTTTCTAATGATGTGAATAAAGAAAATACTACAGATAACGCACCACCAACACTTCAATTCTTCAAGTGCAAGGAATTTGGCATTATTCTAATAAATGCCCTAATCGAAGGGTTAGTGATGATCGACATGAGCAACCACTTAAGGTAAAGGACAAAGGGAAGTCACATGCGATCACTTTTGGAGATGTTGAATATGACAACGATGTGGTGGAATGATTAAGTGTTTATTTAATGGGATTCCAAAATAATGTTGTATAGAGTATCGTGGAATATTGGAATATTTATGTATTGGTTTATTGTGGTTTTCAATAATTTTATGGTACCGGTAACCATGGAAAGTGATTGAGATATTTTTGGAAAAAAAGATGATATGCGCATAATGAAGGGAAAACGAGAAAATGAAATGTTTGACAGTATTTATGATCTCATGATTGATATAAGGACTAAGTGATATCATGGTTTGAGTATATAGATTTTGGGGGATTTTGGTATGTGGAAGGTGTTAACTTTTAACAGCATTCATCTTTTCACTAAGGTTTAATGGGTATCCATTTTTCAAGAGAATACATGATTAAGGTATTCACATGATTGGAATGTGACCAACAAGATATATGGGGGATAAATGTTGGTATTCACATGCTTGGTTGATGACATTTCAAGTAATCATTTTCTTTATACTATGAGCTTAGACCAAAGTATTTTAGATAAGCCTAAAGATTGGAATGGATTATTTTAGACATAAGTTAGTATTGTTTAGGGATATAAGTTTTTTTGATATTATTGATGTGATGTTATAGTAATGTAGTTTTGGAAAAAGGACAACCTGCGGGACGGGCGACAACCCATCGCGTCGGACAAGGCTGTGGGAATCGAACCCACAATCAATGTGCGACTGGCCTTTATCGCCTACCACTGGCCTACAGGAAGTCCTTGTTTAGTAGAAACTAGTTTTATTATATTAAGAAGGATGATATATGAAGTATAAGTCCATTTTAGAAACCATATATGATTAATCTCACAATATATCGACTTATGTATATTTAATAACTTTTGCTAACCTTTTGTTTGAGACAGATAGAATGACCTGTCATTCTATCACATGATCTGCTAACACTTCACGAATAACAAATTCAACTTCATTTCTTTATGAGATGAAGTGGGAATTGTTCAAGGCACGGACAATAGTGAGATTGTACCAAAATAAAGTACATATTTATTCTAATTAAAATTCTTCAACTTTTGAGAAATGATCTTGAAAACCAAAAATGTTATCCTAGTGCCCTTATATCCGATAAATGAGATGGTACCCTAGATCATCAGAAATTTATGGCTTTTGATTGTTGTCTTTTTCATAGCCATGTTCTCTACCACTCTCCATCATAACATGATATTTAGATTTCTCTTCCATATCCATATTTTCACCTATGTTCTCCTATGTAGAAACCCAGTGATTAGTTAATTTGGGTAACCGTTACGTTTCATACATTAGTTTTTCAAACCATGTTTTGGTATTCCTTTTTACGATGTGGGTTTCTATTAAAGAAACATTCGAGTAGTAAACCATTTATACCCCTAACGAATTTCGAGGGCGAAATTCATTTTAAGGGGGGTAGAATGTAACACCCCGGTATTTTAAGAAAAATATTCTTTTTAATTTTATTGATGTCTTGTGTTGTACGCTACACCAAAAGGAGCTTGCACTACACAAATCCCTGACTTGGCTTGCATTACACACAATTGCGACCTTCCACGATAGGGTGTGTAGTACACAATACTGAGTTTCACTAAATGAGATATTATTATATTATTATTATGAACTAGGCATTATGAATAGTAATACCCACTTTTTCAAATTTTATAAATTTTATCTTTCAAAACGGACTTCATTTTTGGATTTGGAATATCGAAATTATCTTAGGGTGAAATTTTGGTACTTTTCAGATAACTTTCATATTCTGATGAATAGTGAAAATTACTAAATTTTAATAAAAAAATTTTTTTATCGAAATAATTAATAGTGATATATTATTAATTTTAGTGGTTTTATAGTATATTTAGAATATATTTTTCCAATTTAATACAATGTTGGTCATTGGATGTAATTTCACATTTAAACCAGATATAAAGAAGTGTCAATCTTTTGATAGTTATTATCTCTTAAAAACACTATTTTTGTTTTGACGACGGGAATTAATTTTTAAATTAGTTAATGTAACTGATATGTTTTGAATTTGATAAAATAGACATAATTTTTGAAATCATAATATCAAATATAGCTTAGGCCTAATTTTTGGTATTTTTCTGGAAACTTTCATTTTTTGATGAATAGTGAAACAACTAAGTGGTAGTTAAAAAAATGAATTTTTCATAAAACTTAATTTTACCACTTCTGTGAGTGTAATTTCGAAAATCCGAGAGACATGGTTAATATCAAGGACAAAAATGTGGTTCAATGAGATTAAAATAATTTTTGGTGACTATTAACTTTTTACTTTTTTTACCACGGTTAAAAGTAAATAGGGTAATTAAGGGTAAAAATGGTATTATTAATACCCTAAAACATGTAATAATTCTATTGGATAAGTGTAATAAGACCAAAAACAACCTTAGGAATAAAACATGACCATTTAGGCCCACTTTGATTAGATTTGGACATTTATTATTAATTTATTTAAAGAAGGGTTAAAATAGTTAAAATCAAAGTTTAATAAGTAGATAATTTTTAATATAGGGTTATACATAAGATAAATTCGACTATAAATATTCATTAGAAATATAAAACTATTTCCTACATAATAGTATTTTATTTGTAATTTTTAGACATTATATAATTTAATTTATTTATGACAAAACGATGATGCAGTAATTATCTTATTAATGAAATATTGACATAATTGATGTTATAAATACACAAATAAATGTAATTTGAGACTTTTTATGAATTAAACTAATTTTCTAGGTTTATATGACATGTTAGTATTGATTTAAGTCACTTTTTTGGAACTAAACATTCTGTTATGATTTTTTAAAAAATCAATTACTAAATAGTTTCAAAATTTAAATAAATTAATTTTTAAACAAATATTATATTAATAATTGTTATTTTATTCCTAAAAATCTGAGGTTCGGCCAAATGACTTATATAAAGTTATATATATTAATAATAAATAACTTGGGGTTCGTTTGGTTTGTTATAGTATGTTTATTAACCTTATAGTGTAAGAACTCAAAAAGACACGGTAAAAGTAAAATTATCTAACTTAAAGTTAAATATAAATGATAAGGTTAAAATAGGAACATAAACTTGTCAAAATTCTATTGGATGAGAGTATTTAGACCCATCCCCACCTTATCTTCTAAATAAATCAATTTGGAGCTATTTAAAACCGAATATGTCTTTATAATAAAATAATATTTTTAGTTTTCCAAAGGAGTCCCTCTCCTCCCTTATAAAAGGGAACCTCTTCCCTCTCTTCCTCACACCACTTTGAGCCTTCATGCTTGGCCATCCCCAGACAAATTCTCTTCTAAAATTCCATAAAACCATCCTAGATGTCCTGGTAGTTTTCAAAGACCAATTTTAGTGCCCAAAGAGGAGGTCTCAAAGAGGCGCTTTAAAGAAGAGGTAATGTCTGTTACCGATTCTTTCAAGTTTATTTCTTCTTCTACTTATTATTCTTTAGTTGTTTCATTATGAAGTAATAAAATCAGTATCACTCATATACTGATATTTTATTATAAGTATTAAAAAACCCTATTTCACCATCTATCCATCCTACGGAAAATGAAATCACTGCGCGTGCGTACGTACGGAATACCGTCTCCACGCCGTGGTGTAATCTATTTTCCACCACCACCTTACTTGGATGGTTATAATGGTGTAAATAATAACTATATTTGATTATTGTAAAGGTATATTTATTCTGTAATAGTATACATGTACTCCAATAAAATCCCATGATCATGGGAATGATATCATCGCTCGTGCGTACGTACGGAATACCGTCTCCACGACGCGATAATATAAATGCTCAATGATTAACCATTCAAAAATGATTATAAA
This sequence comes from Viscum album, assembly GCA_963277665.1. Taxonomy (NCBI): domain Eukaryota; kingdom Viridiplantae; phylum Streptophyta; class Magnoliopsida; order Santalales; family Viscaceae; genus Viscum; species Viscum album. The sequence goes on along the minus strand of OY728127.1, from coordinate 836,696,940 downwards.
GTATATATAATAAGTAATAATGAAATATATGACATACTAATGATACTAGATTTATGTATATATATATGTATGACATCCAATTAATTCCATTCAATACAATGAGGAAACGAAAACAAGGTTTATGTGTACGTACGGCCTACCGTCTCCATGAAGGATGTGTTTCTTTCCATTTATAGATCTATTATATATAAGTATATTCTGAATATATATTATATATAAATCATGTTTTGTATTCAATAATTAATTAATCATGAGCTAAGTAATCATATGAATAATTACAAGTCAAAACACGGACGACAAATGAAACGATTTTACACAAAACGCTCTTTAACATGGACTTTACAAAAGAACGGGTAATATAAAGTCATAAGTGAAACATATATTATATCATAACAATGAATATGATTCTGTAATAAGTCAAAGAAATTATTTAAATCATTATACAGGAGGTTCGGATACGTACGAAGCATATCGGACCTAAGGTAAGGGATAACTATTCCAATCTCGTTCTTATCCGAGATTGTTTATTCGTAAGTATTTACTGAGGTTATGTTTATAATCCATGTACATGTTTTATAAAATGTTTCCATAAAATTTATTATTCTTCCAAGTATGTTTAAAGTCATTTTTACCCTTTTTGACTTTTACCACAATTTTTGTAAGGAATCTTTCTTTTGTTTACGTTACGAGGTACTTTTTGACTTTTCCGGTAAAAGTACGAGAAGAATGTTTTTTTTAACTTATACGGCACGAATGGATTTTTATGGTTTTATAAAGCCTTATTTTTATGAAGCCTACTCCAAAATATTTCATGACTATTTTCAAAAAAAAATCATTTTCTTTTAAAATTACATGGCATTTTGTAAAAAGAGAATGATTTTGAAGAAGAAAGGATACTTTCCTCAAGAATTCATTTCAAGTGTTTTATCAAAGCCATTTTCCTTATAAGATAACATTATTTCATATGTGTATGTTTCAATTATAATGTCTCTATGATTTACATGGTTTCACTTTTCTTATGATGAAATGATATCCATTTGTTTGATATGGATTATGTTATGATGGAAGGATGTTTATGAAACCCATTTTATTCTTTGGGTTATGATGAATGTTTTAATTTTATTTTTTGGCACATGTAAGAATTTTTTCATTATGAGATGGGTGGGACCTATATCTCCCTCCAATGCATTGGGTAAAGATTTATATCTCATGAGATAGACATGGCTGGAATAGATAGTTAAACTGGTACAGTAATACCGGACTGGAACGAGGAGTGAACTCGATTCAGAAAGGGACTTTGTCCACTAAGATGGTCTTGGGAGAAATGCCTTGGCTAATATGGAAATAATATCATGTTCTTAATGGTTTCCACAATAAAATGTTTTATTCCCATGCTATTTTATCATTTTTAATGTTTCTTTATGATCTATGCCTTACGTACTTCCATGTTTTATGTCATTTCTCAAGCTTTTTATGTTTAAACATTATTTTCATGTTTTTAACTTCAAATGTATATGGTATGTTTTATTTTATCCATGCTTACCCTTACTGAGCATTTGAGCTCACCCTTTTTATGTTTACTTTTCCCCAGGATATAAGGAAAGGTTTTAGGTAAGAAAAAAAAGGGGGAAGATCTTTATGGGAGATGTTGAAGATCTTTCACCACGATTAGAAGATTACGTTCCATGTTTCCAAAGACACTAAACTATTATGGTCCTTGTGTGTCTGTTTTTGTTATGTATTAAGTATTCCGCTAAAGTAATGTAATTTCCATGTATGTCAAGATTCAGGTCTCTACAAAGATGGTACACATACAAGAACCATTTCAATATGATGTTCCCAATTAAATCCTGGAGAGGTGTAGAATTTCCTTTCACAAAACCTCCAAAAATAGAAACATCTTGTTCACCCCCTAGTTAAGAGAATGTGACCACATACACCCCATCATTTCTAGAATAGGAGGGTATCATTTATAGAAATAGGAAACAAGAATTATTTTATTGGTGATTCATAGGTCCCATTAGACTTCATCTGTATCCTAGATGTGGGGATTATTTTTTTCCATATTTCATGATATCCTAGATGGTGGAAATCAATGGTCAAACCAAATATTTACCATAATCTGGTATCCTTAGAGAATCTGTGAATGAATTATTAATATTTTTTGATTCAATCCATGGTCATATAGAAAGTTTTTTACTAATGATGGATTACAGTCTAATGCATATGACATAAGTCCCTACATATTTGTATAGAAAATGTGATGATTCCAATGAGTGGAATCAAAACATCTACCATATGATGTAGATATATAATGGCCGATGGTCTCACAAAGAAGATACCCACATTAATGATATTAGTCATTCCCAATTAATCAATATAAAACCTCTTTTTTGTTCTATGAATCATCAGACCACAACCATATGATCTTGTCAATTTCATAAAATTCATATAAGATTTTGAATTGATGGTTCATGTGTAATCAGGTTCTTGAATAGGGGCTAATTAAACCTAGATCTCATGGTGACATCATGCCTCTTGAGTTCTGAAAATCACTAAGGGTCCATCCTACATTGGAATGTTCCACCAATGATGTGAAGGAGTAAACCAATGTGATACCATCATGTTTCTAGACTGCGTCATAATGAATGATTGTGAAGTTCTCCATTAAACAACTCATGTGCCTTTAACTGATGCCATTGCAAGAGAAAATAAGGATATTACATGCTTCAGAATGCTCGGTATGTAACACCAAACCAACCATTTCAATAAACTAATACCATGTAGAATTCGTTAGGTATATCTCATCAATCATAGCACTATATATCCACATAACTTATTTTTACTCTTCACCTGACTATATTAGTTGACCATGTAGATCATTTTCAATGTCATCGTGGATAGTCTTGTACATCCAGGGAGAAACCTCAGCTGACCAGAATGTCAGGACTAGTTTTTCATAGTATTCCATATAGTCAGTAGTTGAGAATCACCATTACTAACCATTTCCCTGTAGTTCAACCCCTGGAATCTGTAGTTTCTTATTTTAAAGAGGGATCCATGTACCAGAATGAATATGTCTTTCACACTCAAATATGATGTGACAAAGAACATTTATTTCATACTAGTAATGATATATATACTCGGGGATCACATTCAATTATTGAACGAACATGTGGCCCATGTTGAAGACATGAATACAACTATTTATTATAAATCTATGGTCATTACCAATGAGGAGTAATATGAAGAAGTGGTTGATTAAGAGTAATTTCCACCTATTATCTGATTTTTATAGAATACATGAGTTTCATCATTTAGGGGGACATATATTGATATTATATCACTGTTCAACAAAATAGTGTTTAAATTCAATATTTTGTGGTGGAAAATGGATATAGGAACAACATCATTTAATACATAAAATATCTATAAATAGGGACTTATCGAAACATAACTTTCTTACTGTAACCTAATGATTCAGGGGTATATGAAGATATAGAAATCTCTCAATGGTAAAATTTTAATGAAGACTCTTTTTCTGGAATGCTAATTGGAAATTAATTTAAGAGAGCCTCATAAAATACATCCTACAACATGCTAATAGGAAGATACTAGATTCACCTGCATGTATTGGTCCCCTCATTGTTCATCTAATTCAAAAAATTCTATATTTTTGATTGAGTAGGGATGCGTTAGGGAGGCCTACACCCCATTGAATCTTTCGATCCATTTTATTTAGATGTTGATTATAACAAAAGTGATGGAAATAATATATAGATCAATGGGTTTGAGCACATAATTTAACCAATGATATAACCACCATTGTATCCTATCATTTTGTTGATTTGAAAGAATTATGGAATCTACCAATCTTAATATTAGATCCCACTATTCCTGACCTAGGGGCTATTTTATTGTCTTCAATAAAATATAGAAATCATTGATTCCATTGTAATACAACATTATACATGGATAAGTGAAACTATAATCCCTTACTTCTATTAATTACAATGATAATATCCACAAGGCCACGAATATGTCTAATTACCATGTGTTCCATAAATAAGGAATGAATCAATGATGATTGACTTTTAAACCTTTCATCAACATCAATAGGGGTCCTCATTGAGAAAACTCTGATGGGATTTGATTAGAAGGGTATGTTTCCATAGTCTCAGCAGAATGGGAATCCCTCATTGAGGTTATTGATTCTACTACAGTAGACACTAGTGGTCCTACTTTGTCAAATATCCTAGAAGAGTCTGCTCCTCCATATGATTATCCATTCTCTAATGAAAAATTGGATTTTGATGTTTCCCCTTCTACATTTGAAGCATATTTCTCCACAAATACTGATGAATTTACTCAAATTAACCATATTGTTTTGGATATTCCAAGGATGAAATTTATTATTAAAACCATTCACCTAGTGGAATATAAATAGTATGTGTCCTTCATGAAATATCAATATGATATATTCTTTGACATATAAGATGATATTCAAGGGCTCCAACAATAGGTTTTCATTCATCATCTTGGTCTCCCAATGGTTTTGTCACTGTTTCAAACATCCACTCTTAAATATTCACCCATCTCATGGTGATACAATCAAGATAAAATTTGAATGTCTAAATTAAAAATAAAATTTGGAGGGGTGATTAACTATGTTCCTTGATATCATAGTCCAATCCAGGATTACGAATGGCAAGAATATAGTATGCATGCACATTCAGGACCTCAATCACCATTGTCTTAAGGATGATTGTACCCTTTTTTGACATTGTTATAGATTTATCATATTTATGTTTTATATTCTATCTCTTTAATGGATGTATACTCTAGATAAAAATAAATCATGTTGGTTCCAGATGATGATAATTTCCCCTTCTTCAATTCTCCCCAAAGAACTTTCTCCTATCAGGTGATTCCATTTGGCTTGAAAAATTCAGAACCCAAATATCATTAGGTCATGAACTACATCATCGATCCAATTATCGAGGAATTTTTTGGTATGTAAAATGGATTTTCCTGTCTTCAATTCCAGTCATCTTTAGGGCCATTTAAAATATCTTAATAATGCCATATATTCCCATCCTCCCAACAGATGCAGATGAATAAAATAATGTGATAATTTTGAATCACCTTTCAGTTATTTCACCACTTTATTTCTTATTGTAGTGGAATCGATATTTAACATATGAATATAAAGGATATCCATCAACTACCACCATTTAGAAATATCAAAGAGTGAAATGGCCTCCAATCTAATGACCCTAAAATGACATAAATGGACATTGCATTACTTTTTCGGAATAGAAAATAAATAACACAAGAAGTTGACCAAAGAACATATTAGTTTAATTCCTTTTGAAACTATATAACATAAAAAACTAGTTCATAGAACATATACATTGTCTCTTTCATTATCCTTCATAATAGACCCCCTTTTTGACTCATCATACTTAATACCCTTCATCAAATCCTAGGGGAAAATAAAACATAAAAATTGGTGAGCTCAAATGCTCAGTAACATTAAAAATGAAGTACACCAAACAAAACATATACATAATAATGTAAAAAACATAACCATAAATTTTGAATATCAAAACTGTGAGTCATGAAATTAATCTATGTAGTTCATAAGGCATAATTCATAATGGAATCATAAGCCATGAGAAAATATCATTGGAATAAAACATCGAATTATGTATAAAAATATTCACATAATATGATTTCCATAGTAGCCAAGAAATTTTTTCAAAGTATATCATAGTATACATAGTCCATTACTGAATCGAGATTGATTTCCATTCCATCCATGTATTACTGAACCATATTTACATGTCTTTCCAACCCTGTATTATTGTACCAGATTTACTTTCCATTCTATTCATTTATATCTCATTATATATAAATTATTATCCAATTAAATGGAGGTAGATAAACATAACCCCATATCATAATTAATTAATTCTTACATTTACCATAAAAACATAAACCATTCTCATATCATAACCTACGGAACCAAAAGAACTGGGTTTCTATAAAATCATTCAATCATAATCCATATAAATAAATGTATTTTATAAAATTATTTAAAACATAAACATAATAAAATAAATGTAATAATATGTATAGAAACATAAACCAAAGTAATATAAGATGTAATTTATTTTCTATAATACATTTGAATGTAATTCTTGAGGAAAATATCCCTTCTTCTTCAAAAATAAATTTCTTTTCCAAAAATTCTGAAAATTTTTTAAAACAAACAATATTACTTGAAAATAAACATGAAATAATGTAGAGGATTATTTGTGGAAATAAGGTGTTATGGATACATGAAAATCAATTCATGTTTTATATGTTAAAAAATTCTTCTAATTCATTTTATAGAAATGTAAAAAATTTCTGAGTATAGAAAATAAAATAATGATTCCTTCATTAAAATTTATTAAAAATTAAACAATGGGTAAAATTTTCATTAAAATATGGAATATGAATATAAGTAATATTATATATTAAGGAAACATGGATGTGGATGACTATTATACCCTTGTATATACTTACGTAAAAACAATATCAAATAATAATTAGATTATGAAATTATCTCTTTACTTAGGCCCAATTTCTTCCGTCTCTGTCAGGAATTACTACATATTGGGTTTAAACATATTATAAACCTGTAATATAACCATAAAAATATTTATAATGACATATATGATTCAATTATGAATTTATATTACCATTTTATTTATCAATTCCATGTTTAAGAAACGTTTTGGTTAGTAATAGTTTTATTTATCATGCATGTTTTGACCTGTTATTCATGATCATATAATAAATAGATCAAGATTTAATTATATACTTATTGTAAGACATGATTTATATGTAATAAAAATTCATTATATAAAATATATATAATAGATAGAAAAATGAAACATAATACACCGTTCATAGAGATGTTAGGTTATACGTACGTGTTTTGTAGTTCCTTGGATTGTGTGTTCTAAATAAAAATAACTATTTCCATGTAGTTACTATTGGAGTTATTCCTGGAACTGTAAACATCCAACAATTATTTATTCAAAATGGAACTTCATTCCAAATATAGAGATTCATTATGTTTGAACATATGATACTTAAGAACATGCATTGTTTGAGATTATGGGATGTTAGGCTCATCACACCATTTTGGGGGAATTATTGTCTACTCCATGACTCTCATCATATATTTGAGATATTTTAATGAATCCTTATTGATTCACCAAGTATTATATACGTTTTCCATGAAATTTTCAATCAATTATTTGCATGTGTGAAATTTTGATTCATTTGTTTGTATTTGTGGTTCTTCATTAATGGATACATTTGTCTGTATTTGAGGTTCTCCATCAATGGTATCATATAAAATATAATTTAGTTATTCTTTTAATCATCATTATGATGAGCCTAGTTTTTCAGACACTGATTGGGGCACTCTAGAATTTATTTTCATCTAGGGAGACCAACGATTTCTGGATGTTAGTATCATACACATAAAATGTGCTACCTTTGTATCATTGTGAAAGGAATCAAAAACCTCATAGTTAGGTATTTCTTAATTGGACACATCATATATTTTAAGGCCATGTTATAAGGACCTAACCATACAGTTTAATGTACTATGGTAAAAAAATCTAAGAAAATGGTGCTTAGTCATGGTTTGGTGTGGGAATTATGCCTAATAATCCCTAGTATATTGGAAAGAATATGGTTTTACGAGATCAATTAAACACTATTGGGAATATGGACCTTGATTAATATATTTGATTTGATGTGTTGGGTTTGAATGTTAATGAGGTTTCCTATGTATCCAATTAGGATGGGAATCCAATCCAACGTAGTTTGATTAGTCTCATAGGATAGTGTATTTCTTTTAAAGAAATTATTTTGTGAATACTTTTTGAAAATTATGCCTTGGTGCTTTGGGGGCATACTTCAGGGTTTACTCCAAAAGAGGATGCAGGGATTAATGGAATTATGGTTGGATTATTTAGAGGGTGTCTAGTGATCCCATTCCCTTATAAGGCTTCCAACGTATCCCAAGGATGATGGTAATGAGAGTTCTCATAGTTAATTCACCCTGGGTATTTGAGAAAATGATGTAAACATCAAAAATATAAAATCCCACATGATTCATGCTTGGTGTTAGAAACAAGAGGTTGTTAAATATTTAAAAACGCACTCACACTTTTCCTCATCCACTATTGAAAGAGGTCATGCCTATGTCACCAATGGTGGGTGAGGGTGAGGCGATCGAGGAAGAGGGGGAGGAGATGATATTTCCCTATATTCATATTATATTGGACATGGGTCCAATGTAAGGATGTATTGAAGGTGAAGGAAGTAGAAATGAGAAAGAATGCAACCACCTACATGAAATGTTAGGGGTTACACCAGGATGGGTAGCTTAAAATTGGTACTAGGTTGCAAGGGAGACTTCTCCATTGTTCAAAATTAAAATTAGTTGTGAACCATTCCTTCCCTACCATAGACCTATGGTTTCAGGTCTTATAGACGAAAATGGTAAGACATAACATGAACCCTAATTGTCCAAACTGGGAACACCCCAACAATGTAACCCGGAGAATGTTCTATGTGACTACATATATTCAATCACACATACACTCCATGAATCTTTACCCCATTGGGAAACAAATGTAGAATCCTATGTCTACGGATATAAAATCTCAAATAGGATACATGCTGATGTTCCTTTCTCAATGGATTGAAAAGTTAGGTGGTTATGGTGGAATTTTTAACATAATCCATTTCAGACAGGGGAGACAATGAAGGATAATCCTTTCCATGAATTTCTTTTAAGAAGGTTTGAGGTCATGTAGACTATAGAGAATAGGTGAATCAGAAGAGTGTTCCCAATTAAGTATTGTTTTGCATGTATGGGCCCACAAGTAGTCTTGGGTGACATGATGTTCACTTAAGTAACGAACAACCTAGATGTTAATACTTAGGGGAGACATGACTCAAGTCATCAAGAGTATTCATATGTATTCCCTGAATTGGGGCCCTCATGTTCATGTGAGAGTAATAGGTGGTGCACGAGAGATTCTAATTCATCAAGGTTGGGTGCCTCAGGCGTGCAAGTGTTATGAATTTTAAACACTAATGGGACTTATGTTATATGATCCTCTTTAAATTCCTCTTATCTAGGTGTTAAATAACTAAATTGAACGTTTTAAATGACTTGGGTGAATCACTAGGGTGATAAGAGTAGCAATTAGGCTTTAGAAAAATTCTTATGTACAAATGAAGACCCCAAGAGTCTATTTATTAAAAAACATGGGTCCTAGGGAGAAATGGTGTTGGGGTGCGAAAGTGGGTTGTGCGCTAGAATTGGGAGCCCAAGTACCATGTGCACTGATGGATCCTTGTTTTTGATAAGGCTATCCAATTTTAAAGACTTTGAAAATTGTGATTTACATCAAGTGTTTTCTTTTATTATTTTTAAATAATTTCCCTTTGTCACTTTTTAGACACTATGATGGAACATAGTATCAACAAAATCCCCCCTCAAAATTATATCTGGAATGAAAAGGGAATCTGATACTAATGTATAGTCATGAATAAGAAAAAAGAGGTTTATGTGGTGAATAAGTGGCAGTGCGTAAGGTAAATAATCACACATGGTTCTGGTGTACTAGGTAACTTGCATCGCTTATTTATATCGGCTTAACATCTGCAAAAATTCCAAAAAACATCCAAAAATACATCTCTCGGTGCACAAGTACCATTCATCCAGAGACTCCTGTTTCAACTCACTTATTCTATATGTTTTTATTTTCCACAACATATCTAGGGCGCTAAACATGCGTGATGGTTTCATTCATGCCCTCCATGTTCATACATTCACACCTTAATACCTTTTTCAATTTTTTCAATTCCATTATAAAAATAGAAAAAATGGAAATACATTAATGATAATTTTTTATCTCATTGGAAGGTTCAATGGCTCCAAAAATAATTGGAACCACTGATGAATTGTCCAGTAAGAGAATTGTGGATATGATGAGGGTTTTCGGTCATGACTACTTTTATTTCTGTGACAGCACACTCCCATACCTGTAAAAATATCTGAATAAATATTACATTAATTTTCCCCAGATCAATTATTTTCATTTGAATAGTTATGGCCATCTATAGGATGTCAACATTCCATACCCAACAAACTGTATTCCACATTATTGGTATCAGGACTATACCAATTTTTCGTCTGCCGATGTTTCTGTTGCGGCCTCATATGTTAAAGCTAGGGTAATAGATAAGGACCATTTCATGAATCACATCCTCTTTTCCCCAGATTTGGAATCATATTCACCCTAGCTATATACACAATGCCATTCATCCATCTATCGAGATTATTAGATATATAATTAAAATGTTTGGGAGAAAAGATGGAATTTACACCCTTAAGGGGGTGTAAAAACAATAATGTATGTGGGTGTATTTAGTGCGTAAGATGTATGTAGAGTTTATGGTTGAATTAAAAGGTGTTGGGATTTATGAGGATGTATGGGTTGGGAAAAACTATGTATAAAAAAATTAATATTGTGTTCCATTGTTACTAAGACGATGGTGTCATGAAACTAACTCCTTCCATCTAGCACATGAAGCAGTGGGCATCAATTTGTAGGATGTATACATGATCTATTGAGCTCAAATTCTTAGAGATAGGTGCGATGAGTTTATTCTTCCCAAGGATATATGGAATGACTTAGAAAAGACAACAGCCCTAGTTCATGAGTTGAAAAAAATATTATAAAAAAACAAAAATCCAAACACCAAGAAATCCCACAAAGAAGCGATATTCATCCAGAGGAGTGGATGGAAATATTCCTAGCAAAAAACAAGGAAAATTATCCCAATTGGAATCGTCCAACCAGTTTTCCAAAGGCAGTGAAGAGAGTTACACCTGACTATTTTAGGAAAACATTATAAAAATAACTGTATGACAAGTGGGGGTATGAAGTTAATTCCAAACATCCTATCAAGACACGTCTTGTAGGTTTCCTGTCCATGTTGATCAGCATGTATCTATTACCGATTCATGTTTCCAAGGGAGTCATAAGGCTAGGAAATTTTATTATTGTGGGAAAGATGGCCGAAAAGATAATGGTAGGGTCAGATACCCCTATTTTGGAAATGATTCATTGGAGATGACTGCGTATTTATGGAGAGAAATATCCATTCAGAATAGTATCACCAATCCTGGTGTTTTGGTGGTGGATCACCACTCATTTCTGATTATATGATGTGAAAAGTGGGGTACAGGTCTTTGGAAGTTATTTACATCCATATGTTCATGATTTCTCTAGTATTTCACCATTATCTCTAAATGATTATGATATCGAGTCTAGGATGATTATGTATAAGTAATTTCATCTTTTCCATTATGGGAATCTGCCTACAGGGTCATTCGTAGATTATGGAATGACCAGAATAGAGACGAGGGCCTATAATTTAGCTTTTGTAGATGGTGTTTTTCCCACCAAGATTGATTGGGAAATCATCTGTGTGGCTTATGATCGATATAATCCACACATCAGTTAAAATTTCTATAAAAAATATTATATCCTCTCATGTGCATGTTAAATTAGAGCAACATCTGATGCTTTATTTACAACTAGTGTTCCTGATATCGGTGGAGAAATCTGGGGAAATATTTAATTTATATCTTGTTGATTCAACAAGCATATTGTATTTCTGGTGAGCTGAAAATTGGGTCGCATCATACCCTTAAGGTGTATTAAACCATGATGTCTCTCGAGTGAAGATAATTATTGGTAGTAAGATGGAACCCTTACATTTGGAAGGTAATTCTTCATCATCAGGGGCCAAATCATTGGAGTCCTTGGGTGGAGGTGACAAGGCTTCAATCCCAATGAAGCAACCTCGTGCATGATATAATCGAACAATCAGAGATAAGGGATCCACCCCATCAATCCTTATTTAGTCTATATCGTGGTGGTCTAGTCTCCATCACTCAGAAGAGAGATGAGTCCCATTTTATCTTCCCCCATATGTGACTGTAGGAATCAGGTAGAAACATAAATCCAAAACTACATGATCCTCTTCACAACCCTCTAGCATGTACTCTAAATATATACGACCATAGGTTGTTCAAACATGTAAAATTTTTCTTTGTGATGTTGAAACAACATTGATAGATTTATTTTAAGGGTTATTTATTCCAGGAATACAGGACATATGGGCCACTTCTTATATTTTATTTTATAACAATCCTGATGTAGTGAGAACATATATTTGAGAATTGGAAATGCTCATACACTAAATTGAAAAATCATTCCCCACCATAATGTGATGGAATTAAATGATAGATTTTGGTACCACATAAGGGGTTTACCTTTCAATAGATGAATAATGGCATTATTTTGTGGATCTTGAATATGTATGTTTATCCTTTCCTCACATTCTCTTATGAATTTAAATTTTAATTGAGTTAAATATTTTTACTCAGGGGAAATATCATTTTATCATACAACTAGAAAATGGAAATTTGACTGAATTTCCATTTCCAATAAATAGCCATGGTGGTACTGATCTTTGAGCTACTCGATCACCCAATGAATCAAGAGAGATATTTACAAGTAAAAAATCCATGTAAGAGAATATAGAAAGGGGCTTGCAGACACAAATATTATTTTTGGAGATGATGACACATGTCCTCCAAATAATGTGAAGAAACACAAGCATTGAAGAATGAAGAACACCGTTAAATGTTTTCTCGGTAGTGTTCATCCTTCCTGAGAACATGAATTTTAGCCTTATTCATGAAAAGGTATTTAAACTTCTTGGAATTGAATAATATTATTCTCATTATTCTCTTAATGATATTATCAATAAGCTTCGTAGAACTATGGAGGGTGATTTTGAATATGAAAAAATTTATACTAACCGAGTGATTCATGAAGATGAATTGAGGCCAATGGAACCAACAAATGTTCTCATAATTGCTCTTATTCCTTTTATTATAGGAGATGAGACCTCTGGTAAATCAATCGTAATTCATAAGACACAAATTTTAACAGCAACGGACTTCCATCCTATAATAATTTAGATACATCACATGCACTAGAACATCATAAAATACTAGATGCTGACCCTACAACTATTTATGAGGAATATGTTCTGGGTCAAAGGTTCATAGAGGAAGGTTGCGAAGCAACCATGTAATGTGATCTTACAGGTAAGACTAACATGGGATCGAGGATATCATTGGATGCTATGATGACCCGTGGAATGTTTTTTAAGATGTATTAGAACATGTTAATATACCAAATGCTTTAAATGATTTTGATGTTCCTTCTATAGGACAAACTAGATGTGACTTTTCATTGTTAATCATATTAATTTTATTATGGTTAAATTTCTAACATTGATTGGTTGAGATATACAATTCCATATAAAGAAATTGATAATGCAATGGTGCCTAAAGGAAGTGATGACATTAATGTCAATACTGTCATTGAAGATTCATTGGCTCAGGTGAATCATGATAGAGATAATATTCCTAGGATTCATTCAGAGGATCTTGAGAAAGTTAATGACATCATTCCCCACCTCGAGACATTAAATAAAACCATTGAAACTATGAAAATTAGGGGGAAGACTTCTTAAGATGTTGACCTATTCCTTGGTAAGAGATATTGATATTGTTACTGTGATCACTCTTTTAATACCAAAAATATAACCATAACAATAATTTAATTCTACATATAGGGGTATCAACTTCAATGGATAGATCATGAGGTGAAGCCTATGTATTAGCTCAAACGGTATAATGAGATGAAGCAAATACTGCTAAGGAAGGAGAAGAAAATGGAACTTCTTTAAGTGCACTAATGCCAAAATATGTTAATCTTTGTTGCAATGATTCTAAATTAGAACTTAATATTAAATGGCCCTTCATCATGCACATCACAAGGCATGGAAAAATATATGGAAGATAGTATCTGAAATGACCCTTGAGGAACTGCCATCATGAATTCAATGACATTCATCCCAATTTATTAATCTGGGATTGGGTGGTTTTGAATACTATGAAATTAATACTGTATTGTAATGTATTGTCTGAAAAAGGGATCAAGAGATGAATCTTCTACAAGATCCGATAAAAACTAGATTGTTGATCAACACTAAGGAATTCGAAGAAATGTTATCCCAAGATGAGGCCAATTATAATACAAAGATGATAGAACTGAAGCAGAATATTAATAAAATGACTATTCATTATCTATGTCTTGAACAAGAGTTATATATTATCGTAGGGGAGCATGACCAGATTTATGATTCAATGAGATTAGTCCATAAGGATGGTGAAAAATCTATTGTAGATTCTTAGGAAGAACTTCACCATGAAAAAGTGATCGAGACTAGTCGGCTAATCAAACTTTAACAGGAAGCTGATGAGGCTCACGAGGACATCAACAAAATTAAAAGTAATGTATAAAACCTCCTGTGATTTATTACATTATAGGGACTCCAGTTTGTGGATGCACCTCTCATAATTTTATGTCACCAATGATAATAATTTCATCTTTCATCGTCTGTGTTTTCATTCTTCAAAGCATTTTTTCCCTAATACAATGGGCCTTGTAAGAAAATATTTATTTTTAATAGGGTTATAAATTCAATCCAACAAACATTGTATTTTATAACCTTTTAGTCTTCAATATTACATAAACCATACAAAAATTTACATGTAGTTAGATTAGACTTGACTTTTGTCCAAAGTTTTATTTGTGGGTCCCCAATGTGATGTGTACCATATCAATTATTTTTGGAAGTTTAAATTCAATAATGTTGGACTAGAAAGGGATATATTTAATTCCATCGAATTTGACCATAAATTTTGAAATTAGATCACATAAAATGATCAGTGGTTAATAATTTCTCAAATATTCTATAAATACATCCAATGGGAATCTTGAGCCATAATTTTTAGGGTAACAAAATCAAAAAAATGTATAAATATAAAGGTTTTATCTTCCAAGAATGATGTTATCATTTTTTTGATGAACCCATTATGGTGGTCGTATTGTGCAGGGCTGACTTGGGCATATGTTGCATAGCGAAATAGTTACATTTTTGACTAACAGACCTTTAATGTAAAGAAAGTATGCATAGACACATAGGGGAACATACCACATTCTCAGGAAAAAGATTTCATAGTAATTTTACATTTTATCATTGTTAGAAAATGGAAAATAATATTTTTGTGACTCAGGACCCCAATGGGATGTTTTTTCAAGGAATTAGATTTTATGAATAAAGGGTCATCTATGATGACATATATTATAAATAGGAAAACCAATTCTACATAAATTTGGGGTATGAGGAAATGATAAAAAATTTCAGAAAGGAGAATTTATGATATACTTCTATGTAGTTTTGAGTAATAAGAATTGCAACTAGGAGTTAAGGTAATTGAATTTCAATTGGAAAAACTACTTCTGTTACACACACCAATGAAAATGTGGTTTCTTGAATGGAAGTATGAGTAGTAGATTGATATGCCCATAAAGCGTGAAAAATTTGTTGGGAGAATTTTTATTTTCATTATCCACCGTCTTATAGAATATATTTTATAGGGACTTATTGATAGCCTCTATCTATCCATTTCCTGCTACATTATATTGAGACGAATGGTTTGATTTGATATTGTTCTCCTCATATAACTTATTTTCCTCAACTGATTAAAAATTTGCGACGTTGTCCATCAATATATTATGAGGGAAACCAAATCATGTGATGATTTTTTCTTTGACAAAACTAACAATGATTTTTTGTCTGACTTCATTAAGAGGTGTTGTGTCAGCCCATTTGAAGAAGAAGTCAGCAGCAGTAAGAATATACTTGAACGGCTTAGCCGTAGCTGTAAGATAATTTCCTACTACATTAACTCACCATGTGAAAAATGGAATTGAGTATTTAGTTGTATGTAACAACTCTAGGGGTTGATTAATGAAGATGGAATGCACTTGGAAGGAATGAAATTTCTTTTTCAAATCATTGTAATACTACACCATTGAAGGCCAAAAGTTTCCATGCCTTTGGATTTGATCAGAATGCCTATTCCCAGACTATTGAGTAGCACAAGCTCATGCATGTACATCATTCATGACATCTATATTTTATTCTTTGTCAATAAACCTTAAGAAGGTTCCATGAAAACCTCATCTATAGAGGATCTTCTAGTGATCTAGACTATCATAAAAAAATGGGCCACTAGTCATATAATCTTTTTTTCTTTGTATTTACTGGAGGTAATCTATTTTGATAGTATTCGATTATGGGTATCATCCACCATGTGGAATGACCATATGGATCAAATGTATAGATAATTTCAATAATTTCATTCATTATATATTGAAAAAAAGTTGAAAGCACACAACGACAGGAAATACTAATGATTGCCTCATCTCGATTTAGATCTACCAGGGTTGCAGCTGCATTAACGAGTGCATCTGCATGGGAATTTTGAGATCGCGGGACAAAATATAATGATAGATCTGAGGAAAATTTATCCAATTTCCCAATGAAATTATCAAACAAAGGGATTAACTATTATTTTTTTATAGCATAATCCCCTTTGATTTGTTTGATTACCAAATCTGAATCACCTTTCACTTTATGGTAGTTCACTTGTATCTAGAGTTTCAATTCTAGGCCTGTGATGAGAGATTGATATATTGCCTCATTGATGGTACCACCTTCTCATACTAGGAAGGAATATGGAAACACTTCCTTTCTTGAGAGATAAGTACAATTCCTTACCCAAATTTCATGATTTTAGGGTCTTCCATTATCTTCCCTGTTAAACATATGGGGGCCCCATCAAAGTACATTTCCTACATTAGGGGATTATCTTTAATGGATAAGTCCTCTTCATTAAGATGTTCAGTATTCAATGATGTATCTTATGATTATGGTTGTTTAGAAATCAAATCAGTCAGAGCATGGAATTTTATTACCTTTTGATGCACAAACAGGATATCAAACTATTGAAAAATTATATCACATAGTTCCAATTGTCCTATAAGCATAGGAAGTCTGAGGATAAATTTGAGTGGGTTATTTCGAGACAAAAATTGGATTTCGTGATGTTTCCAATAGTGCCTCATTTTCTGAACTACAATTATTAATGTGAGGCAGCACTTCTTGATACTTGAATGTTGAGTCTCTATGTCAAGCATAGTTTGACTAAGATAGTAAATCTTGTTTTCATACCCAGAATTGATCTTTTGGGAAATGAAGGTGCTCAATGATCACTATAAGTCTCTAACATAGATAATAAGTGTATTTACTTCAAATGTTGGCATTAATACTTATGGAATCAAGAGATATTTCATGACGGTATTAAATGATTCATGGTTGTCTTCAGTCCATTTATAGTTCACTCCCTTCTTCCTAAATCTTGTGAAGGGTAGACACTAACAAAAAAAATTGTACATAATGCACCAAATATACTCCAGGATTCCTCTAAGTCCTATAAATTCGTTCAAATATCAAGGAAGTGACTTTCCAAGAATTTATTTTTTCTTCTCGGGATCGACTTCGATGCCACAATGGTGTACAAAAAACTGATATATTTTTCGGAGGTTACCCCAAAAAAATTCAAGGGGTTGATCTTGAAATTATGTTGCTGATGTGGATTGAATATGATCTCCAAATCATCCAGGTGATCAGAACGTTTTATGCATTTAACTACTTGATAATCCACATAAAATTCTGTAAATTTTTGTAAGAAGGTTTTGATGATATGGTGCATGGAACGTCAATACATTTCACCTGCATTCTTTAAGAAAAAGGGAATTACCCAATAGGAAAACACTTTTTAAGTGGATCTGAAGATTATATAATCTTCATCCTCAGGGGACATGCATATTTGATTATACCCATATTAGTCATCCAAGAAGGAAAGAGCTTCATTGAAACATGTTTCATCAATTAAATGCTATGTGATTGGAACTAAGAAGTCATCACTAGGACAATGACGATTAAGATCTCTGAATTCAATGAATATTATAATTTTTCCATTATTCTATTTCACTGGGGCAATTTTTTCCAGCCATTTGAGATATTGAATGTCCCTGAAAAATTTAGCCTTGGTAATCTTATCATCTTCATCTTCGATTTTAGAGGCTTGAATCGGGTGTGTTCTTCTTACTGCATAGTTAAATCCTCAATGCTCTTCTAGAAAACCCAATTGATGTGTGGATACATCAGGATTAGGGCTTGGAAATTCTATATAGTTCCCTAAAAATATATCTCGATGTTTCTTTAGAGATTAATTATACATTTGTAGCTCTTTAGAATTCATGTCCACACTAATTGAGATGGGGTGTGCATCTTCATCTATTCCCGGATTTATTTCATTGAGCTCATCCACAGTGGTAGAGACACCTTCCTAAAATGATGGGGGAGTATCCTTGATATCTTCTTCTTATACATCCTTACATTTTAATTATTTTATTTCTATATTCATTTTAGGTGATAAAGAAAAACATTCAAATCTTCGGGAGGAGTCAGTGTTTAAACATCCTGAAGAAGAGTCCACCATTTAAATCACTACTTATAATGAAGGGTATTCCTTTTGTATTAAAGTGGATATGGTAAGTTTGGAATCAACATAAATTTCATCCTCTAGTATTGATACAACCAATTATTTTCTAATTGATGAAGCATCGACTAGATGATGTTTTGTGGATGAAATTATGACATCTCCATTTAATCTTTCATCACTTCTTGGTTAATCAACAATTTCTCTCATGTTGTTAGTCTCGATTACCTCAGTAGAAATTATGGAAGTAATTGGATGAGTTCTCGAATTTGGTTTTCTCATTTCAATATTATTAAGAGGAAACACATAATCTATACACATATGTTTCAATGGGTTTCATGTAATCCTTTCTAGGCCATTTAGAGAATTGATTCTGGTCAGCTCTATTTTCACAGACCTTGTTCCCGTTGTGTGATATAATTATTCCTCAATATAATGAGATTCACACATTTTGAATAAATACTTGTCCCCATAAAATTTTCCAATATTCTATTAAATAAATAATTGAGACATTGATGTTATAAAGAAGCGATGAAAACATGTTCATGTATCCAAGGCCTTCCGAGAAGAATGTTGATGGTTGATAACCATGAAATTTGAATTAGACTGTAGGTCTCCAAACTGTGTTCTGATTGTAGTCTCTCCCATATGTTCTTTCACATTCTTTTCATATCCATGTAACATTATTGTGGAAGGAGATAAGTTAGATCCTTTAGGTCCCAATCGATGAAGTGTAAGAATATGAATGAGGTTGACTCGTGATCCATTATCAATGAAGGATTGTCAGATGATTATATCATTGACCCTTCCAGATATATACAAGGGACTAATGTGTCTATGTATAACATCATCTTCATCTTCATCCATAAATAATATAACTTCAGGAAATTATTCATGATAATTCTCTATATGGTAAACCTCAGTAGAAGAAACTTTGATTTCAAACTATTGAGGAATTGAAAAATCATCAATAAGTGCCTCTTGAAGATCTTTTTACAGATCCATGGAATCCATGATTGAAGACAAGACTGGTACATGGGATAAATATTTCAAAACATCATAATTTTTTTCTATAGATCTTTGTTACCTAGCATGGATTTTTGGTTTTCTAGGTCCCTTGGAAGTTGATTCTCCTGATGCAGATGTTCCCTATATTGGGGAAGAAGCTGGGAATACTGCTGGTTTTTGTAGATTTTTTTGACCATGAATATCTATTTGATGAGATAATGATGGTTTAACCTATTATTTTTTCTACAAAATAATCATGTCAAGATTGATCCTATCATGCATGGGAGAATCTCCTTGTTCTTATTTAGCCCGCTAAAGGTATCTCCTATGAGTTTCTGCCTCATATACATTTTATAAAGTTGTAGAGTTATAATATGGGCATCTAGCATACCCACATCTTTTCTTGTATCATTGACCTTGGATTCTTCGTCTAGTTCTCCAGAAAGGTATAGGGAAGCCAGATTCATCATTACCAGAATCATCATTGGTATAGGGATTCATTAAGTGGATAACGTTGATGGAACCAAAGATCAATTCTTTATCGAATGTAGATTCTTCTTGAGAAGTCATCTCTGGTTGTGAAATACTGTGGGGTGGTGCATGTTGTTTTGGAAAAAATGGAATGATATCTACCAGAGTCATGTAATACTTTTTCCTTGACATGAGCTTGTCTTTTTTGACATCCCTTTTTCCTTCTTATCACGTATCCTATTTGTGGATTTACCCTTGGAGGACTGATCTTTTGATTAAGGTGGTTTTTTGTGGTAGGAGAAGAAGAAGACACAATCTGTTTATTAAACTATGTTCGAATAATGGAATTAGTTTGATTGATTGTTTTCCCAAAAATCCAATCATCATATTCTACTCATTTTTACATTTTACTTCCCACCATTCACCTTCATCCTCTGGATTAATAGCAGCAACACGTGCAACTAGTACTGATGACCATTTCATTTTCATATATCATGTGTCTACCATTTATTGCAGGAGGCATTTAAAAACAAAATAATCCTAAACTGGAAACCCCAACATTTGTCAAAAGGGGAAATAATTTTTATGATCTTCATATCCTACTTTGTTTGGAATATTTGGCCTTGATAAATGAACCAAATTTTTTTCCAAAGCAGAAATGATGTAACTGGGAAAATTTTCATTCCACAAAAATCAATATTATTTTGTTACTCCTCAAATTTAAACCTCCTTTTATCTTATTGATCATAGGTTAGAGGAATTAATTTTTATGATGCTCTATAGGTGGAGACATTTAATATGATGAAGTTCATGAAATGGAATCAGGTACATGTGAATGATTTAGTGTGACTGTAGTAGCCAATGCTTTCCTTGTTCTCCTTCCCAAAGATGATGGAATTACACGAGACGTAGCTTTAGTTTCCACATTGGAATCCTCCAGCTTTTGGGAAATTTAAGAAAGGTCTCGAAATCCTCCTGTGTAATTCACAAGGTTGAGTGGTGTGCATAATTCATCACACAAAGTTTCCACACAAATTGGTTGAAACTCTTCTGCGGGAGTTCCTGATTTAAGGAATATGATTATCATATCCCTCAAGAAATGAAATATGAAACAATTTAATTTTATATTTTTTTGAAATTTGTAAGAACAAAATATATTTTCATCAGTAGTGTTGAGCTGAATTGAAGTTGTAATTTCAGATGGAGATCAACCCATCCAGTAATTGAACGATATTGCAAACTTGTAATCTAAAAAAGCATGTCCCTGTAATGATTGAACAATGTATTTGAGAATAAATTATTGTTGTTTTTCTAGAGTCCCCATCATGGGATCACAATGAGAAGAGAAATGTGTTAGGTGTTGTTATGGATATCCCAAATCATTAATGTTTGGGAATGTAGTATTCACAAAATTTTATGGGGGGATCAGATCAACCCATATAGTGTCAGATCTGTTTTCTGGATGAACTAGAGGATGTTGTACTTCTGTAGCTTCCAATCGAGTTGTTAATGCCTCAATTGTGCTCATAAGAATTTGGGGAATATCTTTATTATTTAGGAACTTTACAGGTAAAGAAGTAGTAGCATGAACTGTTTTAATGACCAGAAAAATCACTAGTAGTGGTGCTGCTAGTATTTGTCTTAGAAAACCCCGGGGATAAGACTATAAGGATGTGTTTGACCCTGCCTTGGTTGTTTACTAAATGGATAGAATTATTTATCAAGATCATTAGTGACATAAAATCCTCTTTATTGAGGAGATCCATCATGATGTGAATGTTTATTATTTTATAGGTTGCTTGTCTAGCAGTGTTACTGCTTCGAAGTAACTCTGTATAGAGTATTTTAAACTCATTCATCTCTTCTTCTTGTTGTGAAAATCATTCTTCAAGTGAAATAGACTGAACATATCCAGTACAAAAATTAATTGGTGATCTATCTATTACCATTCCCCAAGTCACAATAATTTTGAAGGGGTGGAGTTAGTTATTTTATGGAATACCTATATTTTTTGTAAAACTCTGATATTGGGTACACACACCTCCATCATTTTCTTCTGTGTGTACCATATTATTGATAATAACATCATCTTCTGATTCCCATGAACTAGACAGATTTTCAAGAGGATGTTTTTTAATGGTATTAATGAAATTTACGGACGCATAGTTTATTGATGAAATTCTATTCGTATCTGTGTAAGATCATCTACTTATGTATCATCTATGAGACTATGTTCTCTGATATGATGAATTCCTGTGAACTGTTTGATGGAATGTATCCCAAATGGAATCCTTCGATAGTTCATTTGTGCATTCTCTTTGTGTCTTATTCCTTAATTAAGAGAAAAATTATTTACATTGAGGATGGGATTGTAGATGTGAAAAATACCACATACCTATAGGATAGGGTAGTTCATGTTCTTATTCTTCAAACCTTCAAACACTGTTTATTTAATTCAAAGGGTTAATTAAACAATCCCTTATCCCTGTAGGATGGGATGGCTCTTGAACTACTATAGATAATATTCTCATAGATCCTATTCTAATTTTTCAAATTTTGGTCTGAATATTGGATGGATGCATTATCCGAAAACCACTCAAATCACCTGTTTTATATGAACAATGTTCTATTACATAAATTTTCCCCATATGATGGATGACATATTCTAACAGTATGAATTATTAGGATTCTAAAATTCTTGATGTAAATTTACATCACAGCTTTCCTTAATTGGGCCTGACACTGATGAGATCTAATTGTGGGATACTCTTTAGTGTATACTTGATTACATATAAAATTTTGTTGATTGTATCCAAACATGAGAAATAATACTGCATGAGACCACTTCTGGGTGGTTTTTTTGATTTTTGAGGGAAGATAATTGCATTTTTCTATGTGCACACTATCCTCTAATATGAACACTATATGGGGTATTAGAAATTAACTGGCGCAACCTCTTTTGTGGACCATGAAATGTACGCTGAAGGGATCTCTTTTTCTTCTCAACCTTTTGATGTCGGGAAACGAAGATATATTTTATGTCAATTTGGAGTTTCAACACTTATATTACATTTACATGGTTTTTATATTTATAATATGGTAATAATTTTGTTTAAAATGTCAAAGATTATTCCTCAAGATGAGGTGGAAATCATGAATTCAATCTTCTACCATAAATTATGTATGGTACTATTAAGGGTTTTCAAAAGGCTAGAACGTGTCATGTACTTCTCCTTTAGGCAACTGTTTTCTCATGATAAACATATCTTCTTCATCTATTACTAGTGGTTTCTATACATGGTGTGACCGAAGTGGATGGTTCTCAATTTTTTTATTAAAAACAATGAGATTGGTCTCCTTTTCCTCTACTATATTAGAAGACAAATTACCCAAGATAGGTTCTAAGAATAAACGTTCCATTAATATTTCTTCTGGTTGAGAATTTATTTCACTTGTTAATGACAAAGCATTAGACATGCCTGGTCTTGTGTTGGTGTTTTCATTGAGATAAAAGGGATTTCTCATTACTATATTGTCAATTATAGGGTTATCTGGACAATGAAAAACACTACTACATAGATAAAATTTGCCAAAAACTCCATAATGGGGAGGACCATCATGGTGGATTTTTGAGAAGGATAAATCCACTTTCTTCTTGGTCTTCTTGCCACACGGCGCGTTGTCGTGTCCCTCATCTGACGATAGGATATTTGGATGTCCAAATTTTCATGACGCATTATTTTATAATGAAGTGTCCAATGGGGAACTACATAATTATTTATAGTTGTCCCATAATTTGGTAATGAGAGTATTGAATCCTGAGCCACAAAAGATTAAATGTTGGAGGGATTCAAGAACTCTAACAATAAGATGATCTAGATCATAGATTGGCTCTTGAAATTACAATTGTGTTTAGAGATACTTCTTCTTGGATTCTCTCTTACCCTTAGTTGGACCCACTAGATGGGAGATGTTTTTATCATGGATAGGTATGTGTTCTTTCAATCGAGTGTTCATCAAAATGGGCTGATTATATTAAATTTTATATGGTGTATAATCTTGATTCGGTTTTCCACATGTAATCGGGGAGTATACCCCCATAAACATCCAATATTGGAATATAGGTATGTATCTTCTTCGGGATGGAATGTCGATGTGTCAGCTCACGTATGGAGATAGAGTTATTTTCATATTCCATTGTTATTGATGAAGTTGTTGTTATGATATTATGGCATGCTTCAATAATATGGACATGAATTTTTGTCTTACCTTTCACCATGGAAAAGATGTGATTGATGAATTCAGCAGTCATAATGGGACTATACGACCATTCCATATCCGGGGTTGGTGTATCTTCTTACTCTTGTCCTCCCATTCCTATCAGTCATTATTTAAAATACACATATATGGGGGGAAGAGAGTTTATTCTACCCTATATTGGTAGTCGAATCAATCCAAATGACTTTTTCAGGTGTTGCCAAATGAGACTGTTGGTAGTCATGATGAATGCATGATGGTGTATGTCCCTGCATGATATTTTCTATCTATCATTGTTAATGGACATCTTTCAATTCTAGTAGATGACTCATCTAGTATAATTGGTGAGTGTAAGTAGATGTATGTTCTTATTTACTAGTTTCCACCACAATTGATTGGCGGGATTCATTGAATGTAGTTAGACAATCCTACTAACTAGATGATATTTTGTAAACAGGTGTACATTCATGTCCATGGTAATCCATCTAATTTAACTAGCTGGATCGGTGGGATTCTTATAGAATAGTCTACAGTTAAGTGGAATTTGGGCGGATAGGTGTATCTGCATGCTTGTTGATTTCCATCAAGTTAGGTTGACGGACTTCTCAAGAGAGAGAAAAGGTAAGAACATGCTCCTTGTTGTCTCGACATTTTCCCTAGCGGTTTGTCTTCTATGCCCTGGATTGAGTGACCTTATCCGAAAAACTGATGGAAACACCCCCATCAAGATGGGGTTCAATTCCATGCAATTCTGTATGCATAAATTAGTGGTGGTAGTCCTCAAGAAGTACCCCATGCTTTTTTGATAAGAGGACATGAGTAAAATCCTAATCCTCCTCCATATAGTATGGGAGGGACTGGTTGTTTTGTTCAGGGGACAAAGACCCAAAATGGTTAAAGACAACCATTGAAACCATCTATTTCTTGACCATAAGTCATTACTGAATTGATGATCGAGGGTTGTTATTAATCAAGAGAGCCTATCAGGTAGCCTCCAAGGATTGGACAATACCATGATAACGGTATTCTCTTACCAGTACAATGGAGACCCAGTGTTGAAGATGTTGAGTTGGTGATGACATCTTTCCATCATAGGAGGATCCAACATGAGTAGTTGTTGGGCTATTCCCAAGTGCAAAATTGAAGGAAGTCATTTTAAGTGAAGGGAGTTCTTACAAAAACATGAAAAACAATAATATACTTCATTAAAGAAAAATCTATTATTTTGATAGATGCATGATTGATTCCTTTATTTTTCCTTAATTAATTCATAGGGCCTTGATAGGTGTGTAACACTATTAACTTTGTTATGGATTTACAACATGTTCACCATTTTGGTTTTGAAGTTCCTTGGAATGTGTGTTCTGACTATGAATTACTGCTTCTATGTGGTCTCCATGGGATTAATTCATGTAACATGAAATATCCAAAAGTCCGTTATCCAAAACAGATATGTTATCCAAAGGCATGAATTCATTATGTCTGAACATATGATAATTTAGAATACGCATTGGTCAAGAGGATGGGTGGTCAGACTCATCATACCCTATAGGGGGATTTATTCTCAACTCTTGGTCTCCCTTTTTAGATTTGAGATATTTTCATAAATCCTTATTAATTCACCAATTATAAAGTAGGGTTCCCTTGTAATTTCCAATCAATTATTAGTATGTTTGAAATTTAGAATCATCAGTGTGTATTCGAGGATCGTCCTTAATGGAGTCATCAGTATGTATTCGAGGTTCTCCATAAATGGTAACATAACATATACTATTTAGAAATTCCTTTATTCATAATTATGATGATGATTCTTTTTAAGATAGATGGGGGGGAAATATAGAATTCATTTTCATCTATGGAGATTATAGTTTGTTCTGATTATGGGATAGTACTCATAAAATTGGCTACCAATGTATCCTTGTGAATGGAATTATCACCCTTGTATTTCGGTGTCGCTTAATAGGACACATCATACCATTTATGGTTATGTCATAAGGCCCTAACCATACATTTTAATGTCATATTGCAAAGACATCTATGCGAAAGGTGGTTAGTAAATGTTTGGTATGGGAATTATGCCTATGCAACCAAAAGAACGTTGAAATATATGGGTTTCCAAGTTGATTTAGACCATGTTGGTTACATAGACCGTGATTATTAGGGTTGATTTGATGTCAAGGGTTGAACCTCATGGAGGCCTCAACGTATTCCATTTGGATCTGAATCAAATCCCTCATAGTTCTATGAGCCTCAAAGGATAGGTTAGTCCATTGAGAGAAATTATTTTGGGCTTACTTACTGAATAGGATGCCTTCGTGATTTGGGGGGCTTAATTATTGGTTTACACTTAAGTAGGATGGCCAGATTAAGGGAATTAATGTCTGATTCATGAAGAGGATATCTAGTGAGCTAGATCCCTAAGAAGGCTTCATACGTATCCCAATTATTTGGGGAATCAGAGTTCTCTTACTTTATTCACCGTGGGTGATTGTGAAAATGTTATAATCATCATTAATCTCTAAGCCCAGATGAGTAATTCATAGTTTGAGGAACAAGAGGATGTGAAAGATACACAAATGAACATGGACTTTTCCTCCTCTTCTGGTGGAAGAGGGTGTGTCTATGGTGGCAACATTAGACGAGAGAGAGGCAACTAGGGAAGAGGGAAAGGTTAATATCCTTCCCTCTTTCAACTTTACATTGGAAATGGGTCCAATGTAAGGATGGAGTATAGGTAAAAGAAGTAGAGATGATAAAAATTGCAACCTCCTACCTAAAACGATAGGGGATTACACCCAGATAGATGCAATAAAATTTTTCCTTATAGGGGGGGAGAATTCTATTATTTTAAAAAGGAATAGAGTCTTTGAATCGTACCATCCCTATCATGGAATTGAGGTTCCAGGTCATAGAGACCAAAATGGGAGGACTGAACCCAAAACCTAATACTCCAAACTGGGAACTCACCAGCACTATTCAAGGGATAAAGGTCAATGTGACTGCAAATATACAAACCCTCATAAACTCCATGAATCTTTTCCCCATTGTGAAACAAATGTGGGAATCCTCTAACTTCAGATATACCAACCCAAATAAGAGACACACTGATGTAATTTTACCAAAGGTTTGATATGTCATGACGATTTGGTGTAATTTTCAACATAATCCCTTTAAGACGAGGGATCCATTGAATAATATGCCTTTCCATGAATGGCATTGATGATTTATTGATGGATTCATATAGAATAGGATAATTGAATAAAAGGATGTCACCCAAGTAAGTTTTTGCGCGCAAGAATGGGATCACAAGTAGGATTGGGTGACCTAATGTTCACTTAATGGATATAAAACATGGATTTTAATACTTGGGAGAGACTTGAATGAAGAGCTAAATAGTATTCATAGGTTTTCCCAGAAGTGGGGCGCTCATGTTCATGTGAGGGGAATAGATGGAGTGCTTGTGTTTCTAATTCATTGTGGCTGGGGGCCTCAAGCACGAAACTGTTATGAATTTCAAACACTTAAGGGACGTAAGTCCTATGATCCTCCATCAATTCCTCCTCTATAGGTGTTATTGAAATACATTGAATGTTTTAAAAGTACTGGGAGAAACACTAGCTTGACGACAGTAGTAATTAGGCATCAGGGAAATTTTTCTATACAAATGCGGACCCTAATGGTCTATTTATATGAAAATCGAAGACCTTGGGAGAAATTGTGATGGGTGCGCAAGTGGGTTACAGGACAAAATTTGGCGGCCATGAACCTTGCACGCCGATGACTCCATTTTATGACTATGGTGAAACATATTTCATGACTTGAAAATTTTGAGTTTTTTAATGTGTTTTCCATATTTTTTCTAAGGCATTTACCTTTTCACTTTTTAGACTCCCTAATGGAACGAAATTTCTATAGTACACCTGAATTCTATGTTCATTTCCTTATTGAATTGAATTGAAGTAAGTAAATTATATATATATATATACATAAATCCAGTAGCATAATTATGTAATATATTTTATTTTTATTTATTATATATATATTATAAATATTCGTGAATGGTTAACATGGAGAATGAATATCATCATGTCATGGTGATGTGAAGCCATACATATGCACAAGAAAATGATATAATTCCCATGAAGGTTAAATGGTTTGGAATTGCATTGTATAAGAATTTTAAATAAATAATATCATGTTATATTAATTATATATGTCATCTATATTCATCATTATACCCATCAAAATAATGTAAGGGTGAAAAAAATATTACAACACAACATGGAGATGGTATGTTGTACGTATGCACGAATGGTGATATTATTTTTTATAGGATGTGTTAAAGAAGGAATATGTTTCTACAATAATCATAGAAAATCACTCAGCATATAGTAGATTCTAGAGTTATTATTTTAGCATTCTGACAACTTTGGAAGAGGATGTATATTGTTAAAAGAACGTTGAAATAATGGATAAAATGATTACCACTTTTTCAAGTTTCCCCTTTTGATTTGAACAGAAGGGCTCCTTAATTTTGGTTTCATCCAAAAAGGTGGCCTCTAAAATAAATTTATGAATTTTTTAAGGTGTATTGGAAACTTTTTTACAAATTCAAATGGATTTGGTGATGTGAAAAAAAGTGGAGGAGAAGTTTCCTTTATAGGATAGGTGAGGGGAACCTTATTAATGTCTTGAAATATTTATTGATTATAAATTTATTCTCAGTTTATAATGGCCCAATTATTATAAATATATATGATACGATTTTTATATTCTAAATAATCTAATCCAATTGTTTTTAGACAATTTTATTTCATAAAAGTTTCCTTATCTTTTAGTTTTAACCTGTAGTAAAAAACATTATCTTGTACCATGTCATCTTGGTTTTTTATAATATATTATTACTATAAGTACTATATATCTTCAATAGAACCACACATGGGTCATTAATAAAAAATTTAACATTATATTAGACATTTGGATGAATCATATATTTTTTTGACTATTAAATCATTTAATAAAATAGAATTTCTTTTAAAACTCATATATGTGAATTTTGAAACTATTTTGTATTTGATTTTTGTAAAAGTGATAACAACATGATTCCTTATAAAAAATAAATTAAGTAATCCCTAACATTTCAATTTCATCCAAAAAATTATTGTATAGCATTAAAATTTTCATATGATATTTATTTTAATATTTATATTATCAGTTATTTGAATATTAAATTAATAAGGTAATCATTTTATCATCATTATATCATAAATAAATTTATTTATATAGAGTCTAATAATTATTAATAAAATACCATGATGTTGGAAATATTTATATATTTCTAATTTCTATTTATAGTCATTTCAATCAACTATATAACCCCTAATTAAAATTGATTTAGTAAAAAGATACATGTGTAGGTTATATTTCACTTTACTATTAACTAATTTTTCTAACATGTCATTTTCACCCCTAAGTGATTATAAGATGAAAAAAATTCTCCCTAAGAGTTTTTTGACTTCCTATGACACATCCAATATGATTAGGACAAATTTTAGTCTAGTTTTATATTATTATAATATTTTTTCACCATTATTTAGATAATGTACCTTTTAATCTTGAAAAATTAAAATAATTACTGATGTTTCTATTCATAATGTCCAAAGATAAAAGTGAAATATTTAAATAATTTGGACGTCATCATTAAAAATATAGAATCCATTTTTCGAAATTCAATACATATATTCAGTTGACATAAATTAAATATTAATTCCCATTTTTAAAAAATAGAAATCAAGGTTTTAATAAATAAGAACTTTTAAAAGATTGACATGTGTTTATGTCCAATTTAAATGTTATATTACTTACAACAACCAAAATTGTATTAAATCATAAAAACATAATCTACATAAACATTTAAACCAAATTAATGATAATATATCTCTATCAATAAATTAGATGAAAATGTCGTTTTGAATTAAAATGTAGTATTTTCCATAGTTCATTAAAATATGAATTTCATCCGAAAAATTCCAAAATTACATCCAAGGAAAATTTTGCTTTATATATTTAAAATAATATTTTTATAACATTAAATAAAATATATAAAATTTCCAAAAAAAATGTATTTAAAAATTCTTCTCTATCATAAGGAGGTAAAACAGTATTTTTTTTCAAAAATAATTCTTTTATCAGAACAAAATAAATTATTCGTGTATCATGTCTAAAAACATATATGATGAATTCTAAATATCACATTTAAAATATTACACATTTACATCACTAATAAAACACACAAAGTGTGATTTTATTATTTTATAGACAAACGTATTTTTATTTAAATCATTTTTTAGATTGATGTTAATATTATTCTTACGTGCCATTATAATGACATGGTTATAATACTTTAGTTTTCCCATATACTCGGTTTTGACTGAAATTAATTATATCAAAAGATCCTGAAATTGTGTCTATCACAAGCTATAAATAGTGTTTCCTATATTGTATGCTAATACAATGTTTTTTATAACACATGATAACCATGGGGTAGCATATAAAACAAGAAAGAAATGAAATTAAAATAATATATCCCATAATATCTCAGGGTGTTACATTATACCCCCATGTTAAAATGTTTTCTGGGTTATAAATGGTTCACTACATTAATGTTTTATTCACAAAAACCCACATGGTAAAATAATAATACTAAAACATCATTTTAAAATGAAAATTAAGAAACATAATGGTTACCCAAAGTACCTCATCCCCGGGTTTCCTCATTGGCGAAAATAGGTTGTAAGTGAAAATATAGATATTTAATTAATCATTAATAATCAAATCCTAAAGGATAGTGATAGTGAATAAGGTTAACAGAATGATAACTACCAAAAGGCCTTAAATATATGAAAATTTAAGGGACCATCTGATTCATCGAATAATAAGGTACTAATATAACATTTTTCATTTTAATGATGATTTTCCTAATGTTGATAAAGATAATAAGAAAAACTAACTTTATTTCAGTACAATATCATCAATGGTCATTCCATGATCAATTTCCAACTCATCTCTAATTTAATGAAATGAAGTGGATTTTTTCATTCATGAAGTATTAGAATATAAGGAAATCCATAAATATAATGATAGGTCATTCTATATATATTTAAAAATGGTTAGTACATGTTATAGAACATGCACAACTCAATATATAGTGACATAATACATTATTCTAAAATAATAATGAATCAATATATTCCCTTATGACTTTTCCATTCAATTATGTTTTTAAAATCACAAACACATTTTCCTAAGGAAAACAATCTTCATATATGAAATATTTTATTAAAGAAAATTATCGTTCCCTCAAAATTGTTTTCACTTTACCTATGATTTTCAACATCTTATCTAAAATTTTATCAAACTAAATCTAAAAATCATTTGGATTAGTCAAAAATCAGAACCATATAAAATTCATAACTTTATAGTTCCAAATAATATGATTTCCCAAAAATTGTGATTCCAAAATCTCTAGAATTCAGATGCTGAAATTTCTAGAAAATAGACACCAAATTCATCAGAATTCAGACTCTGAATTCTATAGAAATCAGACTCTGAATTCTCTATAAATCATATTCCTAATTCTATAGATATTATAATCTGAATTCATTAAAATTAAAACACCAAATTTTATAG
Organism: Viscum album; assembly: GCA_963277665.1. Lineage (NCBI taxonomy): Eukaryota > Viridiplantae > Streptophyta > Magnoliopsida > Santalales > Viscaceae > Viscum > Viscum album. The sequence continues at coordinate 836,664,869 of OY728127.1, read as the reverse complement.
AAATAATACTTTGAAATTATCAGTATTCTGTCTCTGAATTCTATAGAAATCATATTATGGATTCATTAGACTTCAGACTCCTAAGTCTTCATAATTCAGACTCTAAATACACTAGAAATGAGACTCCGAATTTTTTATAATTTAGGCTATTAATTATCTAGAAATTAGAAAATTACTTCCACATAAATAACAAATTTAATTCATCAGAATTCAGACTCCAATTATCCATTATTTTATAATACTATTGATCATATTTATAGACTTCATTTCTAACTTCTTGAAGAATCTGATTAAATTATTTTCCTACTGTTAACTATTTTTCTTAAAGTAACGTCTAATTTTATTGTTTCTTGATCATGATAATGTTTCCAAATAATGATAATTTTTGTTAAAAAAATTTATGTTTCTTACACATGCTATTATTTCACATGTTTACTCACGTGAAGTGATGTTGTAAAATGTGCATTTAACTAACCTTTTACTGAGTTCCTCGTCTACAACTCCCACTAAAATATAAGAAAAAATATAGTCACTGGAGGAGGATCTACCATTTGTATTTTTCACCTATAAATACCCATCTATTTTAATATTTTAACTCTTCTTTACAAAACACGTCTTGATATTACATAACGTGATGTTTTAATGTGCTTTAAATAGAGAGACTTTCAAGACTTTTGAGATTTTTGTGAAAAAATTGTTCAAGCTATGGAAATTTGATCAGTCTACCTAGTGAAATTCTGATTAGATTATCAATCAGGGGCTTCTGGGGATTGGAAGATAGAGGTTTCAATTAACATAATGGTCAAGAGGTTGCGGGGATAGAAATACAAACTCCAATACTCTTATCAAGGGATTACCTGGACGCTGGTAAGAAAAACATTATTGATTGTTTATATAAAGGGAACATTATCCTAATTTGATGGATTCCCTTATCTTTAGGTTAAATGATTTCCTATAATTATTTACTTGTTTTTTTACATGTTTAAATTCCAATGAAATTTTTTAATGAAATTTTTACTTTCTAATACTTTCTTATACTTGCATACTCTGATAAATAGGATTCTATAAGATTTAAGGAAGAATCATCCTCTAGGTAAACATGTCTTATGTTTATTTATCATACCCATATTACCGGATCCTATGAATGTAATTTTCTTAGTTAATAATTAAATAGGGTTCTTGAATACATCTTTTATAAATTTGTTAAACATAGATTTCATTTTAGTCTTAAAAGGGAATGTTTTTAATCCTACAATTTAACCCCCTCTTGTAATTGAGCATCTACTTCTATATTTTTATCTTACAATTGGTATCAGAGATGTTCTATGAAAAACTTATACTTACATATATTTTTTATTTCTCAAATTTATTTGATTATCTTTACATATTATGTTTTTCATAAATATTTTCATTAATTACAAACATTTGATACTAATACTATCTGTGGAAAATATGTTATGTATTTTCTTATAGAATTTATGGAATGAACATTGGTTATAAAGAAATTTTAAATATTAACAATCCACAAATATCTAATGGTAATTATTATGAGTACTAGAGATAGAGGATAAAGACTTTTTGATTAACCCAAGAGTGGATAACATTGACATGCTTTCTCGTAAATACAAGTTTCCAGAAAAAGAAATCATAACATTCACAAATCATGAAACACAATAACTCTAACTAAAATGCAAGGTTTAAGATACTATTTTAAGTTCCATGACCAATAATATCTAACAACAAATATCATCTTGTGAACATTCCAATAGTATCATAAATAAACATAAAGTCACACACATTGAAACTTCTACAGTGATGGAAATAAGAATAACTATCATAATAGATAAATATCATGGATTTGTATTTCCATATGGAGAACATGTTTTCAATGCGAAACATTGATTTATGACTATCATTAATAGTATAGAATATATATAGGATATTAAGGAATTGATGATTAAATTCTTGTGGAAAATATAATTGATATTATGACAAATGAGTTGGAATTTTAAAGGATAGGTGTTGATGAATACTGTAATGTTTCTAACATTAATACTGATGAGTTATTTGGAACACTTCTTCAAAATAAAACAAAAATGAAGAGACATTCATACACAAATAAGAAAAAGAACTGTAATAGAAGCATTGATTTCACTAATACATCTAAATCCAAGACTCTATAATAGGAGACTAGATCGAATGCTAAGAGAGATATTATAGTATTTGAATCAAGTGAAGGTTATTTGTCTAAGAATGAACTATCCAATATTACTTGATGGATGAGAATTATTGTGGGAAATAAAATATTTTCAGAAAACATATATGAATAAATTCATAATTGAAAAGAATGATTATGATGTAAATTATTATGAATGCAAAAGGACTAGACATATCAAAACAGATTTTCTTATGCTCTATAGAAAAGACAAAAAGGATTAGCAGTTTGAAGGGAACTGAAAGAAGTATTACTAATCTATGTATAAGAATGTCTTGAATTCTAATGGCACCTATTATTCCAGTGGTGATGACTCTTCAGATGAATCTTCATATTATGAATCTTCTAGTGAGAATAATATGGGTCTTATAACTAGATTACCTATTGAAAATCATTGTCATATGGCTGAGGAATATAGTGATGAATCCATAACAATTATTTATTTAAATTAAAATTCCTATAACGAAGAATATTATGAGTCATCAGATGAAGAATCTTACACATCATAAGATAACTCATTACATTCATTTGAAGATATCTCTACATTTTATAAATTAAATAAAAATGAGAACTGTAAGACAAAAAAGATGTTAAGGAAAGATAATTCATGAATTTTTGTTATGAGAAAATATTTATAAGAACTTTCAAAGGATCTTGATAAAAAATATTAATTTTTATAACATTTCTCAATACCGTACTAATGATAATTCTATAAAGGATGAACATTTTATGGTTCTTGAAAATATAATTTCAAAGAAAAATAATTTAAAGAATAACTTAAATTCTAATACTAATGACTATGAGGATACAAATTCTTTCATCGTTCCAAAATATGAAATATTTTCCTTAAAGAAAATTTAATCAAATATCCCTTCTAGAAGAAAAAAATTTGATAAAATCTGTTCACAACTTCTTCCTCTTAGGAATAGTTCTAGATTTGGTTATAATAATTCAAAACCAATTTTTAGTCACAATTATTTTTTTCCCAAAGTGATAATTTTCTCACAATGTGTCAATGTGGTGGAAATTGGGTGAAAATTTATTCTCAAAATAAAATCCAATCCATACAATATCAAAAATATTATTTTTCTTTGAAGATATTGATACTAAAGATTTTACATTCTACAGTTTCTAGATCCAAACATGTTTGGATTCCGAATGTCTAACTATTTTATATTCAGATAAACAATGTAACTACAACAATATTAAATGGTACATAAACAGTGGGTTGTGGATGTTCCTGACACATGACTGGTGACAAAAACATCTTTGAAAATATTATTGAGACGAAAGGAGGAAAAGTAACATTCAGAGCTAATTCAAAAGGTTAAATTTATAGTATAGGTAACATTGTTCTTCTTAGAGAATCTTTAATTTGAAATGATTAATTTTTTTAAAGTTCATAATTACAATATTATATGAAAAAGACAATTATGTGATGAAGGCTACCTTGTAAATTTTGGTAATTGATAAATGTCTAGTACACAATTCCAAGTAAGATTTTATTCTCTCTACCCATATGCATGAGAATGATTATAAAGTTAACATAGAAGACATTAGGATCCAAGATAAACATTTCCTTAGTGAAATGGAAGATCAGTCTTGGTAATGAAATTGAAGTATAGGATAATGTAACCATATGAACCTATGCAAATTCTAAAAGAAAATAATTATTAAGGATCCAAAAATGATAGATTTGATTCTACAAAAATTAATTTACCCTTGTCAAGATACCATGAAATGTATACCATGATTTATATCAATCAGAGACATCTCAATTTCTGATGCATTAAAGCTAGTGCATATTAGTCTTTTCGGTCCAACAGAAACTGGATGTGTTGGATGAAAATACTATGTTTTTGTTTTTATTGATGATTACCCTAGATTTTCATGGGTCTATTTTCTGGAAAAAAAGTTTGAAGAATTTTCTTATTTCAAATAATTTTTAGCTAATGTTAATAATGATAAAACCAGTTTATTGATAACTAATCTTATTGAACATGGGAGAGAATTTGAAAAATTCAGATTTTGAAAAAAAAAATTACAAAAAAAAGGCATTACTAAAAATTTATTAGTTCCAAGAACTCCTAAAAAAATAGTGTCCTTGAAAGAAGAAATAATGTTTTTCAATAGATAACGAGAACCATGTTGACTAAATATCCTATTTACAATCATTTAATGCTTGAGGCTATAAGTAGCTCTTTTTATATTATAAAACTTGTTCAAATCAGGATATTTGTTAATAAAAAACCTTAGGAATTGTGTAATGGTCCAAATTCTAAAGTTTCTAAATTAAATTTATTTGTATTTAAAGTATTCATCTTGAATAAAAAGATAACATAAAAAAGAATTCACCCAAACAATATTAAGGAATATTCATAGGCTACACTACTACTTATATGTATTATAGAGTTTATAAAAAAATTCTTGTACTGTTGAAGAAATAGTACATGTTAAATTTAATGAACTTGATCCATTTGTTTTTAAACAACTCCAACCTATATCATTGGATGTATTTTAAAAAATTATTATCAACCTTTGATGGATGATTCTTCTAAGAAGGGAAATACTAAAGAAAATGTTCCTGATATATTTAATGTAGACTTATTTTTACCTTATGTTGATGAACAAGTTTTATGAAACCCAAATCAGTTGTTTCTTAAGAATTATCCCAGTGGTAGTATCATTGGTGATGTAAGGCAACCTTTATGTAGTAGGAGTTTTTTTATGAAATGATGTGGAATATATAGCATTGGTTACCAAATTTGAACATAAAATCACTGATTAATCTTTAGGTGATAATGTTTAGATAAAAACTATAAAATATGAAATAAATGAATTAGAAAAGAACAATGCTTGGACCTTGGTTGAATGAAATAATAAAACATCCATAGTTGGAGAAAAGTGGATCATTATAAATAAATGTGATTAAAATGGAATAATTTTATGAAATAAAGCTTGATTAATTTCTAAAGGCATTAATCAACAAGAAGAAATAGAATATGAAAAAAACTACACTCTAGTAGAAAGACTTAAATATATTCGAATTCTCTAAGGCATTTATGTACTCATAATTTTAAAACTTTTTCAAATGGATGTGAAGTGTTCTCTCATTAACAGAAACGTATAAGAGAAAATTTATGTTGATCAACCTTCAGATTTGGAAGACACAAAACATATAGAATATTTTTTCAGTCTACCCAAAACATTATATGGACTAAAAGAATCCCCTAGATCATTGTATGATATAATTACAATAGTTTTGTTACCAAAAAATTGTGATAAGGTGACGGATGATCCAACACATTTTATAATGAAAATTTTAAAAAAATGTATTGATTTTAAAATTTATGTTGATGAAATTATATTCTGATTATCTCGACAATCCTTAATTGAATTATTTTCAAATCACATGAAATCTGAGTTTGAAATGAAAATGATGGGTGAGTTTACAATGTTCCGTGGTTTTCAAATTTATCAATAACCAGAAGGAAAATAATATATCTTAACATAAGTGTATAAAATATATTCTTCTGAAATAAGTATATGAGAACAATAAATGTATAATTACTCCAATCGGTACCTCAAATTTTCTTGATCTAGATGACATTGGGAAAACCACTACATAAAACATATTTTATAGTTATGATATAATGCTTATTATTCTTAAAAATTAATCATCTAGACATAATGTTATCAGAATGATTATGTTACAGATATAAATATAATACAATGGAATCTCAATTAAATTTCATGAAAATATTTTTTGACTACATAAATAGATCCATGGATTTATGAATTTTCAATCTGTCAAAAAAGCATATTATTTTAAAACCATTTTTTGGATGCTGATTCGAGAGGGTGTAGAATTTATAGGAAAAGTACATCTGGAACATGTAATTTCAAAGTAGATTCTGTAGTTTCATGGTATTTCAAGAAGAAACACTCATTAGCACGTTCCACTCTTTAATCTGAATATGTAGAATCCAAATGTTGTTGTACTCAAGTATTCTAGATTCAACACACACTCATAGACTATGAATGTGTTATACCAAAACAAAAATATTGTGTGATAATATTAGTTCCATTTCACAATGAAAAAACCCTACAAATCACTCTTGTGTAATGAAAAAATACATTAGGAATCACTTTATTAGGAATCACACACTTTAAAAAAAATCATTCGTCAATTTATCAAAATGCAAGACCAAAGTTTTGAAATTTGAAGAAAAATAATTATCCTCTTATAATTTTAAATACATTAATTTTTTTTGAAAAGATAACTGTAAGGTAATCATACATATTTACATTTTCATGAAACCTATCTCCATACAATAAGATACTTATTTTCATAGGGGGAGTACATATTAGAACCCTTTTATATTTTCTTAATAAATATTTTGAAACTAAAAAAATTCTTAATAAACATTTCATAACTTATATGTTTACCTTTCCTTAATAAAAATTTCCAGAATCTAATATCATCGAGGAAGAAAATTATGAATATTGATAATTTTTTATGAGTAATCTGGATGGAATGTTCCCATTTCTAAATATTCCTAATTAATTTTTTTACATGTTGGTATTTCTATATTTTTATAATAAAACATTATAATATTCACAATATTTAAATATGATTTTTTCTTAAAACCTCCAAATACTGAATCTTACAAGAACCTTCTCTGGAATTCCTCTAAAATATCAGATTAGATCAAGCTAATATTCACAATTTGATTGATTCTGATATTTTTACCATCACCACCAAACATATATAAAGGACCCATATATTTGCATCCCACGTCAGATGTTTCAGTTTTTTATCACTGAAACATTATTACCCTTCATTCCTCCCATACGGTTTTCTTCTTTTCATTAACATTATAATGTCTCTTAATGTTTTTTCATGAAATATGATGGCCTGAAACAAGGAACTCAAGGAGTTATTAATTTAAAGAGATGGGTTTTTCGCTCCAAATTTCATTGTTATATATGATTCCCTGATCCCAAAAATCACAAGGAAGAAAGGATGGGAAATTTATTTTGTTTCCAAAAATGAAGAATCAAGATCTGGTTTATCCTGACCTCCTTATATAATTCTATGATATAGTATGTTTTTATGAACAAGGAGGAACATATATTTTTTGTTTCGAAACCTTTGGAAATACTAATTAATTATCATTCAACAATGCTGTAATAATTCATGATATACCTTATGGAGGAGAGGCTATCGTTTCTTCTGACAGTTTTCCAGAAATGGAAGGATCCTTTGAGAAGTTTAAGGCAATTTATTACCTTATACATAAGTTAGTTAATTCTTAAAATATATATCATCATTCAAAAAATCCTACGTTGTTAGCACTATGGATTCCAGGTTTTATCATTCCGAGAACGAGAGACAAGGATTCCCTTATGAAATGTGATATCATCATGATGGATTTCTTTGTAGTTCTATAGAAGATAAACCAAATCAAATACACTATCTTGACCATCATAAATATCAATAATGGAACCGTAATGTATCATACTATAATGTTTCCAACAATATTTTCAAGGATTATTATCCTTTACATAGAATCATTCAAAATTCCATGTTGTCCAAAACCCATAATTTCCATGATTATGTTGTTAAGTTTTGACACTTTCAGAAGAATTATGATTGGATTTAGTATTAGGATATGAATGTTCTTTTAAAATGTTGATGATGATATTAAATCTATAAGTAATAAAGACACAACTATATAACACTCATATAAAGGAAAAGTAAAAGAACTGGAAACTCATCTAACTGGACCCATTCATGAATATCAATCATCACACACAAATTCTATGAAATAAATTGTTTTTTTGTTGAATTAGTAGCTTAATAGACGGATTAAATGATAAATTAAGAGGGATATGTTGTTTTCGGGTTATACCATGCTAAAGAAATGTTCTTGGAGATTCATATATCTGATAATCTTGAGAAGCGAGTAAAAGAAAAGAAGATGAAAATGAAATTTCAATAAGAAACGATTGTTAAAGATTTACTTAGAGATGCAGATAAGGTATGAACAAAATTTTATGTTCCTGAATCCATCATACAAGAATATTCTCAAATTGAATCACGGATTGCATATAAGAAAATGATATTTTAAATTCCACAACCTATTATTGAAGAATAATTAGTGTATCATGAAGAATAAATATAATAATATTAAGAGGAAGATGAAAGTGATGATATAATACAAATGGTGGAAGAATACCTAAAAAAGTAATGTATCTCTGAAATGTTTTCTATGAGAACATCCCAACATTAATAAACCAACATAATCTCAAAATAAATGGTGATGATCCAGATGAATTTGACAACCCATCATATGATGAATGTAGTAATCATGATTTTATTTGTCCTGATGATGTTATGGATGATATTGACAATGTTGTTGAATTTGTTTTCTAATGATATTGATAAAATTATTCATATTTTATAATGTGAGCATGAGACACCAGAAATTGGGAATTAAATCTCTAAATATGAGAAAGGAAAGAAAGTGGTTATTGATTCTCCTAAGAAAGCTATAGTTGTAAAATAAACTAAAGATGTTGTTGTAAAATGTAATAAAAAATAATATTATAAGGATAGACATACCTCACCAGAAAAGGAATCTACATTCGAATATTCATCTTTATGGGAAAATATTTTTGTTTTCATTCCTTGATGAAGCTAGTGAATTCCAATCTGTATTTCTATGTATTGACTCTAGATGGTAGATACTCAAAAAAGTAATCAATTTGAAGTCAGTTTCAGCAGTCATTCTCATCGAAATGGTTTTAATACTTTAATCCAATTTTAAGAATTCTATATTTGGTTATGATTATCATATAAGATATTAAAAAGGAAAAACCTAGTTGTCTAGGTTAGTGATTAATGATCATAAAATCATAGATGATTTCAGTGATTTACTTAAGGATTTTTTTGACATGTCAGATGAAAAGCTCAAAAAAAATTCAATAAGTTTCTCAAGATAGCTGAAGTAAGAACAATCAAGTCATATTCAAGAGGATAAATACCTAAATGGAAATCTTAATTTAGTTACTCTATATATAAAATGGGATGGAGAACTCAGGGTAGATATGGTATAAAATTTCAATGATCAGGAAGAGGTGATAAGGACTTAAGGATAAATTCTTATGTCTCCATAAGAATGAATCAATGTTCATGAAAAGAAAAATCATTATAAGGAATTGTTACTGAAGAAATTCATGTAATTTCACAAAGAGCTAATGATTTTTAAAGGAACAGTGAGATATTTAATGTTAATTGGGAAGAATATGTTTGAATGTTTTTTCTCCTTTACAGTAATATTTTATTCTACTTTTCCATTGTAACAAATTTTTTCTTCATAATAAAATCCGGTTATCTCTCCATTATTTTTCCTTGTATATTCCTATCATTTCAGGTACAATTTTTTTAATTCCTCCATTACTTTTTGAAAATCACTAAGGGGGATAAAAGAACAATAAAAAATAATGTCAAGAAAGAATATATCAAATTAAGGGGATATTACATAAAGAACATATTATTAAGAAAGAAGAAGTAACTTCTCAATGAATGACAAAAATACGATCTTTAGGGATTTCAAATCCTAAGGTGGAGTTTATCAAATTCACTATGGGTCATAAAGAATGTAAATGGAGATATTTATTTCTTTTAATTTTCCAAAAGTGAAAATATAATTCCTTTTATTGTTTTATGAATAGTATTTTCTTCTTTTCAAAATTGGGAGGATTTTTTAGTCAATAAGTTCCCTTATGAATTTTCTCTTTCTTTCATTTTTGAAAATCATAGACACATTTTCAGAAGGAAATTTTTCTTTCTCTATAAAATACTTTCTTATTAAAATTTATATTCTCTCAAAATGGTTTGGACATGACCTTTGGTTTTCAACATCTTATATACTTGTTTCACAAACTATATCTAACCATATTTTGGATACATCATAAATCAGATCCTTACCTATTTTATCACGTTACAGTTCCATAAACTTTAATTTCCAAAGAATTGTGATTCTGAATTCTCTACAATTAGACTCCCTATTTTCTTGAAATCCGACACCGAATTCATCATAATTAAGAATCCTAATTATTTTGAAACAATACATTGAATTATTTTAAATTCTAAAATCATCATAATTCAGACTCAGATTATCAATGACATCAATATCTTATTATTCATATTCCTTTACTCTATTTCCAGATTCCTTCATATTACAGTTAATATCATTTCTTACAGTTACCCATTTTCCTTAAATTAACGTTTTATGTTATCCAATATTAATCATGTTTATGTTTCCTAGTCTTCTTAATGTTTCATAAGAATATTTATTTTTCATACACTTCGTTATGTTTTTGATGTTTTGATACAAGAAATAATTTTGTGCAATCTGTTTTTAACTAACTTTTGGCTATGTGACGTGTATAGGTCCCTAAAAAATTTAATTGAAAATATTTCCATTGGAGGAGGAGCCAACCATTTGGATTTTTCACATATAAATACCCATCAATTAGATAATTTGAAATCATGTTGACATAACACGTCTAGAGATTAAATGTTGTGATGTTGTTAACTAAATTATTGAGAAAGAGAGAATATTCTGTCACGTGTGAATGTTGTGAACAACTGTTTTGAGAAGTGAACATATTTTTCCATCTTCCTAGTTCTATTCTCATTTTCAAGATCAATCAACATATTCTAATGATAGGATTATAGAGGTTCTAACAACCAAAATGTTCTAGGGATTGTAGGGATAACAGGAGAAACTCCAAACACTTATCGAGGGATTTCTGGATAAGAATAAATTATGGTTGGAATTATAAATAAAGTAACCATTATCCATGGTTTTTGTTTAAATATCTATTGGGTTTAAATGTTTTCCTATACTTTTTTACATGTATTTCTTACAATTTTAAATTCTTAATCATTTTGTTATTGAAAAATGATTAACAGTCTTATACATTATTATACTTTTATTCTATGATAAATAAGATTCTATAAACATTAAGGTATAATCTTCCTCAATGTATACTAGTATTATTTTTCCTTTTCGAATTCATATTATTAGATCCTATGAAAGATATATTCTTATTTAATAACTATAGTGGGTATCTGAATGTATCTTGTTTATCTTTTTTAAACATATATTACTTTTTAGGATTAAAAGGAAATGTTTTTAAACCAACAATCTCCCTACCTACTGTAATTGAGCATATACATATATATTTAGATTGTCTAAAAACATCACCAGATTCTTAACCTAAACTTTCAAAAAATATGATAACCTTTAAATCCTTCTAAAAGATGAAAATACAAAAATATAGAAAAAGAATCAAAAAATATGATCAATATCTAACAATGATATATAATAAGGTATATCTAGTTGGTCACATTCCAAACATGTGAATGCCTTAATATTGTATTCCTTTGAAACATGATAATAACATGAATTACAAAATAACCTTATTGAAAACATAAATTCTGTCAAAATCAACTCTATCCACACACCAAAAATACAATAAAGTCAATATACACAAATCATGATATCATTTTGTCTTTATATCATTCATGAATTCATTAAAACTATCAAACATATCATTATATCTATATCTCACATTATGCACTTATCATGTGATTTCCAAAAATATTTGAGCCACATTTCATGGTTACTGGTACAATATACTTATGGAAAACCACAATGGACTAATTCATAGATACTATAATATTCTATAATAGTATTAAATAGATTACAAAAACTCTATTTTTGAATCTAATAACATAAATAATTAATCATTCCACCACTTCCTTTACATACTCAACATATCCCATAGTTATGTCATGTTATTTTCTTTTTTCATTGTCCTTGAAAGGTTGTTGAAGTTTATAATCATACATAACCCTTTTATTAGGGCATCGGTTTTCATAATTTACCCTTTCATTTAACTTGTTGCAATAAAGTGAGGGTTTTGTGTTCTCTGTAGTCTTTTCTCTATTCACATTATTAACAACCTTTTTCCCATTACTTTCAAAATCTAGTACTGGATGAATTATCTTATAGATAAAAATATTTATGATCCACTTTATGTAATCTCTACCATGCTTCTTTCCACATATTGATCATAAATAAAAATTCATCTTTTTTTAACCAATGCTTTGATATTTTCCCTACAACTCTATCTTTTGTTTCTTATCAAAAACCAATAGATTGTTATGTAAAACCAACTTTTATTTCTACCTTGATAGAACAGTGTACTATCTCTTCATAGCTACTAATGTCTCCTATAGATAATACACTTTGAAGACAACAATTAAATTCACTGAAAAATCGATCAACTATATATTCAGGATGGATGATATAGCAAGAATCATACCTTCCAAGAATTGAAATATTTTCCTCATATATACCAACAAATTCATCATACCTTGGCATAGGCTAAATAAAAACCTTTTCCAACATTGTTTGAAGAATATGAGGAATATACTTATTGAAAAATATGTTCTTAAACTCATCCCATTCTATAGATTCAATTTCATCTTGCTGCCTTGTATTCTTGATTACAGTTTTCCCCTGATATGCTTTTCCTTATAAACACCAAAAAACCAAAATGAATTTTTCATATTATGAACAAAAAGGACGGAAAATATATTTTAAATTCTCCTGATATATCTTTCATCAATAACTGGGTCAGATGACTTACTGAATGAATTTGAACATTTCCTCATGAAGGACTCACCAAAATGTTGTTCCCTTCTTTACTCATTTTGAAGTCTATAATGATTCATAGACTGTGTAAATATATATATAAATTTTTTTCATTCCATCATCCTTAAAATTTGTTTTTTTAAGAGGAAAATTCTTTCATTTCCCATTATATTGATCCTTAACAAGGTTCCTTTAGGTGTCTAACCATTTTCTAAAATCCAAAAATAATATTGTGAGAGGGAAAAAACATTCTAGGAAAAAACATAATCAAGGGGGAGTACTATCTATCCCTAACATATTATGATGGATTATAGGTTATTCATTATAGTTAATATAATTAATGTAATATAACATATTATTAGTCTTACAATTAGGGATATCCCTTGACTTACCTTAGATATATATATAGGGATTTCACTAACATTTTCGCATCATAATTTCTAATGGGTAACTAATACTTTTCTCTAATACCATCTCTAATGTCCCAAGCCTGATGAACATGGAAATTATATTATTATTTGGAATACTTAATACATGGAACAAATAGTTTAACAAATAACCTATTAGTTTAGTGCCATTGGAAACTAGAAAAGATAAACAACTGGTTCATAAAACATATACATCATCTCATACTTTATCCTACATAACTAGAACCTCTTTTTGACACAAAGTACATAATACCATTTGTCAATTCCCTGGGGAAATGAAAAAATAAAATGGGAGGGATGAAATTATCAATAAGGGTAAACATTTGGAATATCAAACAAAATATAAACACAAGAATGTAAAAACAAGAACTTATATTTTGAATATCATAATTGTGTGTCATGAAAGAAACCATGGTAGTTCCTAATGCAGAAATCATAATGGAATCATTAACCGTGAGAAAATATCATTGGAAAAAACATGGAATTGTGGAAATAAAATACGAATATATTATGATTTCCATAGTATCCAAGGATTTTCTGCTGAGACCGTCATACTGGAAAAAATTCATTACTAAATCGGGCTTACTTTCCGTTGCATCCATGTATTACAGAACCATATTTACATGACATTCTATCCCTGTATGACTGAAAAAAATAGTTTTCAATCCATTCATGTCAATATCATTACATATAAATCATTACCCAATTAATTAGATGGAGATATAGGTCCCACCCATCTCATAATATAATCATTCGTACATGTGCTACAAAAACATAAACCATTCATCATAGCATAACCCAAGGAACAAAAAGAAATGGGTTTCATAAACATCATTCCATAATGATCCATATAAAATAAATAGAGTTTATAAAACTAATTCGATCATAAACATAATCAAATAAATTTAATTATATTTATATAATCATAACCCTATTTCAACCTATATGGAAAATAATTTTGATAAGACACTTGAACGTAATTTTTTAGGAAAATATACATTATTCTTCCAAAGTCTTTTAATCTTCGTAAAATGCCTCAAAATTTTAAAAGAAAATATTTATAATTGAAAAGAAATGTGAATTCATGTGGAGTATGATTCATGGAAGAATGTTGTTTTGAAGATTTAATAATCCATTCTTTCCGTATATGTTAAAAAATAATCAATCTCGAACTCTGGGAGGAAAATTCAAAATTTACCTCGTATTGAAAACGAAAGAATGATTCATTCTATATCATTTAATATGAAATCGCCAATGGGTAAATTTTAGGTTAAATAATATTAGATTAATATAAGTAATATTATATGTTTAGGAGATGTGGACATGGATGATAAATACACCCTAGTAAATTCTTATATATAAACAATCTCTTATAACATTGATATCGTAAAATTATATCTTACCTTAGGCCTGATTTCTACCGTTTGTGTATGAAACTCGCATATAGTGGGTTTTAAAAAAATTTAATCATTTAAAAAAACCATAATAATAATTATGTTATCATTTAATATTCACTTCTGACTATTTATTAACCATTTATTTATCAAATCCATGTTAAAGTAAAGATTTGTTTAATAATCGTTTTATTTATTGTTAAGGTTTTTTCATGTTTTTCTAGATCATATTATTTAGATTTCCATTTAATAACATACAAAATTTAAAACATGATTTATATATCATAAATATTTAGTATGTAAATATACATTATAGATCGGTATATGAAATAGAATACACTATTCAGGGATACAGTTGGCCATATGTACACATGAACATTGTTTCTGTTTTCTAAATGAATTGAATGGAAGAAAGTACATGAAATATGTAAATATACATGGCTCCAGTTGTATTTTTATTTCATATAAATAATAATTATTTATTATATATACTTTTTAATCATTCTTGAATGGTTAACGCGGGGAATGGATCTCATCACCTTATGGATACGGTAAGCTAAATATACGCATGATGGAGGATATCATTCCATTTGTGTTTAAATGGTATAGAATTGGACGATGTATTAATTGTAGGAAATTATTTTAATATCATATTGATTACTTCAGTCATTTAAATTCATCATTATAAGTGTAAAAATAATTAATATGTGAAAAAAAGTTTGCACTGCGGTGTGGAGGTAGTAAAACGTATGTACACACACATAATGATTTTGATTTTCATAGTATGGGTAAAAGAAAGAGTATGATTGTACCATAATCATAAAAACATATCACTGTACATTATATAATAGAGTTATTATTTTAGTATGGTAACAACTAAGTAAGAGTAATTATAATAATAAAATAATTTTGAAAGAAGGGATAAAACGTTTACCTCTTCTTCAGGTGTCTCTTTTTAATTTGAAAAAATGGTCTCATTATGTTTGGATTCTAACAAAATGGTGGAATTTAAGATGAATTTAAAAAAATTTGTAGGATATATGGGAAAGTTTTGGTGGATCCAAAGGTCTTTTTAGAGTATAATAAAAGAGAAATAGAATGTTCCTTCTGTAGGAGATGTGAGGGGATCATTAGGAAGGTCATGAAATATTAATTTATTATACATTTATTATCATGTTCCAATGGATCCAACATGATTAATATAGGGGATAAGATTATTAATGGTAAAAATACTCTCATCTGATAGGTTTTAGAAATTTTTAGGACCCAAAATTAACTTTATCTTTTAGCTTTAACCCTTACAAAAAAACACTAACTCTTACAATGACTTCTTGTATTTTCATACTATATAGTTTCTAGAGATATTATAAAATCCCAAGAGATCCCAGAGTAGTTTATATTTGAGTTTTCTAACATTATAGATGTCATTAGGATGATTCTTTGATATTTGGAAAATTTTTATCATTTAATAAAATAGTATTTGTTTTAAAATCTCATTTACGTCAATTCTCACACTATTTAGTAATTGTTTTTTAAGTTATAAAAACATGATTACATCGAACGAAAGGAAGTAACTCATCCCTCAAAAGACATTTACATCCAAAAAAATTGCGGACGACATCAAAATCTTCAAATTACATTTGGTTTAATATATATAATATCATTTATTTTTATATTTCATTAATAACATAATTACAACAACCACATTGTGTCATAAGTATATTTATATATATATTTTCTACAAATACTATATAAAATATTCTTCTATAAGAAATAATTTTATATTTCTAATGACAATTTATAGTCAAATAGATCAATTATATAACAAAACATTAAAATATTTATTGTAAAAAGATACATGTTTATGTTATATTTCTCATTACATTAAATTATTTATTATATCATGTCATATTAACACCTAAATGGTTGTAAAATGTAAAAAATTATCCATAAGGGTTTTTTTGGTTTCTTTTGAATCTTCCAATAATATAATGGCATGTGTTAGGGAAGATATATATTATTATAATATTATTTTTTCCTATATTTACCAAATTTACCCATTAACTTTCGTAAATAAAAATAATTACAAAAGTTAGTCTTTAGAATTTTTAATTGTAAAAGGGATCTATTTACATTATTTGGACTGCTTGATTTTAAATATGGATTCCATTTTTATAAATTTAATTCACGGATTTTTCAAATATTAATTTAATATTAATTTTCATATTAAAAACTAGAAAGTGGGTTTTTAAGAATTATAAACTATTAAAAGATTGACATATATTTATGTTCAATTAAAATGTAATGTTACATAAAATGACCAAAATAATATTAAATTATAAAAAATAATACAATTACACTTTAAAAACAATTAATATGAACATCTATCATTGAAAATAAATTAGAAAAAAGGTATTTTTGAAATAAAATGCTGTAATTTTCACTATTCAATTAAATATTAATTTATTTAGAAAAATCCAAAAATTTCATCCATGTCAAATTTGGATATCTCACTTCTAAAAACAATTAATCATATATAACCTAAAATATTATCAAAAACAATACTTAATATGGGTTCTCCATTTAAAAGCCATTAAAATATATTTTTTGAAAAATAATTCTTTTACAAATAAATGAATTTTTTCTTATTTCATACCAATATAACATATAAGAAGAATTTGAAATAATTAATTTAATATATTACATATATATATATATATCAGATTAAATTCATAAATTGTGATTTTATTATTTTATAGACTCACTTATATTCATTTAAATAGTTTATATAATAGAATTAAATTAAATTATTACCTAGATTTATAATGAGTAGGTTATAATATTTTAGTTATCACTTATACTCAGTCATGAATGAAAATAATTCTATAAAAATAACATGAAATTGTTTGTAACATTATCCAAGAATAGTGTAGTGTATACAACAAGCTAATACAGTGTTGTGTATAGCACAAGCTAATCTTGGTGTAGCATACAACACAGTATATCAATTAAATTAAGAGAATATATCTCATAAAATCATGTGGTGTTACATTCAATTCCACATAGAAAATATATTACTATTAATTTAAAATTTATATGTGATGTGATTTGCATTCTCAAGGAACATGTAGAAATTAATTGTTTACCCATGGGAAGGGGATTGCAGGACCACCTTCTTGGATATCATGTAGTATGTTCATCACCCTCCGGTTATAAATGCATCAGTATTAGGAAGGGCTTTTTCCCTTTATGTGACCACCACTATAATGTCCCTCAATGAAAATATATCAATGAAAAATAATGAGGGAAGATAAAATAGACTATACAATCCCAAACCCATGCTCCTCGACATGGAGACCAGATACTCCCCCACTATGAATAGTTTCCATATGATATTTTTATACCTCCATATGTTGTGACTTTATTTTTAGACTCTTGAGATATATCTATTTCCGTAATTAGACCATATAAATTATATAATATATTTCCCCATGTAGAGGAGACAACTAGAACATTGGGTAGTGATCCTCTCGAAATTCTACATCTGGATTATCCACTTTATCCCATCAAAGTACTGGAATTGGTAGATTTCATTGCCGCACATTTAGACTGTGAAGGACTTTCCAAGAAAATTGTATGTCTATAATATGATATTTTATAAATTGATCAGGTTATACTATGTTTGAAGATGTACTCTATGTTTCCTCATTCACTCATATTGGTTGAAGACTCAATAGACCCAAGATTAATATGGTAGGTCTGGGAATTGTTTTCCTCACCCCAACATTTTCCATCAATCCATACTCAATCTAATTATCTGAATGATGTTTTGATAATGATAAAGAGTACAATACCCATATTACATTCCTTATGTTTATCCTCTTGATTGATTTCACATTTTCACATTTTAAGAGGGACTACGTACTAGAAATCATGCTAATAATGTGTCAATAAGTCATCATGAAGAATGTGATAGTTCCCTTGATTGAAATAACTTCCAATGGAAGTCCTAGATTCCTTATCAGCTGAGTGTGACCCATGTCCCTCGGATGTATATTGGTTCAGTTTATGTTCTATAAGGGATAGTCAAACCTATTATAGTTCCCAAATAGGATGGGAATGTTATTCATGTGTTACATCAGAGGTTATTCTTCCCCTCCTACATAGATGATAGAAATCTAATGTTATTTCAACTAGATACTGGTGTTTATATTGCAATACCATCATATCCTTATGTAGTTTTGGAGTTGACTGATTGGATAACCCACTCCATAATGTTTTTCCAGCATGGTATTCATCCACCAAACCAAGCCATGCATCATCAAATATCCTAGTGTGGAGTGTATTTTACAATAAAAAGTTGGTCTAGAATTGGGAATGCCAAAAAAATGAATTTTTTCAATGGAATTATCATCAATTTATTCCATATAAATTAAATATATATGTTTATACAAGAGGATCATTTATGATCTTATGGAACCTATCATGTAGGACAAAAGCAATCCTAATAAAATCATGGGTTAGTCAACATCTTCTGCACGATAGTTCATGAATGTTTTTATTTCTCCATGTGGTTTCAAGAATGGTAGATCCATGCTATCATCATTAATAGACCAGAAAATATCATCCATACTACCATATACTCTTTACCCTTCTTATTATATGAAATCAACATTGTGGGTTCATACCCACCAATGAGATCTCAAATGTGAATGTTTATTTTGTCTAATAAATACGTCATTTAAAAATTAAAATATGTGTTCTTAATTTGCGGAATTCAATAATTGGTCGTCGACCGAGTTTCTGATATCACACATCATATATCATTTTTGAGTTCATTAAATTACTCTCACAAATAAAAATACCAATTTCATGTATATCGTGATGAATAAATTATACAATAAATTTATATTTCAATATAAACATACTTATCACTACCATAAATAAAAATAGAATTATTGATTCATTAAAAAGAACCCTCCCTAAAATCCTGGAAAAAATGTTAATCGAGAAAAAATATATTTAGTAAAACAGGAAACCCAAATTCCTCTTAGTATATAATATGGAAAATAAAAAATTGAACATAGTGATCCCATACTAACTTGTGTAAGGAAAATAGACAGTAAAACCCATGATTATTATGTTATTGTCTCTTTGATTGTTGGTTTTTTTCTAGAAAATTAGAGATAGAATGAAATAATTCAATAAAGCTGAGTTGGAGAACTTTTAGGAAAATGGGCCTCATGACTTAAATAACATTGATGGACACCATATTTCAATACTCATAAATATCAGTTTAAATGTTTTCCACTTCACTTTTTTTATTGGTGACATGGTATTGGATCTCTAAAATTCAATCATACCAAGAATAAATAGGCATAATTTAGATCCCAAACTGGAATGAACATACATTATACATATAGTATACTCAAATAGAGAAAACTTCTCAGTCATCATTGTTTTAGAATACATTACACCCCTCAACATTGACATGATTCTCAAGAATTACCACATAAAAAACATTTTTGTCAATACATTGTTGACCTAAATTATTAGTATATGGTTTTGAATCTATAACTATAATGTTAGAGTCACAGTCCATGAAGTAAAACTATAATAAATTTTAAACCCTTATAGTCCATATGAATGACCCTAGACTAGTAACATCCATCATACATGTTTTGGTAATTTAAAATACATCTACTAATGTCCCCAGTGCACGATGTTAAATTGTGCTCTTACCTTATGCAGTGAACATATCCTGACTCATGCTCCAAACATGTGATCAATATAAAATCATCATCATATGATGATTTCATAAAATAGCCTTAATTAATTTTATAATAATTCGATGTGTAATGAATTCCATGGAATGCATAAATTCCCTCACTATATATGATTTTCACCACATCTGGTGTCAATTTCATACATAGATTCCCTCAAACACAATGTGTTGCTTGATTTCTTTTTCATGGGATACATAGTGAAACATATATCCTCTCTCATCATGTCCATCCAAAAACACAACACATTTTCACCAAGGCCCCATTAGGGTTCCAAAATTTAGATTCTTAAACTATATATAGTTTGCGTAAAGGTATTTATATGGTATGTGGCCTGAAATCAAACATTTATCAGAAGGAGGTTTAAATTATTCATTCTATATAGATCCCCTTAGTAAAAAATTATCCCTAGTCCGTGAATCATGACATTATACTATTTCCAAATTCCATGGTCCAATCCCTACAAAATCAATATCGGTGAAATTCACTTAAGGGTAAAATTATTGTGTTTATAGCCTCTTTAGTTCCATTTATGTACATTTTGTTACCTTTTATTCCACCTAAACATCTTTAATATAACTATTACTAGTCAATGATCTATAAAATTAAACTAAGTGTCCTAGTAAAAATATTTTGACTTCATACAATGTGAAACAACCAATTATTCTCATAGTTTTCCTCAACCCCAAACATTCATCATTCATATGCCCCAACCTATTTTCAAAACTACATCTTTTGTGATTCATATTCTCATGCGATATATAGAGATTCCAATACCCCCAATATTTGTGACCAAAAAAAATTTCCCCATAAAACACCCATTACAAATGGAACTGTTACCCCAAAATTATCTTATCAGCCTCCTCTTTGGGTATTATCCCAAATCGTAATCCTTCGACCATTATCAGGATGTGATTCTTTAATGAACCATCAAGTGGATGAAAATAATGGGAATTTAAATGGAAAATCCGAGCAAAAATCCTCAGAATATGTTGATAAAATGTGGTCTAACCCCATATAATTTTTTTATTGCTAATACTATAATATGAGATGATTCAATATAGTCACTTGAGATAACATCCCCATCCATTATCAGTCTCTAACTATACAACATTCCATAAATATGTGTTGATTTAATATAATTCTCAACGGATAAATAGCAATTCCCGGATTTCATATCTTGGGTCAATCCCTCTTGGTAGACACATTAATAGGCCATTCCTTCCCCAAATCACAAAATCAAACTATGAACATTTGATTGACTTTTTTGGAAGAGGTTTTCTTGGCCCATCATTTTATATTGGGTTATCACTCTTCGAGATAATATATACTCATTAGTAAACTCATAGTCTTTTGGTAGAAGCTACTTGACTACAAACAATTAATTTCCCTATTGGTCTAAGCTCTATGACCTTAAACTATCCATATCCATATGTAATGTTTCATGACATTTAATAAATTTTTTAAATCATACAACACATAATGTAAAATAGTATCCCTATAATGTACAAAACTGGGATTCCCCTTACAATATGTATCATTGATAAAAATATCCATTACCACATACAAAATAGGGCATCATCATATAAAAAATCATCTAATGACCAAATAACATTATCCCTTAAAAAATAGATTCCTAATATGATAAGTATAGATTTACCATAATCCCTTACCCAATACAATACAAGTGTCCTTCATATGATACATATAGGATGACTACAAATCCTCACCCTATAAAAAATTAGGATACATCATATGATAAAATGATTGATGAAAACCATTTTCCCTTATAAAAATAGGAATTTATATATAATAGATATGGGATGAGTGAAAACCATTTACAATATACAAAACCAAGAAACCTTATCATATCATATGATCCATTGTCCTTTCCCTAGAGGATGGAACACTTCCATTGTCAGTATCATACCACAACACATTCTTATAACTACATTTATAATGATACCCATTCTAATGGTATATCTAGTGACACCCTAATATCCCATTCTGGGTTCAACCAAACCTGAAACTAAAATCAGGTTCATTCCTTTGTGGGAAAGGTTTTATTATCCCCTAATATCATTCTCTTTTTCTCTATGTGTTTTCCAAGATATTGAAAAATTACCATCTTTATGATTTAAATGGGATCCATAAAGGCATTGGTTCATTGCCTCAATGTCTCACCTACTTTCCGCAGATCATAACTAGAGGGATCATTATTAATAAAATTCTCCTATTATTTAGACTATGTCAAATATGGATTCCACATTTAATATCCCTATGAAAAACTAATAGAGGTATATAACCAATGTTTCGAAAAAAGTAAATATTTGGTCCCCTATTATCGGACATTCTTCTTTTATTATCATTTTATTGAATTCCAGGTCCTCTATTGCAAGATTTTTCTATCACTTTCTATAGTCACAGTGTTCTCCCCAATAAGAAATATGAACTCCATACTAGGATTTCTTTCTTATATCATTCATGTCTCACATGGTCCTGGATTCTAGATGATATTAAACTCAAAGAGGGTTTATAGATATAGGTTCCCCCTCATACTGAACTCTCTAACCTTAATCTAGAATACCAAGGTCAACCATCATGACACTAAGCTATTTTGAAATCACCCTGAAAATGTGTTGTGTGGCATCATGCCTCATTATACCCAAATCAATGTCATTTTATCACTATACAACTGAAAATTTGTCCCTTTAGGATGTTCATCATTAGTTTTTAAAACAAAAATAATAAATAATGATCCTAGTTCCATGAAGGGTGGATGTAAACATTGTCTGGGTCATATTAGGAAATTTTTTATATGGTTTTTGGACTATATAATAAAATATTCATGTTAGATAACCTCGATTTTATATCATCACCACTCTTGTGAGATGCACCCTCCTATGGTCCATGAATTATCACTTAAAAAAGTTTCCCTTATTTAGAACTATATGTCTGTAAACATGGTGGTCATGTCAATGTATGACAACCTTAAAATGTTGTGAATGTGTGTATAGGAAACTATATGTTGATCGGCTTCCTATGATAGTCCTCTGCATCAGTTTAACCCTACCATTTTACTTACATGTCCCATTTGATACACAAAAACTAGTTTACAATGAATCACAACCTAAAACTATGGAAAACACATCATATATTCATTTTATTATTATAGGGACTTATAGGACCACCATTCATATTTATTATCTATATTATGGATATATGTGGACCTTTCTAAGAGCATGGACCCTTAGGACTAGAAATAATGAAAATAATATAATTTTGAACTATCAACTAAGCTATATGAACTAAAAATGGAATTCATGATCTGACCACAAAAAAAGTATTATTTGTAACTTATTGATCTGATTAGCATCACATTAAAATGATAAAGGAAAGAGGAGTAAATGAATATCAGGTTGAAAACCCAGAATTTATATCCTAAAAAGAGTGGAACTCCTCTCATTTTGGTCAGTCCTCCAACATGGGAAAATTTAAGGGGTAAAAATCAAAGATGTTAGTGGCCATAAATTACCCATTATAGACCCCATAGAATATTGGTTGTGATTGTTGAAAATCATAGTTCAATAAAATATTGAGATGAATCTCTTGATATTTTTTCCTTGCAAATGCCACTAGGGAGTACCCACATTTTTTATCATATTACACCCTCTACCTTGGATGGGTAGTTGTTATCAACATTTGTTCCCACATATCGATCATATGATGTTATCTTATGCCAGAAAACATCCCCACCATGTGATGTTTGAAATACACTACTATAAAATGGTTCAATCTCCAAAAATCTATACCCATGGTTTTAAAAAATCACTGAAATTATGTTGTTGAAAAAATCTATAACCACTGCAATAAAAAATGTTTGTATAATATTATTTATAATAATGTTTTTCCAAAAATAGATGAAATAGAGGCATAATACTTTGTCCTACCCTAAAATCCTTATTGATGTGTCCTATTATCCCCTCACATATTATGATTCTCAACCTCCCCCCTCCCAAACTCATCCTACTCATCCCCAAATTTTTCATTCTTCCTCATATATTTATTCACTTTTTATTGTGATCATTAAGAAGTTAGATTTACCTCCCTCTTCCACTTTCTTATGACCCCACCCAAGAGATGACATGTTGTCATCTCTATTGTGATAAAAACAATTCATGGATTTTTTTAACAATGTTATTATTCGCCATCAGATTAGTGTGTCATTAATACTTCTTCTCTTCTTCCAAATATTTTTTTATCTATTCATGTGATTATACTAGAGTATTATGGCATCACATTAGTCATCGTGTTTTTAAATTTATTGAATAACAGAAATAAAATAATATTATATTAAATTCTGTTAATTAGTATTTTAATTTAATTTCATAATTTTGAAACCTCCCCTAAAAAATATTTTAAATTTATCACAAATGTCAAATTCTTTTGGTGGAATATTTTAGTGTATTTTATTTCATTTTGGTGGGAATATTATTTACATTAATAATTGGAATAAATGGTTTTTTCATTATTCATCGAGTTTTTAAATTTATGTTTTTAAAATTAATTTGTTATATCTTATTTCATGGTTATAATATTTATTGAATTTTTTATCCCTACAAAAATATTTGTATAATGATGTAAATGAAAATACTATTATAACTAAAAATATAATATTTCTTTATTTAATAAGGTTGGGACTTTGGGAATTATCTATTATATTTATAATACATTCAATGATTGTTTCATAGAATTAATTTTAATGATTTTTTCATGAATGAATGATAAAATATTAAATCTTAAAATTTAATTTTTATAATTCAAATATTTTACAATTATAAATCATTTATAATGTAATAGTATTTATACTATAAATTTGTAAGTGTAATAAAATAATTATATAAGATAAAATGGAAATGTATTCGGATCTTATATATTTTTTGAATCATAGGTTCCATTGAGGAATTTTTAGATTCAAATATATTTCATTATAAAAACATTAATAGTGTAACGCTTAGTTTCATATATTTTGATTAACTGTAAAGTATACCATAGTTCTTTCTTAATAGTGTTTCCATAGTTATTTTATTATGAATTGGGTAGTTATCCATTAATTTGTCATTAAAATTAAATTATTTAAACCCCATTTAAAAAATTACCCAAATTAATATGTTTCATCAGTGGTGAAGTAGGGGATGTGTATCTAGATGTGGTATAGAATGAGTTGATTTTTTGTTCATAATGGATATTCTCCAAATTAAATACTTATAAAATTAAATTAGAACATCATGAAAAATATACTATCATTTTTTATGAATAATATAACAATTTCCTCATTAAATAAATCCATTTCATGGAAAAATGTTATCTTAAATTATGCTTTAAAATGATAAGTCCTTCCCTATTAAGAATCCAAATTATTATTCTAGTCTCCTTATATGTTTTTTATTCCAATAGATGAACCTTGTATCTATGTCTATGATTATGAATATTTTTTTTCTTATGATATTCCTTGTTCATTTTTTGAATGTAAAAGAGTATTTAAAAATGGTCACTTACATTATGAATTGTACTCAATTTTATTTCTTATTAGTTTTAGTTAGTTTTGTATAAAATTCCATTTTTTTATTTGAACTTGTGAATCAATATAGAATTATAGTATGTGTAATATAAAGTATCATGTTTATATTTATATTATTAAGCACATAAATAGGGGTATATTTATAAGATAGATCACCAAATATGGTAGTGTATCACGCCATGCAAACATTTTTTGAAGAATGCCTTAGTAATTAGATACGATGAATCTATATGGGAAATTATCATTGTTATATGACTCTACAAAATTTAACTTTTCATAATATGTTGTTATTAAAGGTTATATAAATCAATAGACACTTTACGATTTCTTTTAACATTCAACTTCATGTATCCATCTCCTTAATTAAATTTTATTTATTTATTTCAATTTATAAATATATTTTTTTATGATATTTGGAGTGGATTATTATTTATATTAATATAATATATGGTATAATTTCCATGATATTATTATACAATGTTTTATGATTTTAGTGTTGGGTTAGGATATTTTATTATACATGATTAACTCTTTTTCATTATAATGACTATTGTATTTAATTGTATTAATGTATTGAGCAAAGTTTGGATGTCCAAAAAACAATCGTTTCATAATGACTAATGAAGTTTATTGTATTCATTAATAGTAGATTCTCATTAAATGTCTTATACATTTCCCTTTACATTATTTCAAGGAATATTGTATACCATAAACTATTTCTCTTATTCATCTATTTTCTAGATACTATAATTGAGTGATGAATTTGAATCTAAAAATGATTTTATTGAATATATAAATTATGGTTTAAATTATTTTTAAAATATAAGTTTTACTCCATATAATTGAATGGTCATAATACGAATGTCTCGTGTAGATTTGACTACAAAATGGTTTTGAAATAATTTGGATATTTTAAATATTTTTCATTTTATAATGATTCATATAATGGATGTATATATATTCCATGTTAAATTGTTTTGGTTGACCACGGTTAATTAAGTAAGTGTTTATATACCATATAATTGAATTTGGATATCAATTAAACTATTATTTATGGTATCATAATGAAGAGACAAGTTAGCCTTCTACTATTATTGAATCAAATGAATCTAGGGTTGTTGGGACATTTATATTCGACCAGTTTCAATTTTCACATCATCATAAGATAGATAGTATGATATTACACAAATTTTTTTATATTAATACCCTTGGGGAGTAGAGTGGGGATGTTGATAATGGGATAGTAAAAATTTAATGGATTCTGCCAGACTTCATTATGTCAAGATTTTACTAAATGATAGATTTATTTCTTTAATGAGGTTAGATCTTGTGAAAACATGTGTGAGATTTCTAGTAAAATTATTTATTATTTGAATAGATTTTTATGGATTTTCTCATTGATGGTGAATATATTCCCTTGAAGAATTATATGTCAAAAAATTTAATTAAGTAGCACATATTATCTAATAATAAAATTCATATTGTCCTGAATGATTTAATTTTCATTCATTGATATTTAATATACCATAATAAATATAAATAATGTGGTTCATATCGATGGAAGAGAAATTCATATGGGACACCTTCTCATGTTCCACAAAACGCCACATGGAACATTCTAATGATTCTTAGGCAATAAAATATATTTATTCCTATAGAAATATAAAATAATATGAGATGGATTGACAATAAGAGAAAATTATATATTGATGAGTTTTATTATCCTGAAAATGTATTCGAATGGTGTGATGTCATTCAAAAGATACTAATTTTGAAGGTGAATTGTATTGTGTCATGTTGGGTTTATCATGTGATTGTTTAAATCTATATGATAAGATGCCTACTAGTCATGGTAGGTGGCACATTTTTATTCATGTTTATAATATTCCTATGAATATTTGAATTGAAAACCATTATTATTATTAA
Source organism: Viscum album (assembly GCA_963277665.1). Classification (NCBI taxonomy): domain Eukaryota; kingdom Viridiplantae; phylum Streptophyta; class Magnoliopsida; order Santalales; family Viscaceae; genus Viscum; species Viscum album. The sequence continues at coordinate 836,636,806 of OY728127.1, read as the reverse complement.
GTATAAAAATATAAAGACATTCAAATCTTGTAAATGATATAAACACCCACTTCAAAAAATTACTAAGAGTATTGAAATAACTTTGAGATATGTGTTTTTTCACTTTTGATGTTTATTCAAAAAATTTATTTTAGATTCATGATTCCCTAATATAAACTATAAATGGTTTCCCCCATTTTTAAATTATTTATAGATAGATAATGTAGGGAAAACTATAATGTCATATTTCAATACATAGTACATGATTGAGCAAACATAAATATCAATTTTGTTTCTATTTTATAGGTTGTCGACAATTATTTCTAATGGATCATCATTACATAATGTATCATTTGTTTTTCATAAAAATGTTTCCATTCAAGAGACACCTTAATATTTTTCTATAAATAATGTTCTTAATGAATATAATTATTTTTGTGTTTTATTAGCGAAAGGTCATAAGAAATATAAAAAGAGGACAAATGTGGACACTGGACCCACATACAATTGAAAAAATATATTTATAATTTTTTTTAAATGTTATTCTACCAATTTGATACATTATTTTCTTGAAATAATTTATACTGAGAAAAATTTATGTAAATTTTTTCTTTAAAATCATCTAAATATCCTGAGGAGGTCCAAAGATAACTTACAAGGTCATCACGACTTTTTGGATAGAGGTGTTCGACCAGAACTATATCATGTGTGTTTTACTAAAATAATAAGGAATGTTTCTCATGGTTCTTTTTTTATGAATAACATTCAGAAAAACCAACATTTAAATTTATTAATGAATTTAAAGGTTCTTAAAAGATATTATATCAACCTATCTATATAAATCAATATAAGGGAGTTGAAACTAAAATCCAAAAAACTCATTCATATCAAATCCTTCTTCATGAATTGATTCAAATAGAAATATTTCATTTAATTTCCAATAATTTATGCGTGGTTATGAATCAATATTTCCATTTTTAAAATAAGATAATTATAAATTTATATCTACCGTTTTCTTGAATAAAATTAAATAAGTGGCATCATTTGTTTTTTTTTGACTTGGAAACATATTCCCTCCATATTTCATACCTTTTATGTTGTACTTAACAGTCCACCATCCTACTAAAACACATCATGGAGGAAAATTTTCTATGATATTTTTTATCCAAATGAATGAAATACCTGTATAATGAAATATAATTTCTAAAATAATCGTCCACCTGAGGTTTTAATTTTGAGTGGATATCTAGTTCAAAAATGCTTGGATTTTTTCCAAACATATTTTTCTAATGTGAGGATTATATGTCAACATACAATGATAAATAAATATGAGCAGTATATGGAAATTGATCCCCATTTTACATCTCTTCCCCAAATTAGAGGAATTATTAGGTTATAAACATATGCTACGTCAATCATTGAGGAGTAGGATATGATGCATTTCATATTATATTTAACAATGGTTTGGATAATGAATGTATCAGGAAAGTAATTTTTATATTCACATTTTTCTCATAATATGTCATTCCATATATTCCTTAATATTTAATTACATTTTTATATAGTAAACATTAACAAATAATTAATGGTGTTAATCTATTTTTTATTAATAAATATAGTGAAATCTAATTAAAAAGGGTATCCTATATGGTTCAAATCAAAGTTATATAAATTAATTTAATTAAAATTAAAAATATATATTCATTTAATTTAATTTATAGTATATATTTTATGAATTCATTTTACTTTTTGACTAAGTATCTCAAGAAATGTGAGCATTGGATTTTGGTCCCAATTCATTTGTTCGTAAATCAATAAATTTTTTAATTAATGGGTATAAATTATTTAAATCTTATCGATTGATTAAAATGGGAACAAAATATTATTGTGTTATGTTAAATAAGAAAACTAATAGTTGTTATAGTACATCAGATAGTATCCCTCAATATATAAATTTGTCTTATTTTATACATGTTGTGAAAAAAATGTATTACTACTCTCATGGTCAAGTAAATATGATGAAATATAAATGGTTTGATTCCTTGTTATGAAATAAAACACATATTGATGAACATGAATTAAATTTGATGAAATGGATTCATTCATGTATACCATTGAACTATTTTTTTGGAATCAATTGAAAAAAAATTTATATGAATGATCCTAGATCTGAATATGATGTAATTATAATAATAATCTGAAGAAATGTTTTTCAAAATGGTGTGGATCATATTGACAATATTCATGAACCCATTTGTGTAGATAAAAATATTTTATTTCATGACTCATTTTTTCCCATTACGAGTATTTATTTTGGAATATATGTAGTGGTATGTAATATATAGAAGAAACCATATATGTTCCTATATAATTTATTTTACCATTTCATGGTTTTCTCAGGATGGTACTAATATAATTAAATTAATTATATTTTATTTGGGAATCATATTCTAGTTTTATTATTTTTTTGTTCCATATAAATAAATTAAAAAAATTAATAAAAACATGATAAAAATGGGTTTTCTAAAAATTTATAACTTGGTTTTAAATTATAGTCTTTAAAACATGTCATTATATTGATTATGAAATCTTTGACTTCAAAATTTTATGATGAATTTTTAAAAACTATTTCTAAAAATTTTAAATTTCATTCCTATATAGTTTAAAAAATATATTGATTATTTTTTAAGGATGTAATGAATTTATAATTATTAATGGATGCATGAACTAGGCTCCCTCCTCATGTTCCATTACTGAAAATATAAAATATAATATTATTATTTTTATTAAATTTAATGTTATGTTCTTATTATATAAAAAATTATTTTAGGTTAATTTTATAGATCTAGGGGTGAATTTTCCTACCCCAATAAGTATGGGTCTTAGTGGGCCACTCATATAGCTATACAGATCACCCATCATACTTATTCCAACCATGATCCACTAGTGGATTCCCCATCTAACACACCTTTTTATCATATTCATGAACCACAATGGATTTTCCCATTCATTGCTTTATCATCATTGCATTTTTCCTCCTCTTCTCATACTATATATTGGCCACATCATGTTATTTTCTAAAAACATATAAATATCCCATGATGTAAACACATACATTGATTCTTATCCAAAAAATTCTAAACAACCTCTATTTCTTGTTAACCATCTAAAATATGATGAATTTTTTTCTACAACATCAACTCTAGTACATGAATATGACCCTATACATGTTTTGGAATTTCAACATACATAAGAAATTGTTGATTCAGGATATCCCAAGGATCCATCAGATCCTAATGAGCACCCTTAATCATATATTTTTATTTTACATGTGGAAAATTATGTCAAATAATTATTTCATGTTTCATTATGAATTAAAAAACTCTTTTTTGGTATTTAACATATTAAATGGAATCATGTAATAGGATATGTGAAAACATAGATTTTGGTAAAACATAGAATCTCCAAATGGAAATAATGATAGATTGTAATGAAGACAATTGGATTATACATAAAAATTATCGGTTGCCTTATAGTTCTATGATAACTTCTTAAATGTACAATGATCTCATTTTGGTGAAACAAATATCCTGAAGGAATATTGGTAATTATATTAAGTATAATCCAAGGGTAGAGATATGGGTATGAAAATTTGTTAAATTGATATCTATGTTATTTCTATATTTATATTAATTAACATAATAATTTTTCCATTGGTTAAACATTACGAATAGTAAATTTGTTAATGTCAGGTAGCCGGTGGATCATGTCAAGTTGTGGTGGTCATATATAAATGAGTTATATGGTGGATGGAAGAATATATTTAGATATAATTTAGTGGGTTTACCAATATTAGTTAACTATCAAAGATCACGACATCATTATGTAATTTCATAATGGAATAGTATTTAGTTTAATGGATCCTTAATGAATAAATTCATTCATTGATATTTTAATAATTTCAAATTTTATTGATATTTTCTTTTGTGTGAGTCATAATAAAAAATTAAATGACATGAAATGACATATTTTCACACTTTATGGTGCACTGTAAATCCTGAGCATGAGTTTCCATATGTATATTAATTTTTATTGAAATAATATATATATGTTCGATTTCCAAATTTAGAAAATACCCAAATACCCAATTTCCCAATTTTCCAAATGCCAAAATTCCCACTTTCCCACATAATGGGGCCATGTGGTCAGGTTGCAATGTGGAAAAATCACCAAATAAACAAATGTCATATTTTTTCTTATTTCATAATTTCCCAATTGCCCAATTTTGAAAAAGTCGAAATCACTAAATGAAAATTTAAAGTTGCATTGTGCCCATGTGGGAAAGTGTCTTAAAGGATTATTTGAAATTTTTATAGGTGTCTATTTGTCAAAATGGTCAATTTCCCAACTAACATGATCCCCAATAACACAATTTACCAAATTCCCAAATTCCCAAATGACCAATTTCCAAAATGGTGAAATTCCCAAAAGGAAAAATGGGAATATGGAAATTTTTTAAATTTACCAATTAAACAATTGAAAAAAAATCCAATATACCCAAATAAAAAAATATATACATTTCTAAATTTAATATTTTTTAAAAGGGAAAATGGAATATTGGTGAAATGGAAAATTGGCCAATTCCTAACCAGAAACCTTCTAAATATTCCAAATCTCTAATTAGTGAAATTACTAAATTTCAATGTTTCAAAATGGGAAAATTATCAAATTGATGAATTATAAATTTCCCAAATTCATTAATTAACAAATGACCAAAAATCCAAATACCCAAATTACACATGGTTAAATTGGAAAAATTCCAAATGACCAAATAACATAAAGAAAAAATGAACCTAATAATAAATTTATTAAAATATTTAAGACACCAAACCACCAAATAATTTATTACAATATGAATTCTGAAAATATAACAATAGAAAACATTACAACAACAAAATTTCTCATTATACCAATTTATCAAATGCCCAACTGGTAAAACACCCAAATGGCTATTTTGACATTTTAGTGGGAATGTGGATAACTTTCCCATTGGAAAATTGGTCAACTATAAAACATGAAAAATTTATAAATGGAAAATTATACAATTTTCCAACTACACAGTAGCCCAATTTCCATATTTCAAAATTTAAAAAATGAAAAAATGCTGAAATGGCCATATTTCCAAGTCTCCAAATGCAAAAATGACTAAATATCCAAATTTTAATGATGAAAAATCCCAAATGGCTGTGTGATATCATGTCCAAATAGACATATTTCTAAATGGAAAATTAGCCAAATGGCCAAATTACCAATTCGCGAATGGGCCGTATTTATTAATTCTCAAATGGCCATTTTGAAAAATGCTCAAAATGGATACTTGGCCAAATTCTAATATGTCCATGTGGGAATTTTTTCAAATGTAAAATTTCTAAAATGGGAAATTATAAAATTAGAAAAATTCAAAATTTATGAATTTCCTAATATGTAGAAGTTTCAAATTCATAGTTATCAAAATGGGAAAAAGTTGAATTTGTCTAAAATGAACATTAAATACGAAACAAAATCATTCCCATGATTAAATAATAATTTCTATATATTGATTATGTTATGAAAATAGTATTAAATTTATTGTTAAATTTATGTTTAAATGCTTATTCATTTTATGTATTTACTTAATAGATTAAATTTCTTATCACTCAACGATGATCAATTTTATATTATATAATAGTGTACTATTATAGTAAACTTTTCCATTTTCAGGAAGTGGAATTAGGAATCGAAGGGAGTATACCTTGACAGAAATTATATTTCTTTATTATCATGAAAATTTATGAAAGTGATATAAAATCATAGACACGAAATTGGATTTTAAATATTTTTATTGATATATAAAAACTTTATAAAATTAAAAATTTAAAAGTTGGTTTTTGTTTTCAATAGAGTTATTTGGAGGCCCCGGATAAGAAATAAGATAACCACAGCATGTTCAATGAATATTTGAGATAGGAATTATAAATGATCCACCAGGGGCTACCGATGTCGATAGAAAAAAACATCATGCCTAGAAGGTGTTGGCTCTCATTGGGAAATTCTCCTTCCGAGGATAATTTTATTTTTCATTCATGTATAGAATTGATAACCCCAATATATGATTACATAAGTTATGAAGATGAGGGTCCTAGTTTTGGATGAGCTGATGGTGCTAGTGAAGTCCATTGTGATGGTTATGGTAGTGCTGACAATGATAATGATGAAGATAATGATTCACATGATGATACTAGTTCTCTATGAATCGATGATGGTTATTATTACAAATGAAATTGTTTTGATGATGGATATATTGATCCCCCTCTATTTTATAATGTAGGTAAAGAGACATGTTTAGATGACTATGATAAATTGATGATGTGGAATGTTGATACATTTAACATTATTGTAAATGGATTTAAAACAATTATAATTTTATTTTTTAATGCCAAATATATAATTATTTTATTTTATTAATTGTGAACAACGGTTTTTAATTTATCTTTCCATTATTTTAGAGGTTATTTATATTTCTACTTCTGTCTAGTGAATGTACATATCTATAACCATTGTTCAAAAAAACATTTAAATATGTGGATTTTGTACACTCACCTATACCCACTATTTCAGAATAAATATTAATAGACAAACATCCATGGTTTCATATTAAATTTGGGTATTATGAAAAACTCATATTCTATACCAAGGATTTCTACATCAACTATGTATGTCTCCCTATAGAAAAATCATATGAATTCACAGTTCTATTAACCTTGGGTAGTGCGTATACCTACAGCCATATGGGGTATACACATAGTCTAGAATCATTGGTATAGTTTATGATCACACAATTCAATGCGCCTATCATTCCCCTTGCCTGATGTAAAATTGTGAATCATCAGATCAACTTTCCCAAGAATCTGTCATCCCACTTACGTGTTTTTTTATCAACTACAACATTCATTTTATTCGAACATCACATGGTATGTAATGTGTCTCTCCCCTCAAAATATGACTCTAATCATTGTTCAGAATGATTCACCCCCCAATGTAATCAAAACCTCGGTGGTGTAATTTTGTTAATTATTTAACTTCATTGGATCTTTTTATCAATTCATATGGACTCTTCACTTCACCCATGACTTAGAACCCCAACATTGATCATTTTCGAATGAGGTCGGAATGATGGTATGGTCCTATTCCATTCTATCTCACCTACCTTCATTGATTCATGTTAGGAAAGACTTCTGATGTCATATTGAGATAATTAACCTAATACAAACATCATCTATAGTAGAACCACATTTATCCCAATAATTTTATTGATTATAGTGGATTAAAATTTTTGAACATGGTCATCATTTTTCCTCAATTGTTACACCCCCCCATTTCTGTTCCAAATTCTATGAATCTCGATTCATGATATTAATTACCCTACTGTTTGTGATGAATTAAATTCCAATTTTGTTACCCCATTAATGCACTAGAACATAATGAGAATGGAATTGGATTATTTAGATAGTATCAAAGAAAATATATAACTCCCCCAGCTAGGAAATTCCTGTGGGTCAATAAAAAGGTTCCTAAATTTAGTGGTCATCCCTTGCTTGTAATCTCTTATAAATTTGATATAGTATATTTTCCCTTATTTACAACACCAATAATTTCACACATGAGTTAGGTATTAACTATTGTTTTTCATGTTAATTTTATTTGAAAGAAGTGAAAATTATTTTAAATCAAATGGTAATTTAAAAAAATACATTAGATATTTTGGAGGGTCATACACATATTGGAGAATCACATATAACTTAGGATAGGTCAAGACATCCATTTTATTCACCTACATAGTCTATGTTATCAATATTAGCAAGAATTTTTTGAGTAAATTATATAGGAATATCCCAATCCACCGTATCAACTACCACAACCTATGTGACTGGGAGAAAATATTTATCCTCAATTTTCATATGATCATACTCATCATGAATCTTAGAAGCTAGAGTTGCCGCATCCACATACATTCCATCATCCACTAGAAACTAATACCTCAGTTGGTGAATGATATCTACATGAGCATTGAAGAAAACCATATGTTCCAATGAAACTCCTTCTTCGAGTCAGATATCCTCTACGGTTGAATATTGAAATTGAGTTCCATTGAACTTATAGTTATTCCGTGAAACAATACAATTATTAAACTCTGAATTTGTTTAATTAATGTAATACTTCTGATATTTGGTGTGGGGGATGATATGGTCCACCCCACCAGTCCCCAAGCTCATAATACTATTGTGGATGGATCCCAACCACTTTTCAAGATGAACCAATGATGTGTGGGTGATGAAATAATGAATGTTACTCTATGTGTTACATCTAATTAATCATTCCTCAATGGAAACATATCATCAAGAATCATCAAATTCATTATTCAAAATATGCCAATATTGAGTCATGACCCCCCAAAATATGGTTGATAGGTCATCCATTGGCATTTCCTCCAACTAGAAAAACCAATCTATAATGGGTTAATATCATCACTAGAATCCACATCTTCTACAAGAACTATATCTACAATATGTGGAGCTTCATTGGTTGTCTCAAATATTATATCATCCTCAAACACCTCATTTAGTGGATCAATCATGAACAAATCCATTATGGATTCATCTCTTTATTTCACCAGTAATGGAATCTTTTTAATGAGCATGGTCACCTATTAATCGTTAATCAATTAAGTTTGTGACACAATTTTCCACTTTCACTTAGGCTTCGGCACTACAAACCACCCCATGTTGCAGTTCCCCTGAAGGTGTTTCCTGTGTAGGCACAACAATTACCTTAATTTACATTATGATATCTTACTCCGTAATTTAGGCCTTATATCCTCTATAAAAATTAGGTCGTTCGTCCAGAGTTGGATCATCCACCCTATGATCCATAACCACCATCATAGAAAGCATGACCTCTTCTATCATTACTACCCTTGGCTCGAGAATCACCATAGGTAGGTGATATTTGATTATAGATTTTTCTAACATTATAAATACACAATTATCCAATAATGAATTATTTTTGGAAAAAGAAAAAAGAACATGTTGAAATGGAAATTTTCATACACAAATATAATAACCAATTAATTGGTCTAGATAGATTCATAAGAAGGAACCTGGTGAGGGATTCAACACATCAGTCAATGCCTCAGTTATAGAAACCTCATTCAATAATGGTTATCCCAATATGGATGGGAGATCAGTAATAGGACCCACACATTCCACTTCAAGTTTCGTGTCTCTATCTCCCTCTATAAGAGGATCACCACAGACCACCCTCTGATGTGCTCACTTAATCCTTCACTTGTAAAAAAGGTACTTAGTAATCAATTATAAAGGGTATGTTATACTCATGGATAAATGGGTCGTAGGTCATGCCATATCTACAATGGTTCCTATATTCTTGGGGATCTCCCGATATGTCATATCCAAAAGAATCATAATCTGATCGCTCTTTCAAAAGAAATCATGTAGCCACCACAAATTCTTAAAGATCACCAGATGATTCTAGGACCATCATCGCCATAAATGAGAAGGTAAATGGACATAAAGTTCCATGATATCATATTATATCATTTAACCCCATCATATTTTACATTTCCTCATCATGGGAAACATGGAATCCTTCCATCACAAGGACTATCAAATTGAGGAAAATATCATCATCTTGAATAATCTTCAATACTCTACAGGGAGAGGTGCTCTACATGTATATTTTATGACTCTCATTTGAATCAAGGATGAAAACATAAATACGTACATATGGGAGGTAAAATCATCCTCCAAAAACTTGGGTGTATGCCATTGGGATGGCCCTATAGTGTTCATGTTCCTCTGGTAACAACTATTATATAAGCATAGAGTGTATTTTCACTCCCCTCCCTATGGATTCCTCCTATTCTGGGTGAGGGATTTTCATATCTAAATATTATGAACTATTCAATATAAAAATCCTACATCTTCGGAATACAACAACCACTGCTCTTCTTTAACCCCATGTTGTGGGACCCATCGTTCTTCAACTATAGTTGTTCATCAAATACTTACTTCAAGAGATATGAGATCCCCTAACTCTGTTACTATTTGTGGCTGATCCCATTTACAATGATAGACCATGGATACTATTTTATACCATTAAAATCAATTCAGGTAATAATTCACCATGTATATTGGAGAAAATATTGTAATAATTCATTGTACACCCCCATGAAAACTGTTAAGGGCATCCGTTGGAGGCATTTGGACTTCCTAGATATCCTATAAAAGGAGTACCATTATTAAATTACATTTTAATCCACAATCACAACTAGTACCACACCATTAAACACTAGGAGGTATGACCACTACACAATAGTCCTCAGTATTTTTTTTCATAATCCCATTGATAAGTGGCGTTAAGTGGAACATGAAGTCATCAATAAACTCAATGCTCACCAAAATATCCATTATACACATTTTATGTGGGATTATCCAAAAAAATGGTCAACATTGATAGATGGGTGTTTGTGTTTGGATAGAAGATAGGGTTCTAAAAGTGATGTCCACCCATTTGTGGAATTACCCTATAATAAATGAAAATAAATGGCCCAAAAACACAAAGGGGAGTCATCCCATATATGATATGAGATAGAACATTAAACAGCATTTACAATAATAGTATATACAGGGGTTCTTCTAGCCCTATCACTAGCACTGCAATAGTGATGAAGGTTCATGGATGTATGACCATGTTTTCATCCCTTAACAAGGGAATCCTCCCACAGATCTTCATGAAAATGAGTCCCACTATCCTGGCCATAGGAAATTTGAGTTTCTTGTTTTAACCCCACATCTTAAACTTGAGTTCCTTATTAATCCTCTTGTAGAATTAATCATTGCCTCATTGGAATGAGATGTTCAATTGATGAGGGTCAAAATTAGACCTAAAAACATGGGAATGACTAAAATTTGTTGAATGATGATTATAGAGGTTAAAAAACACTAGAAAATGATTTTAGTTTTATAAAATTAGTATAATACATATCATTCTTGAAAATTTCATAGTCCCAAATGAGGAAAAATCCCCTATTTATAAGAACCTTTTCATGATGATCTTATTAATAATGGATTTACAATTTCCCATTTCAGTGGTTTTTTCAGAGAATCTGACCCTCTATCCTTTCTCGGTTAATATTTTGAGGTGGTTGGAATTTTTTTATCCTAAAAAATAAATGTAATAGGAAAGAGTGAGGAATTAACTACTTTTAATATTGAATCTGGTAACAAATAGAAACTAAATCCACATAATTGATAGGCTTAATGAAGATCCATACCTTCAAATAAATAGATATCACATATTAGTTACCAAATGGTTAGAGATTTTATGTTATGATTCACACATTTTAATTCATGTTCATGGATCTCCAATTTATGAAAGACCCCATTCGTGTAATGCTTTGATAAAAACCTTCATGAATTTTCACTATGATTCATGGAACAAAATACATTATTGAAGCTAATAAACATCACGAAATCCTGTATCTTTCAAAAAACTAATTCCTTTTTCACTTCTATGGAAATAAATACCCCCTATTTTCTAATTTCAAGGGCACACGAAAATTTTATCTTAGTTGAAAATATATGAATTAACAATACTCAAATTCTACATGTGTGATAGATAATATTTATCTCCAAAGTTCTCAAGCATTCATGAAACCACATCCCAATACTTTATGAGAATTTCTACCCATATAGAAGATGAATTTCATGATGGCCCATTTTATTCTCATATGAAGCTCCCATTCGATTCTCAGGGGTTTTTGTGTGACAAATAACATTATTGAATCCAACCCCATGAAAAGAAATAATACACTATGATATATGTTGACCCATTTTTGTGAAGAATAGTTTTTTAGGAGAAAAAATACCTCCATGATGCCCTTTGGAATTACAATGATCAAAATATCATTGAATCCCCAACCAACTAGAAAAAAATCCTCCAAGTCACCTTGTAGTGTATCCTTTTAGCAATTAAATATTTGTGTAATGTAAATTTTTAAGTCCTCCATACCATTCAATGACCATTCTGACGGCACCCCATGTCTATAAAAGACCATTACCACATTCTATTATTCCCAACAACATTACTCCCAGTGATTCATGGGCCTTCATCCTACCCGATTTAGCTATGTATATGACCCATAATTATTATTTCGTGGATGAATAGGAAACATATATTCGGTATTCATGATTTCCACACCTCTACTATTGTTTAATGTTCATTCCCCAACTAGAGGTGTATGATTTATGGACATGTAATCCCTAATTGTGTTTTTAGTATGTGGAATAGATTACCTTACACATTAGAGATTAATTATAATAATCTTCATCTCATAGTGACATGATCTATTATGGGGTGTAATCCCCAACCACATCTAAGATTCATGATGCAAGACTACCTACAACAATATCACATTCTTGCTATGATAAACTACATGAAAACATCCCCATCAAATGATGTAAAAATACAGACTTACACAATGAAATAAACACTTCATTCACCATGTATGATCATCAAATATTACATCCTCATCGCTCATCATGCGATGAAACTCCCACAATGATCTAATATCATTATTAATCACCGAACAATATTTCTCTACCAGTTAATTAATCACCCTAAGGAGGAATCATCCATGTTTGATTCCATCACCACACGTCATTGATCCTCCTTCAGTGATACCAATCTACTATCCTTATTAATCACCATTCCATATTTCCCTACCAGGGAATAAATCATCCTAAAGATAAATCTTCCATGTTTTATTACATCACAATACCTCATTGATGATCATTTATTGACATGACCATCTTTATTACCTGACCATTAACTAAATATTATAGTATTTCTACAAAATAGAAACTATAGAATCCTACAATGAGGGTTATGATATCTATTTTATTATAGTGTACATATAATTCCAACATGAGGTTAAATCCCTACATAATGGAATTTATAATTCTTTCACCACAGGGAAAAACTACATCCATTATTCACCTTTGAAATCACCCCTATCAAAATGTTGTGTACATCATCCTAGTGTTAAATTATCCTCCATGAGGGGAAACAATAAATAAAATCAGCCTGTGAAGTCATCCCACAAGGGGGGAACACTCAAACACCCAAGAGTGTAATATTCCCCTCCCTATAGACATAGTACAGAAAATCATGAGTTTAATATCCTTCCCCCAAGTAGACATACATAACCACCCAACACACTCTAAAATATGTAAAAGATGTGACCCATCCAATGTCCCCAATATATTAAAATTGATAGTGGATCATCTCAACAAGATGTGAAACTCATGATTTTATACAAAATTCCAACCCTTTCTAATAATAATTGGATTCTGAAGGTAAAAATAAGTGGAATACGTACACGCCTAGAGAAAAATAACTCATGACCAAAATGAGATTTCCTTGGTTCCTTGCCTAAGATTTCTAATGACATAGATTCGATCCAAAATAAGTATACTATAATGATATCAACCTATCAAATGTATAGATATTCCTAACATTACTAACTACCATAAATCATTGTTTTTTCATGTAATTCCTAATTTAGTGTTATTCACCAATATCTACTAGGAGATACAACGAAAAATGAGTTTTATGAACATTGATTAAATATTCAAGGGATACCTGAACAATGTGATGAGATACGAAGAAGAATCTATAAATGGGGAAATAAACATCTCTTCATCTCATTTCGATCAAGGAGTATATATTACCAATGAATGTGATAAATGCTACCCACTATTGTAAAAGGGTAATGTGGGGGCAACATAGTAATCTGTATGGAACACACTAGTGCCAAAATAAGAATATATTATAGGTATTTATCTCAAAATATATACATTTGTATAAAAATATATAGATATTTTACAATGATTATTAATCCACCATCATACATGTTATTTCTAATAATGTTCGATGTGATGGTTTTTCTCATGTGTATAAACCCCTTTCCATCACCATTTAGTGATAGAATTAAATTTTTAATCTCATATATTATGGATTCGTAATATGATGGTTGAAAAATATTAATACATATATATATGATATTTTAGAAATAATTATTCTTTTTGAATTATAATATCATATCCATGATCATACCTGATGAACAATTAGAAAACGACAATGTTTCTCTTATGTGCATGGGGCCTACTACCTCCACAAAGCGATGTGATTAATTTTTCATTTATAATTATCTTTTATGGTAATAAGGATATATTTAATGAATAATAATGATCTATATGGACTAATAATATTTATTTCAAGGTCATTTATAATTTATTATTCCATTTTTTCATCTTTTGAAATGTGAAAATGACATCCATTTGTACATATAAGCAATTATCTCCATGAATGGTGCCATTAATTTTTTACCTCTAAATGTAAGTTTAAATATAAATAAATATATTAAATATATATGTTAATTATTTCATAATTAAATTTATATATATGACTATACAATAATAAATGTGCATGTACCAAAACTTTCGAACAAAATCATATGGGAAAATATGATTCAATTATAACATTGAATGGTGGTTTTAATAAAAAAAATTAATAAATAGGTGATAAAATGTTATGTGTAAATAATATATAGTATGATATATATGATTATTATTCCTTAAAAGATCTATAATAAATACTAATTTGTTCAATGTTATTCTTAACAAATATGATTTATGTATGACCTGTTGTATGGGTTCATCATCTCAAATTTTCAGGTTTGGGACATATGTTTTGTAATACGTTGATAAAAATTTATGATTTATATCCACAGAAATTTTTATATGTTATTTAATTAATATAATTTTATTCATGGAATTTAATAATTCATTTGAATTTATTTCTCTCTTGGTGGTTATGATCCTAATGTTACCAAACTGTTAAGTGTTTTTTCACAATCTCATCACTTTATTGGTTTATTTTAGTTTATTCCTCAAATATGAGAATTATTTGATATTTATATCATAGACACATCATATTGAAATATCCTATGGAAATTTATTAAAATTACAATTTATCGTTATAATTTCCTCTATTTATGTACTCATGATACAAAACTAATGTTTTTTATTAATACCATATATGTTTATCTTCTCTATCTGGAATCTATTTCTTCCATAACCCTAATTCCATAAAATTTTGTAAAGAATATAATTATTATTATATATTTATTTTTTAATTTCCATTTTATAATACTTTAATTTTACCAAAATTTTCAATGGAACATTTTATTTTTTTAATAAGGTTCCTTTTTATTTTTTTATATAAATTTTTTAAAAGACTTATTTCATAACTATGACTACATAAACTGAATTTATCACAACCACGACCAGTCAATTATTTTAAGAATACATTACATGAATCAATTATGCTCCATAAAGAACCTATTTTTACTAATATTTTATAAAATATTACTTTTATAAATTCATTTTCAATGTGAAAAATTTATTCTCCTCAAGAATTCCATTAATGATATATTTATGATAATATTATTCATCAAAGAAACAATACATTTATATTAATTTTTCTTTATTAAAGATATCATATAATTATATCATCTATATCCTTTAAATGGATTGTTTTTTATTATTTTGATTGTGAAATACAATGAAATTTTTAATTCCATTTCATACAATATGTATAGTTATTTATTATTAACGGAATCTAATTATATTTTATTATTTATTCATATGAGTAATAAATTGGTTTTAATAACTGAGATGCGGGTTTGGAAATTTTATATCTATTTGATGCATTGATAGTTTTTATTAGAAATAATATATTTATATTTGGCTGATGACTTACCAATTCATATATCTATTTTGAAATGAGCCTTAGATGGTATTTTCAAATATCTTGTCACAAGGCCATAATGATATGTTTTAGATTTATGAATTTTTTCATTAAATAATTTTGGAATCATTTTATTTATTTCCTTGTGATTGTCAGAATAATTTTGAAATCCAAGTATATGTTTCAAGATTATTTGATTATTTTTATGGAATTGTTTTTTTATCATTTATTCATACCAAATTATTATTCCTTGCCAACGCACATGCCATTAATGTGTAACCCAAGTGTTTATTTATCCTCTTTGAATTTTATGCCAACGACTTAATAGATTTTATAATCTATTATTCTTGGATACCTACTCTTTTATTGGAAAATGAAGAAAGATCTTTTTTGAGAAAAGATCTAGCCAACGAAGAACTAGTTTCCCCAACGTAGAACGAATTACGCGTTATTCCAACGAAGAACTCCGGCAAGGAGCGTCATTGAATTCTTCTTCGGAAGCACCTTGTGGAAGAAATCTGTGTGGGGCATCTTCGACGACCGACCTTCCCTCACCATCATCGTCAATGAACCTAAACATGAGCTAAGTATTGGAAGTGTGTGTCGGATGGGATGAATAATGACAACTTAGTCTTCTTCCCAGCGACTCTGTCGACGAAAAACAAACAACTGTAGGGGTTTAATTTTATTTAAGTACGATTTGTTCCCATGTTCTTACTTTCCTTCAATACAAAGAAAGAAGATGTTTTCCAATTGAGGGAGGGTTGTTGTGCATCATTCTTTTGAGCCAATTGTGGTCACCCTAAATGTGGAGGCTGAATTCAAATCAACGTTGTCTGACCCCACAGCCGATGTCCCCTATAGTGTTCTTCAAGAAAGAGGAAAGCGACATCAAATGCGACGACAGCAAAAAAGGCAACAACCACGCTACCAGCATCCTCCGTGTCCCATGCCGCCCACGCGGCACTCCGGCTCCCCAACCGATTCGTCTCCACCACCCCGGGCTGAACTGCGCCTCCCTCCAGCTTCCATGCCGCACCGGCCCTGCTGCCCACCGGTCGTGCCCCGTGCCGGCTGCACTGCCTCGCCAACTTCACCTCCATCACTGGTCGCGCTGCACCCAGTCCACTCTGTCTCTCTAGTCGCACCGCAAAACGGCCATGCTGTAACTTCCTGGATCTGGGTGCCACTAAACTGGTTCCCCAAACCTGGTTTCTCACATGACCTCAAACACATTTCCCCAAAAGCCAGATGTTGTCGACTAGCAGCGAGGGCCCAGGTCTGATAGTGGGGAAACAATTCCTTCATTTGTCAAAGTACAGAGTAGTGTAAAAGATAAATAACATACAACAATAGCAAAAACAATAAAACATACACATTTAAAATGGACAAATGCAGTAAAAATATAACCAATAGTCATATAGATAATTAAGCAACATGTCTCAAGTTCTAAGAAAACATCCCGAACATGTTACACAGTAGTACATCACAATTCAATACAGATCCACGAACATGGTATAGTAATGCGAAACAATGTAGAGTAGATAGAATGCAGTAGCATCGCAAGCCTAAGCTCCGTCCCATTATCTCATACTCCTCTGCTACAATCATGTACCTGTATAGGGACCCTTTACCCTATAAAAACCTACAGAAACATAATCTGTTTGGGCTGATGAAATGACCCAAACATGGTGTGAGAAATAAATCCCATTTGGCACCCACCAAAGGCTCGTGCCCAACTGACAGTGTAAATGTGCAACAGAAGTGTGTTGTAGTAAAACACAATAAACTAAGTTGTACTCAAAAGTAACTAACTTTTACAGTTATATTTCAATTTTAATAATCATTTAATCCATTTAATAAAATACATCACCTTAGTGAATGTTCTATGTAGATAGTCAGTGTCCTTAGACATGTCAACACTTACCCTCAGGTAAACTGAAACAAAACCCTCAGGTAACTATCCTCAAACATAACATTTATTTCCCTCAGGCATACGAAGTGTCTCCCTTAGGCATAGAAGTCACTGCCCTCAGGAATCATTAGCATTTCCCTCAGGTGGAATAGAACGTTTCCCTCAGGCTAAGCAGTATCATGCCCTCAGGCTAAACAAACAATTCCCTCAGGCTAAAAAGAAAACTTCCCTCAGGTGCATGTAACCGGGCCGAGCCCAAAACATAAACATGCAATTATATACAATTCCTCTCAATTAAAATAATTCAAAATATACACATAGAATAACCTTGGGTGTCCTGGCCAAATGGTTAAACAGGGGAACGCACCCTCGGGGTGGTCCTGGATCCAAGCAGCGATCCCAAACAGCAGTTTATTATCACATTTAATTACCTATACAATTATAGGTAGTCAAAATAGCCAAGGTCTCATCCATATAACACCCCAACATGGGTTCATAGCTCAACGATATACAAAAATGCACAGCATTTGGAAAGTAAACAACAATCCTCCTACCTTGATCTCCCATGATCCGTATACTCAAAGGACGATCCTCGAATTGTCCAAGAACGTCTTAGATCTGAGTTGAATGAAATACCCATTAAAACTTAAATAAATTCCCCTCAGTAAATAATTGGTTATAATGGCTTAAGTAGAAGGACGAGCTCACCTGTACGGTTCCAACAAGATTGACGGAGGCGGAATCAGATTCTCGGTGCTCGATCTGGTGATCTCCAAATTTCTAGCCATCTCTCCCGAGCCCTCCATTGGTTCTAAGCCTTCCCTATGAACAGGGGGAAACTACCCATCTAAAGCGAAAAAAAACTACACGGTGTGTATTATTGACTACACGGTGTGTAAATTTCTCATTTAATTGTTCCTTTGGTGGCTACTTTCCCCACCACTCCACTTTTCATCTGTTGACATGTGTACACGGCATGTATTCCCGAATACACGGCATGTACTATTTCTCAACTAGCGGTTGGTTCCACCACCTTACTATTTACCTACCGACTGACTACATTGCGTGTAAATAACTACTACATGGCGTGTAGTAATTTTTTACACCTTTCATCGCCAACAGGGCTACACGCCATGTGTACTCACCCACACGGCCAATGTACACGACGTGTGGAAAAGTACATGGCGTATACCCAAAAAAATTAGTATATTCCCCATTTTCCTTATTTTCTCAAAAACACTTAAATAAAAGGGAAAATAAGAAACATGTACCTAATGAATATGAACCGACTTCTTACAAACATCCCCCCTTAAAAGCAATTTTTCCATGAATTTCCCTTCCAAGGGTGGTGAAAATAAACCTGTGAAAAACTCCGGTCAGTGAGCACATACGTTAGTCTCCTGCTCTAGGGTTTCATCCAGCACTCTTCCATGGTTCCATAGCACCCGTACGAGTGGAACAGACCGGCCTCGATGAACCATCGTGCTTCTTTCAATGATACGAATTGGATGCTCCTCAAAGGACACATCTACTTGAAGCTCATCCTCCTTGGGCTAAAAGACGTGTGACAGGTCTGAATGATAGCGGCGCAACTGAGATACATGGAAGACGTCGTGCATGGCCCAGTAACTTGGTGGTAACATCAACCGATAGGCATCCAGTCCGATATTCTCTAGAATCTCAAATCGCCCGACATACCTCAGTGAATGCTTACCCTGTCTCCTTATCCATCTGGGTCCCAGTATCGGTGAAACACACATGAATACCAGATCCCTGACCACAAACTCAAAGGTTTGTCTACATCGATCAGCATAATATTTCCGACGAGACTATGTGGTAGCCATCGTCTTTTGAATCAACTGGTCCTACTCAAAAGGCTCTTTCATGAGACATGGTCCCAGTAAAGCTGCCTCACATGCCTCTAACCAGTACAAGGGTGATCAGCATGGCCTACAATATAAATCCTCGTAAGGTTCCATCTCAATAGTTTCCTGAATACTGTTATTATAGGAAAACTCGACCAGGGTTATGTGCTTCTCCCAAGAGCCCCTAAATTTTAGGATGCATGCACGCAGCATGCCCTCAAGCACCTATATCGTACGTTCTAACTGGAAATCAGTCTGAGGGTGGTAAGTTGTTCTCAGAAGCACCTGTGTACCTAGTGCCCTCAAAAAACATTGCCAGAAACGAGACATAAAATGGGTGTCCCTATTTGAAACGATTGAACGAGGGACCCCATGAATACGTACGACCTCTCGGATATACAACTTCCTGATATCATCAACACTGAAGGTCTCCTTGATTGGAAAAAAGTGAGCTACCTTCATGAGTCTGTCCACAACAACCCACACAACATCATTTCCTCAAGGTGACATCAACAACCCAGTCACAAATTCCATCGCAAAATCATCCCATTTCCACTCCAGGATGGGTAACTACTATAATAGTCTGGCTGGTCTTTGATGCTCCTCCTTCATATTCTGACAGCTGGAACATCTCATAACAAAACAAGATATCTCCCTCTTCATACCCAGCAACCAATACTGACGTCTCAAGTCACGGTACATTTTGGTAACTCCAGGATGCACAGCCCAGGCTGAAGCATTAAAATCCCACATCAACTCCTCGCGTATATCCCCTAGAACCCATACTCATCCATGGAAACGCAGAATTTCACCATCGCCTATCGTCTATCCAGGAGGAGGGTCCACCCTAGCCACCGACTCCCATAGAACTAGGCCTTCGGAATTAGATAGATGTCTCATCATCACTCAATCCCGGAGGGTAGAAGTCAAAGATAAGGAATAAATATAGGTTTTCCCCTGACCATCATGCACCTCCAAATGAATCTCAGAGAACAAGGCCATGAGATGCCACTCACCACTAGCCTCCTGCATTGCCTGTATATGAGTCCTCCTGCTTAGTGCATTAGCTACTGCATTTCCCGTACCCAGTGTATAGGAATGCTCAAAGTCGAAGGACTGAAGGTATTAGACCCACCTCCTCTGTCTCAGTTTATAGTCACACTGAGTAAAGATATATTTGAGGCTTTTGTGGTTGTTGAAAACCACAAAAATGCTCTCCCAAGAGATAATGTCTCCAACAGTGCAACATGTTAACAACTGCAGCCAACTCGAGATCATGTGGTGGGTAATTCCTCTCATATGGCCTCAATTTCCTAGAACTGTATGCGATAACTCGGTCACCCTACATCAACACTACTCCTAGTCCAACAAATGATGTATCACAGTAAACTATATATCTCTTCCCCTACTCTGGAAGTATCAGGACTGGTGCTGATGTCAACCTTCATTTCTTGTCCTGAAAGTCTATATCACAAGATTATGTCAAAACTAACTTCACACCCTCCTTATTCAAACCCTTCAACGGCACTACTAAGCGGTAGAAGTCCTAGATTAAACATATGTAGTAACCATCATTCCCTAAGAAACTCTATACCTGAAAAATGTTCTTAGGCAGCTCCCAAGAATGTATTTCTCTCACATTCTCTAGTTTTACCACAACTTCTTCCTCTGAGATGATATGAGCTAGGAAGTGAATCAGGTCCATCCGAAAGTTTCATTTTGATAGCTTAGTATATATCTGATGCTCCCTCAGTGTAAATAGTATGATCTCAAGATGTGTGGCATGGTCGTGTCGAGTGTGAGAGTACACCAAGATTTTTTCCATGAATACTACAACAAAAGAATCCAGATAAAAATGGAACACACGATTCATCAGATCCATGAAAAGAGCTGGTGAATTCGTGAGTCCAAAAGGCATACCAAGTACTCTTATAAACCATATCTACTCTGAAAATCTATAAGTGGCATGTTCTATGGTCTCACACACAGTTGATGATATCATGATCTCAAGTCAATCTTCAAGAACACTCGTGCTCCCTGAAGATGATCAAAAATATCACCAATCCTCGACAAGGGGCATCAGTTCTAGACCGTTAACTGTTTCAACATCTGATAATCCACATAGAGTCTGAGGTTACTGTATTCCTTCATAACAAAGAGGACCGGGGAACCCCAAGAAGAAGTACTGGGTCAGATAAAACCCTTTTCTTGTAACTCCTATGACTACCTCTTGAGCTCCTACTACTCTGGTGTATCCATCCAATATGGAGGAATAGACACCAGCACAGCTCCTTGAACAAGCTCAATAGGGAAATCCACCTCACGCTCCAGAGGTAGACCCAAAAAGTCGTCCGAGAAGACATCACTGAAATGATCAACCAATGGAGGGAAATCCTTCTGACAAGTCCCCTGATAATCCAGAGATAAACTCCTAATCTAGGTTGTCACACAACCTCACCTTCGATGCTCTGGTCTTGCTCGACTCACCTAACCATCCCATTCACCTTTGTATAGAATCTCTTCGCCCTCTGGTGATGTGAAAATCACACAGAGACGATTGCAGTCAACAAACGCTCAAAAGGGAACCAACCATTCCATCCCAAGAATGACATAAAATGTCATCAACTCTAAGACATGGAGGTCCCATAGAAAGTGACACCCACCAATCTCTAGGCAGCACTCTTTGCATTGACGCACACTAGCCATTCTAGTTCCCAACGGAGTTTCTAGCATCATAATACCAGAAGAAGAAGAAATACAGATCCCAATTCTCTCTACATCGGGCATAGATATAAAGCTATGTATAGAACATGTATAGAAAATTACTGAAGATAAGACTGGAGCTACTAGAATAGTACCTCTGATAGTAGACGGTCTGGGTTCCTTCTCTTGTTGGGTCTGTTGCACTACATATGTCTGCCCATTGCCACATCCCTGCGACATAGCCTGGCTACCCTGATCTATCCCTCCCTGCTTCCTCTGAGAACCTGGTGTGTGGCTACCATATCCACGACCACCATCTCTGCTTGCAGGCCCTGATGTATTCCAGTTTCTCGAATGGTTAGAAGCCACTGGTCCATCTCCCACACACTGAGTCTACACAGAACCCCTCTCACTATCCACTAATGGAAACTCCCTACAAAAGAATTATAGATGACCCATATTTCCATAAGATCAACACTCCACTAGGTCTCTGGTACACTGAGGTCTCTTGGG
Source organism: Viscum album (assembly GCA_963277665.1). Taxonomy (NCBI): domain Eukaryota; kingdom Viridiplantae; phylum Streptophyta; class Magnoliopsida; order Santalales; family Viscaceae; genus Viscum; species Viscum album. The sequence goes on along the minus strand of OY728127.1, from coordinate 836,613,901 downwards.
CCCCTCTCTACTAGACTAGTAGCAGCTGACCAGGCCACCTGAAGTAATCGTCTGGATATTACTACCACCGTGAGAGAAATCCATCTGTCTCTTCCTTTTCCCAGTATAAATAGTACCAAAAACTGGTGTCGAACTGCCCTGGCCTGCACCACTAGCTTCCCGAAGGTTCGTCTCTGTAATCAGGACATGGTTCACAATATCATGTATTGTAGGCAACCTGAAAACATTCACCAGTTCTCAGATTTCATTTCAATGACCATCCTCAAAGATTCTAGCCGTCAACATCTCATCACCCACCAGAATGGGTGCGAAATGCTGAAGCATGGTGAAACGAGCAGAATAATCCATCACCGACATAGCGCCCTTCTGCAGATTCATGAATCCTCGAGCTCTATCTTCCCTCAATGTCTTTAGGAAGAAGAAATCATAGAAATTTGTCTGAAAGTCTTCCCATACCATGTCTGTGTGATGCTCTGTTTGAGTGGTAACATCCCGCCACCTCTTGGAAGAGTCACGCAGCATATAATTCGTGAGCTTGACCCTCCACCCTGGAGGAATCTCAAGATGCTCAAAAATAGTCTACAAAGAACCCATCCAATAATTTATATCATGTCCTCCGCCATCCCATGAAAACATAGGCGGATGCTGCTGCTGAAATATACAAGTCTGCTCATCCATAGATGTGGTAGTTGGCGGGGCTCCCTAAATGGTCCACATGAACAGCATAAAGCCTTCATGGAACTGCACCTCTGCACATGTGTCTGGTATAACGGTTGGCGCTGCATATGGCTCTGCTGGAGGATCCAGTGGTAGCCCATGGCCTACCATTTCTAGAGTATAATTTTTTCCTCTCTCTTGGTGAACAACGCGTGGTCGTCTCTGCGGCATGACTCGATAAGGTCAAACGCACACCTTAGATCAATATTATCAAAGACTAAAAAATGAGGGGACCAAAAAGGGTATATGAGGATGAAAGAATTCAATATTTTCAAAACAACACAACACGGATTTTATATTAACTACACAGCATTTACAAGACTTCTCTTCCCCTGCCCAGGTCCTTCTACATGGCTAAGCCACATGGCACTCTTCTGAACAAGATTACACGGTGTGTATCTCGTCTACATGGTGTGTATGGTATAACTTGTCAAATACCTATGTCATTCATGACATGGCAGACTACTCAGCTAAAACTACACGGCGTGTTACCCCTGCGCACGGCATGTACACTACCCAGTTTTCCACAGCCACATGGCTAAGTCCACACAGTCTCCCACTGGTAAAGACTACACAACATGTCCCACAGGTACACGGCATGTATAAGAAGAGGTAACACTAACCCGTGTTTGTTAGTTACATAGCCAGGTCGCCAGGAATGACTAAACAGTGTGTTCCACAGTGGACACGGCGTGTATGTCTTACGGTCTCCTCCATCTGTGTTGTTAGTTACACGGGCAGAATCCTGGTCAACACTACAGGGCATGTACATCTGGTACATGGCATGTTTTTCCCAAGAAATTACCTTCCCTGTTTCCATGCCCACACAGTATATGACACAGGAAGAGACTACATGGCGTGTACTGAGGGTACACAACGTGTACATAAAAAGTTTTATTTTCTTCCGGAACAGAAGAACACACAACGTGTGTCCATGGAACTACACAGTGTGTATCCTGGTATTTCTGGACAGTAAGCCTTGAAATTACTCTGAAACCCATAAAATACTAAAAAACAACACCTAAGATCCAAATTACGACGCGTGAGGGCTCACACTCAACATGAATCAATGTTTGGCATCCTATAGATGTTACAACTTGATAAACAGTCAATGATCCACCAAATTCCGGTCAATGAGGTCACATACTCCTCAATAACCAAATTTTGGAATTTATTATATCAACATACTCATAGAAAAATTCCCTATAACATAGCAGGTATTTATCAAAGCAGCTATCACAACAGCATGTTTTTTCTAGCACAACAACTATCACAACAACATGTATTTTCTAAAGCACCTACGTGGAATAGAACTATGCATTGTATGTGATTTCTAACATGTGCATAAAAGATGAATGAGATGTCATACCCTCATCTCATCGAGTTTTAACTAAATATAACCCATGGATAAATTATAAACAGCAAAATCACAAGTGAGTCACCCAACGGTGAAAATCAAATCAATTGTAAAATTAGAAAAATTAGAAAAATTGCAATAACCGTGGTAGACCAGCTTTTCCCTATACACGGGTTAGCTACTCCTAGGAATAACTTATTAATAAATACCATTTCCATCATATCGATGACTAAGGCTTCAAATAGTGTTTCAATGAAAAGAACCCCTCTGATACCACTTTGTAACATCCCGGATCCGGGTGCCACTCAACGGGTGCCCGGAACCCGGTTGGTCACATGACCACAAGCGCATTTCCCAAAACTCTAGAGGATGCTGAATAGCGGTGAGGGCCCAGGTATGATATTCGGGAAACTATGCCCTCATTTTTCAATTTATAGCATAGTGGAAACGATAAATAACATACAAAAACAGTGGAAGAAATAAAACATACACATTTAAAATGAACAGATGTAGTAAAAAGATAACCAACAGTCATATAGATAATGAGGAAACATGTCTGAAGTTCATTGAAAATAGCCAGAACATGTTACACAACAATACATCACAATACAATACAGCTCTAGGAACACGGTATAGTAAAACAAAACAAATCATAGTAGACAGATCGTAGTAGAATCGCAATCCTAAGCCCGGTCCCATACTCTCATACTCCTCTAATACAATCATTTCCCTATATATGGACCCTTTCCCCTATCAACACCTGCAGAAACTTAATCGTTTTGGGCCAAAGACATGAACCAAATAGGATGTGAGAAATAAATTCTAGCAGGCACCCACCAAAGGCTCGTGCCCAACTAACAGTGTAAATGTGCGACAACAGTGTGCAGTAGTAAAAAGAAATAAACAAAGTAGTACTCAAATGTAACAAAATTTAACAGTTATATTGACATTTTAATATTCATTTTACCCATTTAATATAAGGCATCACCTCAGTGAATGTTCTAAGTAAATAGTCAGTGTCCTCAGATATGTCAACTCTTAACCTGAGGTAAACTGAAACAAAACCCTCAGCTAACTGTCCTCAGACATAACAGATATTTCCCTCAGGCATACTAAGTGTTTTACTTAGGCACAGAAGTCACTGCCCTCAGGCATCAGAAGCATTTCCCTCAGGCGGAATTGAACGTTTCTCTTAGGCTAAGTAGTATATTGCCCTCATGATAAATAAACAATGCCCTCAGGCTAAAAAGAACATTACCCTCAGGCACAAGTAACAAGGAAGAGCCCAAAACATAAACATTTAATTTTATACTATTTTCCTAAAGGAAAATAATGCACAATATAAACATGTCATACCCTCAGGTATCCTGGCCAAATTGCTTAGTAGAGGAATGCACCCTTGTGGTGGTCCTGGATCCAAGCAGCGATCACATACAACAGTTTATTATCACATTTAATGACCTATACAATTATAGGTAGTCAAAACATCCCAGGACTCAGCCACATGACACCCCAGCATGGGTTAGTAGCTCAACGGTACACAAAAATGCACAACATTTGGAAATTAAACACCAAGCCACCAACCTCGATCACCCTTGATCCGTATACGCGAATGACGATCCTTAAATCATCCAAGAACGACATAGATCTGAGGTGAATGAAATCATCATTAAAACATAAATAACTTCCCCTCAGGAAATAATTGGTAGGAATGGTTTAAGGAGAAGGAAGGGATCACCCGTACGGTTCCAATAAGATCGATGGAGGTGGAATTGTATTCCCGGTGCTCGATCGAGTGATATCCAAAGTTCCGGTCGTCTCTCCCAAGCCCACCTTCAGTTCTTAGCATTCCCTATGAATAGGGGAGGCAACTTCACATTTTAAGAAAAAAAAAACAAATTACACGGCATGTACTATTGACTACACAGAGTGTACATTTCTCATTTAACTGTTCCTCTGGCAGCTACTTTCCACACTGATGCACTGTTCATCTGTCAACATGTGTACACGGCGTGTACTATCACTCAGCTGGCGGCTACTTCCATCGCCTTTCTATTTACGTTCCAACTGACTACATAGCGTGTAAATTACTACTACATGGCATGTAGATAGTTTTATCACCATTCGTCGCTAACAAGGCTACACGCCCTGTGTACTCATCCCACACAGCCACAGTACATGGCGTGTGGAAAATTACACGGCATGTACCCACAAAATTTAGGATTTTTCCCCATTTTTCTTATTTTCTCAAAAACAATTAAGGAAAATAGAAAATAAGAAACTCGTACATCAAGAATAAGAACTGGGTTCTTACACACACTGCCTCACCGGCTCCGTCACCACCCCATCCGCACTGCCACACCAGCCATGCCACCCTCGGTGGCCGTGCCACCTCGCCGGCTGTGCTCCCAAGCTGAATAGGCTGCGCCCTGACAGACCCGACTCCACGCATCGGAACGTACCACCCTCACGGCGCCTCTGGGCAGAGCTGCCCACGCGACGCCCTCCTGGTTAGACCATCCTTGCGCCAACCTTTGCCAGGTTTGATCCCTCGCGATTGGTTTGCGCCCTCACACCCCTCTGTGACCCCTAACAGCTTACTGGGTTGGTCGGGTGGTCTTGGCCGAACCTAATTGGCTGGCGTGCCTCACAGGATGGGCCAGACCCAACGGGTTAGGTCAGGTTGACCCGAACCGGGTCGGCCCAGATCGGGTCATGCCGGGATGGTCTGACCGGGTCGGACCAGACCTGAGCCCACTACGACCCTTTACTTACTTTTGGCCATATCATTGTCACCAGACGTCCATTTGATAAACTATCACCAGTTCTGGTAATCATGGAGTGTGGTAGTCCCTTTAAGTATTTTTCCTCTAGAGTTTGGGGTAGATTTGTGATACGGTTAGGTTGGATTGTCCACGAATCTGACTGGGCCCCTTGGACTAAACAACTAATAACTCACAGACCGGGCATCTGATTGACGTTCTTTCAGTTGCGTTGAGACCTCTATGATGGGGAAAAACCTTGGGATACTTATTCGTGGGACTTCATCGAAGTTGGGGCATCTTACAGTAGATTGTGGAGCAGATATTCCGGAGACGACTGAGAATTTGTGTGGTAACCTAGTATCTGCCTTAGATCTGATGACTACTAACCAATTGACTCAGAGTGACTCAACTGGCCTTGTGGGGAGAGCCTCGTTGTGGAGGCAGGCCCATGGTGGAGGAGTGCATGGATGTGGCTGCAGACACACGATACTCGATAGGAGGAGTACCTCTGTAGGCTATGAGGGGGATCACGTGGTTGTGGCGGTAGACCCACGGTGGGGAGCACATCTGTGTGATGTAGCAGACCCATGGTACTCGATAGGAGGAGTACCTCACCAGTACAAGGATAGTGGGAAGCACCTGATTGTTGCGGAATTCACACAGTACTCTATAGAGGAGTATTTTTTCAGTATTTGAGGGTTCAAAATGTTAATATTCCCCTAGAATAAAATCATGGTTCTGCTGAGTCTTTTTTTCTGTGTTTTTCTAATGATTGAGATGAATCACTTGAGAACTTAGGAATATGTATGGGCATATACTTATATAAGGTTATCTGTTGACTTCATACATTTTGGCTTATCCTTGTTGGATTTTTGTGAGACCATAAGGGTCTCGGGGTCCCTACTGAGTATCGTTTTACTCACCCCTACACGGGCTATGCCCGCACCTCATTGTGTTGGATGAAGACGACATATAGCATTGACAGAGGCTAAGAGTACCAAGATTGGACGGTACATGGAGGTGTACCATATGGCATGTTGGTACATGGAGGAGACTGACAGACATGGAGTTTTGAGGAGTCGATATGTGCCTACCTTTCAGTTAGGAACCTTAGAGGAAGACCGAATAGCTTTTTTCCTTTTTCCTTGGTTGTACATGTATATACAGTTTCTTGTACTTTCTAGTTGGGCTTGTATTCTGACCGCATTTACTTACTAAACTCAATTTTTGGTTATACTATTTACTCGAAATCATATAGATTATGTGTGTTTACAAGTGATTAAGGCAATGCCTTCCCAGTTTAAGGGAATTAGGCCTTGGGTGTTAGTCTCCAGCCCCTGTCCTATGGAAAGCGGGCTTGGGGTAGACACGGAACGGGCCCCGGGGGACAAAATGTGAAAAAATTGGTATCATAGGAGTCAATTCAACCGTAGAACATAGGACTCTGATATTTTCTATGAAGCAATCGTGTTAAGGTTAGTGAGTGTGGTTTTCAGTTTAGGGAGTCTAGTGGTGGTGCAGCGGCTAACGTATCCATACATTAGAACCCTGACCTCTGATTTCTGACTCAGTGCATGAAAACACTTTTTGCACACATGTTTTAAAACGCTTTCTTTATGTCATATCATCGAGTTCTTCTCACCAGGTATAAATTTTGAACATGCCACATCTGTTTCTTTCAGGATGCCTCCATGCAGACGAACAACTAGAGTCCCAAGAGTTGTACGCACGGATATCCCATTGAGCGACGAGGCCTCGTTTCATGGACCTTTCCCAACAGAAGCACCAGCGGTACCATTTCCCATTGTTCCATAGATGACACCATCCCCAGAAGTAGATGTTGCATGCCGCTTAAGCGTGTATCACAAGTTACAGTGCCAGAGTCCACCCAGGTTCAGGGGAGAAACAGACCCATAGGCATTTGAGGATTGGCCGGAGGCCATGGTGAGAGTTTTCCGACTATTAGGGACACTGTTTGACCTCGTGGTGATACTTGCTGCAAGAATTCTACAAGAAGTAGTGGGCAGATGGAGGGTCATGATGCTCCAAAGTCATGGGGAGATGATGATTATCTAGGCATATTTCGAGAGCCTTTTTTGGGGAGAGTGTGTCTCAATGAATCTTCACATCGTGTGCATACAGGTGCTACTTCATCTGTAGTAGGGTAGCATGACTGTAACTTAGTACTCAGTGAGGTTTATAGACCTCTCATACTACTCCACCGATATGGTGTGGGGCCCATTCTTCAGGGACCAGACCGTCCAGTAGGGACTTAGGCAAGAGATCAGGGCATCGATGATCTCACTCAGTATCCCGACCTAGTCGGGGGTGTTAGAGAGAGGCCTCTTGGTGGAGAGTTTCCTTGCTGAGCAGTCACAAGTAGTGAGATCCTCCACCAGTAGATACATAGAGGAGTATCCTGCATCTGATAGTAGACATATGTCTTAGAGGTCCAAGAGGACCAGAACTATGGTTGGACGACCGCACGACTCAGTATCGGTTGTGCGTGGCACCCGAAGTAGAGACAGACATGCTGGGAGTGGGCAGTGTTACTCATGCGGTGGGCAGGGTCAACATCGCTCATGACTGTTTGACCATCCATTCGGATGACCAATAAACGGTCAAAGGACCACCTAGATAGAGATAGAGATTTGATCGAGGCATTCTGTCGGGCACAGGCGAACATGGAAGAGGAGCGGATCGTGTAGCTTGCAGTGGGCGATGTTTCGAGGTGTTACCACCACCACCACAAGGAGGTCCACCCTGACCGTAGAGAGCAGGTGGATAGGGAAGAGCTCAGCCCTAAGCAACTGAGGTATATGATCATGGTGCTCCATAGATGATTTGTGTTATGATCTGTGTCTACTCCACCATAGCTTTAGTACTTATAGACACAGGTACCAGTCAATCTTTCATTGCCACTACCCTCATTTGGAGCTCGGAGATTCCGATGAATCCATTGGCTTGATCCTTATAGCTAGAGACTCTTATAGGGTAGGATTCGACAATTATGCACTGGTTCTAGCAGTGTGAGCATACTCTAGGAGGTGATATATTTGGCTGGGATCTCCTAGTAGCGGCGCCGAGGCCTTATGACGCCATCTTGGGTATGGACTGGTTATCTACAGTCCATGGTCAGATTGACTATATTATGTGCAAAGTGTGGTGTACCTGCAAGTATGGGACCAGGTTTACCATCAATAGCAAGAAGGGAGCATGTGCAGCATAGGATGGACTTACTCGAAGATATTTCAGAGGATCACTCTTCAGTTGGCTAGCCTTACCCTCTGAGCAGTTGATGTGGAGAGTCTGAACTATCCTATAGTGGTGGACCAGTATGCTGATGTCTTCACTGATGATATTCTAGGTCTAACCCCTCTCTGAGAGGTAGACTTTTACATTGAAATGTACCCTAGGGTGACACTAATATCTATACTATCATATCGAATTGCTCCCACGAAGCATCACGAGATGCAGGTACAGCTAGAGTACTTGCAGGGGAAGGGATTCATCCAACCCAGTGTTTCTCCCTGGGCATCCCCAATTCTGTTCACCAAGAAGGCCGATGGGAGCTTGAGGCTTTGTGTTGACCACAGGCTCCTGAACTAAGTGACCGTGAAGAACAAATACTCACTCCCGAGGATTGACTATCTTTTTGATTGGTTGAAGGGAGCACGGTGGTTCTCGAAGATAGACCTCAGATCAAGCGATCACCATCACAGAGTTCGAGACAAGGATGTGGAGAAGACAAATTTCTTATGTCGTTAAAGCCACTATGAGTTCTTGGTTATTCCTTTCGGCATAACCAACACTCTGGAAGTGTTCATGGGACTCATGAACAGTATCTTACAGCCATACCTTGATCACTTTGTCGTAGTCTTCATCGACAACATTATGATCTTCTCGACTACTGAGGCGGAGGTTTCCTATCATTTGAATGTAGTACTGGACACACTCCGAGAGCACCAGCATTATGGTAATATCTCGTAGTTCTAGTTTTGTATCCAAGAGGTTCACATTCTAGGACATGTCATCTTGGAGGCTGGAGTTGCAGTAGATCTAGCGATGATTGAGGTGGTATTTTCTTGGGAGCCTCCCAGGAGTTTGATGAAGGTACGGAGTTTCATGAGATTGGATGGATACTACCATATATTTATGCATGACTTATCCAGAGTTGCATCACCTCTATCAGTATTGACGAAGAAGGGACAATCATACGTTTGGTCGGAGAAATGCCAAAGGTGTTTTCATGAGCAGAGGTAGAGGTTGTCCAGTACCCCATCTTGAGGCTTCTAGAGGAAGGAGTAGGGTACATAGTTTACTGTGATGCATTAGGGACCAGACTCGGATGTTTCCTGATGTAAGAGAGAGTAGTGATCACATATGGTTATCAACATCTGAGACAAAATGAGCAGAACTACACTACCCATGACCTGGAGTTAGGAGTATTGATTTTTACCTTGAAGATGTGGCGACACTATCTAATGGGATAGCGCTTCACAGTGTACTCTGATCACAAGAGTATCAGGTATATCTTCTTCCAGAAGGACCTTAACATGAGACATCGACATTGGACTGAGTTCCACTAGGACTATGACATTAAGATAGTCCATACTCCTTGGAAGGGGAACGCTGTTGCAGATGAACTCAGTAGGAGGTCTGGAATGCAGCTGCTAGGTGAGGCAATGGAGCAGCTGGCTGCTTTTCATATATTTCTTGCGGATAGAGATGGATCACCTTTCCTTCAATTTCTTACAATCACTCCCACACTCCTTCAGCGAGTCAAGGAGGCACATCATGAGGACCCTGACTGCGACACAAGACGTGCTCAGATATCCATAGGGCAGGGACCTGATGGATTTTCTAAAGGTAGGGAGTACGTCATCCTCTTTTGAGGAAACACAATGGTACGAGTGTCAATTCAGGAGGAAGTGTTGAGGGTGTTCCACACTTCCCCTCTAGAAGTACATCTAATAGTGACGAAGATGTACCAATACCTACAACAACTGCACTGGGGGCTAGGAATGAAGAAGGTAGTAGCATAGTTTGTCTCTCAGTGGATCATTTGTCAGCCAGTGAATGTGGATCATCAGGTTCCAGTGGGCTTTGATCGTCCTTTAGAGGTTCCATAGTGTATGTGGGATGGGATATCGATGTACTTCTTGACAGTTTTCCACGTACATCCATGCGACATGACTAAATTTGGGGGATCGTTGACCGACTCATGATGTTTTCCCACATCCTACTGATCAGAGACCAGGGTTCTTTTGAGATCTTGGGATACCAATATGTGCAAGTGATTATGCGGCTACATGGAGTACCTTCTACTATTGTCTCCGATCATGATGCATATTTCACCTCCCGGCTATGGAAGGGGTTGTAGGAGGGTTTCGGCATGTTACTTCATTTGAGCACCATCTTCCATCCTCAGACGGATGGCCAGACTGAGCGGACCATTCAAATCCTCGAGGACATGTTGCATTCTTGTGTCCTCAAATTCGATCGCAGCTGGGAGGATCAATTACAAATGGTGGAGTTTTTATACAACAAAAACTATCAATCCACCATTGGGATGTCACCTTTTGAGGCCATATAGGGGTGACCTTGTAGATCACCATTGTGCTGGACTGACCGAGGGGAGTATGCGGTAGTGGTGCCAGAGATGATACGGGCTACCACAGAGAAGGTGTTGATCATCCAAGAGCAGATGAAGACTGTATAGAGTAGTAAAAAGTCACATGATAACAGAAGATGGTGACCTATAGAGTTCGAGGATGGAGACCACGTCTTTCTACAGGTCTCACCCTGACCAGGTCTCTGGAGATTTGGCCGAGGTAGAAAATTATCTCCGAGGTTCCTAGGACCTTTTCAGGTCCTCAGCAAAGTTGGCGAGGTGGCATACCACTTAGCTCTACCATCTCAGTTGCATCGGGTACACGGCGTCTTCCACGTATCCCTACTAAGGAGATACGTGCATGACCATTCTCACACCATCGATCATGGAGAGATGGACATCAAGGATGGTGTGAATTTTATGGAGGTTCCAGTAGAGATTCAGGATCAACAAGAATGGGTCCTTCATGGATAGTAGATACCTCTAGTACACGTTCGCTGGCCACACAGCAACCTCCAGGAGAGCACATGGGAGCGGGAGGCATAGATGTGTGCTCAGTACCCCCCAAATGTTCCCTTAGTTATGATTTGTATCTTACGAGGATGTAAAGCCTTGAGTTGGGGAGAATGTAAATACATTGAATTTCCTGTAAATATTATTTATTTTATTTTGTTTAAATGAGAATTTTACATGTCCGCGAAAATTGACGGTGCATGATTCTGAGGCATGGTGTTCTCAAAATCAATTTCTAAAGTTTTGTTCGGGTATGTTCATTAAACGTACGAGTGGGTTTTTCTAACTTTTGAATCGGTGCTCGGAATTGAAATCTGAGGGCACCGTTGAACTCACAGTGCCGATTTTCTCCTAGGAAGATTTTTAAATCGATGGTAGTTGATCGAGGGTGAATTTTTGTTTTTTGGATTTTCATGGAAATAATAAAATAAAATAAACACATGTTTTATTTTATTTTATCTATTATAACCACCCATGTGGATGTTGGATGTGGGGACCACCACACCTTATCCTCCCATGAGATTTTATGGTGTTGGGGCCCACCCGAACCTAACCTCCCATGAGGGGTTACGGTGTGGGGACCACTGGGGAATAAACCCAAAATTTAATTGAGAAAAACCTCTCAACTCCCTCATAAATGAGGGAGAGCCTCTTGGCCTCCTCCACCTATATTGTTCCAACGCACATTCCATTAATGTGGGGACCAAGTATTTATTTTTTCCTTTAAAATTTTATGCCAACTACTTAATAAATTTTATAGTCTATTATTCTTGGCTACCTATTTTTTGTTGGAAAAGGAGGAAGGAGGTTTTGAGAGAAAATTTCTGGACAACAAAGAACTAGTTTCTCCAACAAAGAACAAAGAACGTTTTTTTCAATCGAAGTATGCTGACAAGGAGATTCTTCGACTTCTTCCTTGTATGAACCTTGTGGAAGTAACCGATGTGGGACATCTTCGATGACCGACCATCCCTCCTCATCATCGTCAAGGAACTGATGCACGAGCTCGGGATTGGAACTGTGCGGCCGACACGACAAATGATGAAAACATTGTCTGCTTCCATGCATCTCCATCAACGACAACGAACAAAGGTAGGCATTTGATTTTATTTAAATATGTTTTATTCTCATGTTCTTCCAATATTTCAAAATGGATAACGAGGTTGTTTTCCTTTTGAGGGAGGGTAGTCATGCTTCATTTTTTCGAGCCAATTGCTATCACCCTAAATGCGGAGGGTGCAGACCAATCCAACATTGTCCGACCCCTCTGCCAATCTCCATTATGGTGTTTTTTGAAACGGAGGAATGTGACGTTAAAGGAAACGAAGGCAAAAACCATGCTCCATGTGACCTTCGCGACCCACCCCGGGCTGAATCATGTCACCCACAGCTTCCGTGCCGCCCTGACCGCACCACCCACCAGCCGAACAGGTCTACGCCGCGTCATGCCATAGCCACGCCACACATCAGTCGTGCCACCCTCATTGGTTGTGCCACCCTCGCTGGTCGTGCCGCCTTTCCAGCCTTGCTGCACCCCAGACGTGCCACCTCATTGGTCGTGACGCCTCTCCAACCGCGATGCCCTCACCGGCCATGCCCCCACGTCGGCCGAACCCCCGCGCACCAGCCGCGCTGCCCCCGGCCCAACCAGTCTCGCCCTCTCTGCACCTCGATCGAACCATCCCCCCACCCCAGACCAAACCGTTCTCGCGGTGCCTATGGGACGAGCTGTCAGCGGAACTGGTAATCTTAGAGTATGGTAGTCCCTTTGTTTATTTTTTTGTAATGAGTTTGGGTTATAGTTAATAATCAGTGAGGTTGGATCGTGCACGAATCCCATAGGTCCCCATGGACTAAAAGGCTAATAACTCATAGACTGGGCATATGATTGATGCGTTTTCAGATGCGTTGAGACCCCTACGGCATTACAAACATTTTGTATACTTCTTCATAGGATTTTGGGGCTATTAAAGAATAGAAGAGTAGGTTGTGGATCGGATATTCTGGAGACGAGTGAGCATTCATGCGGGAACCTAGTGGCTGGCTGAGACCTGACGACTGCTAACCATTTGACTCAGAGTGACTCAACTAGACCAGTGGGGATTGCCTGGTTGTAGCGGCAGACCAACGATGGAGGAGCGCTAGGTTGTGGTGGCATACCCATGGTACTCGATAAGAGGAATACCTCTACAGGATATGAGGGGGAGAGCCTAGTTGTGGCGGTAGACCCACGGTGGGGAGAACCTCTGTGTGACGGAGCAGACCCATGGTACTCGACAAGAGGAGTACCATTGCAGTCTAAGGTTAGTGGGAAGTGCCTAATTTTGGTGAGAGGCCCACTGTACTCGATAGAGGAGAAGTTCTCCATTAGTCGAGGGTTCAAATGTCACTAAACCTAGATTAAAACCTTTGTTGAGCGGAGTTAGTTTTTTTTTCCTCATGATTGAGATCGATAAATTGATAACATAGGAATATGTATGGGCATATACCTATGTAAGTTTATCTGTTGATTTCATACTTTTTGGTTTATCCTAGTTGGATTTTTGTGAGACCTTGAGGGTCTTGGGGTCCCTACTGAGAATCGTTATACTCACCACTGCATGGGCTATGCCCGCATCTCGTTTTGTTGGATGCAAACGATGGACAACATTGATAGAGGTTGAGAGTACCAGGAATGGATAGTACCCTGAGGTGGACCATACGGCGTGTCGGTGCACGTAGGAGAAGGATTGACATGGAGTGCTGAGGAGGATATATGTTCCATCCCTTCAGGTAGGAACCTTGAAGAATGACCCAGTAGTTTTTTTCCTTTTTCCTCAGTTGTACTAGTACTTTCAGTTTCTTGTAATTTCAACTAGGGATGGTATTTTGGCCCATTTTTTCGTACTGTACTCATTTGATGGTTATACATTTTACTCATGTTTGTATCTCCTGTGTGTGTTTACAGGTTATAAAGGCAATTCCTTCCTGGTTTTAGGGAATTACACCTTTGCTGCTAGTCGCCATCCCCTGGCCTATAGAAGGTGGGCTTGGGGTAGTCACGACACAGGCCCCAGGGGACGGGACTAGACATGAGTTGTTAGGAAATGATATATTTTAATTTATAGATTGTGATATTAGATTTAAAAAATTTAAGGCATGGATTTTCTGTGGATTTCATACTAATATTTTTCCATGGAACTTAATTGGGTAAAATAAATATTTAACCCTACTACAATGGTTTTATAAATATATTATTTAATTGATATTTAATAATATATCAATAAAAGATAATTTGATTAAAATTTTTGTTTTGTTGACGTATTTATGGATAATCATAGTTTTAAAATGAATTTATGTTTCTTTTTTGTAAATTTGTTTTCATGGTTTTCGTTATTGTTATCTTCTACATAATGGTGAATCATGATAATTGTGTAAATATAGGTGAAAATTAACCTTTTTTATGTTGGTCAAACTGTGACATGATTTATACTGATACTGTTGATTATAGAATATGTATGGGACCTTAGGGAATGATCATTGGGAAAACTGAAGGATTATGTGACTTATTTTATACCTTGTATTCATATATTTATTCACTGGGATTAATGATATTTTGATTTATAGATCACATTGTAGTTTTGACCATGCTATGGGGAAACAACGTGATGAGTGTGAGACACTAGTATTGAATGAGTGATCTGTTTGATCAATCACCTTAATCATATGATAATTGATTGATATTTATAGGGATTGGATAAAAACCTTGCTTCATTTTATTTGTTCTACATGATTAACCACTATGTGTTATGATGGGGATAGTCCAAGTGATTCTTTTTTAGGGAAAAAGATCAATTCATGTTAATTAATCCTAGAACTATAATATATTCATTATTAGGAATGGTATTTGGGAATTAGAAAAAATAACTATGTTATGTTATTATATTATAGTAATATAAAATCACTCTAATATGGTGCTAGTAAATACGGGAGTTTCTACCCTTTGTGATATTATCTTTTGGAATGTTAAAGAAAGAGTTAATATACATATAACATGAGTGGCAGTACTATTACATAATGAAACTATTTTATAGGATAAAATTTCATGGGAAGTGACCTCACAGAAAACGTATATTTTTTTTGAACCATAACAAACCTGACCCGAACATATTCCTCACGATTGAAAACATAAAATAGCTTTATTAATATAAAAACAGTTTGTGTGACTAGGTTATATTGATTAGTGTATCAATCAGTAATAATCTCCTAAAAAATTATATTTCCTCCTAAATTTTTTAATTAATAATCAAAATGATGAAATTTATAAAAAGAAAATGTTGTTTTAGTTTAATACTGATTTTCTCCCAAGCTATTACTTTACATATCATTGTTTCTTACCTATCAATCTTAACAACCCAAAAGAAAATAAATAAATTCATATATCAACATTAAATAAATATTATGATTTTTTTATTATCTAAAATATATAATATATACATTAATAATTTTCAGAAAACGAATCGCCTAATGTATAATAAATTACAATGCATTCCTCACAAATTATTCTCATGAAAATAAGGTTTAAATTAAGGCATAATGTTTGTTAATATTATAACTACAATGACTTGTATGGAAAACATACATTCTTATGGCATGAAATCAAATGTATAGATAAATATAAATACCATTTTGTAACAAAAAATCTAGTAACTAAGAATAGATTATTATTTTATTATAGTGTTTTTAAATATATGAGATCACATTATGCATGGAAGAACTATTTTTTAATCATAGGATACTAGTGCATAAATGAAATTACATTACATTTGGAAAAATAAAATGCATTATAAAAATTTAATGTAAAAATATTATTTAATCTATAATATCATTTGGATACTCGTAGTACGCTTCTTGGTTTCCAAGGGAAAAGGGAATCAAACTTGATTTGTGATATTATATACTTAGTAAGAGTTAGTGTTTTTTGGAATTAAACATTGAATTTATAACACCAAGAAAGTATGATTGGAATAAATAATCAACAACATCCATATAAATGATGGAATGGGAAACATTATACCCTTTGAATATATAATATATGGAATAAATAATTACATTGATAATAATAAATACATTCATAGGGATTTAATTAATCATTTCCGACATCATAATTATACCATCTCGGGCTAATTGAATATGACATACCCTTGTCATAAAGGCCAAGTTACTAAAATCATACATGATCTCTTATGAAGAATAAAAATAACCCAAATTTTATTCCCTCATGAGACTAATGATACAATGAGGGTATCTGTAATTTCATGCATCACCTATAACATAATATTTCTATTAGATTCATTATATGTAAGTGTATTTATAATTATTAAAAAAAATGTTGCAAAATAATCAAATCATATACACATATATCTACAATAAATATTTATAGATATATAAGTAATCAGTGTACATATTGTTTATGATTCTCCAAATAAATGAATTTCATTCCCATAAAGATGGGAATCTATAAATCACGTAGTAATTAATATATATTAACAATTAAATTGAAATTATCATCATTAATGGTGTAATACAGTTGCAATAATTCATCATTCAACAATATTAATAAGAATTTATCAGTTACTGGAGTTTTTGGGGACTATGTTATTGATGGAGAAATCCCATATTGAAAATATATTGTCTTTTCAATGTGGAATAATATGATAATATGATATAATATTATTTATTCTACAATGATGGATTCATATTAATGAATTATAAAAATATAATAAATCTAAATATAATATAATTCAAATACAATGTTAATGTGATATGATGATAATGGTTTTGAAACCCTTACCACGAGTTTCTAAATAATGAAAATCATGTTTTTATACATAAAATATTTTTAACACAATTGGAAATTTAGATAGTTATTTCTTAATTTGTTCCTCATTAATTTACTTCAAGAAAAGTTCATGTGCCTAAATTATTAAGAAAAATGGAGAAAGTGTTTGAAACACACAACTACAATCACCTTGATATTTTTTAATATATATATATATTCAATAAATATGAAATATTTGATAGTTTGAATCATAATAAACAATGATTTTACATGATCCATAACATACTATTAATATATTAAAATTTAAATGTGATTATTATAACCTAGTCATTAGAATTATAATTATTAATAGGAATAACCAGTTATTAAATATTATTTTTAATTGTCTTAAATAATTCAACTTTATTGAAAAAATAATAACTAGTTTTTGTATGATTTCATTTATTCATAAAAACACATTTTTATCATTATTAGTTGTTAATTAGTATTTTTTGAAAAAAATAATTCAATTTATTTCAGAAAAGAATTGAAAATTAGTCATAAAAAAGAAAAATAATATTAAAATATTTTCTATATAAATATCATAGTGTATATTCTTTATAACCATACAAAAATAATTTTTTTTGAAGAGTAGTGAGAAAAACAATTTGTTGAAAACAAAATTTTTGACTACTATAATTACAATATACCATTTTTTAATTTTTTAAAAATAAATGTATGTTAATTAATACAAGTAATAAGCCAATTAATTCTATTGATGAAAATTTATATC
This sequence comes from Viscum album, assembly GCA_963277665.1. Lineage (NCBI taxonomy): Eukaryota > Viridiplantae > Streptophyta > Magnoliopsida > Santalales > Viscaceae > Viscum > Viscum album. Next base: position 836,596,342 of record OY728127.1, on the reverse strand, counting down.
ATATTTTGGTTGAAAAAATTTTTAATTTTGAAGTCAACTTTATGTAAAACATTTGTTTCTCATTTTTTGGTTAAATATTTAATTAGATTATTCAAACATTGAAAATTTAATTTGAAAAACTGTTTTCATATTTATAATTATCATTTATAAATATTATAATGAGTCAAAAATCTTATTTGATCATAAGGAATTTTGAAAACTGGAAAAAATATCCCCCAAAAAATACATTAAATTTGGTTGATCGATGGTTAAACAGTAATGTCTTGGATTTTTTGTGTATTGTTTTGAAATATTATGTGGATTAGTATTTAGAATAAGTGTTCATATGTCGTGTGATTCCAAATCCATGTGTTCCCAAAATAATTGTCAGAAAAGTAATATTTTTTAATTGCACACATGCATAGATTTATGGAAAAAGTTTAATAACTCTTATACATGTTCCCTGATCAGAAATAAGAAGGAACCATTGATTTCAAAATACTTTTTTTTAAATAAGGAGAGATTTAACAATAGTCAGCACAAGCCATCTGTTGAAAAAGACACTGGGACTATATTCATAATTAAAATAATTAAGTAAAATTATTTTATTTATTTTTGTTTATGAAGAAGCTTACAAAATTCCTTTTGTTATAATTCAAACGATATATTCATAACCCTATAATTTTTTGATGAATTTTGCAGAGGGAAATTCTTGAATCCACTCAAAAAAATGGTGATGGGTTGTGGATGGAAGATCAACATGTGATCAACTCGATGGAACCTCACCAACGATGAAGACACAATAATTGTTCCTTATCAACGACTAACCCATATCGAGGTAGGTCTTGTGTGTTATTTTATTTCCTTCCTTGTTCTTCAATTTCATGTTGAATGCAGATCAATCAATGGATATAATGATCCATGAATTGATCTTTTGCGGTATGTTATTATCAATGGGTGATTCTGGGATAATTAATTTTCCTCACTTCATTTTTTATGTTACAAAATGAATCAAGGTTGACATGAACATCAATCAAGGTTCATTACTCTCGACTATTCCTGAGACATTCTCCCCTAGTTCATTGATTCACCTTGGTTTTTATGTTTTCGGGAGGAATGTGAAAAAAGATAGTTTGATGGGTGAAAACTGGGTCATTGTAGACAAGGACCTTAGGACCACGTATATGCCATATTTTCGATGTTTCGAACAAAAGAGGAGGCATGGTATAGAAAAGGGAGGCGGAGCCATGTGTGGTCATGGGACACTATGGGCATCTATATGGACTAGTGTTCTGGTCCTAGGTGGAGTCGGTTAGACCTACGCTAGGGGCTGAGCCAAATGCATATTGGATATCAAGTTGAACCCGTGTAGAGTTGGGCACATTTCATATGTACACATGAGTAACATTTTCTAGTTTTCATCGATCATTAAGGAATTAATGTAAATATTGAATTCACATAATATAATGATTATAATATAATATATTATTTTTTATTTCTACAATTATTCATATATTTATAAGTAATGTGATGTTGTATGAAAAAATAATTAGATCACTTCATGGAGGGTAGTCAACACATATGCATAAACAATGTTATAATTTTATACATCAGTGAAATGTAAAAATGAAAATGTTAAATTATATATTAATAATGACTAATTTTTCTGATTTAAATTAATAAAAAATATTTTTATCATTATGAACATTCATCAGAGATAGTGATAGAAAACAATAGAATCAGTTCACGAGGTTGTAGTCCTTTATTATCCTAATTGGTGAATTATTTTCCGTTTGATGGATATTGAGATGGATATTGGTCATTAAACTAACATAATAACATTCTTTATATTAAGGATACTATATGTTCTATTTTATAGTTTTTGATGAATGTTAAGAAATGTGGAAGTATAAAATAAATGAAATGCTCAATAAAAAATGATACCTCTTCTTCAGACAACATCCATTAATTAACACCTAATGAACACTTAGATTTTATTTACTCAGAAATAAACTAGATTGAGTTTATTTATTATAAGAGATTATTTCATCTGGTATTAGATGTAAAAATTAGTTTTTATGTGTAATATAATATACAAAATATCTACCTTTTGTTAGAGAGGGGAGGTGGACTCTAGGAATCTTTCAAAATGTTAAATTAATAAAAATAATATTTAAAAATTGATCCAAAGTGATTTATTAAAAAAAATATTACAATTGGCCAAAATTAAATCATCTGTTAAAAATAAGGAATGTTTTTACAATATCTATACCCTTAACTTTTAATTTTACCCCTTATTTTACGCCCTTATTTTATACCATACCTACAAAGATTTTTACATATAGAGGGTCAATATAGTAACAATAAAATTCCAAACAACCCATAAATGGTACATGGATGATTTTTGAACCCATATCTCAACCATGCATCCTATTTTTATAAATATATGAATTTTATGTCGTTTAATAATATATTCTGTACAAGTAAATATCTATAATGTCTATTTTAACAGTTTTTCATTTCATTGTACTTTATAATACTACAACAACACAAATAATTTAAAAAAACACATTATTATTTCTATAACATATCATGGAAATCTTTTAATAAATTGTTAATTATCTGAAATTTTATCTATTTTAACAATTTTTGTATTAGTTGTTTGATTTTATGACTAATTGAATATTTATTGTATAAATTTTTTGAATTTTATTATGGTGTCTATATAACAAAAAAATTACAAACAAAATACCATGATAATGAAAATTATATTTTATTTCAATAAATTAATTTTTTTTTGAAGTATCCTCTCGATAAAACCATACTAAAATACTAATCTTTTTAACACAAAAATGATACATTTTTTACATTTAATTAAATAAAATACAATAATGTTCATAGTCCACACTCAGTGGCACAAAAGTTCATAAATTTGAAAATATTATATCTATCATCTATATATACAAATGAAATAATATTTATTCAATTGTTTCAATGATTTTATGGTTCTTATCATTTTATTTGTAAATTAATTTACATTATTTACCCTTTATGATTCTAATAAAAAAATTGCAATGGAAACTATTCCTATAAACAAATAAATATAAGATATATATTTACTAAATTCTAACCCACTAATTATAAATACAGAATCAATTTTTTAATTATTAAAAAAGTTTAATTGATTTAATTTAAAAATAAAAAACAAAAATTTAAGGACTGACATTTTTTGAAAAATATCATTCTATCTATAAAACGTTTTCTATAAAATACCTGAATAAATTCATTATGTAAAAACATATTTGGATTATTTTTAATAATAAATAACTAATGAAAATTTAAAAATAAACCAAAAAATTACGTGATATTGTAAATACATTAAAATAGTATAAATTTTGGAATGGAAATCCAAATTCGTCACTATTTTTAGAAAAAAACCATATTTCCATAAACATAACAGAAATGTTGAAAAGGGTAATTTTTAAATTCATAATAAAAAATAATAATTTAAATTTTATAAAATATTAGGAATATAACTATACTAATCACTCATAAAAAAACTTTCTTATTAAAACAGAATTTTTAAAGAGAAAATGACATTAATAAAAATAAATTATATATTTAGAAACCATTGATAAATACATATTAAATGTGTATTAAAATTATATATTTGATATTTAATCATTACAATTCATTCTCTTTAATTTATTAACTTGGTTATAGTGAATATATTTAAATAATAATAATTTTTGACTGCTTAAGCTCTGGGTTTTATATCACGTACACTATTGAACATACACTTTTTTTAAATATTTGAATGTTACATTATCCCCCCATAAATTTAAGATATTTCATTATCAATATATTAACATGGGATTAAAATCTAGGTGTTTTTCATTTAAAAATACCATTGTTGAAATACCAAATCATAAAATAGATTAATAAATCATGTATGTTATAAGAGATAACATTAAAGTACGGAGGTTATCTAGAGTAACAAAGACATGTATTTTTATTAGTAGAACATAATTGGGATGTGATAAAATAAATAAGGATGAAAATAATAACTCTCAAGTGCTTATAAAGAGTGATAGAGTACATGGTAATTATAATGTTAACCACTATAAAAATGTAATTTTTTATGGATTAAAAGAACGATTATTTCTCAGTAATAAAATTTAAAGGATAATTTTTTCAAGATTATTTCCAAATAGATTATAACTATATTACCATATATTTTATGAATGTATAGAAACCAATCATACTTAAGAAGTATATTTTCAACCGTTAATTAGTTTCCACCCCAAACTTGTCTATTTCTTCAAATGATGAGTATTAATTTTACATGTCTGGAGCACTAGATTCATCTACTAATGAATCAAATAGTCCACAAAATAATTACTATAAATTCCACATCTCATTAATCATTAACCAAATCCCAATTGCCTAGTATAAGATTAGATAATATCCCAAAATTAGTTTACCATTATACATTGAAAAACTAATTTAATATTCAAAATTCAATAGTAATTAACAATGTTCAACATCAAACATTGAAAAAAATATGTAACACTAAATTCCCTCATTAATATACCAATATAACATTGAAAACCAAAAATCTAAATTAATAGATGAAATATTCTTCATTTATAATTGTAATAGTTATCTCAAAATAAATTTTCCATCACAACGATATATATCAAATACACCATATATTACTAAACCGATTAGAAAATTATCATTAATAAATTTTAAATATATACTTTTTTTATTTACAAATACATCACAATTTTCCAGTTGTTGGTAATACACTCCTATAACCCTTCATTTGTGGGTTCACTCCTCATGGTCTTCCCATATGTGATAGATTATTCCCAACCTATGAGTTTTAAATTTTTTAAAACAATAATTCTTATAAAATTTATTTTCATGTGATGGAAATCATAAAAATATAACCATAATATATTTTGCATTAATGATGTAATATAAAATCAAATTTTATGTCATACCTTTATGCTTACACCCCTTAACGAAAACCCCACAATTAACTCAAAAACAATGTCTACAAAAATTCCTTTAGACACATTTAAATAGAATAAATTTTCAAATGATTTTTTTTAATTTATATAATGATCAACAATAAAATTATAAATTCAATATAAGGAATTTAGAAATAATGAAATAAAAAATTATCCCATAAATATATATAATAATTTAACTCCTACAAAATTCAATTTCGGATCAATATAAATATTTTATACCCAATAAATCACAATTTATTCTCACATATTTTGAAAATAATTCCATGAAAATTATTAAAGGAAAAATAAATACCATATTGTTTTCTTTGAATCGCCAATAATTTTATGATTTGCTAACGATGTAACACTTTTAAACCATTTGAGTTAACATATATACTCTAAAAATTAAAATAAACTAAATACTATTCTATGTGAGAAAAGGAGATTACTATAAAAACATTGTATGAATAAATAAATGATATATTTTACATGGGGGATAATTTTCTTCTCACCATTACCGATGGAGTATCCCTCATGGCTATGAATGATATATCCCTCGTGGTAATACATAAAATTACCCTTGTGGTTATACTTGGAGTTACCTTCATAGCTATATATAGAGTAACCATCATCTTAAACATACAAAATAAATATATCCAACAAATTTGAGGGATATAAATGACACACCTGAGTTTTTTTAACCACCATCCATCATAAACTAATCCCTGGAACCATATTATAATAATAAAAAAATATTTCCTAGAAAATAAAAACATACAATGTGAAGGATAACTTATATTAAAATATAATTGTGCACTTAAAATGGAAAACATTTTATTTGAAAATAACCATATTATTTTGAAATTGATTATTGAAATAAAATATTATTAATGAAAGTGTAAAAATGCACTCATTCTATATATGATATAAATCATTCCTTGTGTATTTTTGTCAGAAAAGTCACAAAGATACTTTTATATAATATGACTAAAAAATGACATTAATTTTTTATTTAATAGTAAATAATGGGTAAAGATGACATTAAAAATCATTAAAAATAAAAATAACATTATTAAATTTTTTAAAACAAAATCCTTTGAATATAGATGAAAATGTTAATTTTAAGAGAAAAAGGGATATTTATTTAAAAAACATCCATACCATGATCATTAATTATCAAAGAAAATATTAACCTTAATGAATAATATAATTATCTGAATTTTAAACATTATTAAGAACCATTTTAATATTGATTATTCCATTAATATAGCATGTTATCATGTCATATACAATTACATATTTATTTATATTCATGTCAGATGCTTTCTCAATATTTTTTTTATTAGTGCAAAATGACTTGGATTGCTTGATTACGGTCAAAGCCATTATAAATGAAAAATATATTTAATAATTTTAAGGATATATTTATTATTCATATATATATTATATAATTTTAGGTTATTCCATTAAATATGTTCATGAAAAGTGAACTATGTTACAATCATTGAAATGATAGTTTTTATGTACACGTTAGTAACATTTCCATTTTTTGAATCTCATTAAAGAATTAATAGAAAATTATTTTCCCTATTTACATATTCAACATAACATAATATATATAATTTTATATATTTAAAATATTCTAATTTATATCATCAATGTGATTTTGTGAAGAGAAATGAATCACATCGCTTCGTAGATGGGTTAATTAACATGTACACATGAATGAAATTATACATTTCTAGTGAATTAAATGTATGAATTAAAATGATAAATTATCATTTAATAATGATAAATAATTACTGAATAAGATATATAATCCCTAATTATGTCATTATAACATTTCATTAGATATGGTGATAGAAGTGAAAATATAATGGATTGCGAGGTGATGTTTTACAATATAAAAAAATGATAAATTCATGTCCCATTTTATGGATTTGGTGAAGGATATTAGGAATTAATTGTAATCTCACAGGTTTTTTGAATTGGGTTAAAACAAGAATGTTTTTTTGATCTTGTTTCCTTGTAATGATTGTTCAGTTTTAAAACCCATTTGTAGATATGCTGTTTTGTGAGTTGGTAAATTTTTAACGTTATTATATTAGATCTGGGAAAAGGCTCAAGGAGTATCCGAGATGGCTAGATGTGTTTCGGGAGCACTAGGCTCAAAAGAGTTGTAAACACATGATGTGCATGGTTAGTCAAACTCTACGAGTCAGACTTTCATATTAAAATGGGTATCTAGTAGCAGACGCACGATCTACACATGGTCTATCATACCATACGATTCATGACGTGCAACATACCCAGTATATGTTTCTAGTTAATTTATTTAAATAAATTAAGGATTAAATGTAATTTAATTAAATGATATGAATTGGGGGTTTTATTTAATTAAATTCAGGGTTGTGAGGAATTTAATTAATTGAAGCCAAATGGTGGATTTATTTAATAAAAATTTGGAAGAGATAATTTATTTAAATGGTTTTTTATGGTGGAATTTATTTAATTTAATTATATTTAGTGTTTTTAATTAAATTAAATTGATATAGAGAAGGTTTTTTGTTAGATTATAATGAAAAGAATTGAATTAATTTTTTAAATAATGATGGGTTGGAGTCTTTATTTAATTAAATTGATATTAGGGTATTTTAATTAAATAACATACAAATGGAGATTTGGGGTTAGAAATGAAGGATTTTATTAAATGGTATGTTTTAAATTATGTGTAAATGCGGTGTCATGTTTTTTGAAATTATATTATGTTGAGGGAATTTAATTATATAATAATGAGTTGAAAAATTATTTAATTATACTCTATTGGAAAGTAATTTAATTAAATGATATATTAAATATATATATGGGGATTTATAAAACTACGTTGAAGGTTAATATTAATTTAATTATATGATGAAAAATAAAGGATTTATTTATTTAAATTATGTTCTGAGAATTTAATTATATAACATTAATAATAGAAAGTTTTTTATTTAAATCTAGTTAGAACCAACTTAATTAGATGATGATTAATGAGGTGTCAGTTTTTTTAATTAATTTATGTTGTGATAATTCAACTAAATGAGTTGGAAAATTTTATTTAAATAGATTCTGTTGGAAAATAATTTAATTAAATTATGTGTTAAAGGCGGAGTTGGGGTATTATGTAATTAAATTCAATGTTAATATAAATCTAGATATTTTATAAAAATATAGGTTTTATATAATTAAATTGTGATGCGATAATATAATTAAATAAAGATGATTTAGAGAATTTATTTAATTAAATTAATTGGAAAATATGATAATTAAAAGTTGTTTAATTGGGTAGTTATGGTTTATCATTGTTGGGTAGAATTAATGGGTAATATTAATAATATGATTGATATTATTATTATTATTATATTAATTCTTATAATTTTTTTTTTGTTTTTAATCAATTATTTTATATAGAAAAAAACATGGAGGCACACCTCTCCTTCCTCCTGCATGAGGTGTGATTCTCCCATGGTGCAACATTTATAGATGGTGCACCACCCTCTTCTCCCACCTCCCTCTCCGAATGGCGGATTGTGTTGTTTCCTTCATAGAAGATGTACATATCATCAAGGTAAGTCTATATCTGTAAGTTTAATTCATCAAATTTTGCATATCGGCTCTCCATATCTTGTGTTTCATTTGGCCGAAACCCACGGTTTTGTATTAAAATAGATTTTTTGTTTCTTACAATTCTATGTGGTAAGATACATGTCCCGTGACACATTAGTCAGTATTCCAATGATTTACACTGAAGGTGGAGTGACTCGGTTTTTTTTGTTTCACTTATTTCATATTATGGTAGGTATATATACTCGATAAATAATTTCCAAACCATTATATTAGGTGTTTATAGTTTTCTTGAGTTGTGGTTGATTATTTCAGTTTATGTTTGTCCTCACTGCACTAATTGAGAGTGCCTATTATTGTTGTTATGTGTTGTGATCAATTCAATGTACACATGCACATTAATGTGGATGTATGTGTTCACGATCATGTATCATATTGAGTTATAAATAATTGGTTATTCCCATTCCTTGAGGTAGGATCCTCAAAATTGCTCAATTAATAAAACACAATAGCTTTTAATTACTTTTGATGATGAATTCGACAGGAATATGTGAATGTTTTTTTGTTTGTGTAAAATGTTTTTATAGATTACAAATTCATGTTTTTTTGTATAAAAACCCCTTAATTGAGGTGTTCTACGTTTATTATAAAACATAATGATTTGGTTTATATATTCATTTAGCTTTTTGTTGTGTATTTTAAAATTTCTACCCTTCTCTGTTAATGCACTTATGTTATGTGGTAATTATGAATATTGCTCGGAATAAGATGCGATAAGTAATAAAAGAATTTATTGTGAGATATTTATTTTTTTATGTCGAGATAATTAATATGTTAATTAATTATATGCTTTTAGGTTGTAAAATGGACAACTAATAATGTGATTAATAATGATTAATTAATTTGGTTAAGTTGAGATAATTTATTACGAATTAATTATTTGGTTTTTTGATAGATAATTAATCGGGGGGAATAATTATTAGATATTAAACTTGTTAATGTCAAATAATTAATTATGAATTTACTATGTTCTTTCAAATGATAATTAAAGGTGGTATTCATTATGAGTAATTAATTTTGTTATGTAAATATAATTAATTATTAATTAATTATGTTTGTTGAGATGATAATTAATCGAGGAATTAATTATGATATATTAATTTGGTTAAGTTGAAATAAGTAATTATGAATTAATTGTGTTCATTAAGATGATAATAAATGCAAGGATTCATTATTAGTAGTTATATTGCTTAATTAGAAATACTTAATTATGAATTAATTATTTTCTTTGAGATGATTATTAATAGATGAATTAATTATGAGGTGTCAATTTAGTTAAGTTATAGTAATTAATTATGACTTAATTATGTGCATTGAGATGATAATTAATCAGGAAATTAATTATTTGATATTATTTTGGTTAAGATGAAATAATTATTTATGAATTAACTTTTTTATTTGAGATGATAATCAGTTGGGGGATTATTTATGAGATATTAAATAGGAATAGTTGAGATAATTAATTTTTAATTAATTATGTACTTTGAAAATTGTAGTTGAGATAATTAATCAGGGGATTAATTATGAGATATTAAATTGTATAAGTTGAGGTAATTATTTTCAAAATAATTATTTTCATTAAAAATTGTAATTTATAAAATAAGTCATGGGGATTAATTGTGAGATAATAATTTTTCTATGTTGAGATAATTAGTTCAGAATTAATTATGTTATTTGAAAATTGTAATTGAGATATTTATTTGGGAGATTAATTAATAGATATTAAATTTGGCTATATTGAAATAATTATTTGTTAATTAATTATATGCATTTAGAATTTTAATTGAAATAATTAATAGGGGATTAATTATGAGATATTAAATTGGATATATTGAGAATATAAATTGTGAATTAATTTTGTGATTTGAGAATTGTAATTGAGAAAATTAATCATGGTGATTAATTATGAGATATTAAATGGGCTATGATTAGGTAATTAATTGTGAAATAATTATATTCCTTTAGAATTTTAATTGAGATAATTATTTGTGGGATTAATTTTGAGATTTAAAATTCGTCTAAGTTGATATAATTAATTGTGAATTAGTTAATTTCCTTGACAATTGTATTTAAAATAATTAATTGTGGGATTAATTATGAGATATTAAATTGGATATGTTGAGATAATTAATTATGAGTTATTTGTGTTCATTGATAATTTTAGTTGTGAAAATAAATCACAGGGATTAATTATGAGATATAAAATTGGCTATGTTGAAATAATTAATTGATAATTAATTATGTGCTTTGAAAATTTTAATTGAGGTAATTAGTTAGTGGACTAATTATCAGATATAAAGTATGAATAATATGAGATAATTAATTATTAATTATTAATGTTCCTTGGATATTATTATCGAGATATTTAATTGTTTATTTGAATATGGAGAGTATTGATTTATAAGGAGACAATTAATTCTAGAAATGTAATTATGAGATATGAATATTGTTCTTGATTAATTAATTAATAAATTAATTAATGGGATTTTTGTACCTAGTTAATTGTTTAGTTAACTACTGGATTTGAGTATGGCCATTGAGAACAATTAGAATCCCTTGCCTCATGTTTTTGAGTTTAATGTGAAGCCCATCTAAATATTTTAATTGATATACTTTTGATAATTTTCCTTACATATAAATGTGAATATGATTTCTTATATTTAGTTGAAATGGGATAATAAATTTCATTAGAAGATAAATGTTTCACAAATTATTTGTTGTGAAGGGTTACACGTTCTATAGGTAGGGGATGAAAGTGGTCGTGAGAGCCCTTGAGGAGAAAAATTATGTTAGTATTTGTACTGATCCTCCAGAGACTATGAGAGCTCATGGAGTTGACACTAGGGATTGACCATTTTTTTGAATCTTGTGATTGATGTCTGTTTTTTACATAAAGATCCATCAAAAAAAATTCACAATGGATCGTGAGAGCCTCTGGTGGGAAGACCTTCTGATCTTCCATGTTGATTTCCATGAGACCATGAGAGATCTTGGAGTTTCGACCAGGGGAATGACTGTGAGTTCTTCCCATGTTAGTGAATGTTTGTACATTATGTCTTGGTCTAGCCAAAAATAGTATCAAAGGTATATGTCAATTTGATGTTGGTATGCTCTTGGTACATATATAAGGTTTCTAAACATATCTATATATATTGTTACAATATATATATACATAAATGACATGATCATACATACCAGTCGTGGACTTGGGTGGGTATCACTATTAGGTGTCCCATAGGAACATGGACTGGTTGTTTGTTAATTATTAAATTTGGTTAATTCTTCAATAAACTAGAACACTGTGAAATTTTATTGAATTTCCCAGATTTAGAAATACACCGATGGTGCTGACCTACTGAGATTTATATCTCACACTCTATTTATCCCGCCATTGCACTAGGGTCCCAGAGATGATTTTCTTTTGTGCGGTATTTTGGACTTTTGTAATATTGTTTTCTTATCCTTGGTAGTTAGGAGAAAAGGAAGGAGAAAGAGTTCAGGATTCTTGTGGAGATTTCCCTTGGGGCTTATACCGTTTTCATTATTTTCTGTAGCAAGATTTAAAGCATTCTGATTTGTTTAATGCTTTCAGATATATACCACCATGACCTGCATATATGGTATAAATTGGTGCTTTCCATTTTCTTTATTGAGTTGATATTACAATTGGATTATGATGCATTAGTTATTTCTTTATATTTCTTCTGTTGTTTTTATATATTTATATATTGTGATATTAATGTGAAAACATTGATCTTAGGTTAAGATCTCCCCACTGACTATCCTAAAACCCTAGCTAATAGTCGGTATCCCCTGGTGTATGGGGAGATGCACATGAAGTCATTTGACAGCCGGTACGGCTACGTGTTCGATGGTAAGCCCAGACAGTATTCTAAAAATTGGTATCAAATAGTCAGGTTTTCTTTCTTTTTCTATTTTCATTCTATATTGGGTTGGTAAAATGGATACAAGGAATGATTCGGCACTCAGATAATTTTTGTAATTGTGATTGATCACCCCATGTAAGGGAAATGACCAAGTGTCCAGGGATGGGAATTTATGTTTATAATATTTGATGTTACAGTTAATATGATTTCACCATGAGTGACTGGTGTATTTTCTGATGATTATTGATTTTGATAATTTTGATAATTTTCCATGGCATGATATGGAAGTAAGATTCATACATGCATCATATTTTGCATTTAAATATTCACATGCCATGCATATAACATGCCACATAGTTTCATTAGTATGATTCCTACTAATTTTGAGTGTGTTCTTTAGGTGGAATTCCATTTTATTCTATGCTTTATCTTTCCTACTTATATTACATGTTTAGATGATTATATATCATTTTTATGTCTTATTTTATTTTTGTTGTGTTACTGCTTATAATAACGTGCTAGAGATGTTTTCAAGTGTATATGGACTCATGAGTTGAAATTTATTGATTTCATTTACAACGTGATCCAATTTTAGTTATAAGGCGTATGGTCACCTTATAACTAGGATAAGGGTAACCCATTTATTTGAATAATTGAAAAAGGGATACAAATGTTTTGAAGAATAAGTTGTTTTATCCATGTTGTATGCGGGATGTGTGGTTAATTTGGTTATACTTTTATTCATACTTGGAAATGATAGTTTTATAATAGCCTTGTGATGAATTGACATGGAGAGGTCACTAGATTCTAATTATGGACTTTGTGTTAAATATAGTTTCTATTGAAATTGTTTTAAAGGCACAATGCTGGTTGAACAATGGGTATGGGTTTCATAGGTCTGTGATGTCTATAAAAGAATGAGCAGTTTCTTGAGGTTCTAAAATTGTTAATAGTGTGTTGGGAATTTTGGAATGTAATTGGAGCGTTCAAATGATACTTCATGACATTGGAGGGTTGGCTACTCTTGTTGTATCTTCTGATGCTTTCTCATGTATGAGATGTTTTTAATCTAAGAAAAATATAATGTCCGGTTTTTTTAACTAGGTTAAAAAACGAAAGTTTTGTTTCATAATTTTTCATTGTAAAAATTGGTCCGTTGGAAACCCACGCTCTAGGATTTTGTTTTTTGAGTTAGGGTTTCTTTTAATCATGTTTACATTGGGCTTGGGTAAAGGATCGATGTGTTTCTCGGATGGCTAGTTGGGTTTCAGGAGCACTGAGCATGACATAGGTGTACACACAGGCCACAAACAGTTAGTCAAACAATACAGGTAAACTACAAATATTAATATGGATTTCCATTAGCCGACGCATGGTCTGCGCATGGTCTATCATACCATTGGAATCAAAAAATGTGGCTTACCTAGTTTTATTTTTTGGGTTAATTTATTTAATTAAATTCTGGATTAATGGAAATTTTACTAAATAAATTGAATTGGGAGTTTATTTATATAAATTCAAGGTTGATAGGAATTTAATTAATTCACGTGAAATGGTTGATTTTTTAAATAAACATTAGGTTGATATACTTAAATTAAATGATATTGAATATAGGAATTAATTTTATTAAATTATGTACATAGTTTTTAATTAAATTAAGTTAAGATTGGGAATTTATAATATTTAATTTAGATGAAAATAATTAAACACTTTTTTTAAATGATGATGAGCTGGAGACATTATTTAATTAAATTGTGATGAGATAAATTTAAATAAATTACTACTAAATTAGTTGTTGCATTTATCAATGATGGGTAATATTAAATGGTAAAATTTAAATGATGTGTAAATGAGGTGTTGGGTTTTTTTTAATTAAATTATTTTGAGTGAATTTAATTAATAATAATGAATTGGAAATTTTTTTTAATTAAATTCACTTGGAAAGTAATATAATTAGATTTTGTGTTAAATATAGATTTATGTTTTTATCTAACTAAAATCAATTTTAAGATGAATTTTATTATTTGATGAAAAATGGGGGTTATATTTAATTAAATTTTGTTAAGAGAATTTTATTAAATAACATGAAATGGGGAAATCTTTTTATTAAATTCAGTTGGAATAAATTTAATTAAATGTAGATTAATGATGTGTACATTTTTTAAAATAAATTATGTTGAAATAATTTGATTAAATGAGTTGGAAAATTTTATTTAATTAAATTTGGTTGGAAATGAATTTAATAAAATGAAGTGCTAAATTTGGATTCGGTGTTTTATCTAATTATATTCAAGGATAAGATGCATTTAATTATTTGATAAAAGTGGGTGTCTAATTTTTATAAAATTCCATTGAGATAATTTAATTAAATATTGTAGAGTATGATAATTTATTTAATTAAATTTTTTGGAGATGAATTTAATTAAATGCTATTTAATTTGGGAGTTGGGATTTATATATTATGTGTAATATTAATTGGAAATATTAATAATATGATGGAATTTATTATTATTATTATCATATTAATTAATACAATAATTGTTTTAAGTTTTTAATCTACTATTTTAGGAATACTAAAATAGAGAGGCACACATCTCCCTCTTCCTACATGAGGCACGATGCAACCATGGTGAAACATCCTTTGGTGGTGCACCACCCTCCTATACCAACTTGTTCTCTACCTACAGAATTTGGGTGGTTCCTTCATGAATGATTTCTATTTCATCGAGGTAAGACCTTCCTAGCATGTTACGTTTATCGCATCGGTCTTCTAGGCTCTCCATCTCACGGGTTTCATTTGGATAAAACCCAATGTTTGGGATTTACCTAGATTTATTATTTCATTCGATCCTAGGATGTGCGAATGATGTCTCGAGACACATTGGTATGTGTTCCAATGATCATTGTCGAAGGTGATGTGACTCAGTTTGTTTTTGTTCCCCAAATTTATATTTGTGTAAGGATATATACTCGAAAAATAGTTTATTTCTTCTTGGATTAGGTGATTATGGGTTGTTTGAGTTGTGGTAGACTATTTTGGTGTGTGTTTGTCCCCACTGCACTAATTGGTCGTGAGAGTTTTTTTTTCTCTTTTGATCAATTCCATGTATGTACGCGCATTAATATGGACTTTAATATATGAGAGTGGGTAGTCATTTGAAATAGAACGAATTGGTTAGGCCAATTCCATGAGGTAGGGTCCTCAAAATTTCTCAATTAATTAAATGCATTATTTTTTTTATTACAATTGATGATGAATTGGAATAAAAATTTTGAATGAATTTTTTATTGGAATAAAATGTTTTGTAAGATTACAAAATATTGTTTTTGTAATAAAACCCATCAATCGAGGTGTGTTTCTTCAATCTAAAACATTGTTATTAGATTTATATATTCACTTAATTTGTTGCTATGTGTTTTTTCATTGTCTCCCTTACATGTTGACACAATTGGGTTATGTGGTAATTATAAATATTGGGCAGAATAAAATGAGATAATTAATTACAGAATTAATTATGAGAAATTAATTTTATTTGTTTAGATAAATAATTTTTCAATTAAATATACAATTTGAGGATGAAAAATGTATTGCTAATTGGTTCTTTAATTATGATTAATTAATTAGGATTAGTTTAGATAATTAATTCAGAATTAATTATGTGATTTTTGATAGATAATTAATTTAGAATTAATTATGTGATTTTTGATGGATAATTAATTCAAAGATTAATTAAGAGATTTTAAACTGGTTGGGTAGAAATAATTAATTAAGAATTAATTATGTGATTTGAAATTGTAATGAACTAGATTTCCCTAGACAAGTCCTTTTTGAAAAAATAGAGTTTAGGGTATTCTGGGAATCAATGGTAGCCCTTCCCAAGAGTTTTCCAAATTTCTAATTTCCATCATCTTGTCAGTGTGTCGATATGGAATTTTTTCAGCATGTCAGTGCATTGGTTAGTCACGATTAAACATCATCGATGAGTCAAGGGCATCGACATCGGTGATATGAGTGAATTGGAATCGGTTTGTCATGAGGAGTCAGCATCGGTGAGTTGAGGGTGTCAACATTAATGAGTCGGGGTTGGCGGTTTTGGTGAGTTGAGGGTGTTGGTGTCGAGGAGTCAAGGAATCTGTAGTTCAGGATTTTTATAGGTCATTTGGATTGGTATCTTAGCATATTTAAGTCGACATTGGTAGGTCGCATTAGTGTATCATCTTTATTATTCCCAGTTTCTCTATGTTTTTTGGTTTCGCCAATCTTACGTCCTATTTGAAAAAACCGAGTATAAATACTTTTTCAGGAGTTTTTAATGATTTTCCATGTGTATTAATTATATATTTATATATCCTAACATTTCTATGAATTTGAGAAACCCAAACCATGTGATCAGGGTCACGTTCCCATGTCAATGTCCTTTAAAACCATTTTTCCATTAATATGGGATCTAAATCTTCAAATATTGGATTTTCACTAAATTTTGTGTTAACTATTTCCCCTTAGTGTGACTAGATCCTTACTCCCTATACAAGTCGTTTTCCAGTGATAGAGCCCCTCCTAATAAGTTTTCTTGGATATCTTTTCTGCGAGCTCGCACGATCCCATGATCATGGCTCAGGGAGGAACATCGATCCATTAATCATCCAAGTAGGTATTTATTCTATGTATGATTATTTTTTCAACATATGGGGTGGGTTTACTACTTATTCCACATGAGGAATGACTGATTACATTTATTTAGGTGATAAAAAATCAATAAGTAAATATGATTAAAATATGACGGGGTAATGAAATGACGGGCCGAGAGTGGATTGATGTGGATTTCTTATTTTATTTGTTATCATTGATTATTTTCTGGTTTTTCTGGAAATATGACTTCTAAAAATCATCGATGTTGGTGGTATTTTCTTTCACACAAGTAATGTTATGTTTATTTTAGATTCATAATCAAATGTTTGTAACATGAAATCTTATTAATCACTTATACTATTTAAATAAATTAATTCTCCTAGGATCAATTATTTTCTTTGATCACCCCAGATATAATTAATTGGAGTTAATGAACCTATACTAGACATCATATTGATAGGTTTGGATGAGTGCTATGTTCTGTTGAGTTTTTTATCCCAGTGGGAGTGGTGTGGTGCTGCTATTGGGAGCACGGTTGTGGGTACAATGTTGGACATGGGATTTGGTTTCATTATATTTTAGTTTTATGATTGTGTTGTAGGGATATGGTTAGTTATAGGTACTGTGGGATTTCTACATGGGGTGTTATAGCGGTGAGTTGGATTCTTAGTCATATATATTGATTGATTATGGAATGGATGAATATGTATGGAGATGAACTACATTTATTTGTTGTGATCGTCATACATTCTGTAGTTACATTGTAGTATGGTTTTGAACTCATTATAATGTAGGACTACATCAGGTAACTTTTTGGGCAACAGGTCTAAGAAGTTTGATAAGTATTTTGTGGTATAATTTTGAAGAATAGTTTTCGGCCATGGGTGAATTGGTATGTAGGAAAAGGGAAGGGTATGTAGGGTGAAAATAGTTTGGTTATTATCTTTTGTTCTTTCTAATGGGTTTCCTAACCATTTTCTCTACTTCCTTATTTTCCTTGGTGGTGTTTTGTGGCGTTTATCCTTTTAAGAATGGTTGAAAATGTTGTAATTTCTAGTTTCATATTGTATTGGTCAAATTATTTACATGTAATCTCTTAAAACAATAAATGGAAAGTGGATGAATGAAAATGGTTTTGTTATTCTCTAGATTTTGTTGTGGTGTGGTTGTTAATATAGGGGTAGGAGAAAGTGTGGTTATGTGTGAGTTGGTTGTTTGTACTTAAAATCATAGTTTGGAATGAGTGGTTTCTTACCTATATATATATATACGAATTGTAGTTCCTAATGATTTTTAGACGTACCCCACACAATATGATAGCTTTTTGTTTAACATCATCATTTCATGGGGGAGGATGTATTTCCCAACATATCGTTGGCAGGATTGATGGCTGGTTACTAACATTCTTCCTCACACCCTATTATTCTTATTGTTGGTTGGGTGTATCTGGGCAGGTTGTAATGTATTGAGTTTTTCCAAAGCCCATGATTCTTGGGGTGAAGGTTTTTTGTGGATGAGGATCCTAGGTGTTTGCGGGGGAGGTTTTTTTCTCAATTGTCTTCAAGATGAGGCCCATGTGTCTCCATGCAAGTGGTGTGGTTTTTGTTCCCCATGTGAATGTGGGAATGATTATTTGTAGTTTGAGACCCATGTTATTCTGGCAGGTTGTGTTAGTGGGACTACGTATAGGGAGAGTGGTAGAATCCATATTTTAGTTGTTAGGAATGAGTTGGAAACTACTGTAAATGTGGTGTGGGAACCCAAATGTCATGTTATTATAATACTAACTTATATGGATTGAATAATTTGGGGAGCCTTCCTTGGTTAGGGTGGGATGGTTATTATTTTTTGGTAGGTTCTTGAGGTTCTACTACTTTCTCAGAGGGAAATTAGTATTCTTCTGCCACTTGTGCATGAGTATCATTAGTTTTACCTACTGAGTATACATTAATTATCACCCTACGTATATTAAACTATTATTAGGTATCTAGGAGGACATTTAGGATCTTATAAGACATTACTATCATGGGTAGTAGGATTATTTTTTATTTCTACATAGTATTTATCCTTTTGGTACTTTACATTTGAAGTTTCATTATACTCTTCATCAACTTTTATTTTGAACATGCATGTGGGAATGGTTTTTGGATTTACTTTTACATTTCTTATTTGGATTTGTTGGTATATACCATCTTATCTCCCGATCTTGTCCTATAGATAGGGTAATACCTTAGTATTATGTGTGAGATTATATACAATTGGTTCTTGTCACCACTATGGGGACGATCAAAGGTTGAACTCAGGGTTCCTTATCTCTCCTTCATCCTTATGAAGGAAGGGTCTGGTAGATTGTCAACCCTTTCCTCATCTTGGAGATGATTGATCTTGAAAAAACGGATCAAGGATAAATTATATGAGAGTAGACAGACATGATGGAGTTTGAAGTTTGGCATATTAATCATTGCATGGTATGTTAGGGAAATAGTGTTAGGAAATATAATAAATGGGTTAGGGATGACCGGCTAGGAAACTGGATTTTAGGGCCCCCTGTGATCTGATGCAAGGACTGTGGAACTATTGAATTACCAAGGTAGGCTATGCTAATTGCTGGTTAGAGACCCTAGGAATAGTAAATTCATCATAATTACATTTGTTCATATGTCTAATGGGTGTTATGGGAATTAAAAATTAAAATTAAAATAAAATTTAAATGAAATTAAATGAAATTTTCCATACTACTTGGGCGTAACATGTTTATTTTTTCAACTATGGATCCCAGACTTTCCCCCCATGTGGTATATGAATTTGAGTTCCGGCAGGTTGACAGGGTTGATTGGATAGGGCCAATCAAGTGGATGAAGATGACAATTGGAAGGAGACACTTTGTGTCTTCTAGTAGAATATGCATAGGAAGCATGAGAGATGCATCTCAGACATTGATGCAGAATGTTGGGTCGATGAGATGGTAATCACTTTCAGCTTGATCTGGAATATAACAGAGTGTTGGATTACTCTAGTAGTGATCTAGATATGAGGAGTAGTAGGTCAGTGGTGGAATATTTACCTCAGAGAGTGGAAGGAAACTGAGGTTTCATGGTATGACTTTGAGAAGGAGTTCGGGATAGAATTCCTTTCTTCCACACTGAAGGGTGAGAAGAGGTAGGATATACTCTCCCTCCAGTTGGGGAGTACGTCGGTAACGGAAATATGGATCATTTTCAAGGACCTCCTAATCTTTACTCTAGAACACTTTCCTAATGAGGAGTCATGAGTGAGACACTTAGAAAATGAACTACAACTTTCCCTTTAGTATGTTGATACACCTTCACAATACCTATATACATAGAGGTTCAGAAGGAGGCCTATGTAGTGTAAATGATTCACTCCTTCTAGGGTGTTCCATGAGAGGGGATCCAGCCTTGTTCATCAAAGTGGAATACCATTAGCATCATGTCTCGGGTGTCATGGCCTTCCCAGTTTTGGCCAGCGGGTATTAGGCCACAACAGTTGTAGTTTCGATGTCATGGTCCTCACCTTGTTCTTGTGAGATAGGGAACGAGGTGCTTTATATATGGATGATGTGGACATATTTGGAACCAGATCCAAGTTTTAGAACTGTATATTAGGAGTGTGTTGGTTTAGCACCAACCACTATAGCAGCAGTTTCCAGTCAAACACTTCTAGTAGCAGGTGCCGTGAGCTCTCATTCCACTATGAGTAGACATTGCAAGAGGAGGCTGACATCAGGGCACTTCTACGGGAACATGACAATGGGGTGGTCGGGGATGAAGATGAATGTAGGGACATATAATTTTCGAGGTTAAATCTGTCTATTTAATACTATGGAATGTTCTATTATTGATACATTATCTTTTCACTCCTACGTTGCACCTGGTCTATCACATGCTCTGGGACTAGATGTAGAGTGACTTCATGTGCCCCTGGTGTTGAGTATGCTATTTGGATGTTAGACCAGACTGTTTAATGTTATTCAAGTATATAAACTAATGATGGGGCCATATATGTCCATTGGGGATCTTCATCCACTATAGATATTTCCAAAAAATGTAATCTTGGGAATCGACTGGTTGTTTTCTATGCACAATGGTTTCAACTACTTCTGGATAAGGGTCATGTTCTCAGATATGGGAAACAAACATGTTTATTTCATTGGTGAGAAGTGTTTTTAATGGGTAAGCTAGCGTGTGTGACTACATCATTCTATTTTAGCAAAGATTTATGTGGAATCAGTAGATACAAAGTTGGTGTATGTTCGGATGATTGTCGGTGAGTTTTTGGATGTCTTCCCCCGAAGAGTCTATGACTCTACCCCCTTGACGTGATGTTGAGTTTGGGATAAGCTTACAACCCTATGATCATCCGATTTTGAAGGATCCCTATAGAATGGAGCCATTTGAGTTCAAGGAGTTGTGGATTCTGGTTCAAGACCATATGATGAATGGTTTTATCTAGCCATGTTAGTAACCATGGTGTGTTATAGTCTTATTAACGAAAAAGGTGGGAAGTGGTCTAAGATTTTTTATAGACTACAAGAGACTGAATCAGGTGATAGTTATGAACTTTTACCCCTTCCACGTATCGATGATATTTTCATCCTATTAAAGAGAGCAGGTTTGTTATCAAATATAAACCTGTGGTCTAGATATCACTAGTTGAGCGTAATGAATGGTGACATCCCAAAAGTATACTTTCAAGTGTATGTATGGGAACTTTCAGTTAACGTTCATGTTTTTTGGAATTACGGATGCGCCATTTGTGGTTATGGGGAACATGAACCATGTTTTCTGAGACTGAATTTACCGGTTCCTCATCGTGTTCATCAAAGACATCCTGATATACTCATGTTCAGAGGAGGAGCACGCAGTGCATATGAGTAATATCTTGGAGATCCTCTAACACCACCATATCAATGGAATGTTCTCCATTTTCATGTTCTTTACAAGAGAGGTACACTTCCTTGAACACGTGGTTTTCCTTCAAGGTCTAGTAGTGGGAACATCAATGGATGAAGTAGTTGTTTCATGGGATGTACACAAGAATTTGGTAGAGGATCATAGATTTCTAGGCCTAGATGGCTATTATTGGAGGTTTTTACTAGAATTCTCTCATGTTACAGCTCCATTGATAGCTTTGACCAAAAATGAACAAGGCATCGTGTGGAGTGAGTTTTGTCAGGCAGCCTTTAGGTATCTGAAGGGGATGCTAGTCAGTTCTGCAATTCTTCATTTTTAGAAAGTAGAGGTAATGTTTTACATCTTATGTGACAATTCTGGCCTAGGATTGTTATGTTTTCTGAAGTTGTCGTAAGGAGTAATCACTTATGGGTGAAGGATATTGCACCATCAGAAACACGACTATGCCACCCATGATTTATAGCTTGCAGTGTTCATGTTTTCACTAATGTTATGGAGGCATTGCCTCATCGGGGAGCGCATTGTGGTCTTCACGGATCACTAGAGATTAAGGTATATCTTCTCCCCGAGAGACCTAAAACTACGACAACAATGTTGGATGGGATTCCTCCAGTATTATGACTTTGTGATATCATACACCCCTTGGAAAGGGAACATGGTGTTCTATGACATGAGAAGGATGTAATATTTGAATGTGTTTCGAAGATCTATAGACTATTGGAAGGAAATAGAAGAGTCTTCCACATTGCGCCTAGACACTAGGGAGGACATTGTAAGATGCTATTTGTATCAGATGAAAATCCAGCAATCCTTGGATATAAATGTAGAGGAGTATCATTGGGGGACTTAGAGGCTAAAGTATTGTGTCATGGCATTGTCTAGGGGGATTCTCCAGAGGGATGATCAAAGGATATGTAGAATTAGATTTTATTTTATGGGAAGCTATTTTTCCAAGTGCATGTACAAAAGTATGTTCTACATGAGTTCCATATATCACACCATGTGATGAATCCAAGATTTTCTCGGATGTATCGATGCTTGTGGGAATCATTTTGGTGGCCCTTAGTAATGCAGGATGTGGAATGGTTTGTGGAAAAGTGCCTAGTATGTTAGCATGAAAAGGCTGATGATCATGTCCCCAGTGGTCTATTTCATCCCCTATATGTTCCTGAGTTGAAGTGGGATGATATCTCGATTGATTTCATCCCAATACTACCCAATTCATAGGGAGGCTATGATAATATCTGGGTAGTGGTGGATCATTCGATGAAATTAGTTATCTTCTAGGAAATCAAGGGGTCGAGCACAATAGATTCCATGACAAGGTGGTATATGGATGAAGTTGTGCAGAAACATGTAGTTCCAAGAACCCTCATATCATATATAGACATATGGTTTACCTCATGAGCCTATAAGGGGCTACAACATTATTTTCGTAATCAAATATGAATTTGCACTACTTTCTATTCTTAATCCAATTGGCAGGGGAGAGGACCATCCAAAAGTTGGAGGATATGTTGCAAGAATGTGTTCATGACACCGAAGGATCATGTATATATCATTTTACCATTGTATAGTAGTTTAAAATAACACCTATCACACTACCACTGTCATGGAACCATTAAAATCCATGTATGAAAGACTGTTTCACTCCCCCATGTGTAGGAAGGTGGTTAGGGAGGCCTATGTTCTTGGCCCACAGGTGGTGCATAGCATGATAGAGAAGGATCATCTTGTGCATGAGAGGATAAATGTTGATCAGGACCAGAAGAAGTCATATTTCAATCATAGTAGGATTCCATTGGTGGTCAAGGTTGGAGACCATGTTTTATTAATGTTTTCAACTTGATGTGGGCAGTGGAGGATTGGCAGAGGAAGCAAGCTTTCTCCAAGGTTCATCAGACCTTTCGACATGTTGGGACGAGTTTTTGAGGTTTCATATCACCTAAAATTGCCAAAATGGTAAGATTAGTTCCATGACGTCTTTCATATCTTCTAGATATTTCAGTATCTACACGATGACTCTGACGTCATTGATTGGGGAATGTTTGATATCGACGAAGACATATCATTTGTGGAGAGACTAGTTAGAATCAAAGAAGATGAGGATAAGTTGTTGTGAAGAATGTCCCTCCTTATTGTTCGTATATTAAGTAGGCACAATGGAATCTTGGAGAATACATGGGAATGGGTGGCAATGATGCATGACCAGTACCCAGAGTTGTTTTGAATTTTTATTTTGTGCCTTTTTTTGTTTCGTGCTTTTGCTGTAATTCTTGAACTAGTATGCTATGAGATGATATTATTCCTTGGATATGTGTGTGGGATGTCTTGACATGTGGGGATGGGAGGACCATATTCAAAATGAAGAATCATTAATGAGGATGTGATTAATCACGTGCGGGGGAGTGAGTGCCACCCAATGTGGATAGTACATTGACATGGAAGAATCAGCTCCCTAATCCATGTGTTGGGACATTTAATCTTCAAGGGATATGTAATTTCATGGGAAAGTGTATCCTTAGTGTTTTAAAGTTTTTTATGAAATAGATGACACAGAGATGTCCATTGATGTTGAGGTTTTCACTCCTTCATTCGAATAACACAAGGTGGTTTTAATCTGAGAGGTATCATAAGGGGTGTTGTTCAGACTATTTCTCTCATATGATTTTGTTTTAACTCTCATGGAAGATAATAGTACTATAAGTATATGATGTAATTTCCTAGATTTTTTGGACCTTTCATTTCTAAATAACCAGGGTTTAGTGTATTCTAGGATTCAATGGTATCTTATCCAAATATTTTTCCAAATTTCCAGTTTTCCAGGGGCATGTTAGTGCGTCGACATGTCAGTGTTTCGGTGAGTCGAGATGCATCATCATCAGCATCAATGTGTTGAGGAAATATAAATCGATGATTCAAGGGTATTTAGTTTGGTAAGTCACAATGCATCGACATCGCTGAGTCATAGAATTCAGCATCAATGAGTTGAGGGCAATGGATTTGGTGTGATGTGGGAATCAATGTCGGTGAGTAAAGGAGATGGTAGGTTGTATCATTGGTTGGTCAGTGTCAGAAGCTCATCATTAGTAGGATTTCATTGTAAATTCTAATTGGTGACTCACCCATCGGTGACTCATCATCAATTTTCCTAGATTCTCCCTGTTTTCAAGTTTCACCCCTTATTCATCTAATTTGACATAAACTGAGTTTAAAAAGTTCAATGGGTGTTTTTTATGGTTTTTCAATAGGTATTAATTATATCATTAAGGATTATAAAATCTTTAGCAATTTGAGATACCCAAACCATGTGATCTTGACCACGATCCAACATTAATTTCTTTTAAAACAATTCTTAGTTTAAAAAATAATCTGGCTCCCCGAAGACAAGATCTTCCATTTCATGTTTTTTTCCATTTCTCTGTGGTGATCCTAGATCCTTCCACCCTAGAACAGTCGTGTGCCTATTCGAGAGCCCCACCTAGTCAGTTTTCTTGAAGGTCATTCTTGTAAACTCGAATGATACCATATTCTTGACTCAAGGGGGAAAGTTGATATAGTGATCATCCATGTATGGATTTAATCTTTCTATCATTAGTTGTGCCTCATAAAGGGTGGTTGTAATAATGAATCCTTAAGAAGAACGGTTGAATACTTATCTTAAAATGAGAAATTAACAAGAATTAAATATAATCAAAATATAAAAGGTTAATGATATAATAAGCAATGAGTATATTGGTGTTTATTTCCTTTTTAATTTGTTATATCTGATTATTTTATGATTTTATGGCTATATTACTTCTAAAAACCATGGACGTTGGTGGTATTTTCTGGCATAATTGTAATGTAATGTTGTGTTGAGATGTCTGAACAAATGACGGTAACATAAAATCATTGTAATCACATATACAAGATATATAAATGGATTCCCCTAAGATCATTCATTATCTGTGATCACCCCAGTTATAATTAATTGGAATTGAAGAACGTATACTACATAAATGTGAATATATACACATATTTTTAATAGTTTTGGCTGATTATTCAATTCTGTTGGGTTTTGTAACCCTGTGTGAGTTGTGTGGTGCTTCTGTTGGGGGCAGAGTTGTGGGTACAAGGATCGATAGGGTTATGGGTTCCATGAGAAGGTTGTGCAATGAGTGTGCAACAAGGCTTCAGTTAATATATGTGTCTTAAAAATTTGTGTGTGGGTTAGTACATGGGTGAGTTTGGTTCTCAGTCAGGAATATTTATTGATTATTGAATGAGTAAACTTATGTTCAGATGAACTACCATTTTTTTGTTATGACCATCATACATTGTGTACTAGGACTGATGTAAGGTTATGAACTCCTTCTGCAGTGGGAATGTATTTGAGAATTTTTTGGGTAGCAGGGCTGCAGGGCTGTGATATGAGAGAAGGATTGTACAATATAATTTTTAAGAATGATTGATGGAAATATATTATCATTTATCTAGGAAAAAATGATGAGGGTGTGTAGTTAGAGTGACGGTTGGTTGTTCTTATGAGTGAGTATTAAAATGGGTTTTCAAACCCTTTTTCCTAGTTCCTTATTTTCCTTCATAGTGTATATAATCTTTTAGCCTTCTTTGAATGATTTCATATGTTGTGCATGTTAGTTTCCCCCGAATGTTTTGGAATGAGTTACATTGAACACCAAATTATATAAATGAAAATTGGTTGAATAAAAAGGGGTTTTGTAATCCTATGGTAGTGGCTGTTTTGGAATTTTTCATATAGGGGTTGCAGAAAGTGTGGTTATGTGTGATTAGGTTGTTTTTTTGGAAACCCGTAGGATGGGATGTGTGGTTTCTTATCTATATATACACATATTTTAGTTCCTTGAGAAATCAATATACACCCCACCCGAATTGAGAAAAATTCTATGAACACCTCCATTTCATGGGGGAGGGTGTCTTTCCTGACATCCTAGTGGGAGGTTGGATGGTAGCTTACTGACCTTCTTCATCGCACACACTTAGGGTTCTTTTTGCATAGGCATATCTAAGCAGGCAATAACGGCTTTAAAATTACCATAATCCAAGATTATATGGGTGAGGTTATGTTTAGGATGTGGTACCTAGGTGTTTTTGGGCAAGGTTTGTTTTCCCAATTGTCTGAGGGATGAGTCCTAGATGTCCTTAGGGGAGTGGTGTTGTTGTTGTGACCTGTGTATCTGTGGGAAATATTGTGTGTGTTTTGAGGCCTGATTGAGTGTGGGTGGGTGATCGTAGTATAACTGCATATGGGAGTAGTGGTATCATCATGATGTTAGCCATTCAGAATGAGTAACTAACTGATTGGAATGTTGTGTGGGGTACCAAAATGTTGATGTGCTTATAATACTACCATTATGGGCTTATATTTTTTGATGTGTGTGCCTTGGTAAGGCTGGGATGGTATGTATTCCTTATTAGTAGCATGAGGTTCTACTTATTTCTCAGTGGGACATTAGTATATTTCTCCCACATTTTCATGGGTACCTTTATTTTTCCATTTGGATTATACTTATATGCCCACCCTATAGATAGAAAACCCTTTTTAGGTTTCCAGGTGAACTTTGAGAACCATGATCGAATTTACCGGATTAGGCAACAGGAATAGTTTATGTTTCAGCTTAGTCTATTTGTTTTTGTACATTACCATTGGAGTTTCATTGTAATATTCATCATATTTACTTTTGAATAGGAATCTGGGAATGGTTTTTAGCTTTACATTTACTTTTGGTTTTGGAGTAGTTGGGATTTAACACATTATCTCTCGATCGTGTCCTTTATAAAGGGTAATTTTTTTCACATCTATGAGATATTCTATACCCTTGGTTCTAGTCAACACATATAGGACTATCGAAGGAGGGACTTTTGGGTCATTATCTCTCCTTAATCTTGATGATGGGAGGGTCTGGTAGACAGTTGTTCATTTCCTTATCATGGAGAAGGAGGGTCATTACAGAAATTATTATTAACCGGGGAATTAATTATGAGTAATTAATTTGGTTAGTTAGGGATAATTAATTTCGAATTAATTATGTTCATCGAGATGATAATTAATTGAGGAATTAATTGTGATATATTAATAATAATAAGAAAAAACAACTAATTATGATTTAATTATTTACTTTGAGAAGATAATTAATCGATGGTATATTTATGAGTAAATAAGTTGGTTAAGTCGAGATATTTTATTTTGAATTAATTATGTGCTTTGAGATGATAGTTAATCATGTATTTAATTATGATATGATAATATAATTATGTTTAAATAATTCATTTTGAATTAATTATATGAATTAATATGATAATTAATCAGGGGATTAATTATGAGATATTAATTAGGTTAAGTTTAGATAATTAATTATTAATTAATTATTATTTTTTTGAGATGATATTAAATTGGGGGAATAATTATGATATAGTAAAATGGCTAGGTTGAGATAATTATTTCTAAATTAGTAATTTTCTTTTTGAATTTTTTCTAAGATAATAAATTAGGGGATTAATTCTATGATATTAAATATGCTATGATGAGAAAATTACTTGTGAATTAATTATGTTCTTTGAGTATTCTAATTTAGAAAATTATTTGTGGGGATTAATTATAAGATTTTAAATTGTATATGGTAAGATAATTAATTGTGAATTAATTACATTTTTTGAGAATTTTAATGGAGATAATTATTTAGGGGATTAATTATGAGATATAAAATTTGACTATGCTGATAAAATTAATTGTGAATTAATTAAATTCTTTTAGAAATGTAATTTAAATAATTAATAAGGGGATTAATTGTGAAATATTAAATTAGAAAGGTTGAGATAATAAATTGTGTATTAATTTTTTTCTTTTTGAATTTGAATCGATAAAATTAATCATTGAGTTTAATTGTGAGATATTAATTTAGTTATGTTAATAAAATTAATTTTGAATTAATTATGTGCATTGAGTAATTAATTTAATATATTTATTTGGTAAACTAATTATGCAATATTAAATTTGGCTATGTTCAGATAAGTTATTGTGAATTATTAATGTTCATCGAGAATTATAAATGAGAAAATTAATTTTAGGATTAATTATAAGATATTAAATTGTGTAAGTTGAGATAATTAATTTTGAAATAATTATTTTTATTTAAAATTGTAATTGAGAATTATAATTGCATGAATTAATTATGAGATATTAAATTGGATAAGATGAGATAATTAACTGTAAATTAATTATGTGATTTTAGAATTATATTTGAGATAATTAATCAGGGGATTAATTATGAGATAAAAAATGTGGATATGTTGATACAATTAATTGTGAATTAATTGTGTTCCTTTGTTAGGATGATATAGACATTAAATTGTAGAATTGAATATGGAGAGATGATATTTATAATTATATAAATAAATATAAGAAATTAATTATGAGATAAGAATTTTGTTGTTGATTTATTTATTGATGAATTAATTAATGGGATTTGTATACCTAGTAAGTTATTGAGTTTACTCATGTATTTATTTATGTCCAATTATATGAATGAGAGGACCTTGACTCATGTTTTTGAGTTGAATATTAAACCCATGTTAATTTTTTAATTGAAATACAGAATATGGTTTTCTATAAGTATATATTTTTATAAGACTACATATATGTAATTGAAATGGGACAATGAAATGCATAAGAGGATAAATGTGTCATACATTTTATGTATTTAAATTTTTCTCCTTTTATAGTAAGGGGAGGGAAGGGATCGTAAGAGCCCTTGGGGACAGTGATTATGTATTTTTTTGTGATGATCATCAAGATACCTTGACAGCTCATGGAGACGAGTGAGGGGATAGACCATGGGTGCTACTCTTGGTGATGAATGTCTATGTGTTATGTATGTTCCATCCAACGTCATTTCCCAAAGTATTGGTAGAGCCTCGGGTATGAAGACCGTTTGAGCTTCTATGATGACATCCATGAGACCGTGAGAGATCTCGGTGTTTGGACCTGGGGAAAGAAAGCATGTGCTTCCCAAGGAAATGAAAGTGTTTTCATTAAATATTTGTCCACACCAAAATAGTATTTAAGGTATATATCCAATTTTAATTAGTATACAATTAGTTTATATAAGAGTGTTATAAGGAAATATATTTTTTTAAATGTATATACTTTATTACTATATGTATATATACATAATTGAGTTGATGAGACATACCATTCATGGGCTAAAGAAGCTATCACAGTCAGGTGTCACTTAGGAACCTAAATAGGGTTTGGGTTATTCATTTTATTATCTTATTGAATTTATATGCTTTCAAGTTTAATTTTATTACATTGTCCAGATTGAGATAGAAATTATTGGTCCCGTCCAGCTATGATTTATATCTCACACACTATTCGGGCAACCATTGCACTAGTGTCCTGAATAGAATTCTCTTATTTGCATGATTGTGTAAATTTTATATGTAGTTTACTAATACAAGGGAGTTAACAGTAATTGACTAAGCATGAGATCAGGATACTTGTGGATATTTCACTTGGGGCATAATTTCATTCCATTTTTTTCATTACTAAGATATAAAGAGCGCTTAACTGTTTATTTCTTTCTAATATGTACCACCATGACATGCATACATTGTATAAAATTTTTTTAGGCCATATTCATTATTGATATTATTGTACAATTGAATTATTTTTCATTAATTGTTTCTTTATACAATTTATGTTTATTTAAACAATTTTTATATTTTCATACTACAGTGCAATCTCTAATATGTGTGTATAGTCTCCCCACTGACAATATTTACAACCTCGCTACAAGTCAGTAGAATCTGGAATTTGGGTAGGAATGCATGAGGTCTTGTGTTAACCAGTCCAACTAATGTTTCGATGGTAAGATGGGTTGGGATGATACAAAGTGGTATCAAAGGGTTGGGTTTTTTTATTTTTCAGTTTTATTTTTGTTTTTTGTTTGTAGACATGAGTCTATGAATGTTTTTGTGCTTGTTTAATTGGAATTCTAGGGACTAATCACCCTATTTATGGGAAACAAACAAGTGTATAGGGATGGGAATTTATGTTTAAAATGTTTGAGGTTATAGTTGATAGCATTTCTCCTTGAGTGACTAGTGTAATTTCCCCTACTTATTCATTTTTAGAATCTTCAAAAATTTTCTTTTCCTCATATGGAAAGTATGTTGCATACAGGCATCATCGTAAGAGAATATATATTCACATGCCATTCATATAACATTCCATGCAGTTGAATTGGTATGATTACATCTAATTTTGATTATTTTCCTTCAGTGGAATTCCTTTTTTTGATTTCCTTTGGCATGCTTTCTTGTATGACATGTTTATATTATTATTTTCCATGATTCTGTATCCAAAATTCTATTCTGTTACTTCTTCTTATAAAATTCTAGATATTTTTATATGTTTAAATTGTTGGATGGGAGGAAATTGATTGATTCCATTTAAAATGGGACCCACATACCATTATAATGTGTTTAAGCACCTTAGAACTATGAACATGGTAATATAATTATTTGAATAATTTAAAAAGGGTTTCTAATGTTTAAAAAAATTATTGGTTTTAAGTGGGATGTGTGGTATTTTGGGATACACTTTAATTTGTTATGGGAAACAACAGGTTGAAAGACCCCATGTGATGGATTAACATGGATTAGACACCATATATTGAGTAAGGACTTTCATTTAGTTGTAGTTTGTGTTGAAATGGTTTTAATGGAACATATTTTGTTTAATGATGGGAGTGGGGTTAATGGGGCCGTGATATCTATCAAAGAAAGAGTCATGTCATGGTGTTATAAATTAGTTAAGGGAGTATTGGGAATTTTGGAATGCAACATGATCGTTCAAAAGAGACATCATGACCTTGCTGGGTTGGCTAGTGTTGTTGTATCCTAATAGATTCATGGGGATGATATTTTTTTATGTTGGGTAAATTGTAATGTAAAATTTTCTGAACTGAGTTAAAAGGTGAATGTATAATTTGAAAAATATTCATTGTAATGATGGGTCAGTTTTGACACGTGCATTGGGATGATTTTTTGTGAGTTGGGAACTTGTAAACGTTCTTATAGAGGACTTTGGTAAACAATAAAGGAGTTTATTGGATGGTTAGATGGTTATCGAAGGCATCGGGCCTGATAGAGGTATACACATAGGCTGCATGAGGTTAGTCAAACCATGCTGGTCAGCTGTGCGAATTAAAATGGGTATCTAGTAGGATATGTATGGTTTGTGCATGGTCGGTCATAACTTGCGAGTAAAACTGTGTAGCTTATCTAGTCCTATGTTTTGGGATAAATTATTTAATTAAATTCATGGATAAAGGGAATTTAATTAAATTATGTGAATTTGGGGTTTTATTTAATTAAATTTTGGGATAAGATGTATTTAATTAATATAAATGAAATGAAGGATTTATTTAATAAAATTTTGGTTAAGAGAATTAAATTAAATGGTATTTAATCAGATAATTATTTTAATTAAATTATGTTGAGAGTTATAGTTAAATGAAGTTGAGGTGGAGAAGTTATTTATTAAATTGCAATAAAAAAATTAAATTCATTTTATAAATGATCATGAGTTGGAGTATTTATTTGATTAAATAAATATGAGAGGAATTTAATTAAATGAGTTATAAATGTGGATTCGGTGGTTAGAAAATAAGGGTAAAATTAAATTGAAATTTTTTAATGTTGTGTCATTGGGGTGTCATGTTTTTTTCAATTAAATTTTGTTGAGAGAATTTTATTAAATAATAATTAGTTGAAAATTTATTTAATTTATTTTATATGGAATGGAATTTATTTACATGATGTGTTAAATGTATATTTAGGGTTTAATACAACTAAATAAGGTAAATATGAATTTAATTATTTGATGAAAATGAGGGTTTATTTAATTTAATTATGTCCATAGAGTTTTATAAAATTACAGGTATTGGAGAAATTCTTGAACTAAATACATTTGCAATGATTTCTATTAAAATATGATTAATGAGGTGTTAATTTTTTTAATTTTATTAAGTTGATACAATTTAATTAATTGAGTTGGAAAATTTTATTTACTTAAATTTGGTTGGAATTTAATTTAATAAAATGATGTGTAAAATGTTGTGTTTTGATTTTATCTATTTAAATTCAACAATAATAATAATTTAATTATTTTATAAAAATGGGTATATTATTTTATAAAATTTGGTTATGATAATTTAATTAAATAATTATTACTTAGAAATCTTATTTATTTAAATTCGTTGGAGAGTAATTTATATAAATTATGTATAATTGGGGAGTTGGGTTTTATCTATTTTGTTTAATAATAATGTGTAATAATAATACTATGCTGGTTATTATTATTATTATTATTTTATTAATTATTAATGTTATTTTTTGAGTCTTTAATCTATTATTTGAGGGATAATAAAAGATGGAGTCTCACCTCTCCCTCATACAATCATGTCCCGTCTCCTAGTGCCCGTGTTGTGACTACCCTAAGCTCGCCTTCCGAATGCCAGGGGATGGCGACTACTACTGAATCAGTCAACCTCCAATTGTGAGGCTTCTTTCGTAGTACATGTATGCACACACATGCCCAACCAAGTCCCCCACAATGAAAATGAAACATGTATCACTAAAATGAAGGTGGGTACAAGTTCAACTAATAAAAATGTGCTAGAATAAAAAACCCAACAGAAGAACTGAAAACCAAAAGTACAAAAAGGAAATTATAATAGCCATCTCTGGAAACCCCCACCTGATCATGTGAGTAGTGTAGCTTCTAGAAGCCGATGTAGAACATCATATCCACCTGATACTACTAGGCCCCGACTGGTCCAAGGCTAGCCAGTCTACTATGCTAGCGTTTTTCGGTGCCATATCCCTGAGAACCTCTGAGACCCATTATAGAAAAATCTATGTCTAAAGATCAATCATCTACACAAGACATAACACGTGTGGGAAATGTCTATGTAGGGGTTCCTATTAAAATACTATGTAGGACCCCAAAACAAATAAGGAAGGACCACACATCAGTACTCAAATTAAATAATAAAGCACAAGACAACTCACACTAGGTATACATTTATGTTAGTGATAGAAGAATCATATGTCCCATCATCCAACTCTTCAGCTTCTAGAGAACTC
This sequence comes from Viscum album, assembly GCA_963277665.1. NCBI lineage: Eukaryota > Viridiplantae > Streptophyta > Magnoliopsida > Santalales > Viscaceae > Viscum > Viscum album. The sequence continues at coordinate 836,562,051 of OY728127.1, read as the reverse complement.
ATTATCAATCGAGTATAGTGGGCCTACCAAGTCACATATAATTACTTCCAACTAACCATGGACATCTTAGATACACCACTTCATCACGTATCATGGGCCTTCAATGTCACATAAAAGTGCTTCCCACTAATGTTGCTCAACTGATTTACTCCTCCCCATCGTGTACCATGGGCATGCAAAGTCACACAGAAGTGATTCCCACCATGAGCCTACAAAGTCACACAAGTTTTCTTCCCACTGGGAAATAGTCATGTAACAAATTGTAGAAATTTAGTAGCCTTCATGTTTTTCCCAACCGTAGGGTTCTGTACATAGTGCGCCTAGGAGAACCGCACCTCCAGCCATTCAGCACATCTCAAAATCCATCAAATTCACCATAAATCATGCCAAAATATCCTACTCATCGATAGGGTTCCAATTCCATAATCAAATCATCAATAAGATTATCTATTTTCAAGAGATGATAATTTTAGTAAATAGGGGTTGGTTGCATCTAGGCTCGATTTGACCTGGTGTGACTGACCCGACCAACCTGGCCCAGGGGTCCCATTTACCCTAGTTTAATTCGACTGACTCGACCTGAACTAGTTTGTGTCTTGGTCAGTTTGGTCTGGCATGAAAAATGGGCCACACTAGACCTGACACAGCCACCCTGTGCGAGTCTATTCTGCAGGCACGGGTTTGCCCCACTAGTGCAGGTCTGGCCCATTGGGAAACGAGACCGGCTCGATGGTAGGGGGCACAACCCACCAACCTGAAGCCGATCCCACACAGTGTGAGCTAACGAGCGCACCACCATTCTTTGACCGCGTTCACCACATCAGGCCACTGGAGATACTCTGTTGGTCCTTTTTTTTTGTTTCACCAGTGCCTACGGTCTCCGGGTAACGTTATCTTTACATCGAATGTCTCAAACCTAGATTCCCAAATATTCAGTTGTTTGGACAAAAATAACACATGCGGAGGAGGGTATCAAGCCTTGTTCCTGTCGGCTTTCACATTTTGCGTTAGAAGTTCATAATTATTGGAGGTCTGGGTATTTATATTCAATCAACAAATAATAATTCAACCTAGTTAAATAGTCTCCCAAAAAATTTACCCTCCTGCATAATTACACAATTTCCGAATCAACATGTTTGTTTTTTGATCATTGTTCATTGTTTGTAGAAAAAGAACGGCGAAGAACCTGCACAAATTAAACCCCAACCTATTTGATTTTTGTTGTCATTGTTCTTCGTCCCTCACGTTTGAAGATGTCAATGCCATTCATCGCTTCAGGATATGATCTTTGAGGGTTGTTGATATTGTTGACGTTTTATAGCATTCAAGATTCTTTATTTAAGAGAAAGTCTGTTGGAGGTTCGTTTGAAAATATATGTAGTTTAATCATCATTCCGCCAACGTGTCAGACTATTAAAAAGAATCATGTTGCAACACTTTTGTGACACAATGACATCATATCGTAATGTAGTTTCATTTATGAAACAACATCATTATTATGCATCCTTAAAAAATCATTCCTCAGGGAGTTAATGATCAATTAATGAGTTCCATTAATACACCTCATCATTACCGTGTTCCATCACCACTACTTCACCTTCCTCCACTCAACGATGTGAAAAGAAATGAAATAATTATTTTAAATTATTTTTTTTATTTTTCTCCAAAATTCAGTAAAATAAGTATTCCTCTCAGCCCCTTCCAACCAATGTTAATTTATTTATAGGAGAATCCCAACATTCTAAGTTTAATAGAGCCCACATATTTTTGATCTAGTAACCAGTTCAAAAGTTATAGATAACTCTCTTGCATGTTTACTTATCCGTGCATAAAAAAAAGATCAATATTCTGTTTTGGACTCACCGGGCATCAGAATCATGTACCTTCAAATCATTTGTTCTCTGTATAATTCCATATTATTTAAAATGATTACACATTATTTCTGAGACATTACATTCTCCCCGCCATAGAGAAATACATCCCCAAATACAAAACCAAAACCAAATGAAATTATGGGGGGACAAAGCATTAATCTAATCCTCCCAGTCCAATGTTCTCTCCAAGAGATTCACGTGCTACCAACGAATGCACACTGGAGGAATCGACCGCCAATGTAGGACCCACTCTCTCCTATCAACTATCTTCACCAGAAAATCTGAAAATATCTCCTCATCATCAATGTATACCTCAACCCAATCGATGATGTGAAATTGATCATGTACATACCTCATCATCAATGACATGTAAAAAACATCATACACATGGTGCATTATTGGGGGATGATCAAGGAGGTATTACTCCTCACCAACTCTGATCATGATATGGAAAGGTCCCATGAACCTCAAAGTTAGCTTTCCACCCCCATCAAATCACCACAATCCTCATCCGGGTGAGACCCGATTTAATACATAATCACCCATCTCAAATTTCAATGGTCTATGTCTCATATAGTCTTAAGACATCTGCCTACACTATGTAATCCTCATCCACTCCTGGATAATATCCACTTTCTCGGTGGTAGCCCGTATCTACTCTGGACCCATAATTGCCGACTCCCCTAGGTCTGTCCAGCATAGGTGTTATCTACAAGGCCTCCCATAAAAGGCCAAAAATGGTTTCATGCCAATGTTGGAGTGATATCTGTTGTTTTAGGTAAACATCCCTTGTGGTAGGTGTTCCTCCCAAATATGAACAAAGTATTTTATGTAAGCAACAATAATGTCCTCAATGGAATGTATGGTTCCCTCCCACTGACAATCCAATTGGTGGTGAAAAGTTGTTCTCAAGCACAGGTACATCTCGAACACCTCATTGATCCCCACCACAGTTGGGATGTAAAGGGAGCATCACGATATGTGATGATCATCAAAGGAACACGTAGAGTCGTCCCAAGAGCTCTACCGGTCTTCGCTCCTGGATGGGTAGGTAGTGAGCCAAATGGGGAGTTGGTTAACGATAACTTAGATAGGGTCATGGCCCTAGGATGTACATGGTAACACATAATGAACTCCATCTAGATACCGTCCCATTTCATCTTTGGTACCTCGAGTGGCAGGGCCATGCCAGCTGGAAATTAATGCTTGACCTTTACAAGCTGACAAGTGAGGCATCGTTAAATGAACTTGGTCATGACTTTCTTCATCCTTGGCCACTAGTACTGATGTAGGAGGTCCTGTTACATCTTCACCACTCCAGGATGTACCGCCAGAGGGGATTTATGGAAATCCCTCAACACCTCCTATAACAATGTCCATAGTACTACGGTTCTCCATCTAAAAAGATGACTTCCTCCCCATGTATCGAAAATCCATTTGGAGCCCATCCTGAGGATAATTGAGCACATCTGGCCTCATAGTCATTATACTCTAGATCTTAATCCCTAAAATGACGTAATAATGCAGGTGTAACAGTCATTGACTGATGGTACATAACTCCACAATCATCCATGAGGGATATCTGCATCGGGGCCAATTTCTCCATCTCCTCACCCAGTAACTTCAAACCAGTCCTCCTGCTGAGCATGTCTGCCACCATGTTCCCCATTGTAGGAGTATATATGGTCTCAATGTCATATTCCTGGAGGAACACTAGCCATCACCACTATCTCAGGTTTAGGTCCTTTTGGGAGAAGATATACAATATACTTTTGTTGTCAGATTAAATAGTAAATCATTCAACCATCATGTAGTAACTACATGTATTCAAGGTAAAGACCACTACTTCTATCCCTAGTGAGTGGGTCGCATAGTTCTTCTCATGCTTCGTAATCTGTCGTGAGACGTATGAAATAACTACCCGCTACTACATTAGGATAGAACTCATTATGGTCCCTGATGTGTAGTAGTAAACGACATACCCAACACCCAATTCTATAGTCTAACGATGGTGGCCCTAGTCACTCTCCACCTTAGCTCCTGGATACATTGTTGATATTTCTCAACCAATATGAAGGACTTTCACATTCATGTCAAAGATGATAAGGGGGATTCTACATTGTAAATTTTGGGCAAAAATCTCTGATAGTAACCATCCCACATCCAGAAGATCTGCACCTCATTCACGCTCATGTGTGGCTCCCAAGAAATAACTTCCTATATTTTCACTAGATATACTGTAACTATAGTCTCTTAGATAATGTGTCCATATAAGCGGACCTCCCATATAAAAACTGAAACATAGAGAGCGTACCATAAATATGGTTCTCTCAATGTGTATCTAGGGCTATCTGTAGGTTTCTCGCATGCTCCTCCTCTTACGATGAGTACAAAAAGATGTCATCAATGAAGACCACAAAAAACTGGTCATGGTAGGTTGGAAGATCTTATTCATGAGTCCCATGAAAAATTACTGGGATTTGGTCATTCCAAAAGGCATCACTAGGAACATGTTGTGGATGTATCAGCACCTAAAGGTTTTCTTTGGTATGTACTCATACAGTAACTGAAGTTGGTGATAGCTTGATATGAGGTATACCTTTGACATAAATTTTTCCCCCTTCCTCTATTCAAAGAGGTCATTGATCCTCAGTGATGGATACATGTTCTTCACGGTCTCTAGGTTCAGGTTCATTAATTCCATGTAAATCCTCAAACCCCCATCAACAATATTGTCGAGAAAAAACTGAGGCTTCCCATGGTGAAATGCTATGACTTAGTAACCCCTTCTTTTATAAGTCCTCCAGTTGTACACTCAGCTCGTGAAGCTCTGTGGGATCCATCCAATATGATGGGGTCGATATCAGTGTCGTCCCTGAGTATAGGATAATAAAATGGTCTACCTCCCAATGGGGAGGTAGTCTTGTACCATCCTCAAGAAAAACATCCTTGTACTTTTCCACCACAATAGGAATGGTTGGACACATCTCATCCTCTACAAAGAGGGTGATTCTAGCCAACTGGTGAGTGATCCATTTCACCCTCCTCTGAGAATGTCCATCATGTTCTAAAATGGTTTTTTTCTCACTATTGAAGGAAAAACTGGTCCCATCTATGAGGACACAATGGACCGTACGCCTAAAAAAATCGATCTGAGCAAGGACTGAGGATAATCAGTCCACAACCAAGATGATGTCATAAGGCCTCGACATTTCTACTAGGATATCCCCGCCAAATTTAATTCCACCTAGATTAAGCTCACACTACCTCCACCAATTTGTAATCATCTAATCCCCTACCATAGGAGTATCTAGGCATAAGGATCGTTCCAACATCTCCAGCAGAATCTCTGTGCTCCGAACAAGAGTCATGGGAAGGATTGAGTAACTAAAACCTATTTCTATAAGAGCTGCATCTTTGGTGGAGAAGACACAGATCATAAATAAAATAATCTCTATAATACCACAGTCATAATCACCTATTTACTGGCGTTGTGATTGCCCAATGTATGACTACTCCTTGAGGTGAGGGTGGTGGCATTAACACCTCTTACTATCACACGCTGCCTGCATCTCGTCCTGCTCCCCTACCACATCCACTGCCCTGCAGACCTCCTCACTTTATCCATTTCCTCTGCATCAGTGCCCCATGACCATCTGATGTTCATCTATATGTCAAGTCGGGCTATTACATGCCATGTGTCCATTCCCTCCACCTAAGGAGTAAGGCCTAGTTTCCAACTGAATCCTTCTGGTCTAGGAGCCCCACACTGTCGTCCCTATGTCATAGGGTCATCCTCATAATGAACTAGACCACATGGGATCTCGAGTTTGATGTCTACGATCTGATTAAGACTCCATCACCTGAGGTCTTCTCATAGCTCAAGATGCGGGTGCATGCTCCACTTAGAAGATCTCTACCGAAAGGGCTCACTACATCACCCCAACCTATGTATGGATTCTGAGAGACAATATAGATGCCCTAATAACTCTCCTCAGTCACTTCTCAATGGATTGAGCCCTAAAAAAGGGTATCAAAAAATAATTTTCATGTTTTAGGTGGAACATCTCCTGAATGTTCTTAGAGAAAAAGGGCACAGGGAGGAAATCCTCTCAGAAAATCCACTCGAAGTATGCCTCTATGATGGTAGCCTCATCGTGCAACATAGTGGTCATGCTCCACCATATCCCTACAGATCCTTGAAGAAGGTTCACTACAATGATATACATCTTATCAGGCAGTGTCCTCACTAAGAGAATGACACACATCACTGACACCAGCCAGTCCTCAACAAACTAAGGATCTGTCTATCACTTGAACCTGAGAGGTCTTTGCCTCTGAGACTCCTACAGGGCACTGATTCTGTGAACATCCTCTTCCAAAACTTCTAGTAGTAGATTCTAATCATCGTGTGGTGCTAGAATCGGTGCACCACCTAGTGGGGCCATCTCTTGAACTAGTCCCCAAAAAAATTCCTTATCACTAGGTGAGTTGTCCTTATGACCTTGTATCGGGATCCTGGCATGTCGTCCACATAGAGGCATCCTAAAATATATCAAGATGGACCAATATTAAAATTTTATACCTGGTGATATTAATTTATTTCAAAATAACATACAGATACATTTATGCAACCATTTTTTCCATTTATTAGGTTGAAAATCATAATACAAGGTCTTGGTGTATGGACACGTCAGCTGACGCACCAACACTGGACCCACCAAATCAGGTTTTCAGACTCAAAACACTTAAAAAATTTTCCCCAAAACAAAATTCATAATCCCCTCTCTATGGTAGGGTCGACCTCCCATTGATACAACGTTTTCACGACATATCCCCAAGGTCCAATGTTGTGTCTAGTCCAAGCACCCCTTATGATGGTCAGGGGCTAGCGACTAGCGCCGAAGGCATCGACTTACATGTGGTAGGAATTTTTTTCCGTACCTGTACACAAAAAAATTCCAAACCATGTCCCAAACAATGAAATTAAAACAATTATCACTAAAACAAAGATGAGTACAAGTACAACTAATAAAAGTTGGACAGAATACAAACCCAACAAAATAATTGAAAAAAATGTAAAAATTGAAACTCTGATGGCCATCGGTAGAAAAAACCAACATAATCTTGAGAATAGTGTAGCTTTTGGATTCATATGTAGAACATCTTATCCACACGATCCTACAGGGCCACACCTAGTCCAAGGCCACCAAATCCACCGTCATAGCATTCATCGGTCCCATCTCCATGAGAACCTCAAAGACCCGGTCCACCAAAGCCTATATAGAAAAGCTGATCATCTACACTGGACACAATACGTGAAGGAGAAGACATTGAAGGGTTTAGTAAAAACATAATCAGTGGGGATCCCAAAACAAAAATGAAAGACCACACACCAATCATCAAAGTAATGCACAAAGCACCAGACATTTCACACCAAGTATATACATATGATAGTCATATAAGAATCACATGTCACATCATCAAACACCTTGGATACTATAGAAATCCTCCCCAATCGAGTACAGTGGGCCTTCCATGTCACCCAAAACTGATTTCTACAAACCATGGACTTCTTACGTACACCTCCTCATCGTGTACCTTGGGCCTAAAAAGTCATAGAGAAGTGAATCAAAATAATCTTGGCCAACCAATGTACTCTCTTCATAACGTATCATGGGCCTAAAAAGTCACATCTAAGTGATTCCAACCATGATAGTACAAATTAATATAGATTTTTATCCCACTGGGCTATAGTCGATACACATAGAGTCTAAAGTCAGCAGACTTCACGTCTCAGCCAAGATCAGGGTTCTGTACATAGCGCACCCGGTATAACCTCTCCTCAAGCTTTTAATCACATATAAAAATCTATTTATGTCACTATGTATCCTTTCAAATTATTCGTCTCATCGAGAGGGTCCCAAAGCTGCAAACAGTTCGTCAATCAGATCGTATGTTTGCAATATATGAGTGTTTGCGTAACCAGGGGCATGTTGCATCTAGCCCTAGTCTGACTCGGTCGGACCAACCCAACAACCATTCTATGGGGTGCCATATAACCTATTTTAATTTGACCAAATTGACCATACATAATTTATGTATGGGTCGGTCAAGACCACCTTGGTGAATGAACCATGCACAATCAGCCTCGCTGGACCTGGCCCGGTTTTGTAGACGGTCCAGCCCACTGGGTCGCCCAGTGACACGGTCTTGTCCGGCTATCCGGCACGGGTCCGGCCTGCCAACCATAATCTTGGAACATGTTGTGCAGGATAGTGGTGTGCCTCCTAGAAGAGAGGTAGACGGCTGCCGCATTCGACCTCCATAGGACCTGGGGACGCAGGGCCTTCCTCCTACCATGGTCAAACGACTGCAGCTCGTCGTCTCGTCCAGGTGACCAAGATGCAGGCTACCCCACCACGCAACAAACACATGGTGCCACATCATTTCACGGCCTCCTACCACCATGGTGCACCAATGGGAACCCATGTGCGGGCCACATATTTTTCACTGGTGGCCCGTTTTTTGTTTTTTCATCGCCTACAATCTCCAGGGACTGTTATCCTTACCTCAAAGGTCTCAAACCCAGCTTTTCATCGATTCAGATGTTTGGTCACAAAGAACACATGCATAGGAGGTCCTCCGGCCTTGTTTGTATGGTCCCAAACCCTCTGTATTAGATATTTATAATCATGGGAGGTCTGGAGATTTCAGTCACATCAACAAATGATAATTCAACCCCGGTTTATGTAAATACAAAAAAATTTACCCTCCCGCATAAATGCACAATTTGTGGATTAACCTATCAATGGGTTGAGCCACACTCATTATTTCACGAATAATAACTAGAAATAACCTGAAAAAATTAGACCCCTACCCCTTTGACATTCGATGTTGTGGCACTTCATCCTCGAGGAATCAAGAGGTCTACGTCATTCGTTGCTTTCAATTCCGATCATTGAGCGACATAAAAGATGTTTGGATTTGTTAATGTTATTCATTATTTGATGTAGAGGATATCTACCTCTAGTGCATAAGATAAAACCCCTAGATTAATTCTCTTTCTTCCAAGACGTTTGACTATTAAAAGGAAACATGTCACACCTCTTCCTCTACGATGCGATGTCTGTTTGTTACACAATTTAATTTATGAAACAACATTGTTGATACACATAATTAAATAATCATTAAATTGTTAGTTAATGAGAAATTAATGAGTTCCATTAACTTACCTCATCGATGTACCACAATGTCAGCATCTGACACTCAACAGTGAGAAAAAAATAATTCTTTTATATTATTGTATTATTTTTCTTGAAAATAAAAAAAATAACTTTTCTACTCAGTCATTTCCAGCCAATGTTAAGTCATTTCTAGTCAAATCCCAACATTCCTTGTTCAACAGGGCCCTTGTATTTTTACCTGATAATTGATTCAATGGTTAGAAAAATACACTCGCATGTTTACTTAAGCATATTTTAAAATAAGTTAAAAATTATGTTTCAGGTTCGACAGGCCTCCCGTCAAAGCATGTGGTCTCATAATAATTCCATATAATTTAAAAGAGATTTACAAGGAATTTATGATACAATACACATCCTTATTGAGGGGAAACACACCCATAGTGAGAAATCAAGGGGTTTTTCACCACACTGCTCTCCTAGTTCCATCTTTGCTGGCCGGATCACGGTGGTTACATCGTGGATGTTGTCTATCACATCAAGGTATGTCATTCCTTTCATGTATTTTTCTTTGCATAGTTCACCTCAGCTCTCATTGTCTTAGGTTCTGTTGGGAAAAAAAATGAAGGATCGTGATTAAAATGAATTTCTTGTTTCTTTCAATCCTCAGTGGTGCGAAAGATGTATCAGGACATGTTGATCCATATTTAAATGACAACCATCAATGTTAAAGAGACTTACTAATTTTTGGTTCACCGTCATCATATTCGGGTAAGGCTATATAACAGATAAATAGTTACTCACCATTTAGATTAGGTGCTTATGGTTTTTTTATTTTTGGTTGATTGTTTTGGTGTTCATTGGTCCCCACTGCACTAATTGGGAGTGTCATTTGTTGTTTTTTTGTGTTGCAATCAATTCCATATATGTGAATGCATTAATGTGGGTGTGGGTATGTCTGAGCGGGTAGTGGTTTGATTTAGAAATCTTTGGTTAGGAAATTCCATGATGTATAGTCCATAACATTTATCAATTAATAAAACATAGATGTTGTTTAGTTACTGTTGATGATGAATTTGACTTCAATTAATGAATGATTTTTTTGTTTGTATAAATTGTTTTGTTACATTACAATAATATTTTTTATTAAAATCCCTCAATCAAGGTGTAATGTATTTAATATAAAATATAGTGGTTAGATTTAATTATTCAGTTATCATGATACTTTGTGATTTTTCATTACCATCCATTTATATTGGTGCACTTGCGTTAAGTGGTCATTATGAATATTGGGAAGAATAAGATGAGATAAATATTCAAGTAATTAATTGCGATATATTAAGTGGCTATGTTCATGTAATTCAATTTTAAATTAATTATATGATTTGAATTTATAAAATGGATCATAAATCAGGAAATTCATTGGGATTAATTTATTTGGTAAATATGACATAATTTATTTGGAATTATTTATGTTATTTTTTGATAGATAATTAATTAAGGGATTATTTTTGAGATATAAAACTGTTTATGTTGAAATAATTTATTATGAATTATTTATGTGTATTAAATGATAATTAATAGAGGGATTTTTTATGTTTAATTAATTTTTTATATTATTATAATTGATAATGAATTAATTACGTGCATTTTAATGATAATTAATTTAATAATTAATTAAGATATATTAATTTGGTTCAGTGGAAATAATAATTTATGAATTAATTTTATTTATTTGCGATTATAGTTAATTAAAGGATTTATTAACAGTAACTAATTTGGTTATGTTGAGATAATTAATTATGTATTAATTATGTGATTCGAGATAATAATTAATTAAAGAATTAATTATGAGTTGTAAATTTAGTTTAGTTGAATTAATTATTTATGAATTAATTTTGTGCATGGAAATGATAATTAATCGGGAGATTAATTATGAGAAATGTATTTGGATAAATGAAATAATGAATTATGAAATAATTATGTTCTTTGAGATGATAGTCAATCGGGGGATTGATCATGAGATATTAAATTGGTTAAGGTGAGATAATTAATTGTGAATTCATTTTTTTCTTTGATAATTATAATTGAGATAATTAATCATGGAATTAATTATTAGATATTAAATTAGCTAAGTTGAGTAATTATTTGTTAATTAATTATTCTCATTGAAAATTTTAATTGGGAACATTAATCATGGGGATTTATTATCTGATATTAAAAATAGATATTTTGAGATAATAAATTGTTAATTAATTATGTGATTTGAGAATTGTAATTGAGATAATTATTCAGGGGATTAATTATTAGATATAAAATATGGATATATTGATAAAATTATTTTTTAATTAATTAATTTCAATTAGAATTGTAATTGAAATAATTAATCAGAAGATTAATCATGATATATTAAATTGGATAAGTTTTTATAAATAAATATCAATTAATTATGTTCATTGAGAATTATAATTGAGAAAATAAATCAAGGAGTAAAATTAAGAGATATTAAATTGGATGAGTTGAAATAATTAATTGTTAATTAATAATGTTCATTGAGAATTGTAATTGAGATAATTATTCGGTGGATTTGTTTTGAGATATTAAATTTTTCTAAGATGAGATAATTAATTATGAAATAATTATGTTCTTTGAGAATTGTTGTTGAGATAATTAATCGTGGGATTAATAATGGGAAATTAAATTTGATAAGTTGAGATAATTAACAGTGAAATAATTATGTTCATTGAAAATTTTAATTGAGAAAATTAATCATGGAGAAGAATTATGGGATATTAAATTGGCTTATTTGAGATGATTAATTGTTATATAACTATTCTCTTTGAGAATTGTAAGTGAGATAATTAATTGGGGGATTAATTATGAATTTAAAATTTGGTTAAGTTGATATAATTAATTGAGAAATAATTACATGGCTTTGATTTTATGATATAGATATTTAATTTTGGAAATGAATATGGGGACATGAAATTTATATTGAGATAACTGATTATGGAAAATTAATTATGATATATGAGTTTTTTGTTGATTAATTAATTTTTGTATTAATTAATAGTATTTGTGTATCTAGTTAATTTTGGAGAGACCTAATAGTTTTGAGTATGGACCATTAGATGAATAAGAGACACATTCTTCATGTGTTTGAGTTGAATGTGAATCCCATGTTAATTTTTTAATTGAAATACTAAATATGGGATTCCATAAGTATAAATGTGAATATGCTTGCTTATATATAATTGATAAGGTCTAATGAAATGCATGAGAGGTTAAATGTTTTAGGAATTATATTTTTTTAATTGTTATGCCTTGTATAGGTTGGGGAGGAAAGGGATACTAAGAGTCCTTTGGGAGAAAGAATATGTTAGTTGTTGTGATGATCCTTTAGAGACCGTGAGAGCATGTGGAGATGGGCAAGTTGATAAACTGTGTGTGATACTCTTTATGGTGGATATCTGTTTGATTCATCCCAATCCATCCAACATCATTTCAAAAAGGACCATGAGAGACTGGGGGTAGGAAGGAAATTTGAGCTTCCATGTTGATTTTTATGAGTCTGTGAGAGCTCTTGGAGATTGTACTAGGGGACATACCATCTGCGCATCACCAGGTATTGAATTTTTGTGCTTTACATCTTAGTCCAGTCAGAAATAGTATCCAGTGTATATTACCATTTAGCATTGGTAAATTCTTTTTTCATATTTGAGGATGACAAGAATATCAATCTATTTATATATATATAAACACTATTACAAAATATATACATAATTTACATGAATAGACATACTAGCTGTGGGCTGAAGAAGGTATCACCATCAGGTGTCCCATAGGATCATGGATGGGTTGTTGGTTATTTATTACAATCTATTATAGTTTTGATATATATGTACAATGTTTAATTTTATTGCATTCTTAATATTTATTTTTACACCATTGGTCCTGGCCAACTCATATTTATATCTCAAACCCTAATCGGGCCACCATTACACTATGGTACCAGAGTAGACTAATCTTATCTATAGGACTGTGGAATTTTTCTATGTTTTTTTTATACATTGGAGTTAGAAGAAAAGGACCGAGCTGGAGCTTCAGATGATTATGGAGATCTCCCTTGGGGATTATGTCCTATTCATTTATTTATATACTTAGATATAAAGCATGGTATTTTTTTTGGGACTTTCAGATATGTACCACAATGATAGTTATAAATTTTATATACTGTCATTTTCTATTTTCATTATTTTTTTGATATTAAAATTGTCTTATGAAACATTAATTATTAATTTATACAACATTTTTTGTTTCCATATATTTATATATTTCCATACTACTATGAAAACACTGATAAAAGGGTAGAGTCTCCACACTGACTATCCTTACACCATCCCTACTAGTCAAAAAAACTATTCCGTATAGGGAGGCGTGCTTAAGGTCATGTGGTGACCAGTCTGGCTACCGGTTTGATGGTAAGCTGGGCCGGGACATCAAATTAATATAACATAAACAAAATCCAATTATATCATGAAGAATGGATTTATTATCTTATACTGGTTTACTATAGTTTTTCGGATTTGTAAGAATAAACAAAACATAAATTCTCAATTGAAAATGATACCTCCTTTCGAAAAATAAATTATTCAAAAAACTATAACACCACTATGGTTTGTTTCATGCCTAAAAAATCCCTCAATAATGATTGAAGAGATTCTAACACGGTATATATGTAGTAAGTGAATGATCTTAATGAGTTCTTAAGTTTGAATTAATTTGATGATGTTGTTTACTTTTATAATAGAGGGTGGGGTCACTCTAAAAATTCACCAAAATATTAAATCAATATAAAATAATTTTTTATTAGACATGGATACAATGTGAGTTAATTATAGGATAAGATTATTATGGGATATATAAATTTATCTATTATATATTATATATGTTTTAACTATATTTAAACCCTTAATCATTTGTTTTACTATTTCCTTAACACCATTTATTATTAATGTGACGTCATGAATTGTTTATTCATTGGAGGCTATCACAGATACGATAAGAACCCAAAATATCAAAAAAATATACCATTTATTTTATTTTAAACCATATCCCAATAGCATGAAAATAATTACACATTAATGAATTTTATATCATTTATTAAAATATTATTTACTTTAAAATGTCTATAATGACAATTTTAAGGGCCATTCATTATATAATAATTAATAATATCATGAAAAACATAAAATTCAGAAAACATATTATATTATATCCCTAGACTATCATGTTTTTCTATAAAAATTTTGGAAGGCATTAATTATTACAAATTATATAAATTTTAATATTTTTCATATGATTTATTTTATTATTTCATTGACTAAATAATTATTAAATGAGTATTTTACAAGACTTTTTTGTAATTATTTGATACATATATATTAAAAATAATTTCAAATGATACTTTAAAATATATTATATTTTAAAATTATAATTTTCATATATAATATCCTATGGATTACATCAAATTAAAATATTACACTCATTAAAAAAAATATTGTGTCATATTTTACATTTACATTAAAAAATTAAATTAACTATAATAACTATTCCCATGTGGCCCCAAAAAGAAAATAAATCTGATCATTAGATGATTATTTCCCATGAATACTCTATAAATATTTTTTAGTAATGTATTTTGGTCTTTTTTTGGTTATTTTCATTTTATTTGTAAACTAAATTACCAAATTTAACCTTTACTGGGGTAAAAAAATTACTAATGACGATATTAATATTTTAAAAAATAAAAGTGAAAATTTTTATAAATTTTAATGCACTAATTAAAAATATGTAATTTTTTAAAAAAATCAGAAAATATATGTTTCAAAATTTAATTCCAATTTAAACAAGAGAAATGAATCGAAAAATAGTTTTCATAAAAATTACCATATAGATATAAAATATATTTACAAAAAATTAATGAATAAAATACCATTAGAATAAATAATTATATTATTATATATAATATTTTACAAAAAAAAAATTTAAAACAAATCAGAAACATATAATTATGTTGAGAGATGTTAAAAATAAATTTTTTTTTCAATAAAATTATATTTTTTCACTATTCCATAGAAAATAAATAATTTTAAAAATATATGGATAGGCCATCATAATATAATATTTAAATGTTGAATTTGAAAATAAAATTCATTTTTTTCAATTAAATTTTCTAAAATTTATAGAAATATACTATACTAATCGCTACTAAAATAAAAAAACCCATTTGTAGAAAACCAATTTTTGTTGAATAAAATGTATTTACTAATAAATATTAACTTATTTTAAAATTACTACATAATAAATTATTTAATATTTAAACTTATAGATTCCAAATTAAATGACTATTTAATATATTTTTTATTAAGATATTATTTAATAAATTTTTAAATACTATTAATTCATTCTAAATTAATGGGTTAGTAATAAAGGACAAATTTAAATAATAATACTTCTATATTCATTTAAACTTATTGATTCCTATACTATACATTATACACTACAGTATATATTTTTGAAAAAATTAGGATTTTACATTATCCTACTAGATATTATTGGTTTTATATGGAAGGAATATTATCAATTGGTACTTCCACCCACACTCTCTTGAGTCCATGATATGTACCATTTATCTCTTCCGAGGAACCACATATTTCATCCTTTAACTCAAATTGACCTCGAGGTAATACCAATGATCATTGTATATCAAATTAAGAAAAAGTAAAGAGGATTCAAGATCAAAGAGATAATATTATATGAAATAAAACTACACACCTAGTAAATTATTTTTCGTGAAGTTAATAATTTTTCAAAGTTACTTTATAACCATAAGACATGATGAGTTAAAGTTATCCTCAATTATTTTTATCAGAGTAATAAAATTTAGAGGGAGAAATTATTTTAAGGGGGTATAATTTTACACTCATATATATTTGAATCAGTTTATTTTTAATTAAATTTTTTTCCATTGATAACGTTCATCACACACAACACGAAGTTAAACCTCACCACTATATAATATTAAAAAATTATATTTTAAAAGAGACAATTATAACATAAGAATTTTAATTTGAAGTATAAATAAGAATAACAATATTTTAAAATTTACATATATTTTTTACATAAATTAATTACATTTATAAAAAGATAAACAATTTTTAGTAAATTATTTATCTATTTTTAAATATTTTTTCCAAAAAAATGGTTATTATTTATTTTCAGAAATAAATATAATTTATTCCACTATTAGATATATTATATAAAAAAATTAAATTAAATTTTATATGAAATTCTTTATAATCATTTTATTGTTATTTTTTAATAATTCACAGTTGATATTTACATTTCAATGAGTAGTGAAAATATAATTTCTTATTAATGATTATAATTTTTTAAAACAATTTCATTGCATCAAAATTTAAAATAAAATCAATGGAAAAAATTATTTAATTTTCAAAATAAGGAAATTAAATTCATTTGAATAAATTTTAATTTTAATTTTGATAAATAATCCTTTACAATTCATAAAAAATTATTTTTCTGCTATATAGTTTTTTATAATGTATTCCAAATTTAATAATAAATTATAATCTATTAATTTTTAAAATTAAAATTGAGAAAAACATTTCTTACATGGAATCAAAATTTGAAAATTTGGGAATGATTATAATTTTTATTTTTTATAATGAAAAGTAAAAATAGTAAAAAAAACATTCATTGCGATTAAGGTTAAAATGGGATTTCCTTGTATAAAACAAAGAGATAATGAGAGTTTTTCTATATATTCTTTTAAAACTCATAATATGGGTCCATATTTTGACCTCATCCTATCTTACATTCAATAATATGTCCAATATTAATTTTTTGGCCTGAGAATGACATTATAATAGTTAAATCTTAATAGAAATAAAAATGATGTCCTCTCCCCCACATAAAAAATTACAACACATACATCACTTCTTTACGACTCATTGATTCACCTATATTGAACAATACCTACAGAATTATTATATGAAAATAATTTTTCATTTTAAATATATTTTATTCCCAAAGTATCAAATCTACTGTCATTAATTGGAGATCTAAATGTGATGTTTCAAAAAAGGGGTAATCATCGTAACTGATCACATTCTTATTTTAACTTCACAATTTAGCTCTTATAAATAATTAGAATATAGAATAAAAAATAAAACTAATTATACTCATCATAGATAAATTTTATTATTAATATATTATTATTATTATCCAACTTATTTTCATGCAAATAAATAATTAAAAAATGATTCGTATGTTTGTGTGGATTACATCCTCAATGAATCCATATGAATAACTATTCATTTACACATCCGTTGGATGGTAATATGGATATAATTAATAATTATTCCTATATTTATGATAGAATAATTACTCTATAATTTTTATGTATTATTTACTATTACATTTTTCTATTAATCAAAATTTTAAAACAACATTAATGCATACATACGGCCTAGCAGCTCCATGAATGGTGTAATTAATTTTTCTATCACTTAATTTAATTGATTGTTATATATATATATATAATATAAGATATTTATATAATTATCAACATTATTGATATTATAGGACAATGATCATAGTACAATGGCCAAATCTAACAAACAAAAAACCTAAATGAAAAAATTATCCCCTTAAAAAATGAATTTAGTAGAACATTATCAATTAAAATGTGATAAAAAGGTATAAATATAAAATATATGGTCTGAAATAGTTGATATTTTTTTATAGTAGATTTATAATATATCTATAATTATAAGAATGGATTCTAGAAGACATACAGTTGAATTCAGACCATTGGTATTGGATTATTTCATAATCAAATTTTAGTCCCTCAATAATCAATAAATACATGTTTATATTTTCCCAATAATTCATTTAAATTGGTTTTTAATTTTATATAATTATTTAATAATTAAAACATTTTCAATATTAAAATTTTCAAAATAATTCTAAATGGATTATTCTTATCAACATATGAATGAGGTTCTTTTGGATTTTTATCTAATTTTTGAAAGGAATATATCTTTCGAAATAAATGAAATGAATAGAATTTCAAAAATTCAGAAACATTAAATACATTTAATATTTCATTACATGTTTCAATGGTTCTATTGAATGTAAATATTTACATTTTCAGTTTGTATAAGTTTATGTTCTGAATAAGATATTTCAAATTACAAAGACCATTATTCTCATGAATATTTATAGTTATCATTTTAATATATTTTTAACCATACCAAATTACATTATTAAATATTTTTATGTGGTTATTATATATAATTATACCATACACCATAAACTTTTTTCAATTTTAAGATCAACTTGGTAGGGGAAATTTATATAATGTATGTATTATATTTCATTCAATGTTTTTGTTATTGAATTTATTGGAATGTTGATTATGTTCTGTTTTTTACATTTATGATGATTTAATATTACATATTCATTTTTAGGGAGAATTGTCTAATATATCCCATTTGATGCGTCAGTTGGACCAAGGGACAAAATGTTAGGTGTATTTGGCTGAGGCCCTACACATTTATGTATAATTTAGGGAACATAGCCTCAACGATATGATTGGGATGTATAATATTCTGAATTTCTTCATATTAAATGTGTTACTTATGTCAATGGGATTATTTGTATAGTTATGATATTTTTTGATATATTTCATTCTGAAATGAGTTTTTTATATGGAATTGTTTATTCATTTCATACTAACCATTCCATACTAACAATAATTTTAGACACTCTATTACTGATCATCTTATTTTGTCCATTACTTATGTTTCCTTTCCTCAGTTTTCCATTATGTTTTATGATTAATATAAGAGGATATTATAGTAGGACTAATTGTTTTTTTGAGAAAGTAATATTTTTTATTTTATGATTTTAAATGTAATCTAATTTTTATATATGTATCTACCTTTGTATGTATACTATACTATTTAAATCATTAAGATACCATCATTTTTATCTTTTACCAATGCGATAAAACAACAAACAACTCTGGGATATAGGGTTATGGTCTTTAAATATCTACCAAATACCCATCCCAATACTTATTGATAATAAAAATTAGAAAATTATTATGTTCAATTTGTTTGATTTTGAGTCATATAGGAGGATGGGTGGGTATTTATACAAAATTAGTTTGAATTTTTCATTAATGTCATTACATGGGAATATGACATCATTTTATGGAGAATATTAAATCATTATTTTTACCACATCATTAAATATGGGTTTCTACATTATGGACCTGATTTATTACTTTTAAAATTTTATGAACCTATATCTCATAAATAGTAATATTTTAAATAGGATATATTTATTTATAATTTACAAATTATTTATAAATTATTAAACTATATTTTATGTTTTTGAAACATATTTATCAATTAGGAGAACTTTTTAATTCTTAATTTAATATCATAAGGAAATGACATTTTTTTGTGAAAGAATAAATATTATTTAATACAACCCTTTAACAAAATAATGAATTTATAATTCTTACCATAATAACATATTATATTTCTACTAATGACCCTATAAATGAACTACCTTTCAAATATCTTATAATCTCCTAATTAGACAACTTCTATGTAATAATTGAATATATGAATACCGTTAAATGACAATAACATCTTATATAATTTTATTATTACATAAAAAATATTCTGAAATTATGAATATGGGTCTAGAGGAAAAAATTAAGAACCCATTTTAAATAATTTTTTTATTAGTACAAGGAATATATAAATATTTTCATTATTATAAATTAATTACTAAAAGAAATTTACAAAATATTAACAAAGATGATATGTATTTTATTATATATGAGTTCATAATGGTCACCTTAATATTAAAACAGTCATGGTTACTATTAAAAATTTATATTTCCTGATGGTTAGAATCCAATAGTAATATTTCACATCATATAATTCCAAATTATTTTTACCTCTAAATAATTAACCACATTATCTCAGTTACAACAATATTGATTCATCAAAATAATGTTTTTAGTATAATTAAATTGTTCCTAATATATGTTTTTTTATTTTAAGAGTATGATTCTCTAATGATCGGGATTATAATGCATCCTATTGTAATTATTCATTACGAAGCACTATTTGTGACCACTATTAAGAATTTAATCTTTTATGTTTTGTTCTCTACTATAATGATGAAATTACACTGGACTTTGTGTAATTTATATTTCAATGATTTTTTATCTAATATCATATAATCATGGGCTTTTAAATTTCCCCAATAAAATATTTTTTTACTATTACTTTTTTGGTATATTTAAATCTTGAATCAAATGTGGTAGACCTCAATATCAATCCATTGGGATCCCATGTTTCTCCTTCTGTCTATTGATTCCTCAAATGTACAAAAAACCCATTTTTATAGTCCAAAAAAAATTCAATTATATTAAGAATATATATTGAATTGTTTCAGGCACAAATTCTATTTCAAATGTCATGGGAGAATGTGTCTTTACTAGTATATATTTTCTTTAAAATGAATCACTGAAGACATCATTTATATTTGATATGATTAGTGGAAAACCTAAATAAAAGGAAAAAATTCCAATCTCTCCAAAATAATAAAAAGATTGATTAAACATGGAATTTTCATTCTATTATGGTTTGTGTCATAGACTCGGTTATCTCAGTGTTTTACATTGTTTCTAGCCTGCTTCTCGCTCAATTCCATTTTGGTGGATATGGAATCCATGGAGGTACGATTTTGGTCTAACGTTCTAGATCCAGCTACAACAGATTGAGGGTGCTTCTTCATCTCTGGATGTGTATTGGGTGGTGTCGGGGTCTTCACAAGAGACCATCCTGGTGATGAAGGCAATTGGGTTTAGATAATGATAGGAATTCACTACAGGCATATAGCTAATAGTTTCTTACTATTCTATTTTTGCTTCTGATTATTATTTTACTCCACTTTGTACACAGATCTGGGGTATCATTTTATCTTAAGGTTGATTTTGATGCTGATTAGGTTCGACTAGAGGCCAATTGTTGTTGGAGTTTGTTTTTTTCATGGTGGTGTTTGGTTTTATGGCGTTGTTGTTGAGCATCTTTATGAGATGTTGAAGCAGTGAAGAATTTTTGAGCATGGTGGTCTAGATCTGTGGAAGAGTTGGTGGTTCCTTGGATCTGAAACATTGGTATTGATTTTGTTCTGAGGGAATCTATGATTTTTGATGATCTTGTTATTTTATAATCGAGGGTTCATTTACTATTGGTAACCAATTTGGAATTGTGGTGATGATATTTGCATTATGAGAGGATGTTCACAGATGTGGAATTTCGAAAAATGGAAGTGGGGGGTTGAGGTGCAGTGTGTAGATTTTTCCTCACTGATTTCATAGGTCTGGTTGAATCTGCCTTCATGTTATCACTACTGGTTGATGATGAGAATGAGAGCTATTGGAAGTGGAGGGTTATCTGGTTTTGTTTGGAGTAAGGATAGAACCGTTGGGAAAGTTGATTGATTTTAGCATTAAATGGTTTTCAATTTTTGAGGATGGATTGGTCCAGACTTTCTACAAGGAAATTCTTTAGAAGAGCACATGGAGAATTTATCATCCATTATACATGGCTATTTGGATTTGGATTATTGAGAGGGTATGGACCAGCCATCGATACCAGGCCTATCTATCATTGCACGAGACAGTTTTTTGAGTAGTCATGCATTTGTGGAGG
Source organism: Viscum album (assembly GCA_963277665.1). NCBI lineage: Eukaryota > Viridiplantae > Streptophyta > Magnoliopsida > Santalales > Viscaceae > Viscum > Viscum album. The sequence goes on along the minus strand of OY728127.1, from coordinate 836,540,166 downwards.
ATTACCATAAAAATGTTGATGTTGGGGAGGGGCATTTATAGTAGTCTTTTTTGGGTATTGGGTTATGTTTATGTATCCATTTAATTTAAGTAATGTGAGGATTCCCAATTTCTTCCTTAAAATTCAGTTTATCCAAAAGTAAAGAAAAACTGAGATCTTCAGGCCATTCAGTCAATGTTGTGAATAGGGATTATATATCATATAATTACCTAATTCAATAATGTTTTAAAATATTACAAATAATTGTGTTTTTAGCAAAAAAATTGTTACACCACTTCCACTAGTCCAAGGTGTCATGGTAGTCCCTTCCTTGGCGTTTTGGATATCCCTTCGACATGAATCGATTGTTGTTCTTCTCTCATTGAGTTGTAGCGATCCTTATCTTATCTGAGGTATATTCTTCCTGTGTTTTAATGATTTCTTTTTTTTTGTTCAATCATTTACATCCTTTCGTCAGGACATCTGATAGTGTACCTTCCCCTTTTCATCTAATGTGTACTCTTCAGTTGTTTATCAGTGCGGTGGTGTCGATGCATCCCCGAGCTAATACAGATCTAACGAGAAAGGAAATATTAGACCATTGTGTTATCTATTTCTTTGAAAGGATCATTGAATCCCCTTTTAATAAGGGGTTTTCCATTTTTTCTATTTGATTGTGCATCATATGGGAGGTATATTATTTCATGTGCATGCATATCATGGCCGCATCGCACTAATCATTGACATGATTCGGGAAAATTAAATTGAAAGGGATAGAGGGATTAAAATTTTATTTTTCAATGGATTGATGTTTTCATCAGGTTGATAATTGTACATGCTAAATTTCACAGTGAAAATTATGGTCGTTGTTGGTCATTGGTTGAGAACTATATGGATTTCATGTTGGTTGGTTCTTATTGAACACTTGTGTACGGAATTTTTTAAATCACATACACATTCCATATAAATTAATTCCCCATGATTACCCAGTTATTTTATGATAACCCATGAATTAAAATGTGAAACTAAATAATTAATTCGATGTTAAATAAAGAATAGTGTTATGCTTTATCATGTAGGGAGACTGTGTTGTGTGTAATATTTGTGGTTGTGTGTGCGTGATTAATGGGAAATGTAGTGGTCATGTTTTGACATGCAGGTTCACTCAGGATTGTGATATGGTCTATTATGTGAATTGTTTAGCCCGAACTTCTAGAAGATATGTCACCCGGACAAAACTCCGTAATCCACATCGAGGTGAGACCTGTAGGAAAACGTGGTCGCCATCCTCGAACTCTAGTGGTCTCCACCTCCTGTCATCATGAGTCTTTGTTGGCTCTAAGTTGTCCTCATCCACTCCTGGATGACTTGGACCTTCTCTGGTCCTACAAGAGCTGCTAAGATTTATTCTTTGTCTATAAGAGAAATCTGGTCTCATCCCCTGGATGAACCATGTTCTTTACCTAATATAGTCAATCCCGACATGGATGATACTAATCCATACTAAGGATGACGTCGTAAGGCATCGACGCTACTACCAAGATATACAACCGTTACTCTCACCTCCAAGGGTTGAGTCACACTTTCGGCATCAGTGTGTGTTCACTAGGTCTCCTCTAGTAGGTATCTCAAAAGTGAGGGTCATGTCAACAGTTTTAAATTGGAACCTCTTAGTATCAACTACATAAAAAGGACAGGGAACAAAACGTCACAAGAACAAGTGTCTTTTATTACTGTAACTCAAGGTACAAAGACACTTAACATCAACAAAGCTAAAGAAACATGAACAAAATTCCCCATGTCTTGAGCTAGTCCCGCTCCTGTCCATCTGATCCCGGAGCTTCATGTTCATAAGCCTCAGCTTCCTATAGCTGAGCTCTCCCCTATCCACTCGTTCCCTGCGGTCGGGGTGGTCTTCGTGGTGGTGGTTTTTGTGGTGGGGCCTCAAAGCATCGCCCACCACCCACTGCTCGGCCAGCTCCTCTGCCTCGTCAGCCAGCTCCCTGCGGACCGCCATGGTCGAACCTCTGCTTGGGAGGTCCCTCTACTGCCTGCTGCTCATCAGCAGGAAGATTCAGGCAGTCTCGAGCCATGTGACCCTGCCCGTCTCATGTGTAGCACAGCCTACTCCTCATGTAGTTGGATCCCTTTCGTATGCCCCAAACAACCAAATCTACATCCTGAGATTACTCGTCTGATGGTCTGGCCCGTTTGGACCTATGCGTCATCTGTCTGCTGCCAGCTGTAGAAGACTTCACTATAGGTCATCCTGCGGAGGGTCCCGCTGCTGGTGACTTCTCGGAGAGAAAAATCTCCACTATAAGGGCACTCTCCAACACCCCTTCCTGCGTCGGAATGTTGAGGGAGATCATCGAAGCCCTGGTCTCATGCCTCAGTCCTTGCTCGAAGGTCCGGGCCCGGAAGAACGGGTCCCATACAATATCTATGGAGTAGCGCGAGAGAACAGTATACGTCGCCGAGTACTGGGCCACGGTCATGATGCCTTGTCGTAGCTGTAGTAACTCCTGAATGCGCACCGCATGGAGGGTGGCTGGGATGAACTCCGAGCGGAAGAGGATCTCAAAGTCCATCTAAAGAAGTGATTCCTCATCGTGCACCTGGAGCATCAGGATCCACCATCTGTCTGTTGCCGCGTGCATGAGATTCGCTGCATGGATCACTATGAGGTCAGCCGGTGTCCCCACTAACCTGAAAACTCGAACAACAGCATCCATCCTATCCTCGGTTGCCTGAGGGTTTGTCTCCCCACGGAACCTGGCTGGTCTCTGACACTGGAACTAGTGCAGTTCACTAAGGCAACGTACACTCTCAGTGGCTGGAGATGGTGTCGTCGGTGGCTAGGTGGGTAGAGGTTCAACCGGTTCCTCCACTGAAAAAGGTCCCTACACCGAGGCCTCATCGCTCTGTTGGGTTTTGTCTTGTACAAAGCTCTGAACCATCGTTCGCTTCCATCGTGGGGCCATCCTGAAAAGAAACAGGTGTGCCATGGTCAAAACAATATACCTGGTGAGCTGACACAAATTAATCACAAAGAAAAATTTTGAGACACCCATGCAATCAGTGTTTTCTTTCACTGAGTTGGAAATCAGAAGTCAGGGTCCTGGTGTACGGATACGTCGGTCGCTTCACCAACACTAGACTCCCTGGACTGATAACCACAATAAGTACCCTTAACAATGTTTCTTCACATATAAGAAATATCAGACTCTTGAGTTCTTCAGTAGAACCAAACTCCTCTGATACCAATTTGTCACGACCCGTCCTCGGGGCCCGTGTCGTGGCTACCCCAAGCCCACCTCCCAAAGGTCCGGGGCTGGCGACGAACACCAAAGGCATAAATACCGACAATAATGGGAAGGCATTGCCTTTATAAAGTAAACAAACACCACAGAGTAATCCAGAAGAAGTAAACACTAAGTAAACTGAGTATAAAAGTAAATGCGAGAAAGTAAGTGGGCCAGAATACAAACCCAAACTGAAAGTAGAGTACAACTGGAAAGAAAGTTCAACAACTGAAAAGTAAAGCAGCAACGTCGAGCCGTCCACTGGAAGTCCCACCTAAAGGGTGGGTACAGATAGTCTCCTCAGATCCTCGGGTCCAGTCGTCCGCTCCGTGTACGTCCAGACCAGTGTTCCACCTCCAGGTACCTACTTGCTCCACAAGCCTCAATCACGATCAGCGATGTCTGTCGTCTACATCCAACACAACGTAGTGCGGTAATAGCCTGTGTAGGGGTGAGTATACGCTACTCAGTATGGACCCTGAGACCCCTGAAGGTCTCCCATAATCCACAAAGGATAATCCACAAAAGAAAGATACAATCATGAAGTAACATCCAACTCTACTTAGGTATATGCCAATACATATACCTAAGTCATCAATTCAAGTTCGGCTCCAATATTCAAGCCCAAGTTCGATCACGTCCACACAGGATAGTACAACCCAATCAACATAAGAAAGCACAACCCAATCCACATAGGAAAGAAATTCAATCATATAGAAGATTATTATTGAAATTCAAGACTCAGCTCACACAGGTATACATCACTTGTAAAGCAAAAGGATATGATCAGATGTAGTTACTGATTCATATATCTGGCACCCGCGTAGGATACTAGACCATCTAAGCTGTCGGACCCACGTAGGATACTACAACATAGGTCAATACTGTCGGACCCACGTAGGATACAAGTACTGTAGTCGTCACCGCCGAACCCACAGAGGATTCCAGTACGGTTGTCGTCATCATCGTACCCATGGAGGATTCCAGTACGATAGTATTCACCATCTAACCCACGTAGGATTCCATTATGGTTTTCATCATCGTCGAACCCATGGAGGATTCCAATACGAAAGTCTTCAACGTCGAACCCACAGAATATTCCAATACGGTTGTCATCGTCGTCAAACCCATAGAGGATTCCAGTACGAAAGTCTTCATCGTCGAACCCACTGAGGATTCCAATACAGTTTTCATTGTCATCGAACCCACGGAGGATTCCAGTACGAAAGTCTTCACCGTCGAACACATGGAGGATTCGAATACGGTTGTCATCGTTGTCGCAGCCAGCTCTAGGGTTCCCGCACACAGCATGCTTGTTTACGAGAGGTTTCGCTCCACGAGCCAAAGGGTTGATACATCAACTGACACGTAGTCTGGAGTTGATGTATCTCAAATTTCCGCCTCATCGATAAGAACTTAACGTGACAGATGTCATGTCAATAAGATGCCCGGTCTGAGAGTTAATGGCTTTTTCGTTCCAGGGGCTCGGTTGTTTTTTAAATCAAAACCAACCCAACCGTACTCCAAATATGTCCAAACCTTGAGCGGAGTAATCCAAAAGGTCTTCCCACTAAGATGAATCCAACAAAGTCGACGGCACATCAATCGGACGTCTGGAGCTCAAGTTATAAGTGTTTCCGCTCCGAGGGCCCAGTTGATTTCGTGATCGAACCAACTCGGCCATACCCAAAGTTCTCCGAAACCTTCAGTGAAGTATATCAAAACGACCGTCTCAATCCAAGGATCGCATCGCAACTGACGGTGCATCGATCAGAGGTCCGTATCCCATGTTTTGAGTGTTTTAATGAACTTGTCCGTTTTTAGGGGGTTTTGGGCCCGGGCCGACCCGGCCCGAGACCCCCAGGGTCGGCACGAACCGGGTCGACCCGACCTGGGTCCGGTTCTGGACAACTAGGGTGCGGCCCATCCCGGTGTGCGCAGCCCGGCCCGGTGAAGCCAGTCCATGCGGTGCGGTGCCCGTGTGCGGAGCGCACGCGGTAGGGGGGTTACAACCCCCAGTTGAACGAATCGGCGCGCCTTAATGTCCCGTCGCCCAATCCATAACGGCTTCGGTCGTTCCAGTTTTCCTCAACCACCAAGGATCAGCCGCAGCAGTTTGCTCCAGCGGTGCGCCACCGCCACCGGTCGCCGCCGCTGCCGGTCACCTTCTGCGGACAACCGGACGCGCTCCGGTGGTCTGTTTCGCCTACCGTCTTCACCAGCGGTCCTCCCGGGACCCGATCTTCACTGTGATGGCTTTGAAACGTCATTGTGGTCCCGTGTCACCATTTTCGTCCATCATCGCACCAACAAAAATCTGCGGAGGGTTGTCAGGCAATGTTGGTTTGGCTCACGCCCTCCGCATTAGGTGTTATCAAATGGAAATATTTAAATAGAATTTTAAAACGAACAAACATTCAATTTTACTTAAATAAAATAAAATCAAAATTATACCACAAACTCTTAAATGAGTTGTAGCATACTAATGTTCCCATCTCGCAATTAAAAAGAAACATTCACGGATCAATTCAATGTTGAGTTGTTCAGTATTTATTGTTTAGAAGGAAACAACCATGGGAAAGAATATCATTCTCAAAATAATTCCCTACCTCAAAGAAGGTGTACGTCGGACGAGGATCGTCGCGGGAAAAAGACATTGCGGAAGACGGCGTCACGGAATGAGGCTCCATAAGCGTCGTCCGTGTTCATCCGATGAAGAATGTGGTGCATCATCATTCTCTTAAGAAGGCATCTCTCACCGGCTGCGGAGAGGAGAGTAGACGGTACAACAATCTCCCCTTGCGGTGATGGAGTTATTCGTCGTAGACTCTGCATTCTTCACGTTCTTCGACGAGGAATAAGATGTTCTCCCGAGTGCAACAGTTCTCTTCTTTGTTTCACACAACGAAATGCAAACAATAAAATAAGACCTTGTCTTATTTTATTCACACACACACACATGCCATAATTAATTTGAAAATCAAAAGATCTCAATAATTGAATTAATTGAAGAGAGTTTAATAAACAAATTAACTTTGAGGGTTGACTTGTCATTAAATTTGGGGTATGGGTGAGTTACAAAATAAAGGGTGGTTTGCAAACTTAATGGGAGGCTTGAGGAAATTGAAAAGGTGGGGATCATGTGGGCCCCACCCCAACATCCATGCATCTTCCTTTTCCACAACGCTTAACCATCGGTTAAAGAAATAAAAATAAATTGTAAAACAATTCTATTTCGATTCCTCGCATTTTTAACATCTCCTCTTGAGCAAACGAAACTCTAGGAAAAGTCTTCCTAAGTAATTACCAGCGCTACGGTTTCATCGTTTCCCTCAGATTTCGATTCCGAGCACCAGTTCAAATGTTAGGAAAACCCGCTCATTCGTTCACTGAACGTACCCGAGCAAAACTTCGGAAATTTATTCCGGGCACACAGGGCCTCGGAATTAGGTGCTGTCAGAAACTACGTACTCGTAAAATTCTAAAGAAATTAAGAAAAAAATTCCTTGAAATTTCTGGGTCTTTCAATAAATAATGATATATGTAATGAAATATCATTAAAAAAATTAAATATTATTTTATGAGTGGATATATACCTTAAAAATTCATTTATTATAAATTTTACCATTTAGATGTACATTCCATTATGATATACATATTATATATTTAAATGTTTTATGTATTTTGTTGTTCAGAAATCCCCTCAACTCTTCACACACATTGGAACATTTATATTAACCAATGTATATGAATCTACCTTCCAAAAAATACTTCCCCCAAACATATAGGTTCTTTTATTAGAAAAATTAAAACCTATGAACGCTCTTGGATATATCATAGGGAGGTTTTCCAAAGAAGAGAAATAATTCTTATTTGTGTGTTTAATGTTTATATCTTGTTCAAAATACTTAAAATAATTTTCTCCATGAATAAAAAATAATATATGTTTCTAAAATACAATAGTTTGTTAGAATTATTTTTGTTCAAACCTATTTCATCTCCATTTCCATATGTGAATAAATTAAAACATCAATTGTTCATAGGTATGCACTACCACTTCCATTAAAATTTTTGCTTTATTTTTCATAATCGGATAATATATTTGTGTAAAATGGTAGATTTAATAATTATATAAGATATTTATGAAATAATTTATTTCATTTATATTTCTATTTTACTTACCTTATTACTCTACGAATGATTGTAAAATGATAACATCACTTTTTGTACATTTGGACTACCACATTCACGAGGAATAATGAATTGTTATTCATAGTACACTTTTAAGGATGGTCATAATTATTGATATAATAATAAAAATATTATTTTATAATGAATTTATGATTTTCGAGAAGTAAATTAATAAATAACTTATTTCTTCATCACCGTGTATAAAAATGAAAGTATTTTTCATAATTATATATATGGGCTACTAACTCCAGGATGTAATCTAGATTTTATTCTGAAATTCTGTTAATAAATGGTATTAAAATATTATATTATGTAAAAATATGATAATTATAAAATTATAATGATTTTATTAATAATTAATCATTATTACATTTTTCCTATGTTTATGAACTATTTATATTTTTAGGTAATAAAATGATCATCCCCAAAATGTAAAATCACAACAAAAACATTTGAGTTACTAAATGTTACATGATAAAAATGAGATAAATAGAATAATTATAATGGAATTAACATGAATTTTTTTCTTATAAATGTATAAAAATAATATTATCTTATAACTCATGAGGGTATACAAGTGAATGAAACATTTTGTAATGCAAGATAAGGTAGTTTCCATTAAATTATTTTTTTAATGATTTAATCTCTTTCCTAACCATATCCATGTTATATTAAATGTTTCAAGAAGGACCCATCATAGGATAATAAGGATAATAATTTACAATTTTAACTAATTTTATCATTCTTTATATAGATTTAATCACAATTCTTTTTAATTTTTTCGATATGGGTTATTTTTTACATTTCATGAAAGTGAAAAATAATATTTTTATATGGATTAATATACTATTCTAACAATAATTTCTATTTTTAATTTTAATACACTTTTAGATCACATTATTCTTGTTACAAAATGAAATTATGATATAAAAGAATTTTAATTAATAGATTATGTAATAGTAAACACCAATATTAAACAACCATCCAAATATATATCATTATATAAAATCTCTTCGATAGCTTTTGAAATATGAAACATTGGGTCAATAAGAACCCCAAGATAGTATACAATTATCACCTAATTGTATAATTTAATTTCATAAATAGTAATTAATGAAATTTGAATTTCATATATTTTACACAATTGAAATCATATTCATTGGAATTTTTTTATTAATAATAAAATACAAATCATTAAAAATAGAAAGAAATGGTTTTTTGAAAAATGGATTTTTCAAAAAAGTGGTGAAGTCATGCTTTTCACTAATGATATATACTTATTCTTTAACATTTATATAAAATTAAAATGGAAATATATATTTTTTTATTTAATTTAGGCTACAAAATTTATTTTAGGAAAAATTATTTGGATTCTTTTTAAAATGTTTCATTTTTTTATGAATACTAACAATTACTAAATTTTATTATAACACATTTTCTTCCAATTAACTATTTATAATGATATATTATATATAAAAAAATAATAAATAATTAGTAAACTATATATATTTATAAAATTATTCATTTCAAACATGTAAAGGCCCGAAAATTTCAAGGAATTTTTTTTCATAAATTATTTGGAATTTTACGAGTACACAGTTTCTGACGGCACCTAATTCTGAGGCTCGGTGTGCCCGAAATAATTTTATGATTTTTGTTAAGCTTAAATTGACACGCGTAAGATGTTTTCCTGAAAAAGTGGAATAACTCTTAAACGGTTACTCGGATCAGAAATCCTAGGGCACTACTATGCTCAAGATGGAGTGTTTACCCTAGGCGTGACTTATGTTTAGTCGGCGCATGCCTCCTATGAGAAAACCTTAAAATGGCATAACTTTAAATAAAATAATTAAATCAAGTTATTTTATTTTTCAAATTCTTATAACTCACAAATGGTAACTCAGATTAAAAATCTGAGACCACCGCTAAACTCATGAGTGTATGCTTTCATTATGCAGATACTATCTTTGGCCGAAATGGGGCACTTGAGAAAGATAGATTTTGACCGTAAATAAAATAATTAAGTGACAATTATTTTATTGTAAAATTCATAATGTCTAAACAGTAAATCAAATTGATAATCCGAGAATATAGTTGAGTTATTTGGGGTGTGTTTCTCCTAGGAAGAGCCTAACCATGATCACAGTGGGTCGAGGGTGACTGATAATAATTTTCTGAACTTTTTTTCAGGTACGTTCAGTAAACGTACGAGCAGCATTTTATAACTTTTGAACCAGTGCTCGGAATCGAATTCTGAGGGAACCGTTGAACTCGCAGCGCCGATATTCGCTTAAGAAGACTATCATCTAAATGGTAGATGAGCATGAATAAAAGTTAGATTTTTCTATTTATAAAAAATTAATAAAATAAAGTACAAAACTTTATTTTATTTTTTTAAGTTGTCATGTGTTGAGTGAGTTAGTTAAAACCACCCCTTGGGAGTTGGAGGTGGGACCGCCACACCCTAACCTCCAATTTATTGGGGAGGGAGAAGAATCCTCTCAACCCCCCCCCCATCAATTAATTTTATGTGTCGACGTAAAATTAATTTCTCTTATTTAATTTTTTGTGTCCACGTAAAATTAATTGCTCTCAATTAATTTTATGGGTCTACGTAAAATTATTTGTTGTCAGTTCATTTTATGGGTTGACGTAATATTAATTATTGTCATATAATTTTATGTGTCGACGTGAAGTTAATTGACGTCAATATATTTTATGTGTCAACATAAAATTAATTCGTGTCTTATGTTTTGATGCATTATATGTGGGGGAAACTTCTTAGCATCCTATCCTCTTAAGTTGTGCCAACGCACCTCTTAAATTGATCCAATGCAATTTAATTCTCCCGACCCCCTTTTTAAATTAAGTAACTACATCGTTGGAATTTAAGAAGGTTCCAAATAAATGAACCGTCATAAATTCCATGATGGTTAGATATCTCTCCCCATATCCTATATATAGGGATCTTGGGAGAAGGTTTTTGGATGACTTCACCAAGTGACGAAGCGCTAGTAATGTATCGAGACACCCAACACTTGGGGAAATATTATCCACTCCAATGAAGAATGCGAAGAATGCCAATGACAATATTTCACGCGATTCTTCTTCTACCTTCCTTCCCTAGACACCTATCCTCTACAACATCATCAATGAACCGACACATCTCTGAATAGGGGACGTCTGGAGAATGCGACGAATGACGGTCTTCATTGTCTTCCTTCCGCAACTCCGCCAACGATACATGAGCAAGTGGTAGGGGTTTTATTTTATTTAAAAGTCTGAACCTTTCCCATGTTCTTCCTTTCTATCAAAATGAGGAACGGTGGTTGTTGTGTTTCATATTTTCGAGAACCTATTTCTACCACCCTAAACGCAGAGGGTCTGGGCCAAACCAAAATGGCTGACCCCTCTGTTTTTATTTTTGTGATGACTCCACGATGACATGGCAATGAGGTGATGGTGATGAAGGCATCGAACAAAGGTCGTGCTACCCACAACCTCCATGAACTATCCCCCCCCCACGGCACCCTGGCAGGCACCCGGTGCCCCGCACCCCTACTGGCGCGCTGCCGGTACACCCGCGGTGCCCTGCCGGCACACCCTCGGCGCCTTACCGGTGCCCCCTGGCGCCCTGCCAGCGCAACCTGGCGCCCCCGACGTGCTACCCAGATAGCCCTGCGCCCTGCGCCTTTACCAGTGGCCTGGCCGGCACCCTCGGAGCCCCTACCGGTGGCCTGCCCGGTGCCCCCGATGCGCCCTGCCCCACTACCTGGTGTGCCCCCGCGCGCTGTCCGGCATTCGGCACCCTACCTGGCGCACCCGCGCCCTACCCGGTGCAGAAGCGGCCTGCCAGGAGCCCAGCCGCCCTGCCCGTTCCCCGCGCGGTCCGCCCGCCGGCCTCTAGGTCACCGGCCTGCTAATCCAACCCACGACGCCCCCACGGTGTCGCTGGTCGAACTGGCCCGGTCCCCCAGGTCGAGTTACCGAGCCGCCTACGTGGCGACTATCGGGCCGAACCACCCTCACGGTCCGTTGGTCCATGCCCAGCGAACCGGGTCAAAACATAGCGGGATGACTCACCTAATGGTCCGGGTTAGACCTAACGAGTCTGACCGGGTCGACCCAGACCAGGTCGGCCCAATTTGAGTTAGGTCGAGTTGGTCTGACCGGGTCGGACTGGACCCTATCTCATTACTAACCTATTACCTTCTTGGGCCATATCTTTGGCACCGGACATCCGTTTGACAAACCATCAGTGTCGCTGGTACTCTTGGAGCATAGCTGTCCCTTTGAGTATACCCCATGCGAGTTAGGGGTATAGTTGAGATATGGTCGTGTTGGTTCGTACACGAAACCAACCGAGCCCCAGGGACTAAAAAACTAATAACTCACAGACCGGGCATCTGATTAACGTGGTGTCTATTGCTTTGAGACCCCTATGATGAGGCGGCTCTTTGTGTTCCTTCTCCGTGAGACTTTGTGACAAATGGAGGTAACGACCTGTAGCTTGTGGAGCGGACCCTCCTGGAGATGAGCGTACGGAGTGCAGAGACCTAATAGCTGTAGACCTGACGACTGCTCGACCGATTCGACTCGGAGTGATTCGATTAGCCCAGTGGACAGGGCACCCGGTATTTGGCAGCAGACCCACAGCAGACGGAGCGCCTGGTAGTTGGCAGCAGACACAAGGTACTCGACAGGAGGAGTACCTCTATAGGCTATTAGGGGGAGCGCCCAGTATTTGGCGGCAGACCCACCATGGACGTAGCGCCCGATATTTGGCAGCAGACCCGCAATACTCGATAGGAAAAGTATCTCAGCAGTCTAAGGTTAGTGAGTAGTGCCTCGGAGTTGTGACAGGGCCACTGTACTTTACAGAGGAGGATTTCTCCAGGATTTGTGGTTTCGATAATTAAAATCATGGTTTCAGATGAGTTAATGACCTTTGTGTTTTCCCCATGATTGAGATGGGTTACATGATAACATATGTATACGTATGGGCATATACCTAAGTAAAGTTTATTTGTTTAGACCTTTATTTGTGGTTTATCCTTGTGGGATTTAGTGAAACCTTGAGGGTCTTGGGGTCCCTACTGAGTATTTTTATACTCACCCCTGTACGGGCTACGCCCACACCTCATTGTGTTGGTTGCAGATGACGGATAACACTAGTCATGGTTGAGGCTTGTAGAGTTGGACGGTACCTGGAGGTGGACATCACGATGAGACGGTACCCGGAGGTAATAGACGGACGTGGAGAGCTAAGGTGGCCATCTGTACCTACCCTATAGGTAGGAACCCATAGGACAATCCAGGAGCTGCTTCACCATAAAGTTGTTGTCTTTTCAGTTGTACTTTACTTTTAGTTGTAGTTGTACCTTTCTATTAGGCTTTTATTTCCAGCCCCTTTGTACTTTTAGCACACTTGTTATATTTCATTACTTAGTGTTTGCTTCCGCTTGTTCTCTGGTTGTGCGTGTTTACATTTTATAAAGGAAATTCCTTCCCAGGATTTAGGGAGTTACGACTTTGGTGCTAGTCGTCAGCCCCTGGCCTATGGAAGGTGGGCTTGGGTTGTCACGATACGGGCCCCGGGGGACGGATCGTGATAGATTGGTATCAGAGGATTCGGTTCTACCCTAGAACTTAGGACTCTGATATTTTCTTTTTTGTGAAGCAATAGTGTTAAGCGTACTGAGTGTGGTTTTCAGTTCAGGGAGTCCAGTGTTAGTGCAACGGCCGACGTATCCATACACCATGGCCCAAACTTATGATTTCCAACTCAGTGCACGAAAACACTGATTGCGTGTGTGTTTCAAAAAATTTTCTTTAAGTCGACTCAAACCAGATCAGCTCAGCAAGTATAGTCTTTTGACCATGTCGCATCTGTTTTTTTCAGGATTCCTCCCTATGGACGAAAAGTTAGAGCCCCGAGAGTTGTACATACTGACAGCCCGTTGAGCGATGAGGCCTCAGTATAGGGACCTCATCTAGTTGAGGCACTAGTGGAGGCACCAACGGTACTACCACCCGTTGGGCCACCGATTCCACCAGCCCCAGCAGCAGGCGATGCACGCCGCTTGAGCGTGCTGCATGAGTTCCAGCACCAGAGGCCACCCAGGCTCTTGGGAGAGATAGACCCACAGTCGGATGAGGATTGGCTAGAGGCTATGGTGGGAGTCTTCAGGCTAGTAGGTACACCAGCGGACTTCAGGGTGATCCCTGCTGCCTGCCTCCTTCAAGAAGCAGCAGGCAGTTGGTGGATCCTGATTCTCCAGATGCACGATGAGGCGACACTTCTATGGGCAGACTTCGAGAGCCCGTTCCGGGGGTAGTTTTTACCATCCACCCTTTGAGCGGTGCGGATACAAGAGCTACTACATCCTCAGTAGGGTAGCATGACAGTGGCGTAGTATTCAGCGAGGTTCACAGACCTCTCGAGCTACTCTATAGATATGGTACGAGACCCATTCTTCAGTGCCCGGACCTTCGAGAAGGGGCTCAGGAGAGATATCAAAGCTTCATTTATCTCCCACAACATTCTAACACAGACAAGAGTGTTGGAGTGAGCCATTATAGTAGAGATTTTCCTTGATAAGTAGTCTCCAGTAGCAGGACCCACCACTAGTCGACTAGAAGCATAGACTTCTGCAGCTGGCAGTAGACAGATGACACAGGGGTCCAAGAGGACCAGACCCACTGGTGGCTGAATACCCGACTCAGGTTCAGTTGTGCAGGGCAACCGGAGTGGGGACAGAGCCAGTCATGCTAGGAGCGGGCAGTGTTACTCCTGCGGCGGGCTTGGTCACATGGCATGTGACTATTCGACCTGCCGTACAGACGATCCGCAGATAGATGAAGGACCACCCATGCATTGAGGCCTTTGTTCTTGGTGCTTTTAGTTTCCATGCTGTTGTTGTTTGTGGTTTTCTGTGTCTTTGTACTTGGGCTGCAGTAATAAAAGACACTTGTCCTTGTGACGTTTTCTTTCCTTCATTTTTGTGCGGTTGATACTGAGAGGTTCCGATTAAAACTATTGACTTGACCCTAATTTTTGAGATTCCTACTGGAAAAGATCCAGTGACCACACACTGATGCTGACAGTTTGACTCAACCCTTAAAGGCAAGAGTGACGGTTGGATATCTTGGTAGTAGCGTCGAGGCCTTACAACGTCATCCAAGACATGAATTTTACTGTTCATGTTAGGATTGACTGTATTAGGTGAAGAATGTGGTTCATCTATAGGATGAGACCAGATTTCTATTTTTCAGAAAAGGGGAAATCTATGTAGCTCTTGTAAGACCAGAGATTGTGCAGGCTGTGATGGAGAAGGTGTAGATCATCCATAACCGGATGAAGACTGCACATAGCAGACAAAAGTCCTATGCTGATAGGAGACGGAGACCACTAGAGTTTGAGGATGGCGACCATGTTTTCTTACGGGTCTCACCACGATGTTGACTATAGTGATTTAGCTGGGGCGACAAGTTATCTTTGCGATTCATCTGGCCCTACCACCTCAGTTGCACCAGGTGCATGATGTCTTCCACGTAACTCAGATGAGGAGGTGTGTGCATGAACCGATACACATCATCAATCATGGGAACCTCTAGGAGAGCACTTGGGAGAGGGAGGCTCAGATGCGTGCTCGGTACCTCCTTTACTTTCCCTAGTTTGTGGTGTAGCTTTACGGGGACGTAAATCCCTGAGGTGGGAGTAATGTAAAGACCCATAAATTTCAAGGAATTTTCTTTTCAAAAATTATTGGGATTTTTTTGAGTATGTAGTTTCTGACGGCACCTGATTCCGAGGCTCAGTGTGCCTGGAATAATTTACTGATGTTTTCATAAACTTAAATTAACGCGTGTAAGTAGTTTTCCTGAAAAAGTGGAATAAATCTTAAACGGTTACTCAGATCACAAATATGATGGAAGTGTTGTGCTCAGAATGGCGTGTTTACCCTAGGCGTGACTTATGTTTAGTCAGAGCAGGCCTCCTGTGAGAAAACTCAAAAATGGAATAATTGTAAATAAAATAATTGAATAAAGATATTTTATTTTTCAAATTCTTATAACTCACAAACGGTATCTCAGAATAAAAATCAGAGACCATCGTTGAACTCGTGAGGGTATGATTTCTTTATGTAGATACTAACATTGGTCGGCACGGGCCACCTGAGAATGTTAGTTTTTGTCCGTAAATAAAATAATTAAGTGTAAATTATTTTATTGTAAAATTCATAACATCTAAACGGTAACTCGAATTGAAAATATAAGAGTACCTTTGAGTTCGTTGTGGTGTGTTTCTCCTTGTAAGATCCTATCCTTGATAACAGTGGGTCGAGGGTGACTAATAATAATTTTCTGAACATTTTTTCGATTACGTTCAGCAAACGTACGAGCGGCATTTTATAACTTCTGAACCGGTGCTCGGAATTGAATTCTGAGGGCATCGTTGAACTCGTAGAGCTGATATTTGCTTAATAAGACATTCATCTCAATAGAAGATGAGCCGGAATAAAAGTTATTTTTTAGATTTTTATAAAAAAAATAATAAAATAATGTACAACACTTTATTTTATTTTTTTAAGCTCTCATGTGTTGAGTGAGTTAGTTAAAACCTCCCCTTGGGAGTTGGAGGTGGAACCGCCACACCCTAACCTCCAATTTAATGTTGCGGGAGAGGAAACCTATCAACCCCCCCCCCCATCAATTAATTTTATGTGTCGACGTAAAATTAATTGTTCTCAATAAATTTTATGTGTCGATGTAAAAATAATTACTCTCAATTTATTTTATGGGTCGACGTAAAATTCATTGCTGTCAGTTATCTTTATGGGACGATGTAAAATTAATTATTGTCAGTTAATTATATGTTTCAATGTAAAATTAATTTATCTCAATAAATTTTATGTTTCAATATAAAATTAATTCATGACTTATATTTTGACACATGCTTTGTGGGGGAAACTTCTTGGCATCCTCCCCTCTTATGTTGTGCCAACACACTTCTTAAATTGCGTCAACGCAATTTAATTCGCCCAACCCCTTTTTAAATTAAGTAACTGCATCGTTGGAATTTAGGAAGGTTCCAAATAAATGAACCGTCATAAATTCCATGATGGTTACATACCTCTCCTCCAATCCTATATATATGGAGTTTGGGAGAAGGTTTTGGGAAGGCTTCAGCAAGCGATGAAGCGCTGGTATAGTATCGCGACACCCAACACATGGCGAAATCTAATCCTCTCCAATGAAGAACGTGAAAAATGCCAACGACGATCTTCCATGTGATTCTTCTTTGACCTTCCTTCCCTAGACACCTATCATTCGCAACATTGTCAACGAACTGAAATAGATTGGAATTGGGGATGTGTGGCGGATGCGACATACGACGGCCTTCATCGTCTTCCTTCCGCGACTCCGCAAACGAGCGACGAGCAAGAGGTAGGGGTTTTATTTTATTTTAACGTATGAACCCTTACCATGTTCTTCCTTTCTCTCAAAATAAAGAACGGTGGTTTTTTTTCTTCATACATGCGAGAACCTATTGCTACCACCCTAAACGTGGAGGTTTCGGGCCAAACCAACATGGCCTCACCCCTCTGTTGTTCTTTTTGTGATGACTCCACAACGGCATGGCAATGAGGTGAAGTTCACGAATGAGGTGAACAAAGGCCGCGCTACCCGGGACCTCCGTGAACTACGCCACCCTTGTGGTTCCCTGGTGCGCCGCCGGCGCCCCGCGCCCCTGCCGGCGTGCTGCCAGCGCCCCCACGACGCCCTACCAGCACACCTCTGGTGCCCTGCCGGTGCACCCCGGCGCCCTGCCGGTGCATCCCGGTGCCCCCCGGCGTGCTGGCCAGAAAGCTTGGTTCACCGCACCCTTTCCAATGGCCTACCCGGCACCCCTACCGGCGGCCTGCCGGACGCACCTCGGCGCCCCCACGACGCCCTGCCGCACTACTCGGTGCTCCCCCGCGTGCTATCCGGCATTCAGAACCCTACATGGCGCACCCGCACCCTACCCGGTGCACCCGAAGCCTGCCTAGAGCCTAGCCAGCCCGCGACGCCCCCACGGTGTCACTGGTCGAACCGGCCCTGTCCCCCGGGCTGAGTTACCAAACCGCCTACGTGGCGACTATTGTGTAGAACTGCCCTCACGGTCCGTTGGGCCGGGCCCAGCGAACCGGGTCAAAACATAGCGGGCTGACTCACCCCATGTGCTGGGTCAGCCCAAGCACGTCTGACCGGATCGACCCAGACCAGGTCGGCACAGTTTGGGTTAGGCCGAGTTGGTCTGACCGGGTCGGACTGGACTCGGGCTCATTACTGACTCATTACCTTCTTGGGACATATCTTTGGCACCAGACATTTGTTTGACGAACCGTCAGTGGCGCAGATACTCTTGGAGCATAGCCGTCCCTTTCAGTATACCTCTTGCGATTTTAGGGTATAGTTGAGATACGGTCGGGTTGGTTCGTACACGAAACCAACCGGTCCCCTGGGACTAAAAAGTTAATAACTCACAGACCGGGCATCCGATTGACTCTTCGTCTGTTGCGTTGAGACCCCAATGACGAGGAGGTCCTTTGAGTTACTTCTACGTGATACTTTGTGATGATTGGAAGTAACGACCAGTAGCCCATTGAGAGGACCCTCTCAGATATGAGCGTACGGAGTGCGGAGACCTAGTAGCTGTAGACCTGACGACTTCTTGACTGATTCGACTCGGAGTGATTCGATTATCCCAATGGATGGAGCACCTAGTATTTGGTGGCAGACCCACAGAGGACAGAGTGTCTGGTAGTTGGTAGTAGACCCACGGTACTCGACAAGAGGAGTACCTCTGTAGGCTATTAGGGGGAGCCTTGTATTTGGCGGCAGACCCACAACGGACAGAGCGCCCGGATTTTGGCAGCATACCTGCAGTACTGGACAGGAGAAGTACCTCAGCAGTCTAAGGATAGTGAGTAGCGCCTCCGAGACGTGAAATGGAAACTATGCTCTACAGAGGAAGAGTTCTCTATTATTTTTGGTTTCGATAACAAAAATCCTGGTTTTAGCTGAGTCAATTACCTTTGTGTTTTCGTCATGATTGAGATGGATTAATTTATAACTTACGTTTATGTGTGGGAATATTCCTATGTAAAGGTTAGCTGTTGTGATATTTCATTGTGGTTTATCCTTGTTGGATTTAGTGAGATCTTGAGGGTCCCAGAGTCCCTACTGAGTATTGTTATACTCACCCCTGCACGGGCTACTCCCGCACCTCGTTGTGTTGGTTGCAAACGACGGACTACACTGGTCATGGTTAAGTATTGTAGAGATGGACGGTACCCGGAGGTGGACTTCACAATGAGAAGATACCAGAAGGTGACAAACGGATGTGGAGAGTGGAGGTGGCCATCTGTACCTACCCTACAGGTAGGAACCCGGAGGACGATCCAAGTGCTGCTTCACCATTTAGCTGTTGTCTTTTCAATTGTACTTTACTTTCAGTTGTAGTTGTACCTTTCTGTTGGGATTTTATTTCCGGACCCTTTGTACTTTCAGAAGACTTGTTATATTGCATTCCTTAGTGTTTTCGTCCACTTGTTCTCTGGTTGTGTGTGTTTACATTTTATAAAGGCAATACCTTCCCACTTTTTAGGGATTTACGCCTTTGGTGCTAGTCTCCAGCCCCTGGCCTATGGAAGGAGGGCTTGAGGTAGTCACGATACGGGTCCTGGGGGATGGGTCGTGACAAAACATTTTTCATATTTTTTTCAGATATAAAATCATTGTAAACTAATGAGTATTTTCTTTTTAAAAAAATACATTCTTAATGGATTTGTGGGATTAATTGAAAATTTAATTTAGTCAGATATGAATTGAATTGTAAATAAATTTATTCCATACTTGGAATGTGAATAAATAATATTATTTAATATGTTTTATTTAATGTTTGAATAAAATTAATTGTAAAAGTAGTTAAAATTAATTATCATGGTTGAGGATAATACTGATTTCTCAGTGGAGTTAAACTAAATAGATATGATTATAAATTAATTGTAACATGTATAAAATCAATAATATGCCAATAATTAGACCTTATTAGGTTCAACTGTTGATTGTACTCCATTATTTACCTTTTTGGAAAGTGAATAACGTGGGTACACATTTTATATTCTCAAATTTCCAATTGGGGCACTCACCTCACTTATAAAAGTCCACCCACTATCATCTCTTTTCACACCCTCAAACCCATTTATTTTTACAAAAACATTTCTAAATCACTTGAAAACATCCATTCAATAATATTAAAATCATTATATTTGATATACCTCATTATGAGGTAGTCGTTTTAGAGAAAACCTGAAGGGGTTATCAAATGAAGATGTAAATTTCTTCAATGCATGTTTTTTAGTTTTCCTCTACAAAATGAAATTATCAATAAAAAATTATGAAAACTAATATATGTATCATCCAAATAGTAATATATTTTAATTACAATATCATTTCCTACAACTATCCCCAATATTTTCAAATGTGTTGTGAAATTATCAGTCCTGTGTACAATAGACTACTACGTTGAGAATAAATGTCATTCATTTTTCTATTAAAACCTCTCAATGATGTGTTTGATAATGGATAAAAATTATATCTATCATATCTATTACAAAATTATATATATTTATAATTTTTTTTAATATATATATTTTTAACATTCCATTATCATTTTGACATGATAATGTTGTTCGTGTGTATAAAAATCTACGGTATCATGAAGCGATGTGATTCATTTTTCAAATAATGGTTTACATAGAAGGAAGTTAAAATAATGTTATTTAATATATGTGTTAAAAAGGAAATAATTATGATATTCATGAAAAATTAATCCTTATGGAAATATATTATTTGATTTCATTTCATATATTTACACTCAGTAACTGATGATAACATCGTTCATATATATTTGGACAATTGTCTTAATGATGTGATGTGCCTCTTTTTTAGTCATCAAATAATATAGATGAAATATTTATATATTTATACTTATTGAAAAAAAAATTGGAAAATAATATCTCTGAATAATGAAAAAAAATTATTACCCTATTTCCAAAACGATCTATGATGTATTGATGCAGACATAATTTTTTGAAAAAATATTTCATTATTGGTATTAAAATTTTAATTTATTTATAAATATTATAATTATTTCCTGATTAATATTTTTGAGATTATTTAAATATATAAAATTTACAATAACTAAAACATAAACAACCAATCATGAATGTGAGAAAAACTCAATTAACTCATAAAATAATGAAAATAAAGAAGGAATATTAACGAACAGGTGATAAGATGTCAAAAAAGGATCATATAAGTCCTTATAAATATAAACTGTTTATGTGATATATGCTAATACCATGTTTCAAATCACTATATATGAGTATAAATAATAATAAAAAATATTTTTGAGTTGATTGATCTAGTCTTAATTTTCCCTCATTATGGAATATTATAATGTTATAAATCAACATTAATGGTATATTTTTATATAAATGGATGACATGAAATTTAGAATCATTATTCAGTCACATGTCATGGTATATAATTTATCAATTTTATTTTTTTCATCAAATAATATATTCCATTAATATTACCAAATGGTAAAATTTATTATATAATCTCACATTAATCTGTGATTGTGAATAGTCTATTGAAACAATAACTTTCATGTGATTATATTTCACTGGAAATTACATATCAAATAAATATCTATTTTCATGTGTCATGGAAATGATTAAGTCAAAAAAATGCACATCTTTTAAATATGGTATATAAATTTAATGTTTTTTGATTAACTAGGGTAATTTTTATAGATTTGCATTCTTTACTCAATGAGGATATTTGATGATAAGACGCATTTTTCTTGAATTAAATCAATTATTTCAAATATGATAAAATCCAAGGACATATAGATATGGTTTTGGGAAATTATTAAGAGGAACTTGATTTATTGCTATGACTCATGATTCAAAATAGTTATCATTGTTATTTAATCCTTTATCTATATTTTTAAACTATCATGTGATGGGTCGTGATAATAGTGTTAGCATGATTTGGTGACATGAAATCCAATAGTTACGAATTTCATTCATTGAAAATACTATTACTATTATTTTATATGTTAATTTTACTATGATATTAATTTTGGATGTATATCACTCGATCTTATTGATAAATAGAATGTGTTTTTAGTTATTTACATAACCGTATTTATTATTATT
This sequence comes from Viscum album, assembly GCA_963277665.1. Taxonomy (NCBI): domain Eukaryota; kingdom Viridiplantae; phylum Streptophyta; class Magnoliopsida; order Santalales; family Viscaceae; genus Viscum; species Viscum album. The sequence goes on along the minus strand of OY728127.1, from coordinate 836,518,412 downwards.
TATTTTATAGTGATAGTCTTGTTTTTTAAATAGAATTTTTGTTAAATTATTTTCCACAAAATGTTGATTCTTCATGTTGAATATAGAAATATATTTTTTACATATCCCTGAATAAGAATTTGATCCCTATATTATCATTTTTTCTTTTTCTAAATGATATATAGTAGAATTCAGGGAATTTTTTCAAGGATTCAAATTTTTCAATTTTGATGCTTTTTATTTTATGTCCTTATGAATAATTTTTGTCATTTTTATATATTGTATTAAAAAACTACTAATTTGATATTTAATAATGGATATAATCCTATTCATCCATGAAAATGTAATAAATACAGCATTGGATTTGGGTTACTAGAGTTAGTGTAGTTATAGATTGCTTTAGAAGTTTTTTATTAGAATACATTCAATCTAAATTAACAACAAAATATATACTTGGGAACATATTCTAATAATATAAATTTAGGATTACTATATAATAAAATAATAATGTTTTGGTAATGAATTTTTTATGTGATTTTTCATAATAAAAATCCATTTTTGGATACAAAAAGTTGGGGTGGTTCTATTGTAGAGGTATCGAGGGGTAGTATGATCAAAAATGGAACATTGGCCCTGAATAAATCACCACATGGTGCATGACAGCATGTCAAACTATATAAATCCTTTTAAATTCCTAGGTTATATTCTTAGTATACTTTATATTTTCTTTAGAAATATTTTTTTATAATTTGAAAATAATAATATCCCCAATGAAACAATTTTTATAATAATGAGATTATATACATATAAAATTGTCTATTTTTGATGTTATGATTTAATCGAGTATATTACAATATATTGAAATGGTAATTAATAGACGTAATTAGAATTCGGTCAATTAATGAAATATATAGTTTAATAAGGTTCATTTCTATCATAGGAATGAGAAAATATTTTAATGTGAACTTGTCTCCCAAACATTCTAATCATATAAAGAAATAAAATCTTCTGTTAACAAGATAGAGAATTAATTATTTATGTACTATTCTTAAAATTGGATGAAATATTATAAAATGGTGGTAGGGAAAATACGGATAATTGGAATAATTGGAAAAAGGTTTTCCCCTCATGTGATAATTATTGATGGAAATAAAAAGATACATTCATAAATTGAATGGAATATGGCTATATATGGGGAGATAAATAAAACAATGATCATGATTTCAAGGGAATGAAAATGGTTTTCCATTTTCAATGATTCAACAATAAATATATGGTTCCATACACATATTTATTCTCAATAATCTATGGAATATACATTAAAATAAGATAAGGTATAATAATTATGCATAAAATTTTGATAGAAACAAAGTGGTGTGATTAATTTCCCTGTGTATATAGATTTATAGAATATATTGTCAATATAGTTTATATATTATCCTCCATTAAAAAGAATAGTGAAATTTATATTTATTTTAATAATTTATTGTTTCTTAAAGTAATTTAAATGATTTTTTGTATGCTATCGAGAAATGTAACTCTGTGGAATGTTTATATTTTGGAAAAAAATTAATTAATAGATGAAAACTTTTAATATATTCTCCATGTTGATTTAATATAAAAATTGATTTATTAATGGGATAATATTGGTTACCATGAAACTGGATAGATATTTTTTGGGTTTTCTTCTAATTGAATTCATTTACTACATGTTGGGATCTATGAAATATATATTCAACATCCTGATATTATATTTATATAATTACACATGTTTTCATTATTGTTTTACGGTGACTGAGTTCTAGACATGTTTAGAATGTGATATTAATAATCTCTTTTTTTATTTTTGTGAATATTTTTTGAATTAGTGACCCTCATTATATACTTTGATAGAAATATATTGGATAAGCATTAAGGTATTCTAAATATAGAAGGAATTAAATTTAACATTTATATTTTTTAGAATTATTTTTTCTACCCATTAAGCTGTTAGTATAAATAGGGGAATATATTTTTATAATTTTATTTATCAGAAGATACATTGTAATTTAATATTAGTTCCCTAGGAATAATAAATTAATTTCAAGATGTTCATTTCATGATTAATGTGATTATTTATAATATGATAAAATAACATCCAATGGATGAAATTAATCTGATGATATAATGGTATATCAAGTTAGTATATTTCCTTATATTCATAGTGACAATGAAAATTCCAAAACTCTAGGAAAATGATCTTGAAATTAATGTTTTTTTAAATTATAATAGTTATTTATGATATCAATTTCAATTCTCAAACATTTATATTTTATGGCTTCGTATCTGTTAACTAACTCCTCACTATGATCTCTACCACTCTTTATTACTATTTGGGTGTCATTCATTTCTTATATTAAGATGTTTTCACATTCTTTGCATGTTATACTATTTTTCATAATATTATAGTTAACTCTATATGACCATTTTAATTACCTTTATCTATTATAAATAGGATTTTTTATTAATAATAAATAATACATGGGTTTTCTCCAATGGAATTTTCAAATATCAAACACTTAATTTCTGAGTAGAAGATCGATATTTCATGGAAATAATGTATTTAAGGTGGATGGAAAGTAACAAAAAATATATAAAGGAGTACAAATTTATTTTTTATATTATGAGACATGAAACATAAAGCTTAAAAATAACACAAAATTTTTATTCTTATATTAAATATATAGATGGATTGAGGAGAAAGCTACACCAAATCTAAATGAAATATAATATAGTATATCATTATAAACAAGTCATTAAATTGAAATGTATGAAAAATAATAACTAAATTTGTAATATTTTATAGTTAATTACGTAATAACACTATCATGTTTCTCTATTAATTATAACATAATTAAATATGATTTAAAGAAGAATAAACTGAATTTAGAAAAAATGATTTTTTTAATGAGATGATTTAGTCATTATTTGTGCTTATAATTCCAAATTATATTTTAATAAATATATAGAATAGATATTACATCTCAAAAAAAATATTCATATCAAAATTGTCATATGTTGAATGTTTTGGATTTTTCTGAAATGTTTCATTTTTTGATGAATATTCAAAAATACGAAATTTTATTTAAATGATACATTTCAATTTAAATTATATATAATGTTAAATTATATTTTTAATTATTTTAAATTAGTATTAGACATAATATTTATCAATTTTTACACTTTAGGTAACTGTAATAATTTTTATGTTGAATTCATAATTAAAATCATTGTAAACATGTGACCAATTTTTCGTTAAAAACCCACATTCTCATTATGTTTATGGGATAAATTTTAAATTTAAATTTAACACTTATGGAAATTGAATGTGGGAAAATATATTCCATGTTTTTAATAATAATAATATATATTATATTTTAACTTAAACATGTTTTTTCCCAAAATTAATACTGACAATATTTAAAATTAATTACCGTAGTAATTGTAAACATTGATTTACCGAGGCAAAAAATAATATTGTAAGCGATAAAATGGCCAAAAATATTATAAAATATATTTTCAATTATCTTTTCGACACTATATTTTATTATTATCTAATATAATCCATTTTTTACCCTTTTTGAATTTATAAAATGTGGGTACAATTTTTTTCTCATATCAATTACATGTGTGCCACTCACCTCAATTAGAAAAGGCCACACATATTTTATCTTCTTCACACCACAAAACCCATTTGGATTGGAAATTTCATTAAAAATTCACCTATAAAAATAAATTACATCATTATATATGAAATATTTCGGCAGTAACACATCTATGTAAGGATGTTTTGGAAAACATAAAGATGATCCCCAAAGAAAAGGAGATGTTTTTCAGTGAGTGTTTTTTGTTATTTCCCCCAGAATCTGATTAAATTATTATTAAAAACTATTGATATAATAAAATAAATATATATCATATAATTATATGTTTCTAATTTCAATTTATTAACTTAAACTATACCCACATCATTAATATGTGTATCCAAATCATCATTTGTGTGTATGGCAGACTGCCACCTCGTGAACTGATGACACTATTTTTTCCATTACCACATTTAATAGTTTTTTATGATGATAGATATAAAGTATATATATTAAATTTATATCATAGTTATAAAAATATATTTATTATATAATATATATATTTTTATATTCAATTATTTTTGTGATATTATAATGCCACGTGGGTATAAGGTGGACTACTACCTCGAAAAGCAATGAGATTTGTATTTTAAAAATACTTTACATGGATGGTAATTAGGATAATGTTAATGAATATCTATGATATAAATGATTTAATTAAGATATGAATGAAATATTCATAATTTTGTAATGAAGATATAGAATTTTATTTCAAATCTTTTAACAAACTGAAAGAATATAACATCATTCGTGTACATCTAGACTACCATCATCACAAAGCGGTATGCCACTATTTTTATCACCACACCATATGGATATTACATATAAGTATGTTTATATAAATAATATGTTGTTTATGAAATTATTATAATATTTTAATGGTAGAATATTTCTTACCTCTATTACTAATAGATGATTCAAAATAGGAACATTACATATGAATACATATGGATTACTGTCAGTAATAGCTTAATGTACATAATTATTCAAAACAAATTATTGATTAGACATAAAAGTTATGTTGAAGAAATAAAATGATAATTATTATATTATTAATTTCTTTTTAGAATATGGATGTAGAAAATATGAACATAAACTTGACCATTCATAAGAGATAATTAATAAGATAACAAGGCAATAGGAACAAATGAATAATGAAAATAATGAAGGATTATGAATAAACATGTGATAAGATGTTCTAAAAGGATCATATATGATATTATAAATATTAATATATGTTTTTATACTTTAATAAAAATTTAAAACTTCTATATATTACTATAAAAAAAGTTCATATAAAACAAATTAAGAGGTAATAGACTTCTTCTCAATTTCAATTCATTGAGGCATATTGTAATGTAATGATCCTAACATATATTATATGACGTATATATCATCTCATTGACATGTTTTATCAATATTTAATTACATATAATCAAATTTATGTTTTAATTTGGGTTTTTTATCCAAAAGTATTCAACATGAAAATAATGTTATGTTAATAGTTATTCAACTATCTCACATTCAATTATGATTGTTCACATTCACTTCAAAAAGTCACTTTCTTGTTATCCTTTTCCACTAGAAATTATAATTATGTTAAAAATTAAAATTCATATATAATAGGTAGGATTATTTCCTAAAACTTTTAAAATTTATACAAAATTTTTATACATTTTAAATTTATTTTATAAACTAGGTAAATGTTGATAAATAAGAATAAGTTAAAAAATTAGATATTTTAGGACAAGGAAAACTGTTTATGAATAAAATAAATTATCTAATATATAATCAATTATTTGAACATATAAATATGGGTGGGGAATTATTATAGATATCCCCATAATATATTAGTATAGATCATGAGACAAAACTCTTGGCCAAATTAAACTATTTTATATATAGGGTTTTAAATAATCATATAAAGGGTTATAGAGATATAGGTATCATGTTCCTGATAAATTATGTGGAATAATAACCAATTTCCACCATAGATAATTTAGATATTATTATTGTCAATGAAATTTTCACAATAATATCAACTATGTATGTATTTCATTCTCATTTATTGATTAGGTTTCACATGCTTTTAGTAATATTCATTAACATTATGATTATTAATTATCCTATCAGGATAGTAATTTTATTTAAATATGATTTTATGTATAGATAATTAATATTACATGTTTATTATAATTATTTATTTATTATAGCTTCCTCTATATATAAACCTTACCGAGTATTTCAGATTTCATCTATTTTGTTTTTTATTACTATATCAGGAATAATTCGAGGAATAATTTTAGGGATTCCTAATATTTTTTATTTATTTTCTTTTCATATTATAACCCTGTGTAATATGTTTATGATGTACGAATCAAGTTCCCCAAAACTGATAAACTGGTCATTCATTTGAGATTTTACACTTTCTATATCTAGAAAAGTAATAATAAATACACTAAATCTAGGTTATTAGAGTTGGAATCATGATAATTATCCAATATAGATCATGTTATACCTCTACTTGTAAATTTTTTGGTTTTTTCAGTGAAAATATATATTTGTTCTTGTTATTATTTCAAATTGTAATTTTTTCATTATGGGATGAAAAGGGTTTTTCATGGGTTTCACAGTGAAAATTCATCACATTTATAATTTTATGTTCATGATATGATAATTTATCATTATAGATGATGACATGTGAGATAAATATATATAATTATCATATGTGATCCTAATAAACTTCACTAATAGATTTCTAAACGAATTTGTCATTAAAGGAAATAAACTAGGGGATAACCATAAATGTTATTCTTATTGATGTAATTATCTTAGTGTTATTATAACACATTCTAATAAATGTTGAACATGGGTTATGAATATAACACTCCATGATATATATATATATATATATATATTTAAATTGTCTGTTTTTTAATTTGTTTAATTTCAATAGGTAAAAAATTCTTATGATAATCTAATGATGAATGGTTTGAAATGTGTTTATGAGTTACCACATGTGTAATGATTACACTATAGTTTAAATATTTAGTAATCATTTCAAGAATGGTTTCCTTATTAAATGAAATAAATTTATATTTTGTAAAAAAAATTATGTGTCCAATGTTTTATAAAGAATAAAGGTAAAAAAATTATATTTTTTAATTTATTCATATGATGAATTAGATTACATTATAACTATGTACCATATTGTCACTATTTATCTCATCATATGTATTAAATTGTGTTTCAAATAATCTATGGATGATTTGGAAGAATATAAAATACAAGGATTATTCATTTCTCTCATCATAAAAAAATTAAATGATTATACAATGAAACCAGACTATATCATAAATCAATGTTTTAGTGATGAAATGTACACTGTATGGATGTGTTCGTAATATTATTTAATACGATTTCTTATTTTATAAAAAACCATACAAATAAGGTAATATTAAAGTCAAAAATATGAAATCCTTATAATATAACTCCAATTTCTTATTTTCTAAAGTAATTGGATATTAAAATTGAGGTTTATACTATTTAAAGAGGTCAAAAATTGTTAGATCATATTAAGGGATAACAATTTGTTCGATTTGATAATATATATTAGTGATATCTAGATTCCAATACACTAATATAGTTATTTATTACTTGGTTATATCATTAGACTCATTGACTTAATTAGTTTCGAAATTCATAGATTTATTATGGAAGTTTTTAATGTTTCAATTCCATCAATTTGACATCATTTCCAAAAAAATCAATAAATTGTATATTTCAAATAGAACATAATATATAGAGTGTCTTTTTACAATAATTTATTTTTGTTTGAGTAACAATAATATAAAAGTATTTTGGTGGGAACTATATCATTAACTTTTTAGAAAACTAGAAACTATGAGAAACTTATTATTTTAGTAGTAGAAAGTGTACCCAGAATAACCCCTCTCATTGGATCATAAAATTATATAATCACAGTTAAAATGATTTTTTTTTTCAAAATGCTATTTTAATTTATTATAAAAACAAGAAAATTAATATTTGATTAACTCGTAAGAATAAACTATGATCTAGTAGAAGAATATGGACATACTTTTAATGTATCATTTTGTTATCAATTTTACATTTGAAAACATTAATGTGATAATCTTTCATATTTTCGTATAATATCACAAAAAACATATCATCTCAGTATTTTAGATGGAAATTCATTTTTCAATAGAATATAAGATAAAAAACATATCTTAAATTAAGAATGAATAATTATTAAGTGATAAATATATCATAGAAATAAAATAATTGTGAATAAATTATATTAACTATATTATGAATTATATAATGTTCAATTTAATTTATAATTATTGATTAAGACTATTACATAATAATTATATTTTTCAGTGAAATTTTATTTTTAAAGAATAATTTTTATTTAAAATGATTTTCTAGTTTTTTATGAGTTAATAATAAAATTATATTTGGAATTTTTTTGAAAATTTAATTTTCTAATTTTTTTTCATTTTTTAATTCATCATGTTAAAATTAACTTATGATAATCATTTGAAAAATTTATGAATAGATTAAATTTTAAATAAATATTGAAATGTAATGATTTTTATAAAATTGACATTTTTTTAATATTAAGAATCCCCATTATGATTTAAATTTGAACTAAAAGTATCATATGTACATACTAGTTATATATAAACTATTTAATTTTTTTTCTAATAATTACATCATCTTATCTTATAGTTAAATTTTAAGGCTTAAAATACTTTTTCAAGAAAAAAAATTTGTTATATATTTTTGTATAAAACTTTTGAATTAAATTGACAAACTATTCTTCTTGAATTACTTAAAAAATTACATGTTATGAATCTTTAGGCCCAAAATTGTTAAATATCTCCCTTTTGTCAATATATATAATAACCATAGTAATTTCTATTTCCATAACACAGTGAAAATCACATTATTTAATTTAAAAATATAAATATTTGGATAAGAAAGAGACTCTAACCCATTAAATAATCGAATTAATGAGTCAATTTCATAATTAATAAACTATTATTCTTTTATATTTATTATTTTTTCCACTTAGTTGGGATTCGTACTAATATAATATTTTATTTCCGAAAAAGTTGAACATGTCACACTCTTGTTTTATTGACAATAATATTTTTAATATTTGGTTATACTGAGGATATGTTTATAAAATAGTGTTTTAGAATATAAATGTCTTATATTTCACATGATAAATTATTTTTTATTTTTAATGATGAAATAATTTTTCCAAATTCATCAAAATTGATGAGAGATTAATTATTAAAGTAAATTAAAAAAATATGATTAAGGATATGAAAAATATGTACTGAAATATTAAATGTGATAATTAATGTTATCCATGGATATTATATATGTCCATAAATTTTTTTGAGATGTTTTAAAATAATTTTTTAAATTCATATATGTTATCTTCATATTATCAATGTCATATTATTTAATTGTTCTAAAAATTGACATTAGTTAAATATTAAAATAAATAATATTACATTAAATGATATAAATTTATAAAAATCATAGATTCCTAAAATTGATTATGATATGATTGATAATGTAATCCCTTGTCCATTTATATTCCACTTTTCCTTTTCCTAAACCTATATTTACCATAAAATAGTAATAATGATTATTCCCTAGATATGTTTTATTGTTGATGAAATACTATTTAATTTTACTTGAGTAAAAGTGGTTGAATTACCTTTTGGAAGAATATACTATTTTATTGTCTCTTTATGATGAATCATGTTATTTATATAAATTAATTCCATATAATAAAGGTTATATGTTTAAGGAATACACCTTTTGGAATGATATATTAAATGTAAATGATGTTATTTGGGGGAAACATTATTAGATAAAATTCATCTTAATTTTGGGCTTCAATCATATCCTATAATATTTTGTCAAAATTTAAGGTTATTTATTTAAACAATGATCTATGTTTAACATTGGGTATTTCTTTAAAATTCATGAAAAAAATTTATTTATTCACTGATAAGTGTCTTATTAAATTTAAAAATAATATTAACTTGTCTAAATGATTTTTCTATTTAATTATTAAATATATAATGGATTGATATTTATCATTTTGTAGATTTTTTTATCCTTACATGTTGATAAAAATAATTCATGCATGAAAATTTCATCTTTAGTAATCATTTTTTTGAGAATGAGATGAGATTCAGGAAATAATTTATTAATGGTTGAAATTAAAATTTTAAATTTTTTTTATTTTAATATGTACATTGTATACTTAATAATATAATTACATTACATTTGGAAATGTATTTTGAAATAAAAACATTATTCTATTACATTTTATTGCGGAGAAAAAAAATTACATTTAATTCATCCCATATTTCTTGTATTGTGATCGTCAACATTATCAGGACCACGTTCTATATCCCATTCTTTCAGTACATCGATGTTATTATTTTTTATCCGAGTAGAATTTTCTACATACAATTATATCTTTTATAAAGGTTGTTTTATTAACCATTTTAATGATGTGGGAATTTAACAATGGTATATTGAAATGTCAAACCCATTTTTATGAAGTCTGATTTTAAAATGAATGTATAAAATCTATAAGGTGATAAGGATAATTTATCATATGATAATTTAGAAGGTAATAATATGGTTTATATGTTACAAGATACACATCACCGAATTTAAATGAACACAAAATTATTATTATATGACAATTATAACATAAAAATTACCTTAGATGTTATTATAAGTAATAACCAACTTATATTATAATTAATGATCCAACTAATAAATAATATCATAATTTATTATTCTTAAATATGTAATTTATTTTTTAATAAAGTCATTTGATCATATTAGAAGTTTATTATCTTAAAAAATGGTTTTTTCATTTTGATAGGTGATTTATATAACTGTTTTAATTTTGTTTTATAAGATAAATTTTTTCATATAATTTAAAAAAAATTAACCATATAACAATTAACATAGGTTGTTTTTTGAGAATTTTTTGAAAAGGATAATTTTTCGACGAATAGTAAAAATAGATATTTTAATAAAACAACCAATTTCATCAATTTAATAGTTACCTTGTTATTTTAATTTTAAAAAATTGTTCCATAATTACTATTTTTAAGATAAAATCTATTTATTTACATTCAACAAAATTTATATGTTATTTGGTTATAAGTAAATTTTTTGGCTTAAAATTGTATTAGTCAATAATACAGTTTTTCATTATGTTTTGTGGGATTTCATGTATATTAAATTCTTCTAATTCAATGTTTGGAATTTTTAGAAATTTAATATATATTCAGAATCAATAGTTCTATATTCATTTAATATATTTTATATTTTCATTAAATATGAATTATAATTGTAGTAATTTTTTGACCATGGTAAAGGGTGAATAAGGTAATTATATGTAATAATGAAATAACAAGGACAAGAAAATGACCCTAAGAGTTACATTAATCTAATTATAAGAGTAAGGTTTTTTAATATCCATCCAATATGAGGTTATATGAAATTATTTTGGAATTATCTGTGGATTGTGACATTTATATGAATTTATTTCAATAAAACTAAAACATCCCTCATGTTTCTAATAAGTTTATTGTTTTCAATTTGGAGTTATCCTACATATATGTTAAACTAAAAAAATAATTATAATTCATAAAATTAATATATTCATCATGGTAATTTATTTTTAAATTTTTGTGATGATATAATTATGTTAAATTCTTACACAACAATCACACAATAATTATTTATTTATTATAACAATGAATAAGATGATATTAATTTTTTTTATTAAAATGTAATTTGATATAAATATTGTAATCCAGGGTTTTTTAAAATATATTAAAATTTTGGAGATGATTTAAAATAATTGTTTTTAATAATTATTTTTATATGTATAATATTATAGTTGATGAAATGAATAGTTTTAAAAATATAAATTATAGATATTTTAAAATAGATAATATTTTATTAAATTATATAAAACTCATAAAAATATTACAGTTGGTCATTTTATTAGTATATGATTGATAATGGAAACCATTTTCCATTTTTTGGGAAATTTCTCTATTTATATTAAAAATATTCTTCCTCAATGAGTAAAAATTTTTATGGTCAATGTATGTTATAAAAGTGCTAATGTGTGCCTGAAACATATGATAAGGGATTTTTTACATGGAAAATTATTTATAAATGTTATATTGATTGATTTAATTAATTTCATTCACTCATATATATAGTTTGGGAAAAATTCCAGACCATGGTTTTACTATTATATTATTATTGAATAAATTATTTTTTACCCAATATAAACTTTTTAAAATATGGTTTGAATGGAATTTCCTTTCATGTTCTAAAATGATTCTTTATATGTTTTAAAACAACAATAAAAAAGTATTTTCTTAAATTATATGTCATGTGTGGTTTTTCTGACCATAAAAAAAATTATAAATATTCCATTATGTTTTTTCACAGTAATTCTTAAATAATATTGTTTATTTGTTATTTGATGAAAATTTTGATTTAAAAAATCGTTTTATAAGGAAAAATAGAATTTTTATACCTGTAGTTGTTATTTACATGTTTTTACATGATTTCTTTCAGGTATAATTCCCAATATTCTCCAATTACATTTTCAACAATGGTTGGATCCCCATTATAGCTCATAAGTGAGCCCGTTATAGATTATATGATGGGTTTCCCCAAAAATATATCCAATGAAATGAGTTTTTTTGGAGTAGGTAGTTAACAATATGTTTATTCCATTTTTAATAATTTATTTAAGGGCGATTTTAGGAGTTATAAAAATAATTTCCCAAGGAATATACAAATCTTTTCTATTATTTTTCATGATTTTCATGAAAATAATTTCTTGTAAAAAAGTAATATAAATATCCTTAGTGAAATATTATTATATTTTTAGATGAAAATGAATGTTTTCAAGAAGGTGTTTTCACAGTTTAATATGGTCTTCGATTTACTAACATATTTATTCTTTTATGTCACTTATTAATCATTTTTGATATCATCCCATGTTTAAAAATTATTTTCACAAGATAAGTAGGAAAAATTATGAGGTTGAGTTGAAAATGGTGATGATTTTTCATGAAATTAAATATTTTTTTATTTTAAAAAAAATTGTTATGAGAAAAATAAATACATTATAGAGTTTTCCATAAGTAATATAGGGGTTAATTATTTATGAGTTTCTCTTAATTCTCCAAAACTATAATCGTAATATATATTTGGGAAGCTAATGTGAATTAGTTTTTAAAATCACTAGAATATGTAATGTTTTTGGTTGGGTACCTACAAAAAATAATAAACTATACATAATTCATGACCAAGTATATGTTATAAAAAATAATTGATTGGTCCTGCTTATTAAAAAATTTGATAAACCAGTATCTCAGTTGCATCATCTTCATGTTTTAATGAGGCATCGACTGGAAAAATAATAGTATAAGAATTAATAATACCTAATTGTTTATGTAAATATATAAGATAATTATGTTGAGATAATGTTGTTCATTTTTGTTGTTTATTTATAAGGAAACAACATAATTATTGTAGGTCACCCATCATACTCATAATAAAATTATATTTCAAAAGTTAAAAAAACAAGGCTGATTGTTTTTAAAGATGTAATTAAAATAATGACTTATATAAATATTTTTTTGAACATTATTTCATTAAATATAGTGTTTAAAATAATAGCACGATTTTTTATAACATTAAAAAAATAGAATTAAAAAAGAAAAAAATTCATCACACATGGTTGGTTGATCTATTTTAAAACTCCTTGATACAATGACAAAAAATTCCTAAAAATATATATCATAAAAACTAAGGATTTGATAAATATAAACCACCTGCTTGGAATAATCCATTTTAAACGATCTATTTAAATCTATTTAAAATATTATAATATTTATATGATCAGAAAATTCTATTATAACATGAAAATATATTAGTTTTTCTATCATAATATATTTTCTTCTATATAATAAGTATTTTTATTTATCATAACTCTTTGAAATGAGTCTCCCCTTATTCAAAAATTTTTTCCAATTTTTTCCACACATATTTGTAAAGGGCCATTATAAATTTCTCATTTAAAACATATTATTGTGCTTTAACTAATCAGAAACCATGTTCTATTTGAAATTATAAATTTCTTATTTCGTAGAAATTTATTATATTTCTTCACCCAATTAATATAAAACCATTTTATTGTCAAATGGTGATGATAATTGAAGATGTTATGATTTATTTCATATATTATTTTATGTTCTAAATGATGGATCTATATCAAAAAATTCTATATGTGGGTTAATTCTATAAAATAGTCACTTTTCATGGTAAAAGGAATATTTTTCATAATTGGAAATATTTTTCTCATATTTTATAATAACATAAATTCAATAACTACCAAATTTTTGGGGTTCTGATTTTGGAAGTAAAGGAGTCTATGTTTCAAAAATTTAATCCATATTACATTAACGTTCTGAATCTATTATCATAACATAAAGATCATTTTCAAAACACATGAAATGTAACAATTTTTCATGTTATATTTTTGTATGGAGAAATGTGGTAAGACATATCTTGGATGGTTTAAAAAAGAAAAATACCATTATATGAATTTGGGTAAAGTATATGATGGTTATCATTAGTTATAAAGATGAATATTTTCCATTTCAAGAAAATCATGTAAATTGTTTTTTAATTCCATCCATTAAAAAATTAATAATTCGTTTTATATAAAACAATGTGACGTAAATGTTGAATAATTGTATAGAAGGAAGCAAAAATGGAATTATTCTGAAAATTTATAGCAATATAATATTTAATAAACAACAACTACAATATTTATTATAGTTTTATATTCCATATTTCAACTATAAAATTAAATTATATTGTTTTCTAGGATAAATAATGATGTTTAAGTCCATTATTATGCACAATTTTATAAAGGAAAATTATAAAACATTCCTCGAAAATCACCCAAGATATTTATTTGAAGTCATTTTTTTAAATTTTTAACGTGTAAAAATCCATTAAACTTATACTGTGCTATTTATTTAATGATATAAAAATGAACCCATATATCTTTATTTATTTATATATTGAAAAAATCATATTATTTTTTCCATTGATAACGCATTTTTTAAGTCTACAATGGAATGTTTTGACTAACTATGGAGGTTATTATGTTGAGACATATGTTTTAGTTTTAAGACTATATATATTATTTTGAACACAATGTCAAGGCTCATATATTTTGGAATAATTGAACATATGTTCTTGAAGATACAACCAATACATGTCACTCGAATAATTTTTTAGTATGAACACTATAGGGATATATCCTATAATTCCAATGAGTTGAATTAGCCTCAACCACACTATGTCATGTAGGTTTTTACAATGTCATTTCCTTTAGTTCAATAGTATAGATATTGTAATAACTATAAGAATATGATATGGGATGTCCTTATAAACATTGTATTTTCTATCTTTATATTCCATTGTACATCGAGTATCCATAATCACATCATTATGATATTTTTAATGGGTTTTGTTATGTCCTAGAACATAATTAACATTTTTAAATAATGTCTCACATTGAAAAGAAACAACCTCAATAATAATTATCTATCGATACACATTGTCTCCAAATGTTACTTGTCCACCAATTTCCATTTTTATATTAATTTTTCTTAATTGTATCATTTCTTTTTATGATAACCAAAATTATACATATAACTTATATTTTTTATTTGGGAAATTATCAATTTCCCCATAAATAAAAACTCTGATGGTCTAGTAAAAAATTCCTTTTGTATATAAGTTATATATATGTATACAAAGAGTGTATATATATGTTTATCAGTTATGTATTAAAAAATTTAATGATCATTAGAAATATAAGTCCATTTTATCAGAATTTTTTAGAATTATTCATTGAACAACTATACTTATAGTGGTATTTTTTCAGAATTTTAGTAAAGATGGTTTAATTTTATGAATGAAATTTTTGAATTATAAATGTTACTATTATGAATATATACCATTTCCAAATATTATTTATAATGTTTTAACTACCAAAACATATTACCAAATTATTCAAAGGAGACATAAAATTAAAAATGTGTATTTTAATACATCCAACAATTGTATTCATTTCATCAATTATGTTATGATCATCATGAGTTAAAATATAGAAAAATTTATAATCTAGCATCAATGTAACATTATAAATTCTATCACCATATTAAAAAAACATATTATAATGTTAAATGATAGAAAAAATATTAATGTTAATTCATAATATAATTTAGATTTAACTTTCCCATTAAATCAATTCATACTCAGGTACATTTTCATAAAATTAGTATATCTTACATATATAATCACATTATGAATGACTTTTACCACATGCTGGATGATTAAATTCACATCAATTATGAAAAACATCTCTTATAATTATCTCCCATATCCCCCTTGAATATAATTTATATAACTTCTCCAAATTTTTTAGTGGAGGAAAATATGGTTTTATGTATTATTGATTATTACATTCATAAAAAAATTTATGTATCTTCCTTTATTTTTTAGTTTTCATAAATTTAATTCATTTCATTAATTGGATTGTTATATATGTTCATATAAATGATCATCTTACTAATTATACATTATAAAAATGAAAAGTAATCTTCACTATACATGAAATTATTAAAATAATGGAAATTTATTTTAAAATCTCACCACAATTTAGTTGGTTTTAAAGAATTTAAAATGATTCTCATTATAGAAGATTTTATATCTATAGAAAGAAAGTTTTTTCAATAATAACTATATTAATATTTATTAATATAATTTTCACACATATATTTATAGTTCACGCATTATCAATATGCTTCAACATCATAATATGTTTAGTGTCATCAATTTCTAAACATTTTTGTTATCATTATTTCATATATATATTATAAATATAGAATAAAAACCACTCATAAGTGGTTCCTCCATCATTAAGAGATTAAAATACATTCCAAATAGTAAAAAAACATTGATTAATTTTATATAAACATTCTATCAAGCCGAAATTAAATTCCTAGTCATAATTTTATGAATTTCACATATTATCTCTTAGACCATAAAACCTGAAAAATATTTAATCTTATGATTTCATCAAATGATATTATTTATAAAAATTTTAGAATAATGTCTATAAATTTTTCCAACCATTTGATTTTAATAATACTGTATATTCTTATCATGTGTAAAAGAAGAAAATATTTTTTTACAATTTTATATTTTTTCATCATTTGACAAAGGTAAAATACATTATTAATTATATAATATTCATCTAATCCTTATATTATTCATTCTTGTCCCCACATAAAATTATAGTACAGATTAGTTTCCAATTTTATAATTATCCAATAGGTAAACCATAATTGGTATAAAATATAATTCCTCTATAAAATGTATTTGTAAAAAATTAAAAATAATCTAGAAATCTCAAATTTAAGAGACAATTTTCAAATGATATCGAAACAGAATATTTAATAGTGACTTAAATAACTATGGTTTTACCAATATGTGTGTGATTTTATGTGCAAATTGATCATAAAATTGAGACATTCATGAAATAAAACTTCTCAAATTCTATAAATTAATAAAAAATAATATTATAGTAATGAATAAAAGTCAACAAAAATTAAATCTCTATAAAATTAAAAACATAATCAAGCTAAATAAATAAATAAATTATATCAATATTGACATAAATGAAAGTAAATGTTTTGAAATGAATATTAAATTCATCATTAAAATATGAAATGATGGAAAAATTGATTAGTGGTCGTTATTTAGATATGGTTATGCAAAACCATCTCTAAATTAAATTTTATTCATTAATTATATATTATTATAAAAAATTAATTCTAAAACATACATAATATATAAATAAACTAAAATAAAAGGGGTTTAAAAACACATCTAATATTAGAGATTAGTGGTGGTTAAAAATCCATTTAATATTATTAGATTAGAGGGTCTTTTGAAACCTCTCTATAATTTTACAGTGTTTTTCAATAATTTGTTACATATTCACATTTGTTATTCCAAAAACAATTATAAATCAATATTTATCAGTTGTTTTATAATTGATAATGAAAATATAAGATCATTTAAAAAATTATATAGGGATATTTGAGACCTCACAATATTATTTAATGAAAAAATAATAATATATATAATAACATATATATGCATGTATATATATGTATTATGAAAATTAATTATAAAAATTTAATTAAATACAATAAATAAAAATGTTATATTTGTTAATTATTACATAATTAAATTGAATATTAGTTTCTAGAGTTATTATATTTCATATTTTATATATGAATATATGTTTACATAAATATATAATATATTTTTTTATTTTTATACATTTATATTTAATATATTATAAATTATAATAGTGTATAAATAATATAATAAATCTATATTTTAAATTATAATATGAAAAAATATTATAAATAAATAATATAATATATTTTATATGTTCCTCCAACAAAATACAAAGTACTCAATATGATAAAAATATATATTTGTAAACAATATAAGATTATATATATAATGAAACTAAAATATAATTGTATTTTTACATTTATGAAAAATAATGGGTTCATTTTAGATATTATAAATACTTTATTTTAAATAAAAACATTATATTTTAATTAAATATATAATATACTGTATAAACATATATTTTTTGGATAAACCTATATCTCAATATATAATATAAGTTTCTGCAATATATAATTACATATATTCATTTGATTTCATTATATGAGCTACTACATATACATATATATATGTGGACATTAATAACAAAATGTGTGTTAATATATTTAATATAGAAATATATTAATTTATATTGACACAAACACAAATATGAATATAATGATAAATATTTGAATAGTCCCTTTTTCGTTCAATGTAAATGCATTCATAAGTATATTTATGTAACAAATTTTGATATTTATGTTTAAATATATACATGTATATTTGAAAATGAAAAATATCATTCAAAAACTTTGATAGGGTTTTTTACCACATCTAAATCAAAATATATCCCCTCAAATAACAGTATTTTTTATAATTTATTAATAACCTATATAGCTATTTCTATCAAGGGAATAATTTCATTTTATCCAAAATAGGTTGTTGGATTAGTAACCCATTCCAATGTATACATGTTTCAATCGTTAAACCTTATCAAATATCATGGTCACAAAATTCATTCTCTAAACCATATAACATTCTTGACAAATTTTAGTAGGAAATATATCTATCATCAAGATCTTCTTTGGTCAACCATATTGTTATAAAATCCTTCCCTAGACATTACTAGGCATGTAGTTTGGATGATATAGTTAACTAAACATAGAATTTCATTGAGCTCAATGGATAATTATATCTTATTACAACAATAAAACCAAGAGATTCTATAATGAAAATCTCACACAATGTATTTTCTATGAAAAACACTGAGGAAAATTAAAAGTGACTTCTCTCAAATATTATGGTATTGTACATCAGGATTTATTCTACATTTAGATTTGTTTTATGATTTTGGTTACATCCATCTCACTTGGTGAATATTTTTCTAAACTATAGAAATTAGTGTAAATTATTTATTTTTTTCTTCCAGTTATTGTTGTACGAATTACTTAGTCCTTTCACCAACTTTTGTTGAAATGATTCAATGCGAAATTATAAATTTTTGTAACTACCATGTACCTGAATAAGTTAAAAATAAAAAACTAAATCGTAATTTATGAAAAGATTATAAAATATTAGCATGAAATTAATTTATCACTTGTAAAATTGTAGTGGGTTTTTATTTATTACAAAAATGGATTAATACAGTGTTATTTTGGAAAGAAACCAATACAATAATGAATAATGAAAAATTTTCATTCCCCCTAGAGTATCCATTGATCATCTAAAGACATTATCATGGGATCTATAGGAATAGGGAAAATGAAAATTGGATAACCTTGATTCTCAGAAAGGGTTGGTATATATTTGATTCTATGATTAAATTAATAAGGAATAAAAAATATGAATGTATGAAATAAAAAATAATAGCATATAACTATTAATATGAGAATAATATATTCATTGATGAAATAGTATAAGTATTAAAAAAATTCTATGATAAAAATAAATTAATTTAATGTTTTGTAATAAAAATTATGGACGTATTAATCATACCATCAAGACATTTGTTGAAAAAACATGCCATAATATAAAGGGCTTTTTCAATGACACCATACATAATAGGATACATGTATATTAAATACTCTAAAATAGTTTCCCTCGTGAGACCTACTAAGGAATCTAAGATCTAGATAATTATAGTCCTTCCATTCATATAAAAATTCTACTACATCTATCATATGAATGACATTATCAAAAAATTCATATAATAATTTTAAAAATTGATCAACATTCATAAACATGTATTTTTTATCTTTAAATATTTATATATTTGTTAATATTGGGAAATAAAATATTAAATGTAACCCAAACAAAATGAAACTTTATTTTTCCCATGACTCTTAATAATTATTTTCAGAGGGAAATTTTGATAAATATCCTGCTCAGTGTTTTTTAGTGGAATGAAATTTGAGAATGGGAGACTATTTTTATAAAAATATTTTAAATTTTTTTATTAATTAGTAAACATAATCCTCGGACATTCCAATGTGGAATAAAAGATAACAGTTTTTTCCCATGGTTCTAAATTTTCTATTCTGAAATTTTGGACATGCTTATAGAACCATAACAGTTTTCGGAACTAATTAACTTAAATTGAATTATTATTCAGAGAAAATTATATTTATATATATAAATTTATTTTTATAATGAGGGAAGTTATTTTGGATTTGAAATATATTTTATTGTTTGAAAAAATAATTATATTCATTTGAAATATATGAAGTTATAAAAATACCATATTTCATGTCACTATTCCCTAACTAATTTTTAATATAATTTTGTTAATAAATAATGTTGTCACAATTCATAGAATATTCAGACATTATATTTTTACATTTCACCAGAAAAGTCAATAACCACAAAAAGCCCAAAAAAGTACCAATTAGATAATTTTAATGTGATAATTCTAAAAATGAATTCCAGTTTTTGAAAAAACACTATATTTTATAGATTAAATTATTAAATAAAAAACCAATATATTTTATCAACTTTTATTTTGTTCAAAAATTTTTAAATATCCTTTTAATAAATTTTTTATGATTCATATGAAATATATATCTACATATATTTTCATTAATTAATGAATTAAAATTTATTAAATTCATTCACAACAGAATAATATATTTTTAAATTATTAAACATATGCTTACTATTTTTATCGTAATATAAATTTAAATTATTTTTTAACCCGAATTTTTTTGGGACAGGATCTCCCAAGAATTTTATTTTTTGATAACATGTATATACATCAGGTTAATTTTTTATTTTTATAGCATTATTTTAGTAGAGAAATTAATCAATGTGATATAGTAAACTAAATTAGTAAATTAGATAAATTTTTATCTCAACCATGTTGGAAAATTAGTAATGTGGCCCAAATGAAAATTAGAGAAAACAAGGTACTTTCAAAAAATACTATGGAACTCAGGTAAATGTCATAGATAACTTTGTTAATTGGTTATCCATATATAATTATTACATGAATATAGTATATATACAAAATATTAAAATGAAATGGGATTATTGAAAATTAATGCATATTGGAAAAAAACATCTATGTGAATATCCCAAATAATTACATATGTAAGCAATTTATGAGATTAATTTTGGCTACATGGATATTCAGATCCACATATTCAAATATGTTTGTACATTGATATGTGAATTTGAATACATATACCATGGATTATTTTAGCAAAGATATTGGAATATCGTGATCTATTTTTTGATCAATTAACAAGTGTAGTTATCTATAAAAAAGGGTTCAATCACATTCGAATGTGGATTTTATGATCACATTACATAAGAGAAGTAAATATGATTTCAATTTTTATTGTGTTTTGAAAATATTATGCTCCATATTTTCTATATGTTCCTTCACATAGAGTGACATATTATTAAAGATTTATTATATTCATAAATATCCATATAGTTTTAACATAAGATATGATGGAGTATTTAAAATATTATTTTGTCTAAAAATATGATAGTTTTCTCAAACAAGATAATTATGATATAAAATAAGATGATTTCTATCACATAAAATAATTTTATCCTTTTAATAATGAATGAAATACAGAGAAATATAGGGGACCATTCATGGTGGAATTCTAAGTGGATTTTCAAGATCACATCTTGAATGTTGAATAATGAGGAAGATGTTTTTAAAATATTAAAATTATCTATAGATATAGAAATTAACAATTCTGAATTGAAACAATATATTTTGTGTAAATTTTTAACATCATCATGAGAAGCACTAATTCCAGATAGGCAGGTTGGATTTCTTTACTGATTGTGTGAAATTAGATCTCAAATTTTTTATTGTAGTGAAAAATGAGGGATAGTACTATCACATTAATAATGCACATATAATAAATTTATCATTAGTAATATTTTTTCATATGTATGTCTCCTTGAATTATCCATGGATTATCATTGCATCGGAGAACTATGTTAAATAATTACTTGTATTTATCATATTATTGACTCAATGAAAGAACATATAGATTGAAAATGAATGGTTCTTGAAGGTGAGAGAACAATGATTCTATAAAAGGAATAGTATTTTTCCTCTTTTATACCATGATAGACCACCTCTTGTTGTGTAATCCTATTTCACGTTTTAACAAATTGTATTAATGGTAGGATAATTCATATTTTATCCTTGAATCATGAAAATTTTTTAACAACAATAAAGTTAATGAAATATTTGAATGCTTCAATTTCCAAAATTAGATTAATTTCGTGCAATATTTTTCTAGATCCATGGGAATTGATGTTTATACAATTATCATTTGTCGAATAAGTAATATTATTTAAATTTGGACCATAAATGAAAAAATTTCATTAGTCATTTGATACATATTCCAAAGAAATAATTTCCTTGAGATGATCTCTTGATTATCCCATTTTCACAAACATCATTTTCAGAAAAATGTCTCATTGTATATGGGAAAACAGTTATATTATCTATGTAGGAGAGTATAATTTTCGAGAGGAAAACTATATGGTTAAATTTAATAAATAAAAATATTTTATAATGGACTCGAATGATATGGTTCATTTAATTTTTCCCATTAAAATTTTATTATCAAATATATGACAATCCTTGGTGAATATCTCAATTATGTAAAGTTATTGATGCGGATCATGTGAATACTTTATCAATAAAATGAAAATTTGTATTCCAATGAGGAGAAATATCTAAAATATATTTATATTCAATTTTTTCATAGTACTCTAATAACCTATGAAATGAGAAATGAATATAATGAGTCATGAATGATGGTATGTCCCCAACATGTACCTTTTTTCTCCTTGAAGTATTTCTCAATTAAGAAGAATCTACATGTTCCTAATGTTTATGAGGTTATGTCATTTATATCCTCTATTTACAATATAGGAAGAGTAGCATTTATGAGAATTATTTTTTATTCATTATTATAATACGTAATAGTGGGAGAAGTTGTTTTCCAATTTTAAGAAAAAAATTTACGAATGTGATCATATGGGAAACAACCCCTAAATATAAAAAGGGAATGTGCATTAAATTACAATAGAGTTCATTAAAAATAAAAAATACTCATTTTTAATATGAAGATATTTATGGAGAAATTGATGTTTTAGAATATATGAATTATAAGGATGAAGGTGTGTTGATGGCTGCTATAAATGGTCAAATAGAGAGTGATAATAATGATTCTAATAAAGGAATTGTACAAATGGTTCATTTATAAGGAAACAATGAGGCAGTCGTTGAAGAACATGATATATAGAGAGAAATAATATGATGTAATATATAGTAGATAATTATCCATTTCTCATTATGAAATGACCAAAAGAAGAAAATTCACCACTGAAGTCTGAAATTAGATATATAAATTAGTAGTTCATGTAATTTTGGAATGGAATAAAAAAATTCATAATTTCATGAAATGATATTTTATAAGGGAGGATATGATAATGTTATCAATGATTGATTAATGTGTATTTATGAGATGGGGATGAAAATATAAATTTAATTTTAACACATATGATCAATAATGATTATTGAGACTTTGGGTGATTACCTCAACAATAAATGAATCATAATAATTCTATTCCAAGAAATTTATAATGTTATAGACCTATTCCCAAGGTTTTGTGGTTCAAATATAATTTAATATATGTTATTTTCTTAAGGGACCAATAAATGACTTCGCTAAATAAAGTATATATTTGTTATAAAATAACATCAATTAACAATGTGGTATTGTAAACATAAAATTCATCATGATTTGGATGTTTTTGTAGTGGAATATTGGCACAAACATACTATCTCTGAATCATTATATGGATAACCATCATTGAGTAACACCAATCCAAACAGTAATGTAAAATTTCTACTGCTTCATTTGATTAAAATAGATATAGTTGTTCTCGTGAAGGGTGTAAGAATAAATTTGTCAATTGTACCTCATGAAGTCAATATGAATAATTTATAATACCTCAACATGGAAGAAAAAACATTTTATTCCTTAATATAATAGCATATATTACCCAGAAAATGGAAATGTATATCAAATAAAGAAGTCTTTTTTATTTCCTAAAACAAACACCGAGAAGATTCTGTACTATGTAAAATCAATGTATACTAATAATTGTTTTTATTGAGTTTTAGTTGAACATATATGTTATATAAATATGTTGAAATAATAGTTATTGTTGTTTTTTTGTATATATTGATGAAAAATAATAATAATTTATGATGAAATCTAAAACAATCAGTATTAATAAATCACAAGTTGTGAATTTCATAAGTCTCTAATTAGTGAAATGTCATTTTTTCTATTGGGTTTTTATTTTTAAAATGAATTATGGGATTTTTATCTAAAAAAAATTAGAAAACGATGTTATAATGATTTAATAAATTGATGATTTTAGTCCCATGGAAACAATACATGATATAGTATTAAAATTATAAAAATATGAGTAAGTTAAAAATATCAATATGACCTAATTTCATGATGTTATTGGGAGTCACCTTGATTTTTCTACAACATGGATAGATATTCAATTTGATTCTTTTCATACTGATAATTTTTCGAGTGATAATGAGGGATTCCACATGAATGATTTAACAATAATACATTGTTATATTCACCACATGACAGGATATAGGATATTTTATTGCAGTGATACACAATAAAATTAATCTCGATTTATAGATTTTGATTTTGATTTCATTGTAGAAAGATGAAAATAAAATTTAGGTTGGTATTTTTCAGTTGGTATATAATGAATATCATTTAAAAATAGGAAGAAATATTTTTTATTTTGAGAACTAAAAAATTATTAACATTGTTTCCACTCAATCATACACCCAATTTCTATGGATTAAATATTTATTATATGATGTATTTTTATGGTGGATTCTCCTAATCTAATTTTGTGTCATAAAACATGGGAGATTAGTAACATAAAAAATCCTATACCATAATCACAATCTAAGAACATTTAGATCAAATAACACTTCATAAAGGATATGAGGGATCATGGAATAATTGTAATAGAGTATGTGTTAGCCCAAGATAATATAGAATATTTCATGATAATGGAACTAACAAATGTACTTTTTGGCATACATTAGTTGGATATTGAATTAATACTTTTTCTATCTGATTACTTGTTGTAGGAATGGAATCCACTCCATGAAGACTCTTTTAGGAGACATGTTTTTTATCGTTAAACATTGTTGGTTTTCCCACCATGCTTCGAAACAATAGAGGGAAGTGATCTTCTTGATCTATTTTCCATATGATAATAAATTTTGATGTCTATTTGGATGGGGGAGAAGTATTTAAATGGGGTAGATTATGTAAATGAAAAATCGAGGGTCCATTTGAGTAACCAGGGTCACGACCCGACCCAACGGGGCTCGAGCTGTGACTCCCCAAGCCCGCCTCCAATAGGCCAGGGGCTGGCGACCAGGGCCGAGTAGGCTATCACACACATGGGAGGCCTTATCAAAAGGTACATGTACACATGCACCCACATACACCTATAAGAAACAGTGCTGAGATATATATATATATATATATATAAACTGTACAGAAAATCATGCATAAATCTAACCCAAACTAGAGTACAGCAAAAGTACAAAATGGAAAAACCAGGCCCACCAAAATAAAACTACAAAGGCGTCCAACCTGCTCAGAAGGAGGTAAATGATGCCAAAAGCACCCGCTAGTAATCCCCTCAACTTAGCTACTGTAAACACCCCGGTCAGTCTCTCTCACTAAGCTCTGCCAGCTCCACGTCCTCCTGGAAATATGTCAAAAGGCATATCACATGCACAAGACACGAACATGGGAGGGCAATGCCCATGCATTAGTGAGTATATAAAATACACAGTAGGCCCCCCAAAAACCACACAAATAAATAGAGAAATTGAAATGCAACAATGACCTCATCCCAGCAAGAGGGAACCCAAGCGAGAGAGAAACTCTAATTCGAGACCATCCTTGGCTAAACACGACTAGTCAGCACAGCTCTAGTGTATGCCCATATATACACCATGAGAAACTATATATAATCAAACAATGGACCAATACTCACGAGGTTTTGACCCCATAACCTGCTCCAGGTAGATAACTATGAGAACACACTCTAGGAGCTCTGTCATCCAAGATGAAACTCGTCTGATATATGCACAGTCATCGAAAATCGTCACTGAGAACCTCACGCTGAAAAGGTAGGAAAACCAAACTACTCCGATAGGGGATCAGTCATGGGGTCCGCTAGGGGATTCCAGAACCCACACCAGTATACGAAGATCTCACAGTTAGGGGATCATATCCAGGGTCTGCTGAGGAATACCAAAACATGATTTGTCATTCATCAAAAACAAATCACTTTGATAGAAGATCATCACCCATGAAAAGGTAGAGAGGATGATACCAGAACCCTATCTGGTATAACTAACGATGTAGTGGATCGAACCGATGATGCACCAACCCTACCAAAATCACACGCTGAGTAGGGAATTATATAACCAAAGATACCATAACCACATAATAATCCTCAAGCTGTGTATGGGATCATATACCCAACAATTCCTCAAACCTACTAAGCACGGCCCACTGCGTAGGGGATCATATTTCCGATGATACCACAAAACCTACGGGGTTAACTTGATAAATAGGGGTTTGTTGCCCGCGTACAAGCGGTCACAGTGATACCATGTACCCGATCTAGGAAAAGATGCTAGTGGATCCCGTTGCGGTGCCACCTGAGTGATCCCACATCGTTAACAGATTAAACATCTCATCGAGAGGATTTCAAACCTATAATAAGGTTGTGATGTCACGCAAACCCTCATAGGAACAAACCAAGAGAGTACCATCAACCACTTCTAGTCCAAATGTCGCTAACCTGAGTGACCTTCCACAACGCCACACCGTGAACCTCCAAGGTTGATACCGAGGCCACCATCACAATCCACACAGAAAAACATGCAGGCCAGGATGTTTACGCACCCGAAACAGACAACCGACGAAAAAGGAACTAATCACCGAAGCAAGCCCGGGTGGGGCCCACACCACATTCCCAAAACTCGTCATGCAGATTGCACCGTTATGATCCCCTCAGAAAAACACACGAGAACAAGTTCTCAAACAATTCAACTGGATGCTGGGTGAAAAAGTGACTTTTCAGCGTAAAACAAGCAAACTGGACACTATGGGGCCTGCACCTTGACTTTAGCCTGAACACTGAAAGGATCATCTCAAAACATCCGCCTAAGGACTAGGGTCACACTGATGCTAATGGCACGTCATTCATACATCTGGTTCACGAGGTATATTCTATGATAACTTTAATAATAATTTAATATTATTAAATTAATGCATTTCGGGTCACCCGCCTTTGGCGGTAGAACCTAAAAACCCTTAAAACCACTTCAAAAAGTCTGTCTCAATGAAACCAACACATGGACACTAACGGCACATCAATCGGACATGCTGTTTAAAAGTTACACCCCCTAGAACACAAGGGGGTCCAAATTGGTCCGGTCCACCCCGTCCGGCCCGGTCCAGAATTTCACCTTGTGGCCCGGCCACTATTCCTGTTCAGCTCATCGCGGCCCACTGGCCGAGGCCCGTTTGAAAACCAACGGACCCCTTGGGTCCGGTTCTTCCAAGCAGACCGGCCACATGGCTGGTTTTGTCTGCACGCCACACCACCAGGACCCGTGTTTTGTGTGTCCTTGTCTGTTGTTCCCCCTAGGTGTCAGCTCCTCTGGGATCCTCTCGAGAGAGACCGGTCGTGGGCGACCCCTCCGCTAGCCGCGCGCAATGCCCTAAATAGGTCGGCCACTCAACGGCCGCTCGGTCGCCTGCTCTCCACTCTGTTGTGGCTGCCTGGACACCCCGACCTGCTTGGCTCCTCTTGGTCCCCACAACGAAGCCACCGCCTGGACTCGCCAGTGCTGCATCACCCGATGTTGATGGCCATCTTGACTCCTCCTCGTCGTACGTTGTCTGCGTCGGCCGCACCTTACAGCACCATCTGCCTCCGAAGCCCCGATTGTTCCTCACCTAAGAGTCGTGCTCTGGACACTCCGCCTAATGCCTGAATCCCTCCGGACACCGCTCTTCTACTGGCTGCCGCACACCGGTAGAGTGCTACCTCGCCAAGGCCTCGCGCTGCCGGTGCAACTCCGGCCGGTTCCATCGCTACACCACCCCAACCTCTGGCCACCACCCCTTGCCCAAGCTGGTACTACCGTCGGCCGCTACGACCACTCCGACGGCCCGATTTCAAATTCATAGGTGGATTTGAAATTCTCGGGATGAGGGCATCATAGCTCATTCCCCTGATCGATAATCCAAAGGTATTTTGGTGCATCCAAAAATTCAGACGAAGAACGACGAAGAATGCGTCAAACACGAGATTTGGAATGGGAGTCAGACAGTAGCCGTGTCCGTTTGTCCATAGTCCCTATTCTAAAATTATAGAATTTAAACAACAGATTTTAAAAAACTCAAGAAATTGACGAAGGAGCATGAAAACAGAAAAAAAAACCTACCTCGATCCGGTCATTCATTGTTGGCGATGCGCCCGCTTTGATCCCACTTCAATCCGCCGGACTTCGCTCCTCAATCTAGATAAGAATGGAGTAGAACGCCGAAAAATGCTGAAGAACGTTCGAGACAGAGAGAGATAGAGAAAGAAAGAGAATGGAAAATTATGGCTTTCCCTTAATTCCAACACTCGAGCGAATTTATAAAAACTCACTAAAATTCCACCGACGGTCGCAGATTCTGAAACCTCTGTGCCAGCCTATTTTATATCAAACCTAGGAAAAACACCCCATTTCAAACTTAACAGATGTATCAGATTTTCATTCTGATACATCGTTCGAATGTTATTCAAAAATAACTCCAATGATAAAAATCACTATGTTATTATTTCAAAATGATGATTTTCCCTTTTGTGACATCTCTCACAGTAGTCCCGTGCCCGCAACTTTTACACCTCGCCTAGGGTAAAAGACATGCTCCGGACACAACCGTGCCCTAGGATTTACGATCCGAGATACTTTTTAAGAGAAAACACAACCTTTCCACGTGAATAGTATAAAAATACTTAATATTTTTATAAAATTTATTTCAGGCACACCATGCCTCCGAATCGCTGTCGTCTTTGCGCCTAGCTCTGGATTTATTCATAGAAATATTGAAAAGTATGATAGGTCCAAAACCCAATTCACTACATCCTCCCCACTTTAGATCTTTTCATCCCTGAAAAACCAGAAACATAAGTAAAGCAACTAGACTCTCAACTGGGTATCCCACGCCAGCGAGTTTTCCAACAAACACCCCTGCTCGAACACATAAGTTAGAGGGACTCATCCACTACACCTCAACAAAATCCTCTATAGGTGGAACTGACTCACCCACAAGGTTTTAATCATGTCATAATAATGCATTTAGGAGGAGAAAGGATCCCTCTTCCTCACGCATTCGAAGCACGCTGAACAAAAATCACACAGGGTCCTACCAACGCCCTAATAAAAACTCGAGAAAGCAACAGAAAGGGAAGAGTACAACTAAACAGTGTCTATCAAAAAAACTGTAGAATTTTGAAAGGACACAAGGAATACCTAAATCAATCTGCGGAGCCTCTGGGTAAAAAGCCTCTAGGTCATGCAGTTGTCCTCTCCCTATCCTTCCATCTCCCTAAGCTCGGTGTGGACCACCTGGGGGTGGTGGTGGTGGAATCTGATACCGCATACCACCTCATTATTTTGCACTAGCTCCATCACCATGCCCTCCGCCTGGAAGACCTCCAAACTCAAGATGATGCCGCTACCAAGGTGGCCTATTATCTGAATCCCTATCAACATCTCGACAGGTCGGACAATCTCTTGTTAGATGTCTCTGACCATCGCAAGTGTTACACCGCCTCTCCTGCGGCTGACCTAAACTGTCCTACAAGCCCTGAGCGTCAGGTCCTCCATCCTGGGGTCGCCTCCTGAAACGTTGGCCATGTCCAAACCCTTATGACTTCCATCAGCTACCAGTTTCTGATGTCTCAGCTGCAACGCACCAAACACTGACATGCTGAATCTGTTCAGCCAAAAATGTCTCCACTACCAAGGCTCGCTTCAACACTCCTGCATAGGTAGGGAGACAGAAGGAAACCACACCTTCCCGAATGTCTCTTAATAGGACCTGCTCGAAGTTTTGTGCCCGAAAAAACGGGTCTCAAACCGTTTACAGGGAGTAGCGCGACTGTTTTGTGAACCTCGCTGAGTACTCCGACAAAGTAATGCCCTCCTGTCGAAGCTGTAGAAGCTCATGAATCTTCACTGACCTCAGCGTCACTGGATAGAAATCTTCCCTAAAGAGCCGCTCAAATTATTCCCACGTGAGAATCTCCTCATCATGGAATTGTGTCACCAAAATCCACCATCCCTCAACAAAACCATGCAGAAGGCTCACAATAGGACAACCATCCGATCTGGGGGTGTCCTCACTAGGTGAAAAACTCAGGTGACTACTTCGAGCCAGTCATCAGCTGCCTGAGGGTTTGGATCACCCTGGATCCACAGAGGTCGCTGCCTCTAGAACTCATGCAGTGCACTCATCCTGCGCACAACCTCATTCTGCACTTCTGCTACAACCAACTTCTCGACAGGTGGTGGCTCATCTGGCGGACCACCTGGAGGTCCAGCCTCAGAACCTGCGTCCTGATCCACAGCCTCTACATGGGTAGGATCATCACCACAATTCTATGGTATAACTCTAGATGGTTGTCATCATGGAGGCATCCTGAAATAAAATCAAGACACACCATGGTTACAGAGTAAATCTAGAGAGATGACTTTAGACAGACAAGGAAAAATCGAAAACCTCGTCCTATATGATGCATGTAACATTATGTCCCTACGACTAGTGTCCAAATGTCCCGAGTCAAAAGGTAGGTTATCAGAGTCCTAGTGAATCGATATGTCGGTCGCTGCACCCACACTGGAGTCCCTGGCCTGAAATCTGAACTCAATACATCTTTACACTACCTCTATGCAACCCAAACCAAACTCATAGGTAGACCAGCTATGCTCTAAGATCCCAAATGGGGACCCTCCTCTAATACCACTCTGTCACGACCCGACCCAACGGGGCTCAACAAGTGAATCCCCAAGTCCACCTCCAACAGGCCAGGGGTAGGGGACCAGTGCCAAGTAGGCTATCACACTCATGTGAGGCATTAGCCTAAGGTACCTATACACACACACCCACATACACCTCCAAGAAACAGTGCAAAGATATATATATAAAACCTGGAGAGAAAATTATGAATATATCTAACCCAAACCAGAGTACAACAAGAGTACAAAAGTGAAAAACAGGTCCCACTAAAAGGAAACTACAAAGGCCTCCAACCTACTCCAAAGGAGGGAAATGCTTCCAAATGCACCCGAGGGTAAGCTCCTCGGCCGATATATGGTAGACACGCTGGTTAGTCTCACTCACTAAGCTTCGTCTGCTCGAGGTCCTCCTGGAACTCCATCGAAACACGTGTGGTCTGCACAAGACAAGAACATGTGCGGGCAAATCCCAAGCAGGTTTGAGTATATAAAATACCCAGTTGCCACACCAACAGCACCGGAAATAAAGGGATCAAATGAAAGGAAATAGTTAGCTCATCATAGCTAGAGGGAACCCAACTGAGAGAAAAACTCCATCTCGAGACCATCCTTGGATAAACATGACTAGTCAGCATAGCTCAGGTGTTTGCCCATACATATACCATGAGAAACTAGATATCCTCAAACCACGCACCATGCCTCATGATATTCTGAACCCATAACCTGTGATATATAGATAACTAGGAGAACATGTTCCATGAGCTCTGTCAACCCTGATGACACTCGTTCAAGAGATTCACACTCATCGACAACTGTCATTGAGAACGTCGTACTGAAATGGCAGGAAAACCAAACTCTTTGGATAGTTGATCGCTCCTACAGTCCGCTAGGGGATACCGGAACCGACAACAGGTATACAAAGATCTCACAGATAGGTGATCACTACCAGGGTCCACTGGGGACTACCAGAACCCGATCTGGCATTCATCGAAAACACGTCAGTCAGATAGAGGATCGTCTCCAGTAAAAAGGTGGACACGATGATACCGGAACCCTATATGGTATAACTCATGATGTAGGGGATTGAACCGACGATGCACAAACCTAACAAAACAACGCTCTGTGTAGGGGATCATATAACCAATGATACAGAAACCCCACAATAATCAGCATGCTGTGTAAGGGATCATATACCCAACGATGCCACAACCATACTTAGCATGTCCCACTGCATAGGGGATCATATTCATAATGATGCCACAATCCCTATGGAGTTAACCAGCTATATAGGGGTTCACCGGCCACGTATAAGAGCTCACAACGATACCAACAGCCCAATCTATGCAAATGACGCAAAACGATCTCGTTGCAGGCCCACAGGAGGGAATCCATAACTCTAACAGATTAAACATCCCATCGAGAGGATCAAAAACCTATAATAAGGTTTTGATGCCACACGAACCCTCGTAGTAATGAACCAAGGGAGTACCCTCAACCACAACTGGTCCAAACATCGCAAACCCGTGCGACCTGGCACAATGCCACACCGCACACCTCCAAGGCCGATACTGAGGCCACCATCACAATCCACGAAGAAAAACATGTAGTATAGGTAGTTTACTCACCTGAAACAAACAACCGGTGAAAAATGAAATATTCAAAGAAGCCAGCCCGGGTGGGTCCCACACCATGTTCCCAAATCTCATCTGGCAGATCACACCATTGTGATCCCCTCTTAAAAATACATGGGAATGAGTGCTCAAACACTTCAACTGGATGTTGGGTGAAAAAGTGACATTTCATCGTAAAATATGAAAACTGGTCCATGTGGGGCCCGCACCTTCACTTTAGCACAATAACTAAAAAGATAATATCAAAAAGTCCTCCTGAGGACTAGGGTCACAATTTTGGTGACGGTGCATCATTCGGACGTCCGGTTCGTGAGGTATGTTCGTTGCAAAATTTAATAATAATTTAATATTATTAAATTAAACTGTTTTGGGTCACCCACCATCGGTCGAAGAACACAAAAACCCCGAAACAGACTTCAAAAAGTTTCTCAATGACATGAAACTGTGGCCACCAATTGTGCATCAATCAGATGCGCTGTTTAAAACATACACCCCCTTGATCACAAGGGGGACCAATTCAGGTTAGTCCACCCCGGCCGGCAGGGTCCATACTGCCGCCCCACAACCCAACTGTGGGTCTAGTCCATCTCGCCACAGCCCGCTGGCCGTGGCCCGTCTGAAAAACCACCTTACCCCTCTGGTCCAGTTCTTCCATGTAGACCGGCCACATGCCATGTCTTTTCTGCGTGCCGCACCAGCAGGACCCACGTTTAGCAGGTCCTTATCCCCCCCGCCCTTTGAGGTTAGCACCTCAAGGATCCTCCCGAGTGCGACAGGCTAGGAGTGACCCATCCGCCAGCTGAGCGCACCACCCGACACTAGCCTCCCACGCCGCGGCCGCCTGGTCGCCCGCTCCCTGCTCCGCTATGGCCGCCTGGATGCCCCGCCCTGCTCGGCTCCTCCTGGTCACCGTGCTGCAACCACCGCCTTGACTTGTGAGCGCTACACCTCCCGATGCAGTTGGCCCTCGCGACTACTCCCAGCTACAACTCGTTCGTCTGGGTCACACCCGACACGACTGCCTCCTCCGAAGCCATTATTGTTCCTCAACTGAGCATCGTGCTCCGGATACTTAGCCTAACTCCTGAATCCCTCCGGAATGTGCTTGTCCGCTGGCCGCCACACACCGGCCAAGTGAAACCTCACCAAGGCCTCGTGCTTCTCGCGTAACTCTGGCTGGTTCCATAGTTATCCCACCCGAACCACCGCCCACCGCCCCTTGCTGAAGCTGGGACTTCCATCGGCCACCACGACCACTCCGATTACCCGATTTCAAATCCGTAGGTGGATTTTGAATCCTCATTACGAGGCCATCACAGCTCCTTCCCCCAATCAATGATCCAATGCAGTTTTGGCACATCCAAAAATTCGGATGAAAAACAAAGAAGAACGCGTCGAACACGGGATTTAGAATAGGACTCGGATAGTGGCTGTGTACATTCGGACATCGTCCCAATTCTAAAATTATAGAATTTAATGTATGGATTTGAAAAATCTCATGAAATTGATGAAGGAGCAGAAAAAAAAACAAAAATCCTACATCGATCAGTCCATTCGTCATTGGAGACGTGCCTGCT
Organism: Viscum album; assembly: GCA_963277665.1. Taxonomy (NCBI): domain Eukaryota; kingdom Viridiplantae; phylum Streptophyta; class Magnoliopsida; order Santalales; family Viscaceae; genus Viscum; species Viscum album. The sequence goes on along the minus strand of OY728127.1, from coordinate 836,483,527 downwards.
GCGATCCCACATCGATCCGCCGGAGTTTCGCTCCTCAATACAGCAAAAATGGCATAGAATGCAGATGAATGTTTGAGAGAGAGAGAGAGAGGGATAGAAAGTGAAAGGAAAATCAGGGATTTCCCTTTATTCCAACACTAAAGAGAATTTATAAAATCTCACTGAAACGACACTGACAGTCGCAGATTCCGAAACCTCCACGCCCACCTATTTTATATCACGCCCAGGAAAAACACCCCATTTCAAATTCAATGGGTGTCTTGGATTTCCATTCTGAGACTTCGTTCGAATGTTATTTGAAAATAATGCCATTGAAAAAAATTACTATGTAATTTTTTCAAAAAAATGATTTTCCCCTGGGTGAAATCTCTCACAATAGGCTTGTGCCCGCAACTTTTACACCCCACCTAGGGTAAATGGAACTCTTCATACGCAACAGTGCCCTCGGATTTCTGATCCAATCTACCGTTTAAAAGAAAACACTCCCTCACCACGTGAATAGTATAAAAATAATTAAGATTTTTATAAAATTTATTCCGGGAACAACAGGCCACGAAATCGCATGCCATCTTCACGCCTTGCTCTGGAATTATTCGTAGAAATATATTGAATGCTGATAAGGCCAAAACAAGAGTCTCTACAGCCTGAATAACAATATAGGTTCTAGAAAAGTCTCATATTCCCTATAGGGTGCCCATGTTCCATATTAATAGAGAATTATGTAACATCTCATGTGTAAAATGTTGACAATTATGACATTCTAAACCCTTGTATCATACTGAAAATTATTGGGTGGAGTCAAATGGATGTATTAAGGAGACATTTAAGAGTGGATGGTTTTTGAAAAACACAAAATAAATCAATGCGTTAGATTGTTAATCCAAATATGTTTTCTAGATTATATTTGATAACAAGAGTACTTTTGGACAAAATTATAATAATTAGGTAGATTAATTGATTTTCTATGGTTATAGTTATAAACATTGGATATATAATGCAATTAATTAAATGAGACCATTGGATATGTGTTAAAAACAACTACATGACAAAATAAGATATGTTCCTAGAGAAAATATTTGAGAAAATTAGGATTAAATCAAGTACATCTATGTAGTTTTTTAATTTCCCTATAATGGATATTAGAATTAGTTGTGTTTCCAGAATGAATCCATCATTTGTATATGTGTGTATAACAACTATGTTATTCATTCATGTAGGAAGGTTATCTAAATGAGAAATGTTCCTACATGACCATCCGCCATTATTTGCGACATCTCAAATTGGGAATATTAATTTATATATGTGGATATTAATCTATATAGATTTAACTATGTTATAATATGGCTACATAAAATTTTATACATAAACCATATCTAATTATCAGAGTAGAATTTGATATGCCTAAACACTCGCAGATGCCTACCCATGTGGGGTTATCCGTAAATATAGGGCAAACCCCAATCGAAGGAGATAGTTATGTGAATAGTAAAAAAATAATAAAAACTAACTATCATGATCATGGTGAAGAAAAAATAGGGTTTTCCATATTTAATAATCTTCATTAAACCCAATGATGTTATTCTTAGGATTTTTTTTCATCATACATATCCATGAAATTTCTTCGTGAGATTCATGGTGTATTTAAATATATTCTATATACCATAAAATGGATTTTTTTTATTTTATAATTATGGTACAAGATAAGAAGATATGGATCATATAAAAATATAATATCCATCTAAATAATAAAGAAATAGAGAAAATGACGGTTTTAAATCTTTGGATAATTATTTAGGTTTTATTATAACTCATCCTAGAATATGACAATCAAAGTAATGTTTTTCAGAGTTATTTAATTAAATCTTAATACTTAAATTTAGTTTAATAAGTATCACAATCCCTGGTGTATATCTACATCATCATAATGTGAAGAAGGAAGGACTCAATAGATGTACTATTGAGTTCTTTTTGAAATTGGTTATGGAGTTCTCCAATTTTACTTAGTAGTGAGCCAGATAGTTTTTTTGAGACTAATCCTAAATTATACACATTAATTTATTGAGAATAAGTTAATTTCTAATGTAATTTCATTATCAGTCATGCTATGTGGACTGCACTACTCTGAGTGAAACAAGTAAAATCTATCATGTTTTTTTAATCCATTCGTTTCTCATTGTGAGGGATGATAGGGATAAATGTAAGTGTTCCTTAAGGTGAGGGAACATGGTATTCTTAAAAAAAGTATTCATTCTATCATCTATATACTGTTTGACCCTGCCCCAATGTTGTAATCATTTTTTAGGTTATAACAATTACTTAATTATCATTATTTTTAAAATATTAGTCTTTACACATCATGATTATGGATTTAAATATGTTTTTATATTTTTTAAATTTATCTATCATTGTTAAAGATAATGTAATTTTCTTATTTTTTGGAAAAGATATAATAAATAAATTATATGATGTGTGAAATGAAATCATTATTGGAATGTAGTGTTTATTTACAATTGAATAATCATTATAATTGCACATTTTATTTAAATAGATAATCATTAATGAAATAGATAAATTCTCTTATTGAGATCCTTTTTTCCCACATTGACTAGATACTATAATTTTTTTGTATATAATTTCTTCGGATTTAAAAAAACACTACCGTTGTGAACATATAACGGGAAATATTATTTACAATGATGAGAAATTTTAGAGATATTTATTAAGTCAAGAAGTATATTTTCACTATGAATGTAATCACACTACCATAAAATGATGTTTTTTTAATAATATATAATTAATATTAAATTAAGGACCTTGGTTGTGTACCCATGATAGATGATAACATGAATTTACTAATTCTTGTAATACATTAAGGTAAATTTGTTAAATTATTGACACAATATTTGGAGTTAGTAGAATAATATTTTCTATCAAAATTCTAGGGAACAATCTCTATGATGATACATATTCAATATGAAATAAGTGAAAAATTATAAAACATACCTTAAAAACAAAATATAATATCACAAAAAAATGAAGATGGTCAGAGATTGTGAATGTCTATGAATAATCAATCCATAAAATTACTATAGTGGAAAAAAGTGATCCAGATCCTATGAAAGTAAGAAAAAAAGAAATAGTATCCACAGTGTTGATAGTTTTCGAAACAATCATATTAGGTATTAGAATAATAGACATTGAAAAAATATATTAATTATTGACATCCTATATTACTAAAAATATTACTAAACCATCTATATTAGTTAAGCATGTCAGTATATAAATTATTATTTTCGTGTTACCGAAGAATACAGATGACCTATATGAGGGGAAAATAAAATTTCTCTATTTTTAAAAAGATTAAATTGTATGTATGGAAAAAATATTTTATGTTAAATTTGGAATTGAAAAAATAGGTTGATATTAGTTATTTCACAAAGCTCATATTTCCTTACCAAACAAAGAAGACAAATGATTTATGTTATTATCTAAGTGGAATTATTATGGAAAAATATTAATAACATAATATTTATGAATATGAATTAATTTACATTATATATTCAGATGTTGGGGAATAATGGTAGATGTTTTAAGAGATGATTAAACCAATATACATATCAATATGGTCAAGTGAAAACATATCTATAGGTTATTTCATGGGTCTATATATAAATATAAATAAATGAAAATTAATTGAGTATCATTAGATACTCTTTTAGAGACATCTTACTTCAGTACCATTCAACAATACATCCAATTCATTCATTATTATAATATACCTATAAAAGATGTTGTTAGGATCCATGGATTTGCATTACTGTTTATATCTAATCGATATTTGATGTTCACATCAATGATCTAGAGGAATATCTAAAATTAAGTGAACATATAATTGCACATATTTATGATATAGAATACCCAAAAATTGGTCAATATAAAAAGACAATTTAATAATATGAACACATGAATAAATATAGATATCTTGACTTCAATAGAGGCAGGGATAAAGTTTTTCCAAGAAATGAGTTCTCATTAAATAATATATTTCACATATGTTTTCTAATGTCCAAAAATTAAACCCTTTTTATGATGGAAACATAACTCCATGTTATTTGGATAATTTTACAGAAATATTATACTAGGATTACAACAAGTTGAAGATATTTTATACATGGTAAAATCTATTCAACAGTAAGTTATAGAGGCCCTCAATAAACAGATTTTTGATGCATAAAATACATAATAAATATTTTTTTTGTGTTTGGTGATAATTTAGAATATCATATATCATAATATATGATATTTATAAGTTATAATAAGAATGTAAATCCACCCCTTGGATATATTTCCTGCTTCCAATTTTTTTTTAATTTGGAAGTTTTTTCTTATTAAATGGAACATTAAAAACCCATCACAAGTACATAATGTGTCTATGTCTCCCTATTTTAGAATAAAATATTATTTCTATTGAATATACTAAATACTGTGGTGGTTAAGATAAACAATGATCACTCATATGATGTATAACTACTGTGGTTCTTTGATTTCATGGATAAATTTTTACGAAAATTCATAACTCAAATTATCCAACTACTCTAGATATATAGTACGTGTATTGTGGAAACATGATTTCGAGAGGATATAGATGAATAATTGTATCCATATCATTTTCAATTTTATATTTCAAATAAACATTTAAGGATGACATTTTTTATGGGGAAATAATGAAATATTTCATTTTTTTATAAATATTCCATATTTATAACAAATATAGTAAAATTGAATCCATAAGATCTAGAGTATAATTAGATCATATTTATTGTGAAATAAGGAAATAAAAAATATATTTTATAAAAAAAATTAAATTAATATAATAAAATCATGAAATATATATTATCAAAAATGTCTTAATCTAAAAGGTCATTGTATAAAAAAATTCATCATTCGTGAACAATACTCTGAAAAGAAAAGCTATTTGTCGAAAAATTATTGAAATGTGATAATAAAATATAAATAACCATTAGTTAAAATCGATTTATTTATGAATAAATAAATTAATATGTATATATAAGAATTAAAAATCCTATAAATCCATTATGAATTTATAATTATCTATTATAAGTTCAATAATTCTAATAATATAATGGTCATCATAATATTAGTGTGAGTTTTGAAATAGTAGAAAGACTCATAGTGTATATGATTAATTAATCTAATAATAACTTTTTTCTTGAAAAAATTTGTAAAATTAAGTATATAAATATCATAAAATAAGTACCCAATTAATTTTATATGAATTTTCAACAAGTGTACTTTATCTATAAAACATTTTTTTCATTTTAGGAAAACAAAATATGGATATTAATTTAAATATTGAAATTACCTTATTAAATTTTATTTGGGTATAGAATATTACATTTTTATATTTAGTAACATGAATATAAAAAATGTTTATTATTTTGATAAATTTCATATAAGTTCACATATAGAGGTGAATAGATAATTGTAATGAAATATGATATTTTGTATTATATATATAAGAAATGATTAGTTGCATCATTGATAATATTGGTCTGATTTGTTTTGCAACCAGTTTCAAAATTTATTATGTTTAGTCCTGAGAATAAATTAAATTCCCAATCATGAAATAAAAATAATTTTCATAAATATTTTATTTATAATAAAAAACATATATCCTACGATGAAAAATACCCTCCTATATCACTTCATTACCCTCCAATAAAAGACTTCATTACTAGAGAAATATCTAAGAATTATCCAACTAAAACATCTTATATAAGTTATACAATCCCCATATCACTAGATATCATCTTTCAATCTATTACGGGGTAAACAAATGTGGCTTCTAGAAGTGATATGTAAGGGTTATGTTTAAATACCATTAAAATCCCAATTTTTTAATCTAATCATATTTCTATTTCTAAATTTGATAAATTAGTGTATATTATTTAAATAAATGAATGGATTAAACTATAATATATATTTTTTCATCAATAATTATATTTAAATAATTTTATGGTTATTATAGTAATAATCTGATAATGATCTATTTAAACCACATATATAGATGATGTTAAAAATAAATTATTACTATCAAATATCTACCAAAATCACGTTAAAAATAGTATCCAGGTTAGTTGGTTAAATTTCCTTATTAAAACATCCCCATACAAAATATATTATCCACTTGTTTGGATTTCATGGGGAATTTCCACTAGTATACTATTCACTCATACCAAAGTAGGAAAATCAATGGAAACAAACAAACCGTTTTCATTAAAATAAATATTCTGATTTTACATGGAATACATTTAACAAGGTTTTAATAATAAATTAAATATGGTAACACCCCAAACAACCATATCATAAATAGAATAGTAATCGTCTAATGGGACGATCATATATAAAAATATTAAAAAAGTAAATAAGAATACAAGTGGATACTAATAAATATGAGCCTAACCACAAACCATATCTCAAAAGACTCCCAAAATAATAAAACATTATAATAAAAAAACATATATGTGGAACATCTTGATCATGAAAACATGAGTCTTTCCCAATACATCTTAAATAAGTTCTCAACCTAGAAGTATAAGTATGGTCTAAAAGAACAATGTGGTTCACACACATTGGGTTTTGAAAAAATGATAGTATTAAACCCAAAATGGTAATCTTATAATATATAATTATAAGTGCATGATCAAGATATATGATCATGCTAGTAGAGACACAACTAGAATAAAAAACAATGAATAACATAGATAATTTAGAATTGAATCATTATTAATCCACGATTTTATTATCATGAATAACTATAAATTCTATGTATAAGGATTTCAGTAGGATTATGTACTATTCAATCCATTTATAATCAATTCAATCCTTGGTTTAATACTCCCACTAGATAATTCATTCTTTTTCCATCAACAGATATGACTATATGAAATATATATCACAATCGGGAGATGCATTCACTAGCGTTGGGATCAAACTAAATGTACCCCAATCACTATACTAAATGATTCAATATAATGTATTGATATATGAAAAATATAGATTATTATAGGTTTTTATATGACTCAAACCATGTTACTGTTTCCTGATGTCTAATCCTTAGGTCTTGGAATGAAGGAAATCATGTCATTGGAGCTCAACTTAACCATAATGGGGTTGACCATATATTAATGCTAATGGATTCTCTAATGATCTGATGTAATATCTCATGATAATTTAAATAAATTGATCAATGTCCCCATCCCCTGGAATGTCATTTTGATTCAATAATAGTGTGTATGCCCATCCATTATGATAATATCATCAATCGCTTGGGGAAATTGACTTGATTCCCTAATAATATTCCAATGATAGATCTGAAACATATGGATTAAAATATTTTGTAATCTATCTATAATGTTTAATACATGTCAAAAATGGGAAAACCTATAATAGTATATATCAAAATTTTAAGTCTAATAAGTTGAATCCAAGTATTTTTGTATGGAAATACCTGATAATGATCTTTTAAATTAAGAAGGATAAATAGATTGACCCCTTTATAACATCTAGTAATACCATATAATGTATAGTATATGAAAAAACACAATAGTCGAATCCCATGAGGTACATATAGGTATCCTTAATAACATAACACTGAATAATAGATCACACCTCATATCCTCGAATGTATGTTTGGGAATCCCAATCATATATAACAATTAGTTTGGCTCAATTCCCACGTACTAGTATGTACCTCTAGAAATCATAACTATGTCAGGATTTAACATCTTAATTTATATAAATGGATTGATTTTGGTTGAATTCCATGACAAATCAATAATAAAATATCTATTGTGTTAACATGTTTGGTAAGGGTTATTTGGTGACACCCAATACAATTTCTTCTCAAAACCACAATGTATAAGATTATGGATGTTCATCCACCAAGGATACCACTATGTCCCTCAAATTATGTTACATTATAGTAATACTACATGGGATCCTTGAGTACATTACCTAATAATGTTAGTCCCCCTTTAGATCCCCTAAATGATCACATATGAGATTTAATCCCACTTTAAATCCTCACAAGTAGTATGAATAAGGATTTATCCTACACAGGTTATTCAGAAAGATTGAGTAAACTATGGAATCGTATAAGGGATCCTCATTCATGCACTAGTCTCTAACAACATAAAGCCCCATATTCCTAATGTGGAATACTTCTAAAGGGATATATCCTCCATGGAAAAATACTAAATATTTCTCTAAGGAGATGGATCATGTACTATCTCAGATTATATTTTTTCTCTCTGGATATAATAGATCCTTTTTATTAGAGGAAGAGAATATTTCATATATCTTTTTTTACAAACAAAATCCAATTAGGAGACCTTGAATAACCCCAATGGTTCCACCTTCATTATGTTTGTGTAAAATGCTAAAATGGTCTAATAATGATACTATTTTTTATTCTTCAGAATAAAAATATGAGAATACTTAACAAAATTAGCAAGGGGTAGGTACATATTATGCATACCTAACTACACAACTTATATTCATAAGGCACCACATGTCTATATACATCAACCAAAAATGGTGTGTAATACCCTGGTACAAGATTTATATGTCAGGTACATGGAATATAAAATTCAAAGGGTAACTACCTGTCAATATCACATGGTTTGGAATGCCTAGCCAAGTATATTTTCAATGCATATAAACCACACACGGTCCTCTCATGTACTCCACATGGCCACTTACCTCTATACTATATATTTTTCATGTACAAGGCTACGTGTTCAAGTAATACTACACAATATCAACTCTAAATACGCATTTTATATACCAAAAATCATTATTTCCACGTGCACACAGTTACATGGTCATGAAAAACTACAAGATGTCTTCCCATAGTACAACCCATTTCTTTTGAAAACACTATATGACTATTTAGTAAGCTATATATCAATCTACCGATAAATGACATGTACTCCATGTACACAATGTGTACTTTAAAAAAGTATTCACCCCCATGTTGTAAAAACACAAGATGTTTGTTCTAGAAATATATGACATCTAATCAGGCTTGTAGAATGGGAATCCATTCCAAATACACCGAGACAACTTTTTTCTATATGTTTAGTATAGATTTACCCCATGGAAGTCCATGGAAATCCCAATAATAGATTTATTACATAATTTGATAAATATAATATATTTTTTAGAATTAATATAATAACATCCTTCCATTTGGTGGAATATATCTATAATTCTCTCATTTCAACATTATGTAACAACTACATGATGATCCATCTCATACCACGCTTCATAGTGGCATATATTTGATTCTATCAATCTATCTATCTTTATCTATCAATCCCTCTCCCATTTCACTCTAGATCATGGGATATGATATTCCATTATGGGTGTACACTGTTTTCCATGATATGAGAAGAATGAATAGTGGAAGATAAATGAAAAAAAAGAAATAGGTGTCATGGCCCATCCTAGGGGTCAAATGTGAGTTTGGAACCCAACTAAGATAAACAATTTTACTGAAACGAAGAAAAAAATATCATCATGATGCTCTATTCATAATGTATCATCAAACTAAAATCTTCAAATTAATTATTTATCAATTAATTAATTATTATTTATTAATTATTCCATGAAAATCCAAACAAGTCATAATTCCTCAAAATTCCTTATCTTGTTTAAACACTATATCGTGTATTCAGTAGTACTATCAAAAATATATATATAATATCACATTCGAGGGAATATAATTTTTTACACATATGGATAATTTTATATATGAAATTCAAATTTCTAATTAAACTCACAGTCTGAAAAAATAGGTCTTCATTAACTCCACACCATATAAAATCCCATATCCTAGAAAGTTTGGTAGTCATTCCATTAACATTATCACATCTAATGCATTTTTGAAACAAAAGGATCGTCATTTTCTAATAAAAAATATGTATGTGTTAATAAATCTACCCATAAGGAAGAAACATAATCATGGCTGATATGGTTCTCCCCGCTATAGATGAATCATTATCATCGCCTATGAACTAATTTTTTCCACATCTAATTCTATATCCATCCCCAAATTAAATTAACTGAATCACCAAAACTAATCATTTATAGAAAAACCCAAAACATCAAAACATAACCCATTCCTACTTCTTAAGAACAATTCACTTAGTAGAAGTTGAAATAAACTCATAAACCAGGTCACTAGCCAACAATATCTAATGGTGTACCTCGAACTATATGTAGTTCCTTATACATATCCTTGAGAACAAATCCTATGGAGTTCCATCATAAAAAAATTATGGATAGTTAAAATGAACCTCACATTGTCTAATATCTCCTAGAACACTAATGATAATGAAAATATTTTTGGCATTATTATCACATGAAAAATAGTACATGTTGATTCCATCCATAGGTGTGTCTCTCTATCCCAAATTCAGGATCATATAAACATAGTTACATATTCAATTAACTAAATAATGACACCAATTCTCCATAATATTGGTATCAATGTCAATCTATAGGTCAAGTGGCTCATGAAACTTGATTTATTCATCATGTCTCATCTACTAAAGAGGGAAATTCCTCATTTTTTCATCAATATATTGTAACAATACTTATATTACTTTAGTATATCCATTGGTCCACACTGATCACAATACCACTCAATATTTTATTATATAACATGTACTATGGACAATGGATGAATACCATTTTTTCTCAACATATTCTCCCTTATAGTGCATATTACATTTGAAATGATAATGGTTATACTTGACATATCAATATCATTAATCAGGAATTGACAATGGAATTCATATTCAAAATAAATCATGACACTTGGGTCCAAATTTTTTTTTTGTGACCAAACATCTCATAACATCAATTTCAATGACTAACACATCAACCACACAACCACTTGTCAATAGGTCTTGCAACCTGTATAGTGATTCCCACGGAAGCCAGTCCAAACAAAAATGCACTATAGGTGCTTCCTCAGACACCAATGCCATTATCAAGACTATATCATAGAACCGAAGCACCTACCATAAATTTATCTCAAAAAAGGTATAAACTTGATAAATAACATAATAGTAATGCATAATAAAATTTTCTAGCACCCATCATAGTTTTCCCATGATAAAACCAAAAACTAAATCACATTGTACGAGTCCAAACTATGGGACTCCTCGTATCCCACCTATCCCTATAAATATATTATCATAAAAGCGTATATAGATCTAAACCCCATTTCCTATAGTATAAAAATTATCAATGGGATGTAATGATAAAATAGACCCAAAATGGTCAAAACCAGACAATAAGGATTCAATTGTACAATTTATTCATTCATGGGTATATATGAAATCCCCATATATTTAGAAATTAGTAACCTATTTAATTAATTCCCATTTACAATTATGGAATATAGGAAATGGTTATAATGGAATCACTATTCAACCGTCTTCCTGCAAGACCTTTATCATCTCTAATTATCTAAATAAGGAAATGTGACTTAGTGGGTTATGATATCATGAAAAAATATAATGAACCAACCCTCACTGGGAATCTAAACAAGTTAATACCCCCTTGATGTATCATTTTAATTTAAACATTATGGTACATATAATAAATCAACTAGAGGATCTATATAGATTACCAAAAATGATGGTTGTTTATATAAAACATCACAGTAAGAAAGATGTGTAATCTCTAATTAGTTTGTTGAAACACATTAGGTTTCCCCACCATAATAGAATACAACCGAAAATGATCTATTAAAAAGTAATTAATGGACATCCCCAAAATATGTGGATGAATAGTATACACACAACAATATATCAATGATATTTTAAATATAATACTTATATGCTCTGGTTGATAAGTATTTAATTCCATGATATATGGATGATCAAAATATAGGTTTCTATTTCTACATTAAATAATCGAACATATAAAACATCACCACCTGATGTATCCATCAAAGGTAATTTTATTCCTACTGAAATACGTGGGCCACATCACCTTCCAAGAACATGGAATTATTAATCATACTATGGGTCATACAAATCACTATTGGTCCATATAGCCATTCATCAGAAATAAAATTATATATATGATGATATAAGTTAGTATAATTATTCCAAAAATATATATGGTAAAAAAACATTTAGGTCATTTTTTAAAAATTATTATTTGAATTCACATGGAAATAATGAATTACTCACTAATATGCCTATAATATGTAGACCCTATGTACCAAATAAGATGCATGTGTGACATATTTAATTTTTAGGTCGTGATTAAAAAACAATTTTAGGCCTCATTTTATGAAACCATGTTCCATAAATCCATAATAAATTATTTTCTACAAAAATATATCTTTCACTGAATGTAATAATCATAATATAGGAAAAAATACATATCAATAACATTAATCCCATAACCCAAGAAATATGGACATCATACCAGAATTTTTTTTCAATTCACTGTTACTATATCCATCACATGCTCTGACACATTAATAGTAATAATATATTCTATATCAAAAAGACAAAAAAAATAGGAAATGATAAAAACTCAATACCACACTATCCTATCCCAAATCATTGTAATTTATAAAATATTTATGAACAAATTATTGATAAGTCATCAAGAACAACTCCCCATATTATTGAGGTTTTTGACTAGCTTTGAGGGTATAAGGTTCATCAATAGTGAGAATATGGCATCATATAAATGTAAAAAAAAATTTATTAAAACCAAACATAAATCATTTTTTTAAATAATCATATCATGGTTATTATATTAATAAAAATGATGTTGTAACAAATTAAATTATGTAAAATCTCAAACAACCATATCATGAATACAATGCATATTATCCACTATGTTGATAACATTTATAGAAAAAAAATATGTATAAAAACAACAAGGTTCATCTGGGAAATCTGAGTTGAACCACATTCATAGTCTCTAAATTACTCTGTGAAGCTAATTTACCCAAATAATAACAACATACATAATCATTTATGACCAATAATATAACCATTCCCTCACCATATAAATCTTTTATATGTTTTCAAACTAAACTATTATAAAAAATTTTATCAAAAAAATGTCGAACAAATATATGTCATGTTAAATAAATTTAACTGAGATCCTATAATCCTCTCACATAAGTTTGTTCTCATGAAATTTTAATAAACATTCCCTGAAATTAATATTATAAAGGAAAACCAAAAAATAGATAAACAATAACCAAACCATATTAAATGAAAGGATTCATGATCCTTATCTTTCGGAAAACCATTATTAACACATTAATATTGATGTCATTCGAATGAATCCATGTATTATAAATTGGAACCTTGGGTCCATATTTCCGATTAAAAACTACCTCTTCAACCATCAACATAAATGAATCTGATAAAGCTATGTCACCTCATGGTGATTCATGTATTAGAGTTAGAAATTTTTTTACTCACTTAATATTTTAATAATCAATAAATCCATGTAATATATTTATATCATGTAAATATAGAACTGATCACAGTGTCACACAACACATTTCATGGAAATATATCTTGATATCTCTGTACAAGGTCTTGATCAATGTGTTTTGATGATAGTTGATCTCAGATGAACCGTTAGGGGGACCCTTAGGTGATCTGCTAAATATTTTTCTACTAATCCAATGTAAAAACATTTGATTAATTTTATAAACATCTCAATATCCCATCATCTATGAAATAATGGGTAATGTATTAATAAGGTATGAACCCTGAGGCTCGAGGGTATCTCATTCATCGCTCAATGTGATCATCACAGATCCTGAAGAATATCGATATGTTGAGTCTAAAAAAACATCAACCTCATTAGATATAATCTTTTTGTAGGGGCGGAATCCTACTGAAAAAATATAATTCCTATAACAGTAGTGATCCACTGGGTAATCCTCATAATATTGCTTCTTGGTTTTATGAGTTGGTATCCACAATAATATAACAGTAAAAACCAATGGATAAACATCTAGATACCGGTAATTATTTGTTTTATTCCAAAATAATATAATAGCAAATTAAAATAGTCGTAACATTACTATATCATGATGTATATACAAGAATCACCCATATTGTAATAGTAAATATGTTTATTATAACATGAATTCATCAAAGTATTTCTTTGTATGCTAATAATATATCACATTACTCTCGGATAATCAACCATGTACCTAGTATTACCCCTGGAAATTACATCTTCATTAAGAGTAACCATGGGAATGTATAAATTCACAGTGTGGGTGGAAAAATTACCAAACACAAAATAATTATCACATCACTTTAGTATTGCATGTTTCTCTTGGGATATAAGGTAACATCTGATTTAATCTCTAGATGAAATACCAATGTCATATGTTTGGGTTAGTCAGCTATTAGGGCACCCACAAGGCCCCTCATGCCATGATACTAGAGAGGCATCCTGTTGGGTATCTTTTATGTGTATACATTTTCAATGAAATCCCTCTTATTGTCTTTTAAATGATTATGTGAGATAATTTATCCATCTATGATTCCTTAAAAATAAAAATTAGGTGTTTAAATACTATACCTGATCAATGAAAATGGTGTTTAATCAAAGGAATCCTATAGGTGATCATAAGTTACACAATGGATTGTTAAAACCCACTCCCTCACATGCCGGAAGAGGAACAAATCCAATGGGTGGTGTCCTTATGGGATAAATGATTAAATGTAATTCTATGGATAGAGCTCAAAAAAAATAACCTCATGTCTCTCAATTAGGGAATAATATAAACTACTTACATATGGAAGAACCTCTCAAATATAGATTTTTCATACAAAAACACAATCTATGGGTCAAATAATAGCCACAAGGTTTCCATCAATTGGATATAGATGGAGGAAATCTCAAATTGGACAACTCATCTATCTAATTATTTTTGTATGGTGTCAAAAAATGAAAAATCATAAAAATTGTATCAAGGGATAATTACATTTGATGTAAAACTGATTAAACATCATGTAATCAAAAATCCATTTGTGGGAATATATATCTATTGAACATGGAATATAAAACTCAAGTATATAATTTGTAAATAATATATATGGTGTGTATCACACATGGGATACCTATATGTGAACCTAAAAAAGGAAAAGATATATGTTTCGTTATGGTCATGTAACATGACATAGCATATACCCCACATGGGGTCTCGCTATGTATTTAACATGGGCATGTTACCCTAGATAGGATTTAGGTACATGTAATCATCTACATGGATATGTATGACAACAGGATTTGTACTGCAATTACACAACTTTTAATCTAATAATATTACATCATGCCATGTACTTGGATACATTTCCTAGTATGAATATGTGGGATCTATCTAGGATATAAAAATTATTTTCCTAAAAAGTCTATCTAACCAGGAACTTAGTGACATGGACTAGTAACCACAAAATAGATTTTACTCTACTAACATGAAATGTACTTCCAAAAGGTATTCTTCCATAAAAAATAATAAAAAGAGGTCTGAAACTAAACAACACAGTAAATGATTAATATTTTCAAATTAGAAACCATTATTAATGGCACAAAACCCAATTTTCCTCCCATTTAAGAACATCTAGGCCCAAGAGGGTAACCATGTAATCATAACATGGGATTAAAAGAAGAATTTAGTTAATATATTCAAATTAATAAAATAAACATAAAAAATACCTAAAATTGGGTGGAATATTCTAAATAATCACTTGTATCTACATTCCACATATGTCACATTATGATCTAGATCCTCCCTAGCACCATGGAGGAATATATCGACCCACTTTTCTTTTTATATCCTCATACAATATCTTTGTAGTTCATGTTGATGTTGATCCTATAGCGGGATACATGAGAATAAGTTGTAAGGGAACTAATAAAGAGGAAATTTAAAAGAAATAAAAAATGAAAAAATAATGAAAAATGTGAATAACCCCAGACCTAAAACACAACATGAGTTTATTCCAAAACTAGGAATAAAACCCCATTTTGGAATCAATAACATAGAAAAAAATATCGATATAACTATCCATTAAATTTATGTCACTAACATGTTCCTATCATGGGTTAAAAATAAAAATTATTTAGTAAGTATAAAAATTAAGTAATTTGATTAAAATTTGTTTTCTCTAAAGAGGAGTGCACAAAACATAAGCTCTGACCTATAATTAGAGGAAAAATTGGTAGTTTTTGAAATTTTTTGATATTGAAAGTAAAAGAATTAATTTAATATAATTATGCACAAAAAATGACAAAAAAAATTGATTGAAGACTATAATATGATAATAATGGCTAGTTTAGGGTCAGTATTCAAATTTTTATTCTATCATAGTTTAAATTTATATAATCCTCTTTTGGTATGTTGATTGTTGTGAGAATCCCAAATCACTTACTCTCAACCCTTGGTCAAATAGTAATAGTGATAATAAACCATACCAAAATATCATATTATTCTACTCTTCATCCTTGGTGTGATACATTTTTAGTGAATACCCACAATTAAATTATCCAATTCCCAATCATTAATTTTTTTGTCAAAAACAATCAAGAATATCCACTACCCCTAACACATGTACAGATGATCATCGTGTACTTCACTACTAAACATTAATCTATTTCATCTTATTTAAACCTAAACATAGTATATGTAGATATTTATCATTTAACAATGTAATAATAACAATATAATCTAAAATTAAATACTGTCATACATGAAAATAATAATAATATAAGAAAGTGAGACAAACTTTTTAGAATAATGAAACTGAGATTAAACCATTAAGTGTAAGAAATATATAATTAAAAAAGGTAAAACCAATAATTTCCATAATAAAATAAAATTTTACAACTTCATGTGATGTATATACATGAATAAAGTGACAAAATATAGATTTACAACACTACAAAAAAATAAAGAACACAAATAATAGAAAATTTTCTCTTCCATAATCGGTCCCCCAAGAGTTTGCTTCGGTTCTTCCCTAATGATGGAAAAAAACCCAATGGTCCCTTATTAAAATATTTTTTAATGGTTTTTTATATCCACTGTTACAATTTTATATACTATTCACATATTTTGATGATGTTATCCCATAATTGATGAATTTATTTTTTTCTGGCCACAAAATATTTTTCGACCTACTCAATATTGACTCACCCAAATTATCACATAATATTAAAAATTATTAATGATATTTAATTTGAACCTTCACCTTGGTGTCCTATATCACAACCAGCTATTAGAAAATCATTTTGAGGCTATTAGCTCATGATTTTCCACATGTAATGTCATAGGGTTTATTTTTTGATCTAGAATAAATTTTCAATATGATGAATTTGATTGCACTTTTTGGAGTTTGAATGGGATTTGGTTATAGAAGAATAATATTATTCGCAATGAAATAGAAATACTAAAAATATAATCACCATATATGTATAAAAATTTTATATTTTATTGTCATAATACTTCTGTAAAAAAAGACTGTTCAATATCCAGAATTAACTAATTTTCACATTTTAGCACAAAAGTCCCCCAAATTTAAAATGAAAAACATTTTATAAAATTGATTAAATGATAATTATTAAATAATTTAACAAAAAATGAATAATTTATAAAATATTATCTCTATCAATTCCCCCACACATAGCACTGCAATGTATGTTATGTCCGCATTTAAATAAAACAAAAAAATTCAAATCACAAGTCCATGAGGTCCATTAACAACAGACCAAAAAATAAAAATATCATTCCATATAAAAAATATTATTTGAAGTTCCCCACTCAAATTCTTCATTATATTTTATCTTCACTTCTCTTCACATGCCCACAAATCTCTATCCTCACTTTTATTTTCTCTCATCTCACAAATCTTAATTTTCAACAAAGTAATGCTCATCCAAAATCATGAAAGGGTCATTATAAGAATGATAAATTATTACATCTCAACCAAATTTGATTCAAGGATATGTGTTTATCATGATGAGTTTTTAGGGTTTTTCAATTTCTTTTATTTTTTAGGATTTATGTGTTAAAAAATTATGATGCCAATGGAGGAGGGTTTCATTATTTTTGAGGGAAAATTATAATATTATAATAGAATGATATTTTTAACAGCAAGGACATGTTTTAAAAAAATCAAAAATTGTATCAACAAATCAGGTATCACAACACAAGAAATTATCCCCCATGCGTACATTGAACATGATCATATAATTTCACTTCAAGAATATATTTGATGGGGAAAATTGGTTTCTAATGTGGTTATAATATTTGAATGTTCAAGGATTATTAGGGATAAAACGATTAAATGTTAATATTTGGGTAAAATAATAATGATTCTCATGAAAATAGGACTTAATGAAAATGAAATTCCATAATCATTTAAAAAATAGGTACATCAAGACCTTTAGTTTTGATTGGAATAAATAAAATTATGTTAAATAATGTAATGTATTGTTATCCAATGTAGTGTGGTGAAGGGAAATAATTTGAAAATAATGGTTCATAAGCCTCATAGTAATGTGAAATCAATGATAATTCATGTGATATATGGAATTGGGTTTTAAAATTGAATTATTCAGTAAAAAATATCAAAAAAATAAACCTGAAAAATTCATGTTTAGCATTTCTTTAAGCACATTTTTATAAGAGAAATATTTTCACTATTTATCATGGAATTATTAAATGTATATAAATATCATATTATCTCAAATATTTAGAAAACACACAAAAATTGATAAATAAACACAAGGAAATTGAAAAACACACTTTTTTTTAATAGAAAAAAACATTAACAAAAAAACTAAACTACAATGGTTCCCTCCACCACACAAAAATGAAGAATTGTAATTAATTTATTCATGTGGATTTAACATGTATACATAAGGGATATTGAATCACAAAAATCATCAAAGTGTAAAAGCGATGTACGACGTAAAGGATTTTATTGATAAAATGGATGGATTAGATGGATCTCCTATAATGGATTTGATGGCACGATCATATGGAGTTTCTTTATCCATTTCCCATTTACATGGAATTACTCCTACTCTCAATTCTAAAAAATATGAATAAAACTAAAAGGATATACATGAGTAACTATAAATGTACCTTCCCATCTGAAAGTAATATTATATGGAAGTAGCTTGACTCATTCATTTAATAATAGAATTTTGTCACCATGGTGGATGTCTCTCTATTGGATTAGCTTACAATGAGCCACAAATTTCTTAATTATTAAATAATATAATTGTAAAATAATTCCCTTATAATTAATCACATATCCTATATCTATAATATTATCTCTTTCTTGGTCTGTTAATGATCCAAATTCATCTTCTTGATAGCCCAGTACTCCTTATGATCCAGTTCCATAGGTAGGTGACAACATTTCCCATAAATCCACATATACACTCCCATTACAGAAGATATTTTTTTGGATTACTTATAATCCCATAATGTATCTTCTATCCATTAAGTTAAATAATTTCTATTTTTTATTAATATCCTTTTCGAAAAATCCTTTGATACCTCTATTGGATATTGTAGGTTTCCTATTAGTCAATAAATGATATAGATTTAATTTTTTATGATGCGCCATATACTACATCTATAAGTCCTCCATTATATTATTAAAATAACTAGTCCACTGGTCAGTGATGATTTGTATGGGCACTCTGACCCTACAAATTATTTTAGCCTTCAGAAAATCAAAAAAAACTTTTGCATCATCAGTCCTAGTGTCATTATCCTATGCCCATTTTGAAAAATAATCCACAATAAGAAGGATAAAAAAATTTCTAAATGAAATCAGGAAGGTAAACATAAATTATATCCCCAAGAGACCAAATATTTCACAAAAATTAAGTTCCTTATTGATAATTTTTTGTCTCTTTGAAATATTTACAAAAACATATATTTTTAATATTTTTTTAAAATTCATTATAATCATTAAAATGAGTTGGCCAGAACTATCAATATTCTAAAAAATAAAATTTTGTACAGTGAGTTCCAAATTGGCCACAAGAAGAACTTGTGTGGAAAAAATCAATTACAGAACCAATTTCACTTTCATGCAAACAAATCCTTATCATTTCGTTATTTCAAATCATACAATTAAAGGGATCATCTAATGAATAAAACCGAGATTTATATTTCATCTTTTTAATTTGGTGGGAATTTAAATTATTTGGGACCCGATATGTTACCAGATAAAAGACCATTTCCATATAATATGTATCTTCTCATTCAATATAATACAACTTCACTCTTATAAGTTGATCATTTAGTTTTTTATTCTCTGGAATATAATCTCCTATAGTGTTTGGATGTATACTTAAGTGATAAGCCATTTTGTTCACTAAATACATATTTTATTGGATTTCAATTTGTAAGTTCTTTATAATTAAAATATATCTCACATTTCATATTTTATCTTCACCCTTCTTCCTCATGTGTATATAATTTTCATGATTAAAAAACATAGTGACATTATTCCATGCATATATGGTCTAATTTGTTCTAAATAATAGAAAACTGCTAAAAACATTTTTTTGTGGTTTTGTAATTTAATTGGGATGAATCTAAAGTTTTAGAGGAAAATTTAATTATGTTGATCCTTCCCTCAATTCGTTAAAAAAGTGCCTCACAAATTTCTTATATGGAAGAATCACAAATTTTATTGAATTTTTGTTCCAAAATTGGTGGAAACATCACTAGTGCTGTAATCAATCTCCCCATTAACTCATGAATGGCTTCTCTACATGAAAAATTGAAATAAAATAATAATATTTCATAATTAATATGGAGATAGGGAGATAAAAATTACTAAAAACATTGATAAACCTCTTGTAGAATCATTCATGTCCTAAAAACGATATAAAATAGTTCAAAGAAGATGTGTAAAATAACAAATTTGTCACATAAATATTTTATTTATCCACTTAAATTCATTTTTTAAAATAAATTCCTAAGTAAAGTCCCTCTCTCAACCATTAAATGTAACTTTTCAATATTTATAACAACATACTTATTATGATAATTTTTTGAAATGATTTATAAATTTTAAAAAACAATGGTCAAAAGAAATACTAAAAACATTGAAATAATTTAAAAAACCCCCATGAAATCTTTAATGTTATTAAAATTAAACATAACACACTCCTCTGAAATGTACCTATATAATTACACAATCCAAATGAAAAAAAATTCTTTGAGGAAGTGAAAAAGGGACAAGTAATGATAGTATTCTGTTGATCCTCGGGAGAAATATGTAACATGAAATATCCTTAGAATACTTCCAAAAAATTATAATAAGTCATACATGATAATCTCACAAACATATATTCAGTTAAGGGTATGGGTAAATGATCATTTTGAGTGACCTAATTCAATTTCCTAACATCTATTCACACACTCTAGATATTCTAAATTCTCATAGGGATTAATTCATTAAATTCATTCATCGTAGTAGTTAAAATATTTTTCATTGGAACTACAAGAATGGGGGGAACCTTTTATGAATTGTAATTGGGATATATGATATTTATCTCCAAGATATTTTTGATCTCATTATTCACAACCACCATCATGTTGGGATTCACCCTCCTTTGGCACTGTCTTACATGATTGTAATTTCCCTAATGAATAATTCTTTGTCAAATTATTTTTGGATTGATTCCTAGGATATCACCTATGATCCAAATTATTTCCATGAAATTATATTCCAAAATAAAAATAACTTATTTTTCATAGGATTATTATAAATTATTAAAAATTATCACTTGTAATTTCTAACCCAGCATATGGTTCATATATATCAAATAAGTGGGGCTGGTTTTAATTCATGAATAGGGGGACGCTCAAGGTTTGAAATAAATTTATGGTTCCCCACATCCAACTGTTGGACCTCCTTCACACAATAAATCCCATCATCTCCTTTTTCATTTTAAAAATCACCAATGAAATAATACTTTACCTCTTCTCCCCACAAGTAATAATAATCTCCGTCATTTTGAGAGTCTGTCTGTTTAGTGATATTTACAATGGAAGAAACCTCCAATGAAGCATAGAATTCATGAAACATGCTTGTTTATTCAATGGGTTCAGGACTAACATCATAAGATAGTTCAATGAGTGAGTAATTATTTAATGGGTTCTACATAGATATATAAATATTATTGTGGAAAATGGTATCTTCAAACTCCATGGGGAGTGTCCCTTAATGTATATGACATTTTTTTGGATGTCTTCAAGAATGTTATCCAAAAATTATGGGTGACTATGGTGGGATCAAATCATCTCCCATATTAATCATATAGAAGTCAGAATGGAATAAGAGAACATTTAATTTTTCTAGGACATTATCCAAGAGTCCTTGTTAGAAAATTGTGGATCTGTTTTCTTGAAAACCCACCACTTCTTTTTACATTAAGTATAACATCTATAATGAAATATATACTATGTGAGAGAATAAATACATTGAAGCACCTAAACCAAAAAATGAATTGGTGAGATTGTTTTAACTTATGCTTCATTGAATTGAAAACATCCATATATCATGACAATTGGATGAAAACTACAGTGTGATAAGTGCAGAGACACTTCTTCACAAGCTATCATTCACATGAACTCTTTTCTTCTTTATTCAATGATAATTCAAAATTTTAGCATACATTGAATTTTTTTTTGTGCATTAACTATGAGGATATTAATTTTAACATTTCGAAAGGTGTCCATAATATATTTTTAATGTTATTCTACCTAAAATATCAATAATTAAATAACACATGATCGAAATACTGGGGGCGAATATTTATTATACCTTTTTTCATTTCAATTTTCTTTATTATTTGTTATTCCATGGACTATCCTTCTCCTCCTCCAATTCATTCTCTTCATCCAAATGTATTTTCATTGAAATTTTATAATTCAAAAATTCATTCTCTCATATCCTGGTTGGTCTTGATATAGATAAATGGTGGCTTGTAGTGGGAGTTCTTTTCCACTTCCTATTGTTATAATTATGTCACTAACTTTTAGGATTGGGATTTTCTAGGATGGGTGTTTCCGCTAATTTTTTTCTAAGATATCCATTACACATTTTAAAATGTTGTCAAAACATTTTATGATGAATTTTAGGCCCCAAAACATATATTTCTTATGTTGGATTTTAATAAGGGGTTACGCACTATTCGGTGGATTATTATATGTTTCTAAAATGTGGGTGGTTTGTGGTAGTCGATTAGGTTATCAGATTGATTTTGATGAAATGGTGGTGAATTTTGTAATTGATGCAGGAGTTGGTGTTGGGTTTGGAAATAAATTCAGAAAGATAGTCTATCATGATTATATATATTTCCAAATCTATATTGGAAATGATTATTCTACATTCGTCATTTTTGTTGTTGGAACTGACTTAGATAAAATATTATCATACATGTTTATATTTTTTGTTTTCATAACATTGTTCAGTGAAATGGTCAAGTGATGAGAATAAACCCCATACCTTATCTAATGATTGTTGGTCACTTGGATGTTTAAGGACCATATATCTCACCATACCTGTTAGCTCTTTAATCATAGTTTCACATAATGGTGATGAATAAGAATTTCATACATCATGAATTTCTAATGTTCCAGATCCTCTTATACCAAAACATTGTGTGTTGTTAGATATCATTTAAATGAATCCCTAGGATTCTTCTAGTTATTTTTCAATAAAAATGCCCCCACATATACCATCCATAATGTTTATATCATTTATAGTAATCCCAGATATAAAAAAATGTGTTGATCCAGAATTTACTTTTGTGGGAAGCAGGAACATAGCTTCTAAAATCACTCACATTACTCATAACGAGTTTAAATAGATTATTGAATAATAGTATACATTTATTTAAGATTTATGTGGCCATGGAGGTGGGGAAGAATCACTACACAATGCATATCACCATGACATTGAGATCATCCACATATCCTAGTTGCAGGCCCATAAATAATTACTTCTATTATCCAGGCAATGAAAACAATAATTAATTCTACTTTACATGATCCTTAGATACTCTATGGGGACTATAATTATTGATGCAATACATAAAAAGTTTAATATAGTTATTCAGGTCATGACCTTCCATGCAGGGAAATTTTGGAATCAATTGTATCATGTTAGGTTTATTTTCAAAATAATTGTGTAACTATGGTAGGAAAAGTTTATTGTTTTGAATAAGGGTGTGTGGTGAAAAATGGACTCTATTTATTTGTGATTTGTTTTCAACAATGATGAATGGGTAATATTGAACAAATAATGTTTAACTTGAATCTACAATATAGATTTCGACAAATTCAGATATAAAATTGAGGTTTCAAAGTATATTAAACCAATTACATTTGATTTCTAGATTTATGGTCATAGTTTTAGTTATTTAGGTTCTATTCATGCAATATTGAAAAGAATAAATAAGGGAAAGAATGAGAAATCAGTAATTATTGGAACCTTCTTCCCAAAAATGGTTCCATGATTTGATATGTACCTATTTTGGGGTGTGACAAAAACATTTATTTATTGTGATAAAATTAAGATGTAACATGATTAACTTATCTTATCTACAAAGAGGTGTCCAAAACATTGAATCTGTCTCCATTAATTAGAGTTAAAATAGGTTGATTTATAATTGGTTTTATTTTCAAATGAAAAAAAAATAAAACTAATTAGATGAAATATATTTATAAATTAATTGAGTAAAATATGAGAAAAACAATGGATTGAGAACTATTATGTTAGAAACTTGTTTAGGTGAAGTTTGGATTTCTAATTGAAATTATATCCTAGGTCCAATTTATGAAATCATGTTCTTCTAAGATAAAGAAAATAGAATCCTTAATTTCTTCCTCTCACTCCCTTTGTTGAATAGTAATTGTTGGAATAAACCTTACTAAATCATGTAATGGTATATAATTCATCCAATGTATGATAGAGATGTAGATAACACCCTAATTGAATTAGACAATTACAAATTGGGTCTTTTTTATCCTATGATATCAAGAATTTGCACTACCCCTCACACACATAATGGCTATCCTTGAGTACTTCACAATTAGGAACTGGACTATTCCATCACATATAAACCATAACATATTGGGGGGTATTGATAACTGTGAAATGAACTAATTACAAAAAAATATAATATCTAATACTTTCTTACATGATAATTATCACTATATAATGAATTGAACAAAAAAAATTTATATAAAATAAATGAATATTAAACCATTAATTACAAGAACTCAATAATTACAGAAGGTAAGACCTCTCCCTACCAAATCAAATATAATTTTTTAACTCCATGTTAAGGCTATCGATGTAGAAGTTGGATGAACACGGCATTATAAAACTAAGACAAACAAAAGGGAAAAACAATGAATATGAAATTTTATCTTCTAGAATATATTGTCTATTAGTTCTCTTCGGTTTTTAAATCCATATGGATGATAACTTCCATAATCCCTTCTCAAAATATCTTTGAAATGGATTTGGATATCCACCCTAAAAATTTAAAGTACTTGGGACATCCTTGATATAATTTATCAATGAATTATATATGTTTACTTTTTATGCATCCAAATACTAATCCTCCTACTCCACCTAGACATGCTCAAACGACACCTTAAAGAGAGTATTTATTCAACAAAATTAATTTTAACATTCACCTTGAAGTATACTACCAATCCCAACTGGAATAACCTCATTAGGAGGATGGTATTTAGGGATTTTTCCATGAGCTATGGACTTTCTATTATGCTTGAGAAAATAAATTTTCAATATTTTTTTATTTGATTGGAAATTTTGGAGATCGGATTTGATTTAGGTCTAGAAGAAATATTTTCATTCCATTATAGGTAAATCCTATAAAATAAAATAATGAAATTAGGATAAAAAATTTACGTGTTTAAATGAAAATAGAATAGTAACATAAAACTGTTAAATTTCCAGAATTAACAAATTTTCACATTTTAGATCAATACTCACTAGGAATCCCAAAATAATGAAAATAAGTTCTAATTGATTAATTGGGTTAGAGTAAATCATTTAAAACATATGAATAAGTATGAAAATATTATCGATATCAGTAATAGAACATTGTTGTTCGATTACCTAGTAATTATTTAATAAAATTTTAATTATAAATTATTCTGTGAAAATATAAATGGGACAGAATTATAAAAAACAATTATACCAGGGTAGAAAAAATATTATTAGACTAAAATATTGGTGTCAAAATATATATGTGACCATATACTATATGAAACATGAAATTTTACAATCCTTGATCACTTGAATCAAAAAAAATTCAAATTCCAACACAAATTCCCAATCTTGAAAAAAATGATTATTTATTATTGACAACATTAATACCCGATCTCAGAAAGGTATTTCATACATAATTATAATATTTATTTTATATTTTAGATGATAAAATATCATGATTCTAAAATGAATAAAAATAAAATATATTTTTATTTTCAATGCATAAAATAATGTTACTAGAAAACATTATATAAATAGTATGTATTTTAGAGGTTTTACAAAAATATAGAACTCATTAAATTTGAGATGATATATACGTAAAAATTGAAAAATTTGGATCCTATTGAGCCATTATATTTAGGAAATTAACTATTTCCATTATTCAGAATCATGTCATAGAATCCTAAACCATAAAACCCAATAAAATTTAAGAAAGTAAGATAAATCTATAAAATAAATTACATATAATAATTAAATGATTATAACAGATAAAAAAATTAATATGGGACATTATTATATAATTAATTTATATAATTCAAACATATAAGTTGATATATTATATTACAATGAGGGTCAAGGTCATGTTAAAGGGAATATCTAACATTCCTTCTTCAATTCAGTTTATATTCTCTCTCCCCCCTCAAATTTACTTTTCCAGAAAAAAATTATATATATTTCATTAATTGTTTCATCATATATTTTATTTTATTTTTCCATTGTTTACTAGTGATATTTTTTTCATGATCTTTTCCAAGAATTTAGTCACCCTTAACTAAATATGGTCAATATTTTCCCTTCCATTTTCATTTTCATGTGTCCCTCTTCAATAGAATATTATATAAAATTATTTTTGAAAATAAATATATTGAAATATAATATTATCTTGGTCATTTATTTTTTTGGACAAAAATATTCTTTTTTCCATTATTTTGTGTCTTACCAACATCTTATGACATGAATATAGAGATTTATTTCCATATCTTCTTATTTATAATATCTGAATATTATACTTTTAGGTTGAGATCTATATTAAATTATAATGATTATTTTTTACATATTAATTTTGAATAAACCATAACAACTTATTTACAACAAATTATATTTAACACCTTATTGGTTTTCTCTTTGTGTCATTATTATGTAACCTACTTCTTTCCCTTGAATTTATTTTATATTTTTTCATAACACATTATTTATTTTCTATTTATCACACATATATAATATATTTTAATTTAAATTGTGTTTCTAGTATTTCAAATCCCGCAAAAAAAATTTGTTACTTCTTACATATCATGAGATACATTGTATAATTCATCTCTTGTTATCCTAGAAAATTATGTCATGATGGAATTGTTGTAGGGATTGATATATGATTTTGATGAAATCCATTAAAATAATGTATAATATACCATGTTATATTTTGTTATGATATTATTTATATTTTTCCATGTATACATGTCTTTATTTATTATCCTATTATTTTATGGTTTCACGATATAATTATTGACCCTTATAATACATCACCCCATATTTATTATAAATTTCCCCTTTCAATAAATTTCATCTCACTGATTATATATTGTTTATTCCAACCAAAGACCATGTTTTTATAGGTATATGATGATATCTTGAATTATATTATAAATATTTTAATAAACAAATGTGAGGATATTTTATAATATTTTACAATGTTATTATCAATAAAATAAATTAGACACCCAGATTTTTGGGTTTTGTTTATAATATGGTTTTTATGTGATAATTTTGGTAAAATTATATTAATTAGTTTGTGAAATTATATGAAACGTGGTAAAAAACATTGGATATTTAATGTTAATTTTTTTCCAAGTAAAATTCCCCTTAATTAGAACCACTAATTATCCATGAATCTTATTGTAATGGATTAATTAATCCTTGAAACACCTTCTATATCTTATCTTGAACTTCCAACAGTTCTTCGGCAGACTTTGAATCATCATCAATATAGATTAATATTCAATCAATTACTTAAAAATCTAAATTTATATACTAAAAATCCAAATTCAAGGAATATATAATGAAATCTATCCAACAATGGATGTAGTTATAACCAATAAGGTTCTATAAAAATATACAAGTACACCATAAAATGAATTATGACTCTTAATGAATTATATCTAAATATTCCCAATAATTGAATTCTATGAAATATTAAAAAAAATTCAAACAACTAATTTTCTTCATCAATTTTTAATTTTCTTCAGATCAATTCAGTATTTGAATTTTGATGAAACTAAATTGTTTTAATTATATCCTGAATCATATTTACAAGTTCAATCATATATTGTGCTAAATTATTTCCAATAATTATCAATTTACAAACATAAATAGAACATATGTATGACCTGAAGTGTTTTCTATTAAACATACCAAATGTTTCATATAAAATAATGATAACATGGTATAAAATAAATGAAAACTCAACCGGAAACAAATCTACCACCCATAAACAACTAAAATCTAGATTAAATGTAATTATCAACTGAATAGTTTTATATTTCATCCATTTTTCAATGATATTAATGTTGATATAGGTTACAACTATGTGAACCTTTCATGTTGTAATCCCACCTCATTTAGGATTTAATATAATGTTCATGATCTATAATTATTACACTAAATAGCCCATATATCCTCACAATATATTCTACAAAAATAAATATCACGATATCCACCAAACTTGATTATCTCATCTATAATAAATATATTGACATCATGACTGAAAAAATAATAACCTATATATTAGTTTTACTTAATATTGAATGAGTATATCCAATAATAAATATCATTGATATGTCCAACAACATTCTACTATGTATATTCAACTGACACAATAATACTTATACAGACAAATTTTCATGATTCAGTAATTAAAATGTGATAAATTATGACCAGTATTCCTTTTCATAATTCTTCATCATATGTCCCTAATTTTGTTTCTTCAAATCATGATAATTATTTGAAAATATTTAATATAATCTAAATATTGAGCAATGAAATTAATGCATAACTTATTTCTTCATAATTTATAGAACATTTTGATTCCCATAGAACATATCTGGATATTCATCATCCTCAATCATTCTATATTGATAATATCTACATATTTACATAATGGTCTCCAAATGAGACTTTTATATATTTAAAAAAACTAAGAATTCACCTTCTTCAAAAATTTGAAACTCTTACCAAAAACCTCATACATGTCTAAATAATAAGATTTAATATTATATGTCAACTTCCATTTATTAATTTATTATCATGAATCTTAATTTTATGTATTTTTGTTTAATTCATAATAGAACATATTTCATTTACATAAATTAAATGTTGAGTTGATGTATTAATCATATAAAAATTCAAGCCACCTTCTGTATGATTTTTTCAAACACGTCTATGAAAATATATGTGATATTATCTTACAATCATTGAATACCATATTATGTTCCACAAATTCATAATTTCTCCAAATATTTCAAGTTCATTGAACTTATAACTGATTGAAATAACTGATAACTTAATTATATTAATGGTTTTGATGATATAGATATCTAGAAGATATGATATCTCAACTTATATCATCATAAACCATAATCCATGATGTGAACTATATAAATAAATCATAATCATGATTCCATTGAATATTAGATTAACATAATAGGAAGTAGTTAATATCTCATTTAGGACTTTAAATTTTTAACAACATTGTCTCGTATAAATGATTGCATGAACTTCTTTATAAGTGGTGGAATTTTTTTCACTATGATATAAATTTGATACCAAATTCATGAAATGTAATTTTATAAAAGAGAAAATAAATACCTAATCGATATTACTACATTAATACAAAGAAAAAACACATAATTAATAAGGGTATCCATATGTACTCCTCAATTTGAAATAAAATTTCCTAATATGTAAAAATCCCACTCCAAAAAAATACACTTTAATATCTTCCTTTACAATTGATATGGAGTTGATGTTATAAAAAAAAATATATATTTTTATCATTATCCTTATTGATAAAAAATAAATAAAAATACCTCCAATTATCAAGAGTAAAAATTGAACATATTATCGGCTATACGCTAATTGAATAATCTAAATAAATTACTCATATGTTTTATCAATTATAAATGGATTTACTATTATTTTAAAATTCACATAACGATACAAAAATGTAGTCCTATCAATATATTTAAATTCTTCATAATATTATGGTAACTTAAATAAAAATATATCTTTTGTAGTCCACATTAATCCTTTATGGGATCATATAATTCATTATTCTTTTCAGGGGGTGTATATTTTTCATTATGATATGATTAAACTAGTAATATATTAAAAAAACATTAATATATTATTATACTTATTAGAGAATAATTATTAGAAACCCTATAGAGATATGATAGGGTGATTGAAATCCCTCAGAAACATTAATTGAATCTAAATCGGCATATCATATAACAGATAATATATTATTTTTAAGAATCTCTTAATATAATACATATATCCAAATATAAATCTATATTGAATTTTACATCCCAAATTTTAGGTAACATAAAATCCCAATATAATAATAAATATTAAAATAAATTACAAATAAAGTATTCCTTTAAATTATCTTTTCATAAAAATATCATTAAACATACCAGCTGATATGTGAAACATTAAGGTTTATTTCACCCCAATAATTTTCATTTATATTATTCTCTAACAAAACACAAAATACCTCAATTAAAATATGATTTTCACCAATTTTTTATCAAATTTATAAATGGATTTCATATATTGAAAGCAATCATTTACATGTATGAAATCATATAACTGAATATACATGTAGACTATATTTTACATAATTTTATTTCTACCACTCAAAATCGTACAAACCTAAATAAACTCACTTAAGCACAAGTGATTACTAATTTATGGTTATAACATAATAAGTTGATAAATAAATTTTATTAGTTTCTCAAATACACATACCAGAGTTATATTAATAAAATAAGAAGAATTAATTTAACAAAATCAAAAAATTAAATTGTTAAATACATATAGAAAATTTCATCCACAACATTGGGTCATTCCAATTCAAAAACATCAACTGTATATAGTGACACATTACCAAAAACCCTATATTTTTTCCAATGTTATTGGATTATTCTATATAGAATTTTATAAATAAATAATTCATAAATATGAGTAAGGTTCTTATTTTTCTATTTCCAAAACCACCCTACACCAATGTCATATTATTTAGATAATTGTTTATAGTGGGATATATTGTAGTAGACGTTTAGTATTATGGGTTTTTCTTCCACCATCACACTATTCCTAAGGCTATTATAGAATATTCAATATAAATGATATTATAGTTAATTATTTCCTCAACCTATACTAGAATGGAATATCACATTACTATTAATATCAAAATAATGGAAACTACCATCTCATATTAATTATTAGTAAACTGTTATAAAATGATCAACTAGTTACTATAAAACATGAAGGTATCATTATTTCAAACAACAACATACAAAACATTTTACCATATTCATGTACAATAAAAAGACCTACCAATTTCCATATAATACCCACATCCTTCCTTAGTACCATGATATTCATTATTAATGATTATTGACTAAACTTTTTTGGTATCTCTAGTGATTGTATTATCTAAAAATATTGGTCTCAAAAATACACATATACCATAAACTATATAAAATATTATAATTTTATCATAAACATTAATCACATTATCAAAAGAATGTCATTATTGTATAGTATGTCTATTCTACTAACATAGAGATAAAATTTTACAAATTATGGTCTGAAATTGAAATATAATGTGAAATTAGATCTTCTTAATCCAATGAATAAAAAGATCATAAAGTAAAATTAATACCATTATTACATTTCACAATTAATTAAGCACACTACGAATAATATCTAATCCCAATGGATTACCTATAAAAGATAAAAGGGTTTCTCAATTACATGTATCCACCAATCAATAATTTTATTTGAAATGTAGGTATAATATTCATTAAATATCAAACATTGGAAATTTATTAGTGTAACACTCCATGCCTTTATTACAAACACAAAATCCCTATAAAATATATTAATAATATAATCTTGATCCCTCTCTTCCAATATGTCAAGGTTTCAATGAAAAAATATATGAACTTTAAATAATCATGAATATTATCCAATTCAAAATTATATTTATTTAATTCAAATTAACTCAATATGTAACATCCAAAGTATGTAATGAATAATAGATATTTTTATCTATGTCTATTAATGAATTATATAGTGTTTTAGATGCTTAAAATGAAAATAAATCCAATCTTAAGCATGAAATACACTAATATTCTTAAAAGATTGTTTTACTGCCTTATGATTGCAAACCCTTTTTAAATATATCTTTTGAAAGTTTTATAATCTATGTTTGTCAAAATAAACTTATTCTTTATGATTGGGAAATCAAAATATACTTTGTGTGAATTTTTGGTATTTTTCTGACAATGTTCATTTTTTAATGAATATTGTAAAATGTTGTATTTTAATTCAAAAACTCTTTTTAATCTAATTTATTTATAAGATTAGATTATATTTTGAATTGGTTTTAAAGTGAAATTATAATATATTTTTACCATTTAATCCAATGGTTGTCATTGGAATCAGTTTCACATTAAAATTGGACTTAAACTGGTGTCAATCTTTTGATACTTATTGTTTCATAAAAACACGGTATTTGTCATGACAACGGGAATTAATTATTAAATTAATTAATGTGGATTATATGTTTTGAATTTTGTAAAATAGACTTCATTTTTGAATTCGGAATATCAAATATAGCTTAGGGTGAATGTTTTGTAATTTTCTGAAAAACTTCAATTTTTGATGAATAGTGAAACCACTAAGTGGTACTTATAAAAACTAATTTTTCCATTTAAATGAAATTTTGGCATCATCCTGTTTTGAATTTCAAAAATCTGACATACATGGTTGTCATTAAGAAGTAAAATGTGGTTCAATGGGATTAAAATAATTTTTTGGTGAATAGTAACTTATTAAGTTCTTAATCGCGATTAGTGGTAATTAGTGTAGTTTAAGGTAAAAATAATGTTTTAATACTACGATATGAGATTGAAACATGTCCTATCCTAATTGGATGTGTCATGGACGACCAATACAAGCCATGGGTCAACTTGGGGACCCCATGGAGCCATTTTGGTTGGGAAATGACATAAATAACTTTTTATTTGATGTTAAAGTAAAAAATGACACAAACATGGGTTATGATACGAAAAAAAATTTATATGGGGTTATACAAGTCATATTTTTGACTATAAATATTCCTTAGAAATATAAAAATATTTCCTACATCTTAGTATTTTTTTTATAATTTTTAGACATTAAATAAATTAAATTATTTATGACATCATGATGATGCAGTGATGACCTCATTATTTAACGATTTAAATAAAATGGAAAGTTAATGTAACATCAAAAACCTACACATGGACAAAACCAATTGGATGAGTGGGTTTAGAAACCTTATCACCTTATCATCGAATTATATCAATGTGGGACCTTTTGAATCCGAAACTCATTTTAAAATAATGTAACTTATCTTTACTTTCCAAGAGTGCCCCTCCTCTCCTCTTATAAAAGGCCCCCACCTCTACCTCCTTACCCACACTCCAAAAGCCTTTGGCTCAGCCAACCCCTACCCATTTTGGTTCTCCACATCCCTCTATTACTCCTTGAAGCCTCACTTTTGGAAGAAGTCTTCCCAAGGAAGCCTTTGAGCTCAAATCTAAGAGAGTTACCCGATTTTAAGGTAATGTCTTCTTTTGAGTCCTTTTGTTTTATTTTACTTCTCCAACCCCCTAAAATCGTTTTATTATTTTATTTTGTAACAACTAAAGTATCCTAAATATACTAGTATGTTGTTATAATAAGTATTCGATCTACACTTACACACACCTACATCTAATGGTTAAGGAACATATTGTTTCCGTGGATGGTGAATTTATGCCTCCCGAAACAATGATTGTTCAACATTCTTTTAACACCTTAAAAGGTGGCCATTAAGATGTCACTATATTTATATATGATATATAATATTTTTATGTTTTCCTTAAGCTTATTTTTTTTATTTTTGGTCATACCATTATGGTTTCCATTATGGGTAAACGTGATATCTTCATTTAAGGAAGTGTGGACTACCGCCCCCTCAAAGTGATTTGATTCGTTAAATACCATATGTGGGACGTATAACGGATGGAACTATGATATTATATATTATATTATACTTTAATTATAATATACCTTTATATCATTATGATTCCATTCTATAAAATATGAAATAGAAATGAAAGTAGCGTTCATGCGTACGTACGACTTACCGTCTCTATGAACGGTGCATTTCATTTCTTACCTCTAAATGATTATGTAATATTATAAATGCATGAATGTACTGGATATATATGACATATATGATATCTAAATCATGAATACCATTCTGGATATAATCGATACATGAACAACTTGTAATTATAAATGGTTTATTTTTGACTCAAGTACCAATGATCGTTAAAATGACCATTATTAACTTAAATAACTACATAGTGTTCATGACATGAAAATAAGTGATATAAAAGGAATAATGAACTTGAAAAAGGTTCTTGAACAAGTATAAATTAACTCAATTTTATTATTCAGGACATTAAAGAACAATCGAGTCAAGTCGGACCCGAGGTATGGGACTTCGTCTCAATCTCCTTTCATTGAGGCATATTTTGTTTTATACACAACCTTCATTTATACGGTGTATAAACCCCTTTGACTTTTACGTTTATCCAAAAGGAATATTTTTTATACGAAGAGTTTTACTAAATGACAAAAGGGAATGTTTTTGTCGTATGTATGTGGCGACAACGACTTCTCCGCCGCCATGACCGTTATTTGAGTTTCGGCTTCCTCTACGAGCCATACCTTCTTTTTAAAAGAAAAATAAATACCATGTTTTAATTTTATTTTATTTTGGTATTGAAAATGGTTTTCATAATGTTTTTATATCAATGTGTTGTATTGATATCTTGTGATTGAAATGTGGAAATGGTATGTTTCTTTTATGCATGTTTTATGTGATACGATTATGTTGAGGTTCTTGGGCATTATTATGAAGACGGGTAGTTCCGTGATAAACAAAGGGCGGGTGAGCTCGATATAGCTCTCCAATGCATTGGGTAACGCGAAGGAGTGAAACTTTAAGGTTTCTCCGAAGAGATTTAGGGAATATACTGTGATAGGTATTCCAAACATAACCTAGAGGGTTACTCCCTACGTAAGAATGTTATGAATGCCTCAAGTAACCTTTATGTTTTATGATTTCTATGATTTATTCATGATTTGATGAGGTATGTTGAAGTGCTTATGTTTTATGGGTAAAGTATGATTTCATTCTTATGTATATATGTACCCATGTTTCCTTTCCATATTTTTATATCCCTTATTGAGATTTTTATGCTCGTCCCATGTTTTTTTGAAATGTTTTTCACAGGTCACGGGAAAGGTACATGATATGATGATAGTGTCAAGGAAGTGTCAAGAAAGAATCCATGTTTTATTTTAAATATTTTTCCCTTGATGGGAAAGAAGAATACTATCTTTATGTAACCACTTTGTTTATATGTGGAATGTAATGTAAGTTTTATGATATAATTCTCTAAAACTCTAAACCCAAAAAGATCCTCAATGTGTAATCTTGTAATAACTCAATATTAAGTATGGTTTAAGGCTGGGGCCTTATAGTTGGTATCAGAGGTCGGTTTAGATAACTTTAGGAGTTAGAATTTTATTAAATGATTATCCAAAAATATTTTTTATATGGTCAAATTGAAATTATATAGCATTTGAAGATTACCATGTTGCTTCATCTAAGACATTTTTGTTCATATTGGTTTTCCGCAGAGGAAAGAGGGAAGCGGTGCTAGGAAGGCATGCAGAAGGAAATAACCTTCCGAATCAGCATCCTGAGATGGTCGTAATTGGAACTGAACTGTTTGTTGCAGTAATGGCGCAGTTGAATCAAGCGATAAATGGCGGTGGTATCCATACACGAGATCAGCCAGATCAACCTCAGAGGAACATGTCAGTGGTGGAACATTTCATGAGGCAACATACCCAATCATTCAGAGGATCATCTAACCCTGTGTTAGTTGAAGGGTGGATTAAAGCACTGTAGAAGATTTTCAATGTCATGGGGTGTTTAGACAATCAAAAGGTAAGTCTTGCTATTTACTGTTTTGAGGGTGAGCCAGATCAGTGGTGGTCTATGGTTAAAAATACCAGGGACGCCGATGAGACTGATGCTCTTGACTAGGATGAATTCAAAGGTATGTTTCTTGAGAAGTATTTTCCTAAGGCAGTTCGACTTAGGATGGAAAATCAATTCTTGGAATTGAGGCAAGAGGAAGACTCAGTGGCTACCTATGAAGAAAGGTTCACTCTATTGGAAAGGTATTCTCAAAATTTTATCCGAGACTTTGATAGTAAAATCAATCATTTTTACTCAGGATTAAATCCAAAATATCGAAGGGCATTAGCTTCTCGTGAGTTTAAAAGTTATGAAAAGCTTGTTCGATGTGCTGAGAAGGTGGAAATGGAGTTTTCCGATGATCAAGTGTTCTATAACAACCAACAGAATAAGAGACCGAGGTGGCAGGATAAAGGTAAGAATTCTTCAAAAAAGTCTGATGGTAAGAAAACTAAGTTTCCAGTTTGAGATAAATGTGGCAAAAGGCATGCTGGGGAATGTCTTTTGAATTCTAAAAAATTCCACCGATGTGGTAAGATGGGACATAAGGCTCGTGATTGCACTGAAAAGGATCAAGGTGAAGGTAAGACCAAATTTGATTTACAGTTAGTGAAATGTTATAAGTGCAATGAGATGGGTCACTATGCAAACGAGTGTCCAAAAAAGAGCTTGAGTGATGGGAAGCAGTTAGACTACAAGCAAAAAGGGGTGGTGAAATCCTTTGAAACTACTTCGGCAGATATCGGGCCATCAAATGAAGTTATATCGGGTACTTTGTTTGTTTTTTCAGATTACGCCAGTGTGTTTTTTGACTCGGGGTCTACACATTCTTTCATCTCTGAAACCTTTTCTAGTAAAATGGGAATACCATCTCAAGAAATGACTCCTAAACTTTTGGTAAAAACATATGGGGGGAATTTTGAGGGAAAAATAATTTATAAGAATCTTCTTATCCTTATCTGTGGAAAGAACCTACTTGCAAACCTTATTGTTCTACCTCTAGTAGAGTTTGATGTTATCTTGGGTATGGATTGGCTCTCTATTTACCATGCTAAGATTGATTGTAGAGCTAAAGAAGTTTATTTTCAGAAAGACTTTCAGTTTGTTTACAAGAATGAACACTTACTTTTGATAACATATCAAGAGGCCGAGAAACTTGTAAAAGATGGAAATGAATGTTACCTTGCACACATCGTTGAAAATAAAGGAACAGTTCAGATTAATGATGTTCCAGTAGTAAATGAGTATCCTGATGTTTTTCCGGATGAGTTGCCTGGAATAATACCAGATCGGGAAGTTGAGTTTACTGTTGACTTAGTTCCTGATGCTAAGCCAATTTCAAGACCCCCTTATCGAATGGCTCGAATTGAACTTTTAGAGTTGAAGGAGCAATTGCAAGATTTATTAGAGAAAGGTTTCATTCGACCTAGCACATCACCATGGGGTGCTCCTGTATTGTTTGTTAAAAAGAAAGATGGTTCAATAAGACTTTTAATTGATTATAGAGCCTTGAATAATATCACTGTTAAGAACAAATATCCTTTGCCTCATATCGATGATTTGTTTGATCAGCTCTAGGGAGCTCAGTATTTTTCAAGTATTGACTTGAGATCGGGGTACCATCAGCTGAAGGTAAAGGAAGAAGATGTTCTGAAGACCGCGTTCCTTACAAGATATGTCCACTATGAATTTGTTGTAATGCCTTTTGGGCAAACCAATGCACCTGTTGTATTCATGGACATAATGGACAGAATTTTCCATGAGTTCTTGGATAAGTTTGTGGTGGTTTTTATTGATGATATATTGATGATTTCTAAAAGTAAAGAGGATCATGAAAGACATTTAAGGGTTATCTTGCAAACCATAAAAGAAAAGAAATTATATGGGAAATTCAGCAAGTGTGAGTTATGGTTGCAACAAATTTCTTTTCTTGGTCACATTGTTTCTAAAGATGGGATAACTGTTGATCCTTCAAAAAAAAGTTGTGGAAGACTGGCCAAGACCCACAAATGTAACTGAGATTCGTAGCTTCCTTGGTTTGGCAGGCTATCACCGATGGTTTGTTAGAAATTTTTCACGGTTATCTAGTCCAATGACTAAGCTAACTCGGAAGGGTGTTATGTTTATCTCGACAAAATAATGTGATGATTGTTTTCAGGAATTGAAAAGAAGATTGGTGAATGCTCCAGTTTTGGCACTACCTTCCAGGAATGGTGAGTTTGTTATCTATAGTATTTCTTCATTGAAAGTACTTGGTTGCTTCCTAATGCAGAATGATCAGGTAATTGCTTATGCTTCACGACAGTTGAAAACTCATGAGGTAAATTACCCTACACATGATTTGGAATTAGGTGCTGTTGTTTTTTCTTTAAAAATTTGGAGGCATCATTTGTATGGAGTAAAGTGTGAAATATATACCGATCACAAAAGTTTAAAGTATATATTCATCTAGAAAGAATTGAACATGAGACAAAGGAGATGTCTAGAATTAATCAAGGATTATGATTGTACAATTCATTACCATCTGGGAAAAGAAAATTAAGTGGTCGATGCTTTGGGTCAAAAAAGTAATTCTTCATTAACAATGTTGCGTTTGGAACGTGATCCTTTGGTTAAGGATTTGATGAACTTTGGAATAGAAGTTGTTGGTGTAGGATGTTATTATGTTTTGTTTCAAGTATCAGTGAGATCATCCCTATCATATAGAATCAAGCAAGCACATAAGCAAGACAGTGAGTTGCAGAAAAAGATAGAGCTTGTTCAGAAAGGTAAGTTGTCTGAATTCAACAATGATAATGATTGTGTTTTGAGATTTGGGAAGAGATTGTGTATGCCTTGTGATTCACAGTTGAAGAGAGAGTTGTTATGTGAAGCTCATAGTTCTCCGTTTTCAGTTCATCCTGGCAGTACTAAGATGTATAGAGATCTGCGGGAGTATTACTGGTGGGATGGAATGAAATGAGATATTGCTGATTTTACTGTGAAGTGTTTGACTTGTCAGCAGGTTAAAGCAGAGCAGCAGTTACCGAAAGGGATGCTTCAGCCTTTTCCAGTGCCAGAGTGGAAATGGGAGAATATATCCATGGACTATGTTGTGGGACTACCGAAGTCATCTCGAGGTAATAATGCAATCTAGGTTATTGTTGATTGCTTGACCAAATCTGCTCATTTCCTTGCTATACGAGATACTTTTTCCCTAGATCAAATTTCCCATTTGTATCTTAAAGTGATAGTCAGGTTACATGGAGTTCCTCTCTCCATTGTATCTGATCGAGATCCCAAGTTCACTTCTAACTTTTCGAAAGGCCTTCAGAAGTCATTGGGTACTGAATTAAATTTTAGTATAGCTTTTCATCCTCAATCAGATGGGCAGTCAGAACAAAAAATTCAGACATTGGAGGATATCCTACGTTCTTGCTCTATGGATTATCAGGGATGTTGGGACCAACATCTTTCTTTGGTTTAATTTTCATATAATAACAGTTTTCATTCCAGTATACAGATGGCACCATTTCAGGCATTATATGGGAAGCAGTGATGAACTCCAGATTCCTGGGATAAAGTGGGTGAAAGGAAGTTGATGGGACCAGAATTGGTAGAATAGATGGCAGAAAAAGTTCAGCTGATTCAGAAGCACATGACAATAGCTCAGATCAGGCAGAAGAGTTATGTGGATAACCGGAGGAAGGATCTATCTTTCGAGGTAGGTGATCATGTTTTTATCATGGTTTCTCCTTGGAAAAGTGTCATGAGATTTGGTAAGAAAGGAAAGTTGAGTCCAAGGTTTATTGGACCATATGAAATTCGGGAGAGAGTTGGATCAGTTGCATACCGGGTGGCTTTACCTCCGATTTTATCTCAGGTACACAATGTTTTTCACGTTTCGATGTTGAGAAAGTATATGCCAGATCCATCTCATGTTTTGAGTCTAGAGGTAGTTCTTCTGGAAGAGAACCTATCTTATGAGGAACAACCGGTCCAGATTCTTGACCACAGGGAGAAAGTGTTACGGAATAAGGTGATTAAGAAGGTAAAGGTTTTGTGGAAAAACCACATGATGGAAGAGACAACATGGGAATCTGAAAATGCAATGAGGGATAAGTACCCCCCATTTATTTGATAAGTAAATAAATTGTGGGGACGCAATTTTATAAAGGGGGGAAGGATTTAACATAAAAAGTAAGTAATGAATAATAGATATTTTTATCTATGTCTATTAATGAATTATATAGTGTTCTAGAGGCTTAAAATGAAAATAAATCCAATCTTAAGCATTGAATACACTAATATTCTTAAAAGATTGTTTTACTGCCTTTTGATGGCAAACCCTTTTTAAATATATCTTTTGACAATTTTATAAGCTATGTTTGTCAAAATAAACTTATTCTTTATTATTGGGACATCAGAATTTACTTTGTGTGAATTTTTTGTATTTCTCTGACAATGTTTATTTTTTAATGAATATTGTAAAATGTTGTATTTTAATTCAAAAACTCTTTTTAATCTAATTTATTTATATGATTATATTATCTTTTGAATTGGTTTTAAAGTGAAATTACAATATATTTTTACCATTTAATCCAATGGTGGTCATTGAAATCAATTTCACTTTGAAATTGGACTTAAACTCGTGTCAATCTTTTGATACTTATTGTTTCATAAAAACACGCTATTTGTCATGATAGTGGGAATTAATTATTAAATTATTTAATGTGACTTATATGTTTTGATTTTTTTAAAATAGACTTCATTTTTTAATTCGGAATATCAAATATATCTTAGGGTGAATTTTTGGTAATTTTCTGAAAAACTTCAATTTTTGATGAATAGTGAAACCACTAAGTGGTACTTATAAAAACTGATTTTTCTGTTTAAATGAAATTTTGCCATCATTGTGTTTTGAATTTCAAAAATCCGACATACATGGTTGTCATTAAGAAGTAGAATGTGGTTCAATGGGATTAAAATAATTTTTTGGTGAATAGTAACTTATTAAGTTCTTAATCGTGATTAGTGGTAATTAGTGTAGTTTAAGGTAAAAATAATGTTTTAATAGTATGATATGAGCATGCAACATGTCCTACCCTCATTAGATGTGTCATGGCCGACCAGGACAAGCCATGTGTCAACTTGGGGACCCCATGGAGCCACTTTGGTTGGGAAATGACATAAATAACTTTTTATTTAATGTTAAAGTAAAAATGACACAAACATGAGTCATGTTACTAAAACAATTTTTATATGGGGTTATACAAGTTAGGATTTTGACTATAAATATTCATTAGAAAGATAAAAATATTTCCTACATCATAGTATTTTTTTATAATTTTTAGACATTAAATAAATTAAATTATTTATGACATCATGATGATGCAGCGATGACCTCATTATTTAACGATTTAAATAAAATGGAAAGTTAATCTAAAATATAAAACCTACACATGGCCAAAACCAATTGGATTAGTGGATTTAGAAACCTTATAACATTATAATCTAATTATATCAATGTGGGACCTTTTGAATCCGAAACTCATTTTATAATAAAGTAACTTATCTTTACTTTCCAAGAGTGCCTCTCCTCTCCTCTTATAAAATGCCCCCACCTCTACCTCCTTACCCACACTCCCAAAGCCTTTGGATTGGCCAAAACCTGACCAATTTGGCTCTCTACATCCCTCTATTACTCCTTGAATCCTCATTTTGGGCAGAGGTCTTCCCAAGGAATCCTTTGAGCTCAAATCTAAGAGAGTTACCCGATTTTAAGGTAATGTCTTCTTTTGAGTCCTTTTGTTTTATTTTGCTTCTCCAAACCCCTAAACTCTTTTTATTATTTTCTTTTGTAACAACTCCAGTATCCTCAATATACTAGGATGTTGTTATAATAATTATTCGAGCTACACTTACACACACCTACATATAATGGTTAACGAACATACTGTTTCCGTGGATGGTGAATTTATGCCTCCTGAAACGATGATTGTTCAACATTCTTTTAACACCTTCAAATGTGTCCATTAAGATGTCATTGTATTTATATACGATATATAATATGTTTATGTTTTCCTTAATATTATGTTTTTTTATTTTTGGTCATACCTTTATAGTTTCCATTATGGGTAAACGCGATATCTTCATTTAAGAAAGTGTGGACTACCGCCCCCTCAAAGTGATTTGATTCGTTAAATACCATATGTGGGACGTATAAAGGATGGAACTATGATATTATATATGATATTATACTGTAATTACAATATACCTTTATATAATTATTATTCCATTCTATAATATACGAAATAGAAATGAAAGTAGCGTTCATGCGTACGTACTGCTTACCGTCTCCATGAACGGTGCATTTCATTTCTTACCTCTAAATGATTATGTAATATTATAAATTCATACATGTACTCTATATATATTAAATATATGATATCTACATCATGAATACCATTCTGGATATAATATATACATGAATGACTTGTAATTATAAAGGGTTTATTTTTGACTCAAGTACCAATGATCGTTAAAATGACGATTATTAACTTAAATAATTACATAGTGTTCATGAAATGACAATAAGTGATATAAAAGGAATAATGAATTTGAAAACGGTTCTTAAAGAAGTATAAATTAACTCAAGTTTATTATTCAGGACATTAAATAACGATCGAGTCAAGTCGGACCCGAGGTATGGGACTTCGTCTCAATCTCCTTTCATTGAGGCATATTTTGTTTTATACACAACCTTCTTTTATACGGTGTATAAACCCCTTTGAATTTTACATTTATCCAAAAGAAATCTTTTTTATAAGAAGCGTTTTACTAAACGAAAAAAGGGAATGTTTTTGTAGTACGTATGCGGCGACAACGACTTCTCCGCCGCCGTGACCGTTATTTGAGTTTCGGCTTCCTATACAAGCCATACCTTCTTTTTAAAAGAAAAATAAATACCATGTTTAAATTTTCTTTTATTTTGGTATTGAAAATGGTTTTCATAATGTTTTTATATCAATGTGTTGTGTGGATATCTTGTGATTGAAAGGTGGAAATGTTATGTTTCCTTTATGCATATTTTATGTGATACGATTATGTTGAGGTTCTTGGGAATTATTATGAAGACGGGTAGTTTCGTGATAAACTAAGGGCGGGTGAGCCCGATATAGCTCTCCAATGCATTGGGTAACGCGAAGGAGTGAAACGTTACGGTTTCTCCGAAGAGATTTAGGTAATATACTGTGATGGGTATTCCAAACGTAACCAATAGGGTTACTCCCTACGTAAGAATGTTATGAATGCCTTAAGTTACCTTTAAGTCTTATGATTTCTATGATTTATTCATGATTTTATGAGGTATGTTGAAGTGCTTATGTTTTATGTGTAAAGTATGATTTAATTCTTATGTATATATATACCCATGATTCATTTCCATATTTTTATATCCCTTACTGAGCTTTTTATGCTCATCCCATGATTTTTTGAAATGTTTTTTACAGGTCAAGGGAAACGTACATGATATGATGATAGTGTCAAGGAAGTGTCAAGAAAGAATCCATGTTTTATTTTAAATATGTTTCCATTGATGGGATAGAATAATACTATCTTTATGTAACCACTTTGTTTATATGTGGAATGTAATGCAAGTTTTATGTTCTAATTCTCTAAAACACTAAACCCGAAAAGATCCTCAATATGTAATCTTGTAATAACTCAAGATTAAGTGAGGTTTAAGGCTGGGGCATTATACAATACCAAAAAAGAAATAATATCAATCCATGTAATAGGAAATTTAAAAAATTATAATCTGATAATATTTATGAACATAGATCATTCTAATCCAATTTTTGTCTATACACCATTAATCTAAAATATCCATACATAATTTATGTCCCTAATTAGAAAAATGTGAGGGAAATTTCCATGACACTTATGTTCCCCTATCTCACTCCACATACTAGCTCTACGTATTTTATTTTACTCACCAAACCCATGTTATCCTCATTAGTTTATGTTTTAAAATAAAACCTAATACTATCACTCTGGTGTAACTACATCATTTTGAGAACTTGTTAGTACTCTTCTAGATATAGTATCCTGTAAAATAGTAACCCCTATAACCCACAACAAATAGGCCTTGGATTGGTCAATAA
Organism: Viscum album; assembly: GCA_963277665.1. Taxonomy (NCBI): domain Eukaryota; kingdom Viridiplantae; phylum Streptophyta; class Magnoliopsida; order Santalales; family Viscaceae; genus Viscum; species Viscum album. The sequence goes on along the minus strand of OY728127.1, from coordinate 836,438,570 downwards.
AATATTTTATATTTTTAAAAAATATAATATATATTTAATTTTTTATTATATATAATCAAATCATACAATCATAAACCATAAAAAACATATCCTATATAATATATTAACACATATATATTTATTTGAAACACATATAAAACCATATATGGTCTACTATAAAAATAAAATATATCAAAGTATAAATTTAGAAAAAATGACACAAATATTAATTAATAATAACATGTATAAATATAAAATATGTAACTACCCATTCCCAGTCACCTAGACAATACATGGAAAATGATCCCCGCCTAGACTAATGAATGAATCCTGATATGATACATATAACATCCCATAACCAAAATTCCCAAATATAGTGTTAATAACCTAATAAATAAATTTAGTTCTTTAATACTAATAAATAAGAACAAATTTACACAATCATAAACTAAAAAAATTAAAGGAAATCGTATATAACATTCATAACAAAATACCTTTTAGGTCTAGTGTTTTTGAGAATTAGGACATACTATTATATATCATAGGAAAATATAAAATGGGATTATAAATAATAAATATCACCTCCTAATATTTCCTTATGTCTTCCACCATTCATTGAAATAGTAAAAATGAAACCATTATTCATAACATAGGGAAATGGAACATAAGAAAATGTATATCGTATATTGTTAGTTACTATAAACTAGGGAGATATCAATGAATATATAAACATAATATGACATTATGATTATAAGAACATTAACGTAACATTTGAATAAAAATTACCTGTATATCCAAAATCAAAATCATGTGTCATTGAATAAATATTTTCAATTCATAATACATGAATCTTAAAGCAATATGATTTTTGAGAAAATAACATTCAAATAAGATAAGGAATTGTAAAATAGCCATAATTATAGAAAATCATTTCCTTATTAGTAAATTATCATTTCCATTAATATAATATTAGAAAGGGATCACTCCCCAAACCATTAGAGTAGTTCGGGTTCACTCTGAAGAGTATCATTGTGGATAATGTTTGTTATGATAAAATTGTTAACTACCAAATTCCAGCCATATTTATCTCAGGAGATATAATCAAAAACACCTTCCTTATAGGATACAATGTTCTCACCAAACACAAAATGATGATCACACATATGTTATCCACAATAAGATAACCCATTCTCCATATTGGAACACATTAATTTAAATGGGACTTATAAACATCTCATCATAGTATAACCCATGGAAATAAATTGGGTTTTATGAAAATTTCATAATGGAATAATGTGTGGAAAATAATATTTTTTCATAAACATAATTTCCTAATAAACACATAACATTTTCATAAATAACAATGATAGTATCACTGGGAAAATATCCCTAATAATTAATAAGTAAAAACAATGGATGTTGTCTTAGATGGAAAATGATTATGAAATATCACATGGAATAATTCAAAGTAAAAATATCTTTTTCAATTTGAAATAATTTCTTTCGAAAAAGATATGTACTTATACAGGGAAAAAAATATTTGATAATAAAATGTAAACATATAAAGTTATATTCAATGAACTAATGCATCATAATGAAATAAAATTCTAGTCATGTTGTATAATTAAAAAATATTTGTTCCAAATATTTATTGGAAACGTCAAAATGTACCTCAATTGGAAAATGAAAAAAACGATTCCATTCAGGAAATTATGTAAGAAGTCAAACATGGGTAAAAATAATTTATTGAATTTTTTAATAAATGTAAAAATTAATTTTTTTATATTTTAGAAAAATTGTACAAGGAAGATAAATATTTCATTTTTGATACATAAATAATCTTTTATAATGATGAAATTATTAAAAAAACATGAACACTTTTTTGACATATGAACTAGAATCCCAACGAAGTTATCAACCACAGATGTAAATTAAATCACTATAAAACTAATAATTATTATGAAAAATGAAAAAAAAAATTGGATGTATATACACCACAAAAAATGATCAAGATGTTAATATAGGATGTGTCATACTCAAAAAAATGTTATAAGATAATCTCTTACATTGATTCTGACTCATCATGTAAATTAATCATCTTCCAGAATAAATAACCCAAGTCAATTATCTACTTCTTTAAGAACCATTTTTATGTTTTTATTCATTTTATCTCACTTGTTACAATTTTTAATAATTACATAATCATTTACATTCACATTGTATGTTTGAGATAAATGTGTTTTATAAGTCAAAAATGTATTTGGTAGGTTTATTGTGGCTAAAGTGTTCAAAACTGCACCATCACAAGAATATTTTTCTGGAATTAATTGTTATTTTTATAAATAAATTATAATTTTTAATTCAAATATATAAATTTGTGATAAAAATTTGAACTGCATTACAATCATGGATATGGTAGGTCCCACGTATGCATTAGAAACATTATCATTTTTTAAAATCATTCTATAATGAAGGATTTTATTATTTCATCATTAAAAAATAATATTATATAATAAATTTAATACTAACACTATAAATGTTATTAGGTATATCACCCATGTGGTGTGGTGATGAAAAAAAATAACATCACTTTGTGGAGGTGGTATTCATACGTACTCCTAAAAAATGTAATTTTTTTGTTCATAGAATGGTAAGAACATAAAGGAAATGTTATCTTTTTATAATGATAAATATTTAATGAATCTCAAAAATTAAAATTATTTACAACATTATAACCTTCCTTGATAGATGGTGATGGAAGAAAAATTACATCAGTTATGGAGATAAAATTTTTCCGTACACACGAAATAATATTTCATTACACACTATATAGAAGAGGATATGGATATAAGTAATTCAACTAACATAATTTTATCATTGTATGTTGAGGATAATGGTGTTATTATTTTAGTAAGTTATAAGTTTAAAAATCATTTTTTTATGAATGATAATTACCATATTATGTTAATGATAAATAGTATAACACACGTATATAAAATAGAGAAAAAATAAACACATTATTGTTATAAATGAAGAATGAAATAAGTGCTATTTATAAGAGTTTTGGAAATCATAAAAGGGGAATAATATACTAAACACTAGAATAGTTGTATAACTATTAAAATATAAATGTATATTTAAATTGTTTTCAAAAATATTATTTTTTGAAATAAAATTTAATTTCATAAAACAGATTCAAAAACTAATTATTTTTTAGATAATAATTGTAAAATAAATTATGATACATAAATAAAATTTCCATAGGGTCATAAAATTAATTATTATATTAAAATCTATATCATTTAAAGAAATTAATATTTTATATAAAAAAATATTTATCATATATGAAAAATTATATTCATAAAATTGTATTGACATTTTAAAACTTTAAATTGAAAAATTATTAGGGGGAATTTTTGTATTTTATAAAAAATAGTTCTATTTTTTGTTAATGGTGAAATACAATAAATAGGGTATTTAACATTATTAGTGAAATACCTAACTATTTGAATCATGAATGGTGTAAGAACCCATTATTTCAAAATCACATTCACAATTAAGTGTACACGGTCAAAAAAATCAATACAATTAAATGTCTTGATCCAAACTAATCAATTAATTAATACAATAATAAAAACACACCTCTCCTCCCCTAATAACTACAACCCTCACCACACACCCTCATCACACCTTCTAATAATTTAATCTAAAATAAATTCTATCCAATTAACCTCCCAATAATCATACCCACTTCTATGATTTACTATAAAAATTATATTACCAAACTCAAGTGCCTAAGGAAGGTTCTCAAGGACACAATATTGAAGAGGTAAAATCCTCCTCTGTTTTTTAATTCATTATTTCATCTACCTCATCATCGTCACCCCTATCGACAAAAAACACAATAATTATTGTATCATATAAGTAATAGGATTTCAAAGTGTTAATATAGCACCCATTATCAATTCCCTTTTGTTATTTTTTCATAAAAATGAAAATATCATTCATGATAATTAGATTCACTACCTTTGTGGATAATGATTATTTGTTTTCAATTACCACCAACATATTGGAAAAAAATCAAAATTATGTTTAAATATGAATTTAATATGTAAATTTTATCTGGTTTAATATTCTATAACAAATATATACACATAAATTAAATAATAATATAAAACTAGTTTGAAATGGTTACAAAAAGGGCTAAAAAATTTAAAACATTCTCATTAATTATTTATCTAATGAATCATTCTAATATCAGAAATCAAAATGATACATGGGAACATTAAAAATAATATAATTATATTAATAAAAATTTATTAAACTTCAAGAGTATTGATTACATTGGACACGATCAACCTTAATTATTCTTTTGGGAACCAACCATAAACCATGAAATGAACACTTCAAGAATAGAAAATGTAAACACTATTACTCATCAAAATGGGAATAAAAGAATTTAATAATACTAGAATAAACCATATAATATATATTGGGATATTTATTTACTAATTAATGAATCCAATTTTAATATTAAAGATATTATCTACAAATGTAGAATGAAGCTATGAATAATGTGATGGGAAACTTGAACGCATCTCCCTTTCTTTGGGTAATTCCTATTTAATGCCAAATCTCATTGGGGATTTTCATTTAATGATCCTCAACTTTAATTTCATTTTTATTTCATTATCTATTCTTGGATATATTTTTTTATAATTTGTTTTCATGAAAAAAATTGAAATTTTATAAAACAACAGTTACATCCATAGTACCTCTTGACCCCTCTTGAGCTACTTGATCTTTTAGAATGAATGATCATTCTTATACGAAATATTTTATTTTCAATTTTCATTTATGGAAACCCATTTTTTATTCATGATTTTATTTCCTATGAATTTAATATTAAACCAATTTCTTTTCATGTATTATTTCATTAATATAATTATCATACATTCTCTGTCTCATGCATGATCATGTAAATGTAATGATGTTACAGGTGTACCTGGAATTTTATATCCCACAAATGAATTAGGTAATGTGACTTATCACATGAGATGATATGTAATATGAATGAATGTGATTATAACATTGTATGTAATGATGATGTTATGATTATGAACATATGTTATGTGTGAATATGATTTTATATTTTCTCAAAAATATGTATGGTATTTTACCACTAAGAAATGAAGCGCAATTTTCATTAATTGACAATTTTTTCCATTATCTAGTATTTCTCTCATGATTATGATTTTATTGCATTTCTATTTTTAGGATGCTTATGATTATACTTCTCCAAGTTATATTGATTCATATCATTATTTTTCCTCTAAAAAGGACTTTATCTTACCCCTTTCATTAATGTATATCCATATTTTATTACATTTACAGATGTGAATCCGATACATAGATTGATAAATAAGGAAACATTACATGAATGTTTATTTTTTATCATGAATAAGTGATATATGTTTCTATTTTTCATAATATACTAATACTATTGATCAGGGATTTTGTCACTATTATATAGTCTAAATTAAAAAGATTTAATAACCATTAAAATTTAGCATTGATATATTTATAATCATAGAGTAGTTTATTAAATTAATAATTAATGATTATAGAACATATTGAGCATTACTTAGTATGATAATATGTATATGTATGAAACCATGATTTTTTGTTTTAGAAAAATTATGAACATTTGTATCCCATATGATATGTTATTAGAGTTATTATTACTAAAGAAAAAACTATTTATTCATAACTTGTTGATAATTTCAATTCAAAAAATTTATATTTATGAAATAGTGGGAACTAGGAGAAATCAATCTGGAATCAATTTTGATGGACCATTCAATAAATTCTATAATGAAATTCCATATTCTATGGGAGGTGGATTTAAAAACATAATTGAAATTAGTAACGACAAATCTCTTGCCTTAAATTATAACCTAATCAACGCATAATGTATTTCATCAGAAAAGACAGAGAAACTAGCCATTTTATTCATTTATGCGGAGATGACCACCTAATTATTTTTTGAAATTTATATCGACCTTTATCGAAATAGTGGGACAACTCAATGTACAATTTCTTTTATATGATTTACTATTAAGAGGAGGAAATTTTGATTCTATAAATATATCTTAACAATGGAAAATCTGATCAATAGTTTATAGTGATAAATAATAGATAGAGAGAGTATTTAATAAATGATATTGAGTGTAATGAATTTATGAAAGTATTTATTACCATGTCTTTCCCTAAAACCCTATGTAAAAAAATATATAGATATTTTTTTAATATAATAATGAATGGTTAATCTTTAAATGATTAACATGAAAACATTATAAGGTATTCAAGGTAATTCTCATGAATTATTTTTCAAAAGTGCTAGAAAAATAAATAGTCATATTAGTGCATCAAAAAACAATATTAAAATGTATCAAGGTATCTAAGGCTTTGTAAGTAATAGATAATTGGTTCAATGTTCTCATGATGTATATATTTAGTTTATACTAAGGTTCAATTGTTAGGGGGAGAAGTAGAAACCAAATGATATTCATATTGGTGGATCAAATGACCAATGGGGAAAGAGGATCGAACCACCCACATGTATAAAATGTTCGAAGAAGCATTTTGAGAACTACCTAAAATTAATAGTGTAATGAATTATGTGTATTTGATAAGTACACAAACCTAATCAATGTCTAAGAGACAATAAGAATCTATAAAATTTAATTGAATAATGGAATTCAACACAAATTCTCCAATGGTAGTTCATTATGGTTAATTGAAAGTATGAAAGCTATTGTATATAACCTCAAGTGGATGAGGGTAATTAATGTAAACCTCCAGAAAATCCAAATGAGAAATGTAAATAATATTAATTCACTAAAACAGATGTAGATAAACAAAATAAATTTGTATAAGGTAATCACCCTATTCATTAAAGATTTTAAAAAAGATTCATTTGTTTTTAGTTATCCACATTTCTTTATATCCCACATGTATTATAGAACTACTTAATCAATGCCATGACACCTTGATGTAGTGATATTTATAAAAACACAATGTTGTGATGCCATTGCAACCTGAATGTTAGAATCATGTAGTATTTTACTATGTGTGATGATGATACTGGTGAATCTAAAAATACTTATATTTTTTTATTCATTACAAAAGTAGGATCAGATTAGATCTAATTTTATAAGTTATACTTCAAATATCAGGAAAAATTAAATATCATTTCATATTCCATACCATTTCATACTCCACTAAAAATGTACAGAAGATAATGGATCTCATTTTTAATATCCATCAATGATGTGGGAGTTGAAGCTATTAGATGAAGAATACATAGACCAAATTATTGTGTTTAATTAAAGTATAAAACATAAGGAAATTTCAATTATGTATCACCCCAAAATTATAATTTTTGAACATTGTATTGGATAGAGTGTAAGACACACTACAAAAAGAACTCACAGGAATAAAATATTATAAGACATAATAGTATATTTACGATTTAAAAAAAAATTAAATATATGATATATTTTCATTGAAGAAGATACTGAGTTAATGTGTGTCTTGTGAAACAACTACATTCATTGAAAGATTATGTTATATGAAATAATAAGTCTAACAAAAGAACAATATGTTAATAAAATATTGATATTTTATATAATGATTTTTTAAATAGTCGTTAAATTTGCGAATATAAATACTTTGAACTAAATTGTGAGATTAAATGGTGAATTTATATGTTACTAACAAACTATAAATGATAATATAAACCAAATGATTGGAAAATAAATATTTTAATATTTATTATCATAATGGATTTTAATCATAATAATCATATTTTTTCTATAATTTATAGATATAAATGAATTATATATATTATATATTAGATAATTAATATTTTTTATTCCTAAAAATGATATTTTATGAATATGATATGCATTAATAATGTTTTACTTGAAAACATCGTATTACTCTAAAAAAGACAATATTTCATCTTTTTAATGAAGAACCTGTTTTAAATTTCAATCATGAAAAAAATTTAAAATTTATTATTAAAAAATAAAACAATTTTTTTAATGAAAAATATAACAATTTGGTTAAGTTTATTTTCTTTATTTCTATGTGATTTTTCATTTTTTAATGAATACTGGAAAATGCTGAATTTTAACACAAAACTTGTTTTTCATCTAATTTATTTATAGTGTAAAATTATATTTTTAATTTGTTATAAATTTTAATTATATAAAATTTAAAACATGTAATCCAATTTCTATAAATATAATCGATTTCACTTTGATATTATAAAAATAAATGTAGCATGCTTTTGGAGATTTTAACATTAAAAACCTACTCTGTTGTCCCATCTGTGGTATTATCATTAAATTATATTCATCCACATATATGATTCTAATTAATAAAAATGGATTACATATATGCCAAAAAAATATATATAATTTATGATATGGTCAAAATAGTTTTTTGATCAATATTATTAGTGTATGTGATTTATATTGATTACAGCATTAATATAAAAAATTATCTTAATAAGTTACTAAAACTTAATTTTAAGTCCAAAAATGAACAAGAAACACTTCGAAAAAATATTTTTTGGAAATATATATATTCCATATATAATATTGTATCTAGTTTTTACAATTTTGGGATACACATGACTTGGAAAAATGTGGGTGGGATTCCTTTTCCAAAAATCTACTAGATTACCACTTCCCCTCCACTATAATTTTCCCCCCTCTCCTCCCATATCCTAACACCTATCATTCATCATTTCCTCAACTAAAATGTACTAAAATAGTTCCCAAAATCCCTCCACTAATCCCAGAATCCTAAATATATACAAATATCAATCAAATGAATCCCTTTGGGTGAAACCAACAAGTGGTACCCACATTATAGGAAACATTTTAATATTGCACTTTTTTCATTATCCACCACCTAAAATATTCATATTATATGATTATATAATAATAGAACAATAATATATATACTTCTCTATTTTTTATTAATATTTATACAAATACTTATGCCAAATTCCACCCAGTTGGTTACGAAGATAACATTTGTGTATGGTGAATTATCACCTCCGGAAAGATGATTATTCTTTTTTCCTTTACCAAAAATAATTATAAGGAATTTTGATGGAAACGCTATATATTTATTTTATATATTATATTTATTATTATTTATCTTATATAATTCATTTATAAATAGTAACTTTTATAATTTCCATTTAGGGGTAAATAATATAACATCATTTGTGGATGTGTGTACAACCGCCTCCTTAAAAAGATATGATTCTATAAAACTATGCTTAGAATGTATAAAGGATTGTTTTAACTATAGAAAAATGAAATTAAAAATATTTTAAATTTATTTCAATGTTACCAATCTGTAAATATAATTAATCATTTTATTTATTACCCTTTTTAGACAAAACAAAGTGATATTTTCATTCTTGAATATGTGGACTACCGCCTCCTCGACGTGATGCTATTTCATTACAACACAAGATTTATATATATAAGTAAATATAATTAATTAATATGATAATTATTATATAAATGATATTATTTAAATATAATTTTTTACTTTATTTCATTTTATATTGATCTTTGAAAAATGAGAGTGTTACACATGAGTACATATGAACCATCATGTCCATGATTGAATAATTGGATAATATATCCTAAACATAATTCATAATTGATTTTATATTTATAAATATTTAATTAATATTATAATTATTTCACAATAAATATTATTTATGAGTTTATACAATGAATAATTTGACTATATCTGACCTACCAAATTCATTATTCACAATCAACCTAAATTTTTTAAAAACAACTGACATAAGATTATTGGTTGGAGAAGTTATATAAATAATTATAATAAGGTGAAAAATATTTTAAATAAAATGAAGAATTTAATTATTAATGTAAAAAATTATAATATTTTAATTATAATGTTTGATAAATACACACAAGACATGTCATACATGATGTAATGGGTAATTGACTCGCCTTTCTTTCGGTGAGGGATACATTATTTCTATTAAACTAGTTTCTTTTAAAGGCTATACAAATGACCACATTGACATTTTATAAAATGAATAACTTTATATTCATTTTATTTTTAGGTTCACATTGAATTATTTCATTCTGTGGTTATTTAAACATATAGTTACCAGGTGGAATAGTATCTCATAACTCAATTTCATTGTGTTGAGTTATATTACATCAACATTGTCATTAATATTCTACTATTATCTATATAAATACATTTAATTTTATACTTATGTATTTAAAATTTAACTATTCATATATTTATTTGATACACATAAATTATTTAGTGATTTATTCTCACTTCAATGTGGTTTCCAGTTCATGTGTTTCTTGAAAATCCATTTTTTTTGTGATTTATTACACATGAATTTCCATTTAAAGAAATTTTTTCATAATTTTCAAAAAAACCATTTCATTACCTTATTATAATGTTATTAATTTCCTTTTTAAAATTATATTTCCTTTTTTACACCCTTTTGAACATAAATTTCTTTATAAAATATTATTAAGAAAACCTATCATAATTTATCTCTTTGTCTGGAAAATTTATTTTCTTTTGGATCCAAATTTCTCAAAAATGATCTAAATTTTTTTTAACCCTTTCAAAAATTATTTTATAATGTAATTTTTATCATTTTTATATCATATTAATGTTTTCAAAGGAATATTCCTATGACTTTCTAGAAAATACATTTTTCTATCCTTTTTAAATTGTATAAGAAATTTTATCTCCTACCATGTATGACATGTATATAATTTCCATCAATTTCTTCTTCAACGATTCCATTTATTATTTAAAATGTTAATTTTTAATAATAATATTTTTAAAATTGAATTTCATTAAAGTGATATTCAAAATAGAAGGATATTTTCATTAATGGAGTTTTCAATGAGCTTATTAAAATTTCATCAATGATAACAACCCATTATTTTACATCACATGGGATATATTTTATTAATTAAATATTTATTCTTCCTCTGGATGGTTTATGATTTCATTGGACAAGGATAGTGTTGAAAATAACATGTATTATTACATTTTCAGTCTCATTGAAATATTAAATTTCTTATGATCATTGAGCATTCAAGTTCACCTAATTATATATGTCATTTATAATAGATATTACTATTACATAGACCTTATACAAATTTATAGATGGTGTATACTATAAATGTTATTTGAATAATTGGTGGAAATAAAGATAAAATTATATCTTTTATTATATATGGATATTTTTATATGAATATTATTTAATTCAACTATTTTATATAAGGAATTACTTGGATATTTATGACACGCATGGTTCCCAAATATATATAGACACTTGATGCATCAGTTCTCCCATGAGTTAAATCAGTTTCATAAATTAGATGTGTTTCAATATAATATGCTAAATAGTCTTTTGAAAGACCTTGACAGGAATTGTTCCACATACCTAGGAAACATATTGGCCAATAATAATATATTGCCCTCATTTAGTGTCATTTATTATTAATACATGATAATTTGTGTCAAAATATATATGGATTTATTCCATTCTCAATTCATTTCTTGAATGGCATGTGTTTCTATTTTTTACCAAGCTAAATTGATATTTCCTTATCTAGTTATTTGAATGGAATTTGATTTTTGTTATTTACCTTGATATATATTTTATTCACTTCCTTTTTATTCAATTAATTTTATGGAATGTTTTTCTAGTAATTACCTTTCCATGTTATGTATTTTCAGTGATTAATTATTGCTTAATTGTGCAGTATCATAACAGATCATTTCAGCACACCCATATTTTATTCCACTATCCAAGAATCAATGATGTTTTATAATATTGTTATTAATGGATACACAATATGAAATAATGTTGATATATTCCAATGAAAGTAAAAAAATGTTTTAATTTTTTTATTTATTTATAATGCAATAATAATGTATATATCTGGATTACCAAGACTACTAAACATTTAATTCCATTACGACATGTATTACTTGTATCAAAAGAAAATGAAATGGTAGTAGACACTGGATCTAGGACTTCTAGGGTCAGGTCTCAATATTTGTTATCAGATCATGTTTATTTGCAACATTGAGAACATGATTTATGAAACTATAGGCTAGAGAACATAAAATTAAGGTATAATTTAAGGATAAGTATATAATAGAAAAATAAATATTATCTTAGATATATATTATGTCATTTTTGTAGAAATACTTCACTATTAATATACTACACGTACACATGGTTCTAACATAGATGTACTCATCGGTAACAACTATGAAAAGGTGTATCGGGCCTGACATTCTGTTACATAGTATATATTAAACACCCTTAATGAATACCTCTTTAGACACTCTAAATGATATGATTAGCAAAATTCTTGTATTCTTTTCTACACATTATGAATTATTATAATATGTTATCAAAATTATTATACTAGGATAAAACTATGGTTTTTAATATTGAAAAAATGGTGTCAAGATTTAGATATCATATAATTTATCATATATGTTTATCACTATGACTATTATTACTCAAAAAATGCTTTATAGTTTTTTCCAATTGATGGAACACAGATGACTCCTTTTAACATAGAACGTGATGGAAAATTTAGTGACAATGGACAAATAATGAGGTGTCGATAGTAGTTAATGATATCATGATTATGCCAAATCATTTATCATGAAACTTGATTAGAAAATTAAACTGTACCCAATTCCCAATCTCAATGAATAATATAATGATGGAGTATTCATATATATTGAGTGGTGGAGACCATTGAGTAATAAATCATTTATTTCCATCATTAAAATAATTTTTAAGGAGACCCACTGAAAATTATCTCAATAGAATAAGGAAATTCATTATGTGTGGGAAAGAAGAACATAAAGAATGTAATTATAGAGTAAAATTTAGAGTATGATTGATATAAATATAACTCATTGAAAGGATTAATTTATAGTTCATTTATTCAAATTTAGGGAACTTGGGCATCAACTTAGTAAATTCCCACTTTTAATGTAAAATACACTAGAACAAATATTTACCATTAATGAAATAAATAGATGAAGCATTTCCATAATGAGGCTATATTGAAAACCATTGTTAAAAAGTTATTTGTTTATTAATATTCATGGATTTCCATAATATTTTTTGGAAACATTAGAGGAATTATATTAATATGTTCCTATAAATGGACAACCTATTTACTGGTTGAGAACCCATCATATCTAAGAAATCCTCAATTCATGAACCCTTGACCAATAGACAATAGGGGATTCATTCCTAACATTGGACTACAGTATGTCATATTTAATTGGTCAATCATTTGGTCAAAAAATTAAATGTGTGACTATTAAGGATAAAAATATAGTGTTTCCTTTTTTGTTATATATGTTTATTTTTTATCCAAATTTTCAATGGATTACAATCAAAGACAAATGTAAAGATGTAATACTCTTTTATGGGCCCTACGATTTGTAAAATGTGTGTATCCATGCTTCAAGTATCAAATTTAGTTTCTGTATCTCCATTTCATAATTTCTAAATTATAAATAAATGAAAGATAAATCAAAATATGAAATTTTCAATATGAAATTGAAATCTATAAAGTATATTTCCTTATATTCTACATTGTAAGTAAATTACTCAATATTTGATAAAGTGTCCTAAAAATGTTATCATAATACGTTCATTTATGTTGAACCATTTCTTGTCTAAAACATCATATATTTCTGTATTTGAGGCCCTCGACATTATATTGATAATTCACATGTTTGTGATTTCTTACATCAATATATCCCTAAAATATGTATTCTCTTCGTATATGTACCTAACTCCACATTTCACTAATATTACCCTACATTGAGACCCTGTTATATGTTATTAAATTTGAATTTTTTACTTCTCATTAAATAATTTTTAGAGGATGTTTTAGGAAAACATCTATTGATATTAGATTTTAAAATAGTAAATATAAAACAAACTATTACATATATCAACTTTAAATATTGATGATGCAATTTTATTATGTTGGGGATAATGAAATAGATTGGAATTCAAAAGTAAGAATATTTTACTTAATAACATGTAGGTCACAAAAAAACAAGTAAGGTAATATAAAATCCTAAAATATTTAAAACTATAATATTTTCAAAAAAATTACATATTATTTCAAATTCATTTCATACCATATTGAGTTAGAGTTTGTTGCCTGTAATAATGACCTTCTTCGATTTCTTGTGTCATATACAATACTAAGTCATATTATGGGAAAAAAATTGTTAATATATATTTAAAAAATAAAATAACTTATAGATGAGATTATAAATTTTTGGTTATAAATAGAACAAACAAACATATAAAAATACAATATAGATTCGTTGGTTACTGATGAATTATAATGGAAAACTTAAACAAACTAAATTTAAAAGAAATATTTTTATATTTATAATAATCATGGTGTTATTTTATAATATATTAAATTAATTACTATTAGATATTGTTAATAGTTAAATTTATATGTTATGTATTCAAAAAATTATATTTTATATTACACAAATAAATTTTATTGAAATAAAATAAGAATAAATCTCGTATTATTCGAAAAAATATTATTTTTCTAAAAAGAAAATGATGATACTTTTTAAATGGTTCATCTAATTTAAATATAAAATCTAAAACTTTTTAAAATTTAATATGGAAAAATAATATCGATTTTTTAATGACAAAAATATATATTTTTAGGATGATGTTTTCTTTTTTTATATTTAGTTTCATTTTTATGAAAAGAGAATGAAACTAAATTTTGATTAATAATTTAATTTACATTTAATTAATTTATAGTGATGAATTATATTTTTAAATATTTTTAATGTTTAATTATATTAATAAAAAAATTATAATTTAATTTAGGTAATTAGAATAAATTACACATTAAAATTACATATAAATAAATAGAAAACATTTGTACGTTTTTAATTTAAATTCCTGCTATGACAGTTCATTTACGTGATAAACATTAAATTAATCTATACCACTTCTATAACTTGAAATTTGGAAAATGGATCCTATATATCGAATCAAAATAAATTATATTGTCTAATATGTTCAAAAATAATTTTTACCCAAAATATTTGTGATAGGGATTAAAATTCAATACAATGGTTAAGAGATAAATTAGAATATATGGGACTAAGACATAATCATAAGGCCAAAAATGATCTAGAAATTTTTTCAGAATACATTTGATGGTCATATATTGAACTTATATTCCCATTTATGTAATTTTTTTCATTAGTGGATCTACATGTCCTTGGAAAAATGATTGTGGAATTCAGTGTCCAAACATTTATGAGTGTCACTCCTCCTCCACTATAAAAAGGAATCATCATCTCCAAATATAACAGGCCCTTAAAAAAATAATGGATCAACAAAAAATCCAAAATAGTTCCCCCAAATCCCTCTCCTCATCCAATTATCCACCTCTTTAAATTACTGAAATCCAAGGATACCCATTTGTGAATACGAATAGTTGTTTCCAAAAGAAGATCTAAAATACATCCAAAATCGCTTTTTTTTATTCCCCACAAACCCAAATATTCTGATTCCATTCTTATATAATAACTCAAGTATAATAAATATAATCATGTGTTACTATATTGAGTTTTTTTCCTACACATATACACACTCCCATCTAATGGGTAACACGCTTACCATTCATGTGTAGTGAACTACAGCCATTCAAAATGAGATTGAAATTTGTTTCCACTACCACAAGGCATGGATAGGAATTAAGGTGGAACTTTTTATATATATTTTATATATTATATTTTTATGTATTTATTCATATTTAATTCATTTATAATTTATATCTTTATACTTTCAATTTTTTGTAAATACGAAAACATAGTTTGTGGAATTTTTGAATACCACCTCTTAAAGGAGAGGTGAAATGTTTTACTAGGAATGGAATTTATAAAGGATAGTTTTAAATAATATTCTATGAAATAAGAAAAATATTTTTTATTAATGGGATTGTTACACTTGTATACGTATGACCTGCCATCGAAATTATTTTAAAGCTATTTCATTTTTCAAAACCATATCTCATAATTTTTTTTAAATTAAAATTGATGTATAAATATAATTATAATTTCTTGAATATTATTATGGATATGATTATATGATTAACTTTTTTACCATAGCTTAAATACCAAAAACAATTGACACATGTACTGAATTTGGTAAAAACATCGAACATACATAGAATTGTTTCGGTTGTTTTGTACCACATTTTAATAAGTGAATAAAATTTATTGAAATAAATAAATAAGTTTGTCAATAAATTGAATTATTTAAATATTTCTATTATTTTGGAAGATAAAGACACATGAGACAACTCAGACTCAAGGAATAGTATTCATGTCCCACATTTTATTTCATGTAGCAAAATTTCTTATTGTGCACCAAATTTTTATTATATGGAGTACATACATAAAATTGACATGTAATTTAATGAATAATTATTTATTATTATTATTTCTAGTTTCATTTTTAAATATTAAATTAAATATAGTTTATGTTTAACATTATAAAGTTGAAAAGAATCTCATAACTCAATTTCATTTATTTGTGTTATATTACTTCCCCATTGTCTTTATTATTTGTTGACTATGTATATAAAGTATTTGGAATATAAATGGTTCTATTTACATATAGATTATGTGGATTTATATTTGATCAACATAGTATAATTTTATTATTGGTTCCCACTTAATAGTTGTAGTCTTTTTAAGGGGTTTCTTAAAAACCCCATTTGATTCGGGATTATTTACACATAAATTTCCAATGGAGGAAATTATTTGATAATTATCACCCAAACTATTCATTTTACTCTCCCCCCGATATTCATGACATTTATCAATTAATAGAACCATTTTCACACTCTTTTCAACAAAAAAAGTTACATAAAATATTCTTACCAAAATCCATCTTCATTTTACTTTTTTTGGAAAACCTATTTTATTAGAAAAACACTCTTTTTCTAAAAAATGATTCTAAAATGTATATAAAATTGAAAAAATAATTAATTGATGAAATTTTTATCATTTATTTTATAAATTTAATCGATGGAATATTATTATATATTTATAAAGAAGGCACTTTCGAGATTTTTTAACATACACATGGAATCATATTTTTCCATGACACGATATTTACGAAGTTACCATCGTTGTTTCTCAAGATAATACAATGTTTGTTTAAAAGGAATATTTATAATGAATATGTTTTTAAAAGTTATATTCATATAAATGGTTTTTCTAAATGTTTTTCAAAAAATGTGATATTTTTTTTGAATAATGTTTTAATGTGACTCTTCTATTTCATCAATGACAACAACCAATTTTTTAAACCACTTTTTATATTTTTTATTAATATAATCCTTATATTTATATTGGATGGTTTATGATTTATTTGAATAATGAATGTATTGAAATTCACTTACATGTGTCCCTTTTTAGTCCCATTGATATATTCATTTTCCTATGATCAACGAACGTGGAATTTTATATAATTATCCATATCATTTATCATGGATATTACTATTATAAAAATCATATACCATTTTACAAATGGTGTCTACATTGAATGTTAATTGACTATTTAGGGGAATTAATGATCAATATGTATTTATATTTAACACGCATATTTAATAAGACATAATATTTTTTATGACAATTTGATTTGATAAATGCTCTGGATAGGTATGACATGGGTTGGACCCATTTGTTGATACCAGATTATGAATCAGAAAATCATATGATTAATTATTTGAAAAAACTAGATGGGTTTCTACATGATATTATAAACCATCTTGTGAATTATCTTGATGGTAATTTTTCCACATACCTATGATACATGGTGTCCATTAACTGAAAATTTCCCTCATTTGGTTGTATTTATTATTAATCCAGGATATTTTGCATCGACATGCTTATGGATTAATTTATTTCTCAATTCATTTAATAAATGGAATTTTTTTTGTTTCATACCTTACCATATTCATTTTTCCTTATTTAGTAATTTTATTTTCATTTTTCCATTCATTTTCCTTTCCATATTATTTACACACCTCATTTTCACTATATTGATTATATGGAATGTGTGTTCACTTAATACCAATTCATATTAATAAATATCATTGATACATTATTGCTTCAATTATACAATACCCTTAACGAACATTTGAGCTCACCCTTTTTTTCTTTCTATTCACCATGAATCTAGGGAGTGTACTATGAAATATATACAATGATACAATCTATGGAATAAATTTTGTATACATGAATGAATCGATTTTTTTCTACAATTAGTGTATTCATTTGAAATTCATGACATATGTATGTATCTCATTTACTAATATTACTAAACTATTATGTCCTTTAGGAAATAATTTATATGAGTCATATAACAATGTAATGGTAGTAGACACTATGTTTGAGATTTGGGGGTTAGGTAACTAAGTATTGTGAGTGAGTATACTAATTTATTTCATAATGAATTACATTAAATTCCACAAAATCATGAGGATGAGTTCTCAATTGAACTTATACCATAAGTGAATCATATCTCAAAATTCCCATAAAGGATTTCTCGGACCAAACATTAGGATTTAAAAAATTATCTTCAAGAGAATTTTAAAAATGGTTCATATTCACAATTTCATCACCTTGGGGCATGCCAATTCACATTCTCATGAAGAAGGATCGATCAATGTGGATTGGGTTTGATTATCATGAACCCATAAAGATCACCATAATGAAAAAAATACGACCTTACAAGTATTAATGAAATGACTAATCAACTATGTGGATCTCTGTACTTCTTAATATTTGATCTACATTTTTTATATCGTCAATTAGAGGTGAAGAATGATGATTTCAAAAGATAACCTTCCATACGGGGATTGTTCACTATGAATTAAAATTGATTCACTTTAGACATACTAATTCCTTTGTATCCTTTATATATTTTAGGAATACAGTATTTAGATATTACCTTTATAAAATTATGGTACATTTTATCAATGTTATTGTCATTTTATCAGTGAAAATGGAGGAACGTGAATATAATCTAAGGGTTGTGTTGGTGACATATGGGAAGGAGAAGTATGATGACATTTTCAGAAAGTGTGTCTTCAAGAAGAATCAATTCACATTCTTGTGAAACATGATTAGATGTGCAGGAAATTATATTTACCCTAATGAAACAAATGTAATTGAGGAATGGCAGTGATCCACTAGTGTCATGGAAATGTATATTTTCCTTTTCTCATATCATTGTTATTGATGTTTTCATATGATTTTATCAATATTTTCAAACCCATTAACAAGGATAACACAGAATAGGGTAAATTCTATCTAGATGTAAAAATGTGTGGAATAATTTAGGCAGATCAATAAAATACATATCATTAAACCATAACACAATCTTCCAACAATCATATATGGTTTTGTGATATACAATAATTCTTCAATGAAAGTCTTGTTTTATATACTCATGAATAATTAAATAGTGATAACATATGCATCATGATAGTTTATGATCCATGAAGAAAACAACTCGATGCACAGTTAGAATTTAGAATATCTAATCATCATATTAAAAATTTGGAAACACTACGTCTATTGTGAAAAGTGTGACATATATAATGATCACAGGAGCCTAAAGTACACATTCTCCCAAAAAGAAATCATCGGGGGTCAAATGAGATGGTTGGACCTAATCCACATCAATGATTTATTTATTAACTATCATCTTGTGATATAAAACATGATTGTTTATTCTCGTAGCATAAAAGAAACTACTACTATATCAATGATGTGGATTGAGAGAGACTGTGTCTTCATGGAAATGAAAAGGATGGATCTAGAAATCATAATGGAAGTGAATACATACTACATTTCACCAATTAATTTTACACCATTTATCCAAGAGAATATCATTGATGAATAATAGAATAATCTAGGGCTACCAAAAATTTTAAATGTTAATGGGAGGGAAGCAACAGGATTTCCAAATCAATGATGTTGATTTCATTCAGTTTGGAACAAAGATTTTTTTCTATTTCACTTGAGATAAAGAATGATATTCTAGATAATGTACATTGATCATCATCCTCCAACCATCCTGGAAGTACTATGATATATCATGATCTACATGAGAACATATGGTGGGAAAATATGATGATGAAAATTTCAAGTAATATATCACAATGATTGTTATGTTGTCAATATAATGTTGAGTTATAGATGTTAAAAGGGGTGATGAAACCATTACCTATATCCACATGGAAATGTGGAAACATCACCATTGACTATTCAACTAGTCTCCAAAAAATATTAAATGGAAATAATAAAATTTGTGTTTCGGTGCATATAATCATCAAGAATATCCACATCATTTATTTTCAGGAAGACTTATCGCATGCAAAAACTTCCTTATTATATGTGAAAAAATTAATGGGTCTATATAGATTTTCTATTTTGATCATATCTATTTGTCATATATGGTTGAAATATAAATTCCTGATTTCCCTATAATGTTATTTGAGTACTAAATTAAATTTCACCATCCCCTATCATAACATATCCAATGGAAATTATGGAAGGAAAATTAAAATACACGAGGACATGATATGATCATGATTAATGTAATTCAATTGTTTATGGGATTATATTATCCCTTTGGATGATTATTCACATAAAAATATCATCCACTCAAGTATTTATATGGATCCATATGATGATATATATGGGAATTTTGATATAACGTCATCATTTTTGGATAAATGTAAGATAACCAAAGAATTTGGGACATGGAATTGTGTAAGAGGTTATATAAAAGTTTCAATCCATCCAATGTCACATAAAAGTGTCTCAAAGTAATAAAAATAGGTGTGATCAAAATTGATGAATAAATATGGAGTTTGATGTTTGGAGAAAATGTTTTCCTTTGAATATCATAATGGAAGAGAGTTGGGTAGGTCGGAATGAAAATCATTTTTAGACAAAGGAACATTAGAGCCATTGATATCCTTGATTATAGAGGAGGAGTGGCCTATAATATTAAACATCAATGAAATATATATCGGGTCCTGAACAAGTTCCATGAATTTTTATTGAGGATGGACCTACCTGACCCTACACAAATACTAAATTTGGAGGTGCGAAAACTATTGAACTACCTCTGGTATAAAGAGATTCTAGGGATAATCTTGGAAGGTAGAGAAACGTTCATATGAAATAAGATGTCTCAACTTGTCAAATTGTTTTAGAGGAAATATATGTATGAATAGAGATCCTGGGAATCGTATATTGTGTGAAGGATAAATACCCTCATCTAGTTTCACCATAGTTTTTAAAATGAAATTTGAAGGGTTAAATTTTAAAAGGGGGGAGAATCTAATCTCCTGAAATATTATCAATTTAATTTACCTTTTAATATTTATGTTATTTATTATAAAATAAATACATAACATATGAAAACACTATAAAGAAATTATTCTCAAAAAATTGGAACAAAATAGGTAGTATTTTTAGAAATTAAGGAAACTATATCAATGGAATTGTAACCAGACCATCGGAGTAGTAATGTAACCATTAGGAAGATAAATATAGACAATTGAATGGTATTGTAACACCCCGAGATTTGATGAAAAATATTCTTTTAAATTTTATTGATGTCTTGTGTTATATGTTACACCAAAAGGAGCTTGAACTACACACATCCCTGACTTGGCTTTTATTAAACGCAATTGCGACCTTCCACGATAGCGTGTATAGTACCCAATACTGAGTTTCACTAAATGATATATTATTATAATATTATTATGAACTAGCCGTTATGAATAGTAATACCCACTTTTTGAAATTTAATACATTTTATCTTTCAAAACGGACTTCATTTTTGGATTCGTAATATCGAAATTAGATTAGGGTGAAATTTTGGTACTTTTCGGATAACTTTCATATTCTGATGAATAGTGAAAATTACTAAATTTTAATTAAAAACAAATTTTTTAATCAAAATAATTAATAGTGATAAATTATTAATTTGAGTGGTTTTAAATTATATTTATAATATATTTTTGCAATTTAATACAATGTTGGTCATTGGATGTAATTTCACATTCAAACCAGATATAAACAAGTGTCAATCTTTTGATAGTTATTATCTCTTAAAAACACGCTATTTGTTTTGACGTCGGGAATTAATTTTTAAATTGGTTGATGTAACTGATATGTTTTGAATTTTATAAAATAGTCATCATTTTTGAATTCATAATATCAAATATAGCTTAGGACTAATTTTTGGTATTTTTCTGGAAACATTCATTTTTTGATGAATAGTGAAACCACTAAGTGGTAGTTAAAAAACTGAATTTTTCATAAAAATTAATTTTACCACTTCTGTGAGTGAATTTCAAAAATCCGAGAGACACTGTTAATATCAAGGACTAAAAAGTGGTTCAATGAGATGAAAATAATTTTTGGTGAATAGTAACTTTTTACTTTTTTTACCACGGTTAAAAGTAAATAGGGTAATTAAGGGTAAAAATGATATTATTATTACCATAACACATGTCTTAATTATATGAGATAAGTGTAATTCGACCAAAAACAACCTTAGGAATATAATATGACCATTTAGGCCCACGTGGATTAGATTAGGACATTTATTATTAATTTATTTAAAGAAGGGTTAAAATAGTTAAAATCAAAGTTTAATAACTAGATAATTTTTAATATAGGGTTATACATAAGATAAATTCGACTATAAATATTCATTATAAATATAAAACTACTTCATACATAATGGTATTTTATTTGTAATTTTTAGACATTAGATAATTTAATTTATTTATGACACAACGATGATGCAGTAATTATCTTATTAATGAAATATTGACATAATTGTTGTTATAAATACCCAAATAAATGTAATTTGAGACTTTTTATAAATTACACTAATTTTATAGGTTAATATGACATGTTATTATTGATTTACGTAACTTTTTTTGAACTAATAATTCTGTTATGATTTTCACAAAAATCAATTACTAAATAGTTTCAAAATTGAAATAAAATAGTTTTTAAAACAAATATTATATTATTAATTGTTATTTTATTCATAAAAATATAAGGTTCGTCCAAATTACTTAGATAAGGTTATATATATTAATAATAATAAACTTGGAGTTATTTTGGCTTGGTATAGTAAGTTTATTAATCTTATAGTGTAAGAACACAAAAAGACACGGTAAAAGTAAAATTATCTAACTTAATGATAAAACTAAATGATAAGGTTATAATAGTAAACTAAACTTGTTCAAATTCTATTTTCTGATAGTATTTCGACCCATCCCCACCTTAGCTTCGAAATAAATCAATTTTGAGCTATTAAAAACCGAATATTACTTTATAATAAAATAATATTTTTAGTTTTTCCAAAGGTGCCCCTCTCCTCCCTTAAAAAAGGGAACCTCCTCCCTCTCTTCCTCACACCACATTGAGCCTTCAACCACGGCCAAAACCTGCCAAATTCTCTTCTCCACTTCCATAGAAACATCCTAGAGGTCCTGGTCTTCTTCAAAGACCAATTTTAGTGCCTGAAGAGGAGGTCTCAAAGAGGCGCTTCAAAGAAGAGGTAATGTCCGTTACCGATTCATTCAACTTTATTTCTTCTTCTACTTCTTATTATTTAGTTGTTTCATTATAAAGTAATAACATAAGTATCACTCATATACAGATATGTTATTATAATTATGAAACAACCCTATTTCACCATCTATCCATCCTACAGAAAACGAAATCACCGCGACTGCGTACGTACGGAATACCGTCTCCACGCCATGGTGTAAACTATTTTCCACCACCACCTTACTTGGATGGGTATAATGGTGTAAATTATAACTATATATGATTATTGTAAAGTGATATTGATTCTGTAATAGTATACATACACTCCAATAAAATTCCTCGATCATGGGAACGATATCATCGCTCGTGCGTACGTACGGAATACTGTCTCCACGACGCGATAAGATTCCTTCTCAATGATTAACCATTCATAAATGATTATAAAGTATATATAATATGTAATCATGAAATATATGACATAAAAATTATACTGGATTTATGTATATATATATATATATGTATGAAATCCAATTAATTCCATTCAATTCAATTAGGAAACAAAAACAACGTTCATGCGTACGTACGACCTACCATCTCCATGAGCGGTGTATTTCTTTCCATTTATCGATCTATTATATATATGTATATTATGAATATATATTATATATAAATCATGTTTTATATTCTGTTACTAAGTAATCACGATCTAAGTAATCATATGAATAATTACAAGTCAAAACACAGATGACAAATGAAATGATTTTACCCAAAACGCTTTTTAATATGGAATTTACAAAAGAACGGGTAATATAAAGTCATAAGTGAAACTTATATGATATCATAACAATGAATATGATTCTGTAAAAAGTAAATGACATTATTTAAATCATTATACAGGAGGTTCATATATGTACGAATCATATCGGACCTAAGGTAAGGGAAATCTCACAATCTCAATTTTTATCTGAGTTTGTTTATACTTCAGAATTTACAGGGGTGTATTTTATCATCCACATCCATGTTTCTTCAATATGTAATATTGTTTCCATCCACCTACAATTTTTTAAATCCAATTTTACCCTTCGGTGAGTTTTTAGTAAAAGATATGAAAGGAATCTTTTGTCGTTTTTCGTACGAGGTAATTTTTGACTTTTCCGACAAAAGTACGTGAAGAATGTTTTTTTAACTTATACGGCATGAATGGATTTTTAAAACATTATTTCCATGAATATTAATTTACAAGTTTTCAGGTTTATTTTTAATCAACTTCTTTTAGTTTATAATTGTATGACATGTTAAGAAAGGAAAAGTGTTTTTGAAGTAGAAAGGATATTTTCCTCAAGAATGGAGTTCAAGTGTTTTATCAAAATTATTTTCCATCTAAGATAATAAAGGGTTCTATTTGTATCCCTATTAATACATTGATTTGACTATGTTTTGATGGAATTATTTTTATGAATTCCTTTATCTTATATGAATTGTTTTATTATGTCACGATGTTTAAGATTCCCATTTTTATTACATGGTTTATGCTATGATGTATGGTTTATTATTTTGTGGCACACATAAGAATGGTATCATTATGAGATTGGTGGGACCTATATCTCCCTCCAATGCATTGGGTAAATATTTTATATATCATGAGATAGACATGGCAGGAACGGAAAGTTAAACCGGTTCAGTAATACAGGACTGGAACGAGGAGTGAACTCGATTCAGAAAGGGACTTTGTCCACTAAGATGGTCTTGGTAGCAATGCCTTGGCCAATATGGAAATCATATCATGTTATTAATGGTTTCCACAATTACATGTTTTATTCCCATGCTATTTTATCATTATTAATGATTCTTTATGATCTATTCCTTACGTACTTCCATGTTTTATGTCATTGCTCAAGCTTTTGATGTTTAAATATTATGTTCATGTTTTTAAGTTCAAATGTATATGATATGTTTTATTTTATCCATGTTACCCATAAAAAGCATTTGAGATCACCCTCTTTATTTTTTCTTTTCCCCAGGATATAAAGAAAGGTTTTAGGTAAGAAAAAAAGGGGAAGATCTTTATGGGAGATGTTGAAAATCATTCACCACGATTAGAAGATTACGTTCCAAGTTTCCAAAGACACTAAACTATTTTGGTCCTTCTATGTCTGTTTTTGTTATGTATTCAGTATTCCGCTAAAGTAATGTAATGTCCATGTACGTCAAGCTTTGGGTCTCTAAAGTTGGTATCAGAGGCAAAGGAGGTAGGATTGTATCTGATCCTTGGTAACTCTCACATGTGAGCATTGGACGAAGCATGGCTCTCCACCCAAGGGCTTCATGAGGAAATGGCTGCCACTGGGGATGGTGGTGTGTCCCACCTAGGGGGTGTAGCCACCCACGGAGTGCCCTGATAGGTATCAATTATAGTCCACTGGAAGTAATTCCAGACCGCTACAGTTGGTATCAGAGGAAAGGTTTAGTCAACCTTTAGAAACTAGGATGCGAGAACTTTAGTGAGATCCCTATAGATATTTCTGTGGTATGTCTAGGGATTTGTCTAATGTTAAGTATAAGTATAGGTTATAGTACTAGAATTACGGTAACCCAAGTTTTTAGATATTTAAGGTACTCTCCCTTTATTATATTGTTTTCCCTAGTGTGATTTTTGCCTCTCACACTATTATTTTTGGGTTTTAGACGATGGCTGAAACCCGAAGGAACCGTGTTGATCAATGTAATGGACAATGAAATGATTGTCCTCCTGAACAAAAAAATGTTATGGGAGATGGAGTGAAAAATATTATTGTTATACTTATACAAGCTATGAATCATTCTGGACATCCAAATGAGCAGTGAAGGGAACAATATTCTATTGAGTCCTTCATGAGGCAACGTCCACCTTCTATCAGTAGGTCTTCTTATCCACTTGTTGCTGAAAAATGGATCAGTACTATTGAAAAGATATTTTCAGTTCTTCAATGTTCTGAACATGATAAAGTCATATTAGCAGTGTATCGTTTGGAAGATGATGCTGATCAATGGTGGAATCTTATCAAGAATTCGATGCCAAGAGATGAAATTGAGTCCATGGAATGGGACGAGTTCAAGAACTTGTTTTTCAATAAGTACTTACCTTGTATTCTTCGAAAAAATATGGAGAAGGAGTTTCTTGAACTAAAGCAAAAGGATGATGAATCTGTTGGTATATACGAAGAGAATTTTACAAGGCTTGCAAGGTATGCATCTGGATTTATCATCCAACCTGAAAGTAAAGTTGTTCGACTCTTCAGTGGCTTAAAACCAAATCTTAGAAGGGAATTATCTATAAGAGACTTCAGTAGATATGAAAAATTGTGCGTTGTGCTATCAAGGTAGAAATGGAAGTTGATGTTACTTATCCATCTCATAGTTTTGAAAAGAAACAAAAGATGGAGTTCCAGGAGAAATCTCAGAATAATGGTGAATAGAAGATGAATGTTTCCTTATGCTCAAAGTGTGGAAAGAAGCATGGTGGAGATTGTCTTAAAGGGACTAGAAAATTTTTTAAGTGTGGAAAAGAATGCCATCGAGCAGTTGAGTGTCTAAGTAATGGAAAAAGGGTTTCTAATGATGTGAATAAAGAAAATACTGCAGAGAACGCACCACCAACACTTCAATTCTTCAAGTGCAAAGAAATGGGGCATTGTGCTAATAAATTCCCTAATCCAAGGGTTAGTGACGATCGACATGAGAAACCACTTAAGGCAAAGGACAAAGGGAAGTCACATGTGATCACTATTGGCGATGTTGAATATGACAACGATGTGGTGGAATGATTAAGTGTTTATGTAATGGGATTCCAAAATAATGTTGTATATAGTATCGTGGAATATTGGAATATTTATGTATTGGTTTATTGTGGTTTTAAATAATTTTATGGTACCGGTAACCATGGAAATTGATTGAGATATTTTTGGAAGAAAAAAAAGATGATATGCGCATACTGAATGGAAAACAAGAAAATGAAATGTTTGACAATATTCATGAGCTCATGATTGATATAATGACTAAGTGATATCATGGTTTGTGTATATAGAATTTTGAGTATTTTGGTATGTGGAAGGTGTTAACTTTTAACAGCATTCATGTTTTCACTAAGGTTTAATGGGTATCCATTTTTTAAGAGAATACATGATTAAGGTATTCACATGATTGGAATGTGACCAAAAAGATATATGGGGGATAAATGATGGTATTCAAATGCTTGGTTGATGACATTTCAAGTAATCATTTTCTTTATACTATGAGCTTGGATGGAAGTATTTTAGATAATCCTAAAGATTGGAATGGATAATGTTGGACATCAGTTAGTATTGTTTAAGGATAGACCATTTTTTTGATATTATTGATGGGATGTTATAGTAATGTAGTTTTGGAAAAAGGACAACCTGCAGGATGGGCGACAGCCCATCGCGTCGGACAAGGCTATGGGAATCAAACCCACAACTGAAGTGCGACTGGCCTTTATCGCCTACCACTGGCCTACAGGAAGTCCTTTTTTGTAGAAACTTGTTTTATTATATTAAGAAGTATGATATATGAAGTATAAGTCCATTTTAGGAACCATATATGATTAATATCACTATAGATCGACTTATGTATATTTAATAACTTTTCCTAACCGTTTGTTTGAGACAGATGGAATGACCCGTCATTCTATCACAGGATCTGCTAACACTTCACGAATAACAAATTAAACTTCATTTCTTTAAGATATGAAGTGGAAATTGTTCAAGGCACGAGTACCAGTGAGATTGTACCAAAATAAAGTAAGTATTTATTCTAATTCAAATTCTTAAAATTTAGGGAAATGATCTTGAAAACCAAAAATGTTATCCTAGTGCCCTTATATCCGATGAATCAGATGGTACCCTAGATCATCACAAATTTATCGCTTTGTGACTGTTGTCTTTTTCATAGCCATGTTCTCTACCACTCTCCATCAGAACATGACAATTATATTTCTCTTCCATATCGATATTTTCACCTATGTTATCTTTTGTAGAAACCTAGTGATTTGTTAATTTGGGTAACCGTTACGTTTCATACTTTAGATTTTAAAACCATGTTTTGGTATTCCTTTTTACGATTTGGGTTTCTATTGAAGAAACTTTCGAGTAATAAACCATTTATAACCCTGATGAATTTCGAGGGAAAAATTCATTTTAAGGGGGGTAGAATGTAACACCCCGAGATTTTATGAAAAATATTATTTTTAATTTTATTGATGTCTTGTGTTGTATGCTACACCAAAAGGAGATTGTACTACACACATCCTTGACTTGGCTTGCATTACACACAATTTCCACTACAACAAAACGTAGAGTAGAAATGTATGTCGTCGATAAAGAAATCATGGAAGTGGTCCACGTATGCATACAGAAACTGGTTCATCAAATACACAAACATATAGTGGTAATTCATCACAGAAAATGGAATCATTGGAACTCAATGTGTTTGAAGTGACATCATAATTCAAACTTTGGAATATCAGACATGAAAACCCTCTACTAGTGATAGATGTTACTGAAATTAATATTCTAGAACCATATCACGCTTCAAAACTGGTGAAAAAATTTATCAATCCTTGAAAAGGGGTAATTCATGTTTGTCATTTTTGGGTTCTGGAAACGACAATACAACCAAAGCCATATGATCTCTTCAAACATTTTCTTGAACATGAATGGAGTTGACTAGAGGGAAATACTCGGTCTGATGAAACAATTCCCACAGAGGTCTTCAAAATGCAACCATTGATCATGAAGCGCAGTAGGTACCATCTGATATGCCACAAAAAATATTAGGGAAATACCATGATCCAATAAATTGAAAATCTCCATCTCCCATCTTGGAGGTATTCCTGAAATAACATCATAAAAAAATTTCAAATAATCTACCAGAATTGAAGGAACCTAGATGCCTGAATTTCTTATGGATCCAAGGGATTCCCCTTCCAACGGATGGGTGATAGGTTGAAACCTCTTATTCACAACATCCACCAAAATTTCCTTGATATATCTATCACATAAAAGGAGAACCTCATCCAATTAGTTTATAGGCATCTGACTAGTCTATAGTGAATGTCGATCTATTCCTGGACCATGAAAAGCTAATATGTGCCCATGATGACATCATAGGGATCCATTGTGATGACTAAATGATCTCACATTAACCATTATGGGATAATTTATACCTCTCACTACATGTAAATGAAATTTCAAATGAAGTGTTCCAGATAGGAACCTCAAGACGACATTATTTTGATAATGTCTCAACATTGATCTCTAACTATCACACAAGGAGTCGAGGGATAAAATAATGGGTAGAACCTATCTTTCATAATAATAAGGAAAGATCATAATAAACACAAATAATAACTCAAATCCTCTCATGTTCCATTGGATCATAGACATCCAAAGCATGAAGTTGTCCATTGCCCTAGCCCCCAGCTCTTTATGCCTGACGTGGGCCTCCTAGGGTTTGTGGTTAAAGGACCTCATAGTATCATCCACTAACTGAAACTCCTCCTAATACTCTACCATCTCTACCACTTTTGGATTTTCAAAAAATACATAATTATTTCTGTAGGTCTTAATTAATTGATTTCCATTGAGGAAGTGTCGAAATCATAATTTCCATCATAAGTACATTTAAAGACTTCAACCATTATTAAAGATGACATCAAAAAATTATTCTAGTTTACTATTGTTGGAAACAGATCCTTATTATCACCAAAATTAAATACAATTGCTTTATAGAAATCTCATACATCTTTATGGTAAATTATGATATTGATTGAAAATTATACAATGTTCAAGCCAGGATTCTGCCTCCTTAATGTCATCATCCAACAAGGAGAAGGATCATCTGCTTCATTCCCTCTTCTGGGCATTAATGCACTTGAGAATAGACGTGACAGTGAAAAAGGGACTGCCATAAATGAAACTATTACATCCACTAATGACAATTTTCCTACATCCATGAATGGTAGGCCATGAATTATTACACTTGAATGGTATGGGGGACGACCTTGTGGGGCCTTACAGAATCTTGATGAAAAGAGGATTGTGATCCGAGTGGAACTTTTCAAGTGTATGTTTGGAAATTTCAGCGATAGCGTAATGATCATTAATCTAGAAGAATCCCCTATAAATCCTACTTTCTTGTCTTCTGTTTCCTGTAATCCTTCCCCATGTGAATTTATCCCCTATAATATGGTCCTCTATTAGGTTTCACTTATCTAAGAATCTTTCAAATTCCTCTGCGGAATTATGAGAAAAATGAGGACCCAACCTTTCATCCGACCTTAGGACAGTATTAAAATCCCCCACAATATCCCAATTACTTTTTGTTTGGTCATTAAATTGTTTTAGATCCCTCCAAAGATCTCTTCTCTTGGTGTAGGCATAGGATGAATATACAAATGATAATGTGGTGACAACGCCGCCTAGAACAGTAGATATAGTGATGGCTTGGGAACAAATCTCATAAAAAGTATTCTGAATATCATCATGCTTGAGAACCCATAGGGTTTCAGAGCCCTTGAGATCTCCATTGTGAGCAAATAGTTAGTATTTAAGAGAAGCCCAACTAAACCCTTTCCATTTCCCAAAGATCATTTTGTGTTCAGCAACTGCAACTAGAATCGGCCTATAATGTGAATGAAAATTATTCAGGGAAGAGGCAGTATGAGAGTTCCCAAGCCGTCGATAGTTTTAAAAGAGGGTCTCCATTGATTAATCTTATTCTCTTTACCTTTCCCACCCTTATTCTTGGGTGTTTGGACAATGGATATTTTATCAGGATTCGATTTTCTTGTAACATCATCATCCACCTTCTCATGATTGTCCTCACCATCATCTGCCTAGTATTTACTTTAGAGGGGTGAGAATTTTTTTAGAACACATGTATCAACCTTTGGGGACATTCCATCAGGATTCCTTTTCACACACTTCCTATCCTTTAGGGAGGTGAACTTAGTTAAAAGGTCTCCCTGTGTGCCAGACTCCCCATATGAGTGATTTGAGGTCCCCATCAAGGGGGATCCCACTATGACATCCTGAGGTCTCTGAACTGATTTGGAGGGACACCCATAATTTGTGTTGGTGTATTTTGAATAGAAAATTAAATTCGATAAGTATACTATAGCATTGGGAAAGGATTTTTATTGGCATAAGATGTGATAAGAGCTACATCGGTCTGTTTATTAACAGAAGGTTGATTGCTGACCACCTGCATGCCCTTCTCTGCCAAGTGTGTAGTGGTGTTCGAAAATCCTACATCATGCATGGCGGAAGTAGGTTCCAGAGCTGCAATAGCCTGTTATAAATCCCCCTCCTACTTCCTATCAATACCCTATCCACCTTTACAGAAGGAAGGCACCGAGTCAGCTGTAGGTGCAACCTGAGAATGTGCCTGGAGGGCTGGTGCCTTCGGTGACTTGGGTGAGCCAAGGATCATTGTAATTCTTCCATAGCAATGAGTAATTCTAGCCCCTCACAAACCTGTACATTGAAATTTATAGCAGGAACAGGTAAGAGGAATTTGGTGCCACCAGCATCTAATGTTGATAAATCCTTGTCAGCCTCTATGATATTGGCCTGGCCTAGACCAGGGCCAATAATTCAGTCAAGATTTGTTCCCCCTGAGGTAGAGCCTAAAGTACGAGTAGGTCTTGACTCATGACCTGAGTGATCATCCTAGGGGGATGTGGTGGCCACCTCATTATAATTTTTCATAGAAGGGGAAAGTATCAGCTCAGTGATGAGTGACTTGACAGAGGGATGCCTCTCAGAGGGTGGATCAAATTCTCTTTTCCCTTCCCCCTCATCTTTTGGAAGTCTCCATCATGATGGCCTCATTGATTACACCTTTCATAGGTTGTTAATATTCTACATTCATAAATCAAATGATCAATAATGTTACTATTCCCACCGAACATGGGCCTTCTCTCATACATAATTTCTAGATTCAATGTATCATAAAAGGTGGTGAGGACCACCATCTCAACCAGAGTTCTTGCTAGGTCAATCTTGAAGAGGACTCTTGCATAGTTCCCATACCTTGGGTTATCAGTTTCTCTGCCAATTCAAATAGGTAAACCCACTGCATAAGCAATATCCCACTGTGTTCTTGGATTCCAGTAAATCCAATTCAGCTTAAAAATGAGAATCCACACCTTTGTAAAAGTTTTTCTCACAATTATTAGGGTTATTCTAAATTAACAATGTGTTTTTGTTTTCATGGTAAAGTAGCTACCACGTTGTTAGCACACTGTTTCTCTTTACCAAAGAAACTTCCCCTATCCCAAACACTAAGGGTTCATATCTAACTCAGGGGATCATATTTATTATATTATGTTTCTATAATCTTATACTATCGTATATATGAATATATTTCTCTATTTAGTAGTAACTATGTGTTCTAATTTTTTTTATTATTGTGTAGGAACATTGTGATATACATGGATAAAAGTTGGATCACATTACCGAGGAACACACCTCATTATGTTAAGGGTTTGAATGAGTTTTTAGATTTTGCAATTTCTAATCGATCCGTTGAAGGGAGAATAAAATGTCCATGTCCTAAATGTAAATTTAGAACATGGTTGAAGAGAGATGAGGTTTATGAACATTTAATACTGAAGAAATTCCCTGATCAATATTTGTGTTGGATTTGGCATGGAGAATCAAACGTTACAGAAAGATTGAGCACTGATGTTAATCCGCAGAATGAGGTCCCAAGTTCATCGACAATGTAAAATGAAATGCAGAACCTAATAAATGATGCATTCGGCACTACAAGGAACCACTATAAGCATCAAAACATATCAGAAAAACTAGAAGAGGGTGCTACAAATTCCAATGTGACAAGTGATGTTTTTGAGACTATAACACAGGAAAATCAAGATTTTCAAATATCATTGGATCATCCTCTTGATTTTGTGGAGCCAAATGTAAGAGAAAACTTCACTGAGGAAAATGTGTTTCGTGATTTAGTTGACGATGGAAATCAAGAGTTGTATTGTGGATGTTTGAAATATTCAAAACATTCATTTCTGCTGAAGTTGTATCACATCAAATGTCTATTTGGAATTAAAAATAAGGCAATGTACATGATATTGGAATTGATATGTGATGCATTTCCTAAAGCAAAAATCCCAGAATATTTTTATGATATGAAAAAAGTTGTTAACAAGCTTGGTCTGAATTATAAAAAAATACATAAGTGTCCCAATGATTGTATGCTTTATTGGGGAGAGGATTCAAGTAGACAGAATTGCAAGAAATGTTCTTCTTCTAGATGGAAGGAAAAGAGTGATGTTGTAATTCTGAATGAACATAATTTCATGGAGAAGAAGAAGAAAACGAGCACACCTGGAAAGGTTTTGCTTTAATTTCCTTTGAAACCTCGATTGCAATTATTATTCATGTCATCGAAAACCGCCGAACACATGAAGTGGAATTCTGTAGATAATAACAATGATGGGTTAATGAGACATCCACGAGATTCTCAATCGTGGAAGACATTTGATTCATTACATCTCGATTTCTCAGCTAATCCTAGGAATGTTCGATTGGGATTGGTTGTCGATGGATTCAACCCATTTGGGACTTTGAGTGCCAATAATATCATTTGGCCAGTTATTTTGATCCCTTATATTTTTCCTCTATGGATGTGTATGCAACAAACATCTTTTATCCTTTCGATGATTATTCCTGGAAAAAAAATTCCTAGAAATGATATTGATGTATACTTGTAGCCTTTGATTGACGAATTGCAGGAGTTATGGAGCAACGGTGTTGAAACATTTGATGCTTCTTCTAAAACAATGTTCATAATGCATGCTGCTTTAAGGTGGACCATTAGTGACTTCCCTGGGCTTGGGAATTTATCTGGTTGGAACACTTACACGGGTTTGGCTTGTCACGTTTGTAACATTGATTTTGAGCCCAAACGGCTACCTCACAGTAGAAAATGGTGCTTCTTGTGTCATCGAAGATTTCTCGATGCATCTCATAGATTTCGGCTAACAGATCAAAATTTAATGGTTCCATTGATCGTAGACCACCTCCAAAGTTGTTAAATGGTTTTGAAATATTGAAACATATTGAAAATGTTGAAACAGAATTTGGGAAGGTTCATAATTTGGATGATAGTGGAAAATGGGTCTGAAGTGCATCGTCAAGCGAAACCGGAACACAACAATGTAAGAAAAAAAGTATATTCTTCAAACTTCCGTATTGGGAATTTAATTTGTTGCGGCATAATATTGATGTGATGCACATTGATAAGAATGTCTGTGACAATTTGATTTTCAGATTGCTTAATAAGCATGGAAAGTTGAAAGATCACCTCAATGCTCGCAAAGACTTACAAGCAATGAACATAAAACGCGATCTCTGGCCAGATGTGAATGAAAAGTATCCTTCGCCAATTTTTTCAATGAAAAATAGGGATAAAGATACATTCCTTCGAATGTTAAAGAATTTTAAGGTATCTGATGGGTATTCAAGTAACATCTCGAGGTTTGTTGACTTGAAGAATCGTAAGTTACATGGATTGAAAAGTCACGATTCACATATTTTGTTACAACAGTTACTACCATTGGAATTGCGTACATTATTACCTGAAAAAATTACTGCTATTGTACTGCAGTTCTGC
Organism: Viscum album; assembly: GCA_963277665.1. Taxonomy (NCBI): domain Eukaryota; kingdom Viridiplantae; phylum Streptophyta; class Magnoliopsida; order Santalales; family Viscaceae; genus Viscum; species Viscum album. Next base: position 836,403,086 of record OY728127.1, on the reverse strand, counting down.
ACATTTTTTAGATAACTATGTGCGAAATTTCTACATCCATTTCCGCTTGAGAACCTCCAGAAGAGGTTTGTATTGACCCTTTGCGCAATGGAGATGATCTTTCCTCCGTCATTTTTTATTGTAATGATGCATTTAACTATGCATTTGGTTGAGGAAGCTAAATTAGGGGGCCTCGTTCATTATCGATGGATGTATCCAATTGAGAGTTACTTTATTTATATGTTTTCCAGTTAAGTAAACAATTTTTGGTACTTAATTAAATGCATAATTATGTTTATTTTATTTCACAGATATCTTGGACATTTGAAATCATATGTGAGAAATAAAGCTCAACCAGAAGGCTCAATTGTTGAAGGCTATCTGGCTGAGGAGTGTCTTACCTTTTGTTCTTGATACATGGATGATATTGAGACAAGATTTAATCGATTTGGACGTGTTGACAACACATCGACTCAATCTCAAATACATCAGAAATCCAAAATATTTCCTGCTATTGGCCGATCGGTTGGGAGGACCTCAAATGTGACACTGACTGAATTGGAATTATTACAGGAACATAGATATGTGCTGCTGAATAGTGACATTGCAGATCCATTTATTGAAGAGTTGAGGATACAAACAAAGAGACGAATGAGAGGCCGAACACGAAATGAGAAATATATAATGAAAGCTATTAATAAAGAGCTTGTAGAATGGTTTGCACGACGTGTAAGTTCATAAATATTACAATAAATAAAAATATTAGTTTGACACATACATTTTGTGAATCTAATAAAGTATATTTCTTTTTTCATATTTTGAATACTGATACTCAAGAAAAGGTGTCAGAAGATTTTATGTTTCTTGCTAGAGGTCCTCTAAAAGAAGTTAAATAGTTCAACGCTTATAATGTGAATGGATTTAGATTTCGTACAGCCGATCGAGAAGTGGGTTTGAAAACACAGAACAATGGTATATTTACATTTTCGGACGTGGAATACTACGGAAAGATATATGATATTATTGAATTAAACTACCACTGACATTTTTCGGTTGTTTTATTCAAATTCAAATGGGTCGATATTATCAGAGGTGTTAAAAGAGATTCCTCGCAATTTACTTCTGTGAACTTCTCTTGCTTGGTGGATGTTGGTGATCGTGAACTGCATGATCCATATATCTTAGCATCACAAGAAAAAATCTTATATTATGTGAATGATGTTGCCTATGAAGGGTGGAGTGTAGTTTCTCATGTAGTATAAAGAGATTTGTATGATATGGGTGATGAAGTGGAAAATTTGACCTCTGAAATTGAATTTAATCAGCAATAGGAAGCCGAATTAGTTGTTGATCATGATATTGAAAATATTAGTCTAGCAAGGATGAATAAAGTGGATGAAGAAATGGAGCCGGAAACTGACATGATTGAAAGAGAATATGATTATATGTACAATTATTTATTTATTCAGCAACCACTTGATTCATTTCTGCAGTAATTCACTAACATTGGTATATATATTTTGTTTGTTAGTACTGGGCATCTATTATCATTTCTAAATTTTTTTATGCAGTTCATCCTGGACACACTAGAGTGTCACTATCATAGGTACAAATTTTAATTAAATAAATTTATTTCATTTTGTTTATACTAATTGTTTGCTCACTGAAGATGACAAAAATGAAACCGTGAAGAAAAATATAAAAAGTTCATATATTTGGAATTTGAATGGCTAGAATATTTTTTTGCCATTTTATTCTTACGGGGTCCCTACGGATGATGTCGCGGGGTTACTTGGCCAGATTATAGGCCAGCTGGCAGCGGAGCCCATTTCCCTTCCCATTTCATATAACGATTGGAGACATATTCCTTCAAGCTGTAAAAATGAAGTGTTTGATTCTCAAATAATGGTAAATTTATTAAATTATGGTTTAATTGAATGTCAGGTTACTAATATGTTAAAAATGAATTTCCGTATACAGATGTTCTTCCACTTTACCGTTGTTGATGTGATAGCACGGAAGTGGATGTTGAAAAATCTAGGTAAGAAGTGGAAAGATTTCAAATGGAGATTATGGTATGATGTCAACGATACTTCATTGACCACGCAGCAAATGTATGAGAAGCTTCCCAGTGGGTTACCGAAAGAGCAGTGGAAAGTGTTTATTGACAGACATCGTGATCAGAAGCGGATGGTATTGAAATATATATTATTATATTATCATCATTTTACATTTATACATGTATATGAAAAGGAAATGACATTCAATACATCAGTATTAAATTTCCTTTTATTTATTTCAGGATCTTTCAAGACAAAATGCATCAAACCGGGCAAAGCAAGTCATCCCGCACACTGCAGGCTCAAAATGTATTTCTAGAAGCCGAATGACATTGGTAATATTTTAATTTGTTTAAATATTTATAAGACAATATTATTTGTTTAATATATTGAATTGTTGATTTATCTTTGTTTAATGCAGTCACAGAGTTTAGGGCAAGAAGCATCCAGGACTGAACTGTGGTTGGATGTTCATAAGAAATCAGATGGAAGTTTTGTTAATGAGCCTGCTAAAGAAGTTGGGTTATGAAGACAATTTTTCATCATAATAACTTATTATCAGTTTTTAATGAGTTAATATATTTTGATATTTGATTTATAGGTAAAAATTAAAGAGCTATGGGATGCCAATCTTGCGCAGTCCTACTCATTCTCCCAGGATGACCTGGTTGCTAAGGTCCTTGGGAAGGAGCATGCTGGTAGAGTGCATGGGATGGGTTTGGGACTCGTACCATCTAAGATTTTTAGCAGGCCATCGAGGATAGCAGTTGCATCTACTCCTGACTTTAGTCAGCCCATACCCGGAGATGATAAGAGAGAGATTGTTTCTTTACGAAACACAGTTCACCAGCAGGGGGATCAGATATCTGCATTGCAGAAAGAGTTGATTGAAATACGTCAGTAGATGAGCAGATATGCCCCCGGTGGTAGTTCATCGACTGGTGTTATACAGGTAAATCACAAAAAATCAAAATTATTTATTTTTCTAACTTTCATTGGTTTAAAGTTTTAATATAAATATGCAATCGTATTTAATTTTCAATATAATGTTCTTATAGGTGACAACACAAAGTGGAGATGAAGTTGGAGAGGGTGATGATGCATCATCAGACCCTGAGTAGTTGTATTGTTGATTTTTAATATGAAAATAGTTGGTTTGTATATGTAACATTTGTGGCACATAGTTGCCACCACACATTTTCATGTCCGAAAATTTCCTTGATTTCTCATTTTCCTTTTATGCATTTTATTCATTTCTGATGTTTCTTTTTATGTCTTTATTTCTCAAGTGTCATATACATCAATTAGGAATAAATTGTTTGATTATCCTACTAAGAACTTTTCCAAGGGTTCTATATTATTATTATTTTTATGTTTTTGGTTATGACTACTTTATAAATCATGGATATGAGAATTTTTATGAATTGTATGTGCCTTGCATATTTATTTTCTTCCTTCTATGATTTGGTTATGGTTTAAACTGAAAATGATCTTTTAAATTATTCTCTGTGAAGTGGAAAAAATTTTGTGATTATTCTTGGGCAATCATATTGCTTTGGCTGAATAATATTATATTGCATGAGGCATTGAAATACATGTAGATTTTATCTAACTATGTTTATAAGAGTTTGATAATATTATATTGCATGAGGATGAATAATATTATATTGCATGAGGCTGAATAATATTATATTTCTCTGGATTTATAGCATGCACCGGACTATTTTTTTTATTTTCATGAGACAATGATTTTTTGGTTGGGGTGGGGGGATGGTGAAGGGGGGTCTGATGCAAGGGGGTTGGGGGGTACAGGGGATACATATTAACATTTAAAGTGTATGTGAGACATGCCCATTTAACGTGTATGTGAGACATGCCCATTTAACACATATAAGATTTACCTACTATTAATGTCACACAAGTCATGTTCACATAGGATAGTTATATATAGAGAAGAAGGATGTACGTAAAAATGATTACCGATTTCATCTGGATTTAATCTATCATCCTATTCTATATCTGCCTGGATTATGGTCATTTGAGTTTTCAATTGGCATGTTTATTGTTTGAACATATCTGACTGTTTTGGGTTTCCTCAATTTGGATGGTTTTGCGGCCTCATTTCCCATTGAATCTGCTATATTCATGGCTGTCCAGGTTTGCTGAGGATCCTGAGTGCTTCAAGGATGGATCAAATCCATCTCACTTGATGATTTCAGACTGCTACCTATTCGGCTTTGATTGATGCATGGCTCTGGATTTAAAGCATGCACCGGACTACTCTGTTTTACAATTGAAGTTTAGGACTCTCTTATCCAGAAGTGAGCCTATTCGAAGTATGTTTGATCTTTGCATTAAGGTGTTCATTGTTCTTTGCTTTCATTCTTGTATACTAATGTTCTAAATTTGATATGTAGAAAGATTACTCAGAGACCACAAGGCAATGCATAATATGATGTCCCCTTTGGCAAGGATGTTGTCAACGTATGAACAACATTCAGTTTATACATGTATTCAGATTAAATAATAAATTCAATTAGGGTATTAATCAGATTTCATGTATTTTAATGGTGTTTATATTTTATCCACTTATATTCCCTTTTCATGCATCAATATTTTGTTTCAAAATGATTTTAGGTTGTCGTAACATGGTTGCATGGAGAAACCAGATAATAGAAGATCGAATATTTATGGAAATAGGAGTACACAGATGCAAACGGTAAGCCTCCCAGTAGATTTCTTTCCATTTATTCATGACTCTATATTTTCAAATTCCTTAGAAATGGATTTCATGATAGATTGATATGTCTTGATGTTTATGAATAGTTGCAACATTTAAAAACTATGATGTCATTGCCCAAAAAATACAGCACTGTATAGAAGTTTTTCCACGAATCCCTGCTACACAATGAAAAATAACCGGCGTCATTCAACAAGTGAAAAGCACACAATTCGGGTCCATTCATAAAAGGTTTGATTTACACCTTCTGTAGGAAAGACAACAATGCATATGGTGTGCATTAAAGGAAGATGAACATACTATACTGTTTCTGTTTGCAGGGGTACATCAGTTGAAAAAAACAGAATAAGAAGTTCTCATTCTTGATGGGGTACATCAATCTGGAAATGGTAATTTAATGCATCATACATGCATGATTATGGAACAATTTATGCTCTTAACTATGACCTATACATTTTTTTCATTCAACATTATGAGTTTCAGGCTACGTTTTGTTTTTTCAATCTGATCTTCTCATTTCTGTGTCCTGATAGTCAGTTTTGTTATCATTTTTAAATTATAATGACTACTATGCTTTCAACAGCTTTTTCCAATCCTTGATAAGGTATTCTTCTATTGCATTCTCATACGGTATGTGGTTAGTATCCACACCCTAAACACAGTTCAACTGGTGCTTAACGGAATTTATGATATTTATATTTTTACATATTAAAAACATGTCATCAACATATAATAAAAGGTAAAAAGACTCATGTTTAACGGTTTTAAAATACACACATTCATCAAATCTACTTATAGAAAACTGATTCTCACTCATAAAGGAATCAAACCTTTTATACCATTGTCTTGAAGACTATTTAATCCCATAAAAGGACTTATGTAAAATAGAAACATGGTTTGGTTTGAAAAATTTTTAAAATCATTCTAGAGGATTCATATAAATGCTTTCATCAAGACTACCACGTAGAAAAGTGGTTTTTACATCGAGTTGTTCAGCTTGCAAATCAAGTCTGGCAGAAAATGCAAGCATGATTCTAATGGATGAATTCTTAAAAATAGGAGAGAATATTTCACTATAATCAGTGACATCACATTTTAGAAAACCTTTAGATACCATGAATGCTTTGAATTTGATTTTAGACTCTCCTACATTGCTTTATTTCTTCTTATAAATCCATATTGAACCTATAACTTTCTGGTTATTGGGTTTCGGAACAACAACCTAGGTGTTGTTCCTAAGAAGGGAATTCATTTTTTTTTGTATTGATCTCAGCCAATTACTATATTCTTTGGACTTAAAAGCTTACTTAAAAGTTTTAGGCTCGTCATTAAACAATACCTAATCTACATTGAAAGCATAGGCAGCAATGTATGACCAGTTGAAGTGGGCTGGAGGTTTAATAACTCTCCTTTCTTTATCTCAAGTAAGCCGATTGTTGATCAGGCCAACCGGTTCTTGGTCCTCAGGTTTCGATTCCAAATTGGGATCTGATTTAGGATGGTCTTGGGTAAACAAATGAGCAGGACAAACACTGAACTGAGGTTGGTCACCTGATCTTAAAGGAACATCAACACCTAAAGGTGTTGGGACCTCTAAGGGTCCTGCAGCTTCATCAGGAGCTACAACAGGTTCAGGTACTTTTTCACTGGTCACACCAGATTCATGGAAGACCACATCGTGACTAACGATGCATTTCTAGTAACCTGGTTTATCTACCCATAAATAATACCCTTTAACACCCTCTATATATCCCATGAATATTCATTTAATATCCCTATCATCTAGCTTATTATTACATGAATGCACGTAAGCTATAGATCCAAATATCCTATGGTGAGCTAGATTTGGGGGTGTGCCCTTCGAAATTTATTCAAGTGTCATAAAGGAGTTAGCAGAATATAGACAACAGTTAATGAGGTGAACTGTTGTTGAATCATCCTCATCCTAGAAGGACCTAGAGAGTTTTGAGTGGGATAACATACACCTTACCCTCTCAAGAACAGACCTATTCATTCTCTCTGCTAACCCATTCTGTTATGGAGTTTCCAAAACAGTCTGATATATCTTAATTCCTTCAGATTCAAAATATTCAATGAATTAAATGGATATATATTCTAAACCATTATCAGTTCATAAAGCCTTAAGTTTCTTATTAGTCTCACTCTCTACCGCAACTTTCCATTTTATAAAACACTGAAAGGCATCTGACTTGTGCTTAATAAAATAAATCCACACTCTCCTAGAGAAATCATCAATAAAGGTTACAAATTATAAACCACCACCATGGGAGGTAACCTTAGAAGGACCCCACAAGTTAGAATGTACACATTCAAGAGGTTCCTTAGCCTTAAACATGGATCTACTGAATCTGATTCTCCTAGAATTCCCATATACATAGTCTTCACAAAAAGGTAAACTGTTAGGAGTGATATTACTTAGAAGGCATTGTTTCTTAATATCACTAAGACCCATGGCACTAACATGACCTAGTATCCTATTCCATAAGTTGGTGGAATCACATTATGAACCTGAATAACTATTCAACTGATTTCTATACACTTTTCCATCTAACACAAATAGACCATTGCGAAGGGTTCCCTTTATTACAGTGAGGGGTCCTTGGGAAACTCTAAGGCTTCCAGATCCAGACTTGAAGCCGTGCCCTTTCTGTTTAAGGGTTACTAGGGATATTAGGTTTATTTTTAATTTAGGTACCCACCTAAATTATTCAAGAGTTTTAACAGACCCATCATGAAGCTCTAGTAAAATTGAGCCTATGCCCATGATGTGACCGCTCATATTATTCCCTAGAAATACCTCACCATTATTCAATTACCTTAATCCAGTAAAGAATTCCTTATTTGCGCACATGTGGAATGAGCATCATGAATCCTGGTTCTATTCATATACGATGGCTATATCAGTGACATTTAACACATTAGTAGTGTCGAAGTCTTGTTCGACTAATAGGGAATGGTCATTATTACTATCTTTAAAGTCACCCTTGTCAAGGTTGTTTACATTTAAAACATTTGATTACCTTGTTTCTAGATTAAATTCTATATTTCTTGAACTATCCCATAGCTTTTCTCCTACCCATTGACTCACTTCAACCTCTAGATTCACCTATTTCCCTAACATTTTTTTCATGTATTATACTTGTTCTCTCTGTTATATGTGTTTTGGTTTGGTTTTCAGGCTGTGGGGTAGCAGAAATAGGGATTTTTTTTCTGGGCAAATTTTTAGCGGCGGTTTAAACCGCTGATAAATGAAAGCTGGCGGCTATTTCGCGGTGGTTTAAACCGCCGCTAAATGTTCAAAATTGCCGCTAAATGTAAAATAAAATATACGTTTAGCGGCAGTTATAACCGCCGCAAAATAGTCGCATCATGGCAGTCTCATCTTATTGCAGTTCTTTTGGATTTAGCAGCAGTTTTACGGCGCTGGATTTGAATTTATTAGCGGCGGTTATAACCGCCGCTAAATCCGCCGTGAAATGAGGTAGCTGCGACGCTTCCCTAAAACCGCCGCTAAACCAAAATAATTGCCGTGAAAAGATTGGCGACGCCGTATTAGGCGGCGGTTTCTAGAAACTTCTGCCACACCATTTAGCGACAGTTGTAACCGCCGCAAGATGCCTAATCTGCTGTAGTGTGTGACCTTCAACGATAGCGTGTGAAGTACGCAATACTGAGTTTCACTAAATGAGATATTATTATAATATTATTATGAACTAGCCGTTATAAATAGTAATACCCACTCTATGAAATTTTATAAATTTTATCATTCAAAACAGACTTCATTTTTGGATTCGGAATATCGAAATTAGCTTAGGGTGAAATTTTGGTACTTTTCGAATAACATTCATATTCTGATAAATAGTGAAAATTACTAAATTTTAATTAAAAACAAATTTTTTAATCGAAATAATTAATAGTGATAAATTATAAATTTGAGTGGTTTAAAAGTATATTTAGAATATATTTTTACAATTTAATACAATTTTGGTCATTGGATGTAATTTCACATTTAAACCAGATATAAACAAGTGTCGATCTTTTGATAGTTATTATCTCTTAAAAACACGCTATTTGTTTTGATGACGGGAATTAATTTTTAAATTAGTTAATGTAACTGATATGTTTTGAATTTGATAAAATAGACATCATTTTTTATTTCATAATATCAAATATATCTTAGGCCTAATTTTTGGTATTTTTCTGGAAACTTTCATTTTTTGATGAATAGTGAAACCACTAAGTGGAAGTTAAAAAAATTTATTTTTTCATAAAAATTAATTTTACCACTTATGTGAGTGGAATTTCAAAAATCCGAGAGACAAAGTTAGTATCAAGGACTAAAATTTGGTTCAATGAGATGAAAATAATTTTTGGTGAATAGTAACTTTTTACTTTTTTTACCATGGTTAAAAGTAAATATGGTAATTAAGGGTAAAAATGATATTATTATTACCCTAACACATGTCCTAATTCTATTGGATAAATGTTATTCGACCAAAAACAGCTTTAGTAATAAAATATGACCATTTAGGCCCACTTGGATTTGATTAGGACATTTATTATTAATTTATTTAAAGAAGGGTTAAAATAGTTAAAATCAAAGTTTAATAAGTAGATAATTTTTAATATAGGTTTATACATAAGATAAATTCGACTATAAATATTCATTAGAAATATAAATATATTTCCTACATAATGGTATTTTATTTGTAATTTTTAGACATTAGATAATTTAATTTATTTATGACACAACAATGATGCAGTAATTATCTTATTAATGAAATATTGACATAATTGATGTTATAAATACCCAAATAAATGTAATTTGAGAATTTTTATGAATTACACTAATTTTCTAGTTTAATATGACATGTTTCTATTGATTTAAGTAACTTTTTTCGAACTAATCATTTTGTTATGATTTTCACAAAAATCAATTACTAAATAGTGTCAAAATTGAAATAAAATAGTTTTTAAAACAAATATTATATTATTAATTGTTATTTTATTCCTAATAATCTATGGTTAGGCCAAATGACTTATATAAGGTTATATATATTAATAATAAACAACTTTGGGTTATTTTGTCTTGTTATAGTAAGTTTATTAACCTTATATTTTAAGAACACAAAAAGACATAGTAAAAGTAAAATTATCTAACTTAAAGTTAAAACTAAATGATAAGGTTAAAATAGTAAAATAAACTTTTCCAAATTCTATTGTATGAGATTATTTCGACCCATCTCAACCTTAGCTTCGAAATAACTCAATTTTGAGCTCTTAAAAATCGAATATGTCTTTATAATAAAATAATATTTTTAGTTTTTCCAAAGGTGCCCCTCTCCTCCCTTATAAAAAGGCACCTCCTCCCTCTCTTCCTCACACCACTTTGAGCCTTCAAACTCGGCCAACCCCTGAAATATTCTCTTCTCCATTTCCGTAGAAACATCCTATAGGTCATGGTATTCTTCAAAGACCAATTTTAGTGCCCTAAGAGAAGGTCTCAAAGAGGCGCTTCAAAGAAGAGGTAATGTCTGCTACCGATTCTTTCAACTTTATTTCTTCTTATACTTCTTATTATTTAGTTGTTTCATTATGAAGTAATAACATCAGTATCACTCATATACTGATATGTTATTATATTTATGAAACAAGCATATTTCACCATCTATCCATCCTACGGAAAACGAAATCACCATGCGTGCATACGTACGAAATACCGTCTCCATGTCGTGGTGTAATCTATTTTCCACCACCACCTTACTTGGATGGGTATAATGGTGTAAATAATAACTATATATTATTATTGTAAATTTATATTGATTCTTTAATAGTATACATACACTCCAATAAAATTCCACGATCATGAGAACAATATCATCGCTCATGCGTACGTATGGAATACCGTCTCCACAACGTGATGAGATTCATTCTCAATGATTTACCATTCATAAATGATTATAAAGTATATATAATAAGTAATAATGAAATATAAGACATAATAATGATATTATATTTATGTATATATATATTTATGACATCCAATTAATTCCATTCAATTCAATGAGGAAACGAAAACAACGTTCATGCGTACGTACGGCCTACCGTAACCATGAACGGTGTATTTCTTTCCATTTATATATCTATTATATATATGTATATTATGAATATATATTATATATAAATCGAATTTTATATTCTGGAATTATGTAATCATGATCTAAGTAATCATATGAATAATTAAAAGTCAAAACACTGACGACAAATGAAATGATTTTACCCAAAATGCTCTTTAACAAGGAATTTACAAAAGAACGGGTAATATAAAGTCATAAGTGAAACATATATGATATCATAACAATGAATATGATTCTATAATAAGTAAATGACATTATTTAAATCATTATACAGTAGGTTGGAAGGTGTAATCAATGAGGCCATCATGATGGAGACTGCCAGAAGATGAGGGGGAAGGGAAAAGAGAATTTGATCCACCCTCTGAGAAGCATCCCTCTGTCAAGTCACTCATCACTGAGCTGATACTTTCCCCTACTATGAAAACATATAATGAGGTGGCCACCACATCCCCCTAGGATGATCACTCAGGTCATGAGTCAAGACCTACGCGTACTTTAGGCTCTACCTCAGGGGGAACAAATCTTGACTGAATTGTTGGCCCTGGTCCAGGCCAGGCCAATATCATGGAGGCTGACAAGGATGGATCAACATCAGATGCTGGTGGCACCAAATTCCTCTTACATATTCCTGCTATAAATGTCAATGTACAGGTTTGTGAGGGGCTAGAATTCCTCATTGAAATGGAATCATTACAATGATCATTGTATCACCCAAGTCACTGAAGGCACCATCCCTCCAGGCACATTCTCAGGTTGAACCTACAGCTGACTCTGCGCCTGCCTTCTGTAAAGGTGGATAGGGTATTGATAGGAAGTAGGAGGGGGATTTATAACAGGCTGTTGCAGCTCCGCAACCTACTTCCGCCCTACATGATGTAGGATTTTCGAACACCACTACACACTTGGCAGAGAAGGGCATGCAGGTGGTCAGCAATCAACCTTCTGTTAATAAACAGACAGATGTAGCTCTTATCACATCTTGTGCCAATAAAAATCCTTTCCCAATGCTATAGTATACTTATTGAATTGAATTTTCTATTCAAAATACACCAACACAAATTCTGGGTGTCCCTCCAATTCAGTTCAGATACCTCAGGATGTCATAGTGGGATCCCCCTTGGAGGGGACCTCAAATCACTCATATGGGGAGTCTGGCACACTGGGAGTCCTTATAACTAAGTTCACTTCCCTAAAGGATAGGAAGTGTGTGAAAAGGAATCCTAATGGAATGTCCCCAAAGGTTGATACATGTGTTCTAAAAAAATTCTCACCCCTCTAAAGAAAATACTAGGCAGATGATGGTGATGACAATCATGAGAAAATGGATGATGATGTTACAAGAAAATCGAATCCTGATAAAATATCCATTGTCCAAACACCCAAGAAGAAGGGTGGGAAAGGTAAAGAGAATAAGATTAATCAATGAAGACCCTCTTTTAAAACTGTCGATGGCTTGGGAACTCTCCTACTGCATCTTCCCTCAATAATTTTCATTCACATTATAGGTCGATGCTAGTTGCAGTTGCTGAACACAAAATGAACTTTGGGAAATGGAAAGGGTTTAGTTGGGCTTCTCTTAAATACTAACTATTTGCACACAATGGAGATCTCAAGGGATCTGAAACCCTATGGGTTCTCAAGCATGATGATATTCAGATTACTTTTTATGAGATTTGTTCCCAAGCCATCACTATATCTACTGTTCTAGGTGGCGTTGTCACCACATTTTCATTTGTATATGCATCCTATGCCTACACCAAGAGAAGAGAGCTTTGGAGGGATCTAAAACAAATTAATGACCAAACAAAAAGTAATTGGTATATTGTGGGGGATTTTAATACTGTCCTAAGGTCGCATGAAAGGTTGGGTCCCCATTTTTCTCATAATTTTGCAGAGGAATTTGAAAGCTTCTTAGATAATTGCAACCTAATAGAGGTCCATATTATAGGGGATAAATTCACATGGGGAAGGATTACAGGAAACAGAAGACAAGAAAGTAGGATTTACAGGGGATTCTTCTTGATTAATGATCATTACACTATCGCTGAAATTTCCAAACATACACTTCAAATGTTCCACTCGGATCACAATCCTCTTGTCATCAAGATTCTGTAAGGCCCCACAAGGTCTTCCCCCTTACCATTCAAGTGTAATAATTCATGGCCTACCATTCATGCATGTATGAAAATTGTCATTAGTGGATGTAATAGTGTCATTCATGGCGGTCCCTTTTTCACTGTCACGTCTATGCTCATGTGCATTAATGCCTAGAAGAGGGAATGAAGCAGATGATCCTTCTCCATGTGGATGATGACATTAAGGAGGCCGAATCCTGGCTTGAACATTGTCTAATTGTCAATCAATAGAATAATTTACCATAAATATGTATGATATTTCTATAAAGCAGTTGTATTTAATTTTGGTGATAATAAGGATCTGTTTCCAACAATAGTAAACTAGAATAATTTTTTGATGTCATCTTTAATAATGGTTGAAGTCTTTAAATGTACTTATGATGGAAATTGTGATTTTGACACTTCCTCAATGGAAATCAATTAAGTAAGCCCTACAGAAATAATTATGTGTTTTTTGAAAATCCAAAAGTGGTAGAGATGGTAGAGTAGTAGGAGGAGTTTCAGTTAGTGGATGGTACTATGAGGTCTTTTAACCACAACCCCTAGGAGGCCCACGTCAGGCATAAAGTGCTGGGGGCTAGGGCAATGGACAACTTCATGCTTTGGATGTTTATGATCCAATGGAACATGAGAGGATTTGAGTTGTTATTTGTGTTTATTATGATCTTTCCTTAGTATTATGAAACATAGGTTCTACCCATTATTTTATCCCTCAACTCCTTGTGTGATAGTTAGAGATCAAAGTTGAGACATTATCAAAATAATGTCGTCTTGAGGTTCCTACCTGGAACACTTCATTTGAAATTTCATTTACTTGTAGTTAGAGGTATAAATTATCCCATAATGGTTAATGTGAGATCATTTAGTCATCACAATGGATCCCTATGATGTCATCATGGGCACATATTGGCTTTTCATGGTCCAGGAATAGATCTACTTTCACTATAGACTAGTCATATGCCTATAAACTAATTGGATGAGGTTCTCCATTTATGTGATAGATATATCAAGGAAATTTTGGTAGATTTTGTGAATAAGAGGTTTCAACCTATCACCCATCAGTTGGAAGGGGCATCCCTTGGATCCATAAGAAATTCAGGCATCTCGGTTCCTTTAATTCTGGTTGATTATTTGAAATTTTTTTATGATGTTATTTCAGGAATACCTCCAAGATGGGAGATAGAGATTTTCAATTTATTGGATCATGGTATTTCCCTAATATTTTTTGTGGCATATCAGATGGTACCTACTGTGCTTCATGATCAATGGTTGCATTTTGAAGACCTTTGTGGGAATTGTTTCATCAGACCGAGTATTTCCCTCTAGTCAACTCCATTCATGTTCAAGAAAACGTTTGAAGAGATCATATGGCTTTGTGTGTATTGTCGTTTCCAAAACCCGAAAATGATAAACATGAATTACCCCTTTTAAAGGATTGATAAATTTTTTCACCAGTTTTGAAGCGTGATATGGTTCTAGAATATTAATTTCAGTAACATCTACCACTAGTAGAGGGATTTCATGTCTGTTATTCCAATGTTTGAATTATGATGTCACTTCAAACACATTGAGTTCCAATGATTCCATTTTATGTGATGAATTACCACTATATGTTTGTGTATATTGTTTCATCAGACCGAGTATTTCCCTCTAGTCAAATCCATTCACGTTCAAGAAAATGTTTGAAGAGATCATATGTCTTTGTTTGTATTGTCATTTCCAGAACCTGAAAATGATAAACATGAATTACCCCTTTTGAAGGATTGATAAATTTTTTCACCAGTTTGGAAGCGTGATATGGTTCTAGAATATTAATTTCAGTAACATCTATCACTAGTAGAGGGTTTGCATGTCTGATATTCCAAAGTTTGAATTATGATGTCACTTCAAACACATTTAGTTCCAATGATTCCATTTTATGTGATGAATTACCACTATATGTTTGTGTATTTGAAGAACCAGTTTCGGTATCCATACATGGACCACATCCATGATTTCTTTATCGACGACATACTTTTCTACTCTACATTTTGTTGTAGTGGAAATTGTGTGTAATGCAAGTCATGTCAGGGATGTGTGTAATGCAATCTCCTTTTGGTGTAGCATACAACACAAGACATCAATAAAATTAAAAAGAATATTTTTCATAAAATCTCGGGGTGTTACATTCTACCCCCCTTAAAATGAATTTTTCCCTCAAAATTCGTTAGGGTTATAAATGGTTTACTACTCGAAAGTTTCTTTAATAGAAACCCACATCGTAAAAAAGAATACCAAAAGTTGGTTTTAAAATTTAAAGTATGAAACGTAACGGTTACCCAAATTAACTAATCACTGGGTTTCTACAAAAGAGAACATAGGTGAAAATATGGATATGGAAAAGAAATATAATTGTCATGTTCTGATGGAGAGTGGTAGAGAACATGGCTATGAAAAATACAACAGTCACAAAGCGATAAATTTGTGATGATCTAGGGTACCATCTGATTCATCGGATATAAGGGCACTAGGATAACATTTTTGGTTTTCAAGATCATTTCCCTAAAGTTGAATAATTTGAATTAGAATAAATACTTACTTTATTTTGGTACAATCTCACTGTTGTTCGTGCCTTGAACAATTTCCACTTCATCTCTTAAAGAAATGAAGTTGAATTTGTTATTCGTGAAGTGTTAGAAGATCATGTGATAGAATGACAGCTCATTCCATCTTTCTCAAACAATCGGTTAGCAAAAGTTATTAAATATACATAAGTCGATCTATAGTGAGATTAATCATATATGGTTCCTAAAATGGACTTATACTTCATATATCATACTTCTTAATATAATAAAACTAGTTTCTACTAAAAAAGGACTTCTTGTAGGCCAGTGGTAGGCGATAAAGGCCAGTCGCACTTTGGTTGTGGGTTCGATTCCCACAGATCATGATTACTTAAATCATGATTACTTAATTCCAGAATATAAAATATGATTTATATATAATATATATTCAGAATATACATATATATAATAGATCTATAAATGGAAAGAAATACACCGTTCATGGATACGGTAGGTCGTACGTACGCATGAACGTTGTTTTCGTTTCCTCATTGAATTGAATGGAATTAGTTGGATGTCATACATATATATATACATAAATCTAGTAAAATTATTATGTCATATATTTCATGATTACTTATTATATATACTTTATAATAATTTATGAATGGTAAATCATTGAGAATGAATCTCATCGCGTCGTGGAGATGGTATTCCGTACGTACGCACGAGTGATGATATCGTTCTAATGATCGTGGAATTTTATTGGAGTGTATGTATACTATTAAATAATCAATATCAATTTACAATAATATTATATAGTTATTATTTACACCATTATACCCATCCAAGTAAGGTGGTGGTGGAAAATAGATTACACCACGGCGTGGAGACGGTATTCCGTACGTATGCACGCGTGGTGATTTCATTTTCCGTAGGATGGATAGATGGTGAAATATGGTTGTTTAATACTTATATAACATATCAGTATATGATTGATACTGATGTTATTACTTCATAATGAAACAACTAAAGAATAAGAAGTAGAAGAAGAAATAAAGTTGAAAGAATCGGTAACGGACATTGCCTCTTCTTTGAAGCGCCTCTTTGAGACCTCCTCTTAGGGCACTAAAATTGGTATTTGAAGAAGACCAGGACCTCTAGGATGTTTCTATGGAAATGGAGAAGAGAATTTGGCAGGGGTTGGCCGAGTTTGAAGGCTCAAAGTGGTGTGAGGAAGAGAGGGAGGAGGTTCCCTTTTATAAGGGAGGAGAGGGGCACCTTTGGAAAAACTAAAAATATTATATTATTATAAAGTCATATTCGGTTTTTAATAGCTCCAAATTGAGTTATTTCGAAGCTAAGGTTGGGATGGGTCGAAATAATCTCATACAATAGAATTTGTAAAAGTTTAGTTTACTATTTTAAACTTATCTTTTAGTTTTAACTTTAAGTTAGATAATTTTACTTTTACCGTGTCTTTTTTTGTTCTTAAACTATAAGGTTAATAAACTTACTATAACAAGACAAAATAACTCCAAGTTGTTTATTATTAATATATATAACCTTATATAAGTCATTTGGCCGATTCATAGATTTTTAGGAATAAAATAACAATTAATAATATAATATTTGTTTTAAAAACTATTTTATTTCAATTTTGACACTATTTAGTAATTGATTTTTGTGAAAATCATAACAGAATGATTAGTTCGAAAAAAGATACTTAAATAAATAGAAACATGTCATAGCAACCTAGAAAATTAGTTTAATTCATAAAAAGTCGCAAATTACATTTATTTGTGTATTAATAACATCAATTATGTCAATATTTCATTAATAAGATAATTACTGCATCATTGTTGTGTCATAAATAAATTAAATTATCTAATGTATAAAAATTACAAATAAAATACCATTATGTAGGAAATATATTTATCTTTCTAATGAATATTTATAGTCGAATTAATCTTATGTATATGCCTATATTAAAAATTATCTACTTATTAAACTTTGATTTTAACTATTTTAACCCTTCTTTAAATAAATTAATAATAAATGTCCGAATCTAATCCAAGTGGGCCTAAATGGTCATATTTTATTCCTAAGGTTGTTTTTGGTCGAATAACATTTATCCAATAGAATTAGGACATGTGTTAGGGTAATAATAATATCATTTTTACCCTTAATTACCCTATTTACTTTTAACCGTGGTAAAAAAAAGTAAAATGTTACTATTCACCAAAAATTATTTTCATCTCATTGAACCACATTTTAGTCCTTGATACTAACTTTGTCTCTCGGATTTTCGAAATTCCACTCACAGAAGTGGTAAAATTATGTTTTATGAAAATTTCAGTTTTTTTAACTACCACTTAGTGGTTTCACTATTCATCAAAAAATGAAAGTTTTCCGAAAAATACCAAAAATTAGGCCTAAGATATATTTGATATTATGAATTCAAAAATGATGTTTATTTTATCAAATTCAAAACATATCAGTTACATTAACTAATTTAAAAATTAATTCTCGTCGTCAAAACAAATAGCGTGTTTTTAAGAGATAATAACTATCAAAAGATCGACACTTGTTTATATCTGGTTTAAATGTGAAATTACATCCAATGACCAAAATTGTATTAAATTGTAAAAATATATTCTAAATATACTTTAAAACCACTCAAATTAATAATTTATCACTATTAATTATTTCCATTAAAAAATTTGTTTTTAATTAAAATTTAGTAATTTTCAATATTCATCAGAATATGAAAGTTATTCGAAAAGTACCAAAATTTCACCCTATGCTAATTTCTATATTCCGAATCCAAAAATGAAGTCTGTTTTGAATGATAAAATTTATAAAATTTCATAAATTGGTTATTACTATTCATAACGGCTTGTTCATAATAATATTATAATAATATCTTATTTAGTGAAACTCAGTATTGCGTACTACACACGCTATCGTGGAAGGTCACACAGTACATCAGAATAGGCATCTAGCGGTGGTTATAACTGTCGCTAAATGGTGTGGCAGAAGTTTCTAGAAACCGCCGCCTAATACGGCGTCACCAATCTTTTCACAGCAATTATTTTCATTTAGCAGCGGTTTTAGGGAAGCGTCGCAGCTACCTCATTTCGCGGCGGATTTAGCGGCGGTTATAACCACCGCTAATAAATTCAAATCCAGCACCGTAAAACCGCTTCTAAATCCAAAAGAACGGTCGTAAGATGAGACTTCCATGATGCGACTATTTCACGGCGGTTATAACCACCGCTAAACGTATATTTTATTTTACGTTTAGCGGCAGTTTTGAACATTATTCGGTGGTTTAAGCCACCACGAAATAGCTGCCAGCTTTCATTTAGCAGCGGTTTAAACCGCCGTTAAAAAGTTGCCCAGAAAAAAAAATTCCGGATTCTGCTGCCCCACAGCCTAAAAACCAAACCAAAACACATATAACATAGAGAACAAGTATAATACATGAAAATAATGTTAGGGAAAGAGTTGAATCTAGAGGTTGAAGTGAGTCAATGGGTAGGAGAAAAGATACGGGATAGTTCAAGAAATATTGAATTTAATCTAGAAACAAGGTAAACAAATGTTTTAAATGTAAACAACCTGGACAAGGGTGACATTAAAGATAGTAATAATGGCAATTCCCTATTAGTTGAACAAGACTTCGACACTACTAATGTGTTAAATGTCACTGATATAGCCATCTTATATGAATAGAACCAGGATTCATGATGCTCATTCCACATGTGCGAAAATAATAAATTCTTTACTGAATTAAGGTAATTGAATAGTGGTGAGGTATTTCTAGGGAATAATATGAGCGGTCACATCCTAGGAATAGGCTCAATTTTACCAGAGCTTCATGATGGGTCTGTTAAAACTCTTGAATAATTTAGGTGGGTACCTGAATTAAAAATAAACCTAATATCCCTAGGAACCCTTGACCAGAAAGGGCACGGCTTCAAGTCTGGATCTGGAAGCCTTAGAGTTTCCCAAGGATCCCTCACTGTAATAATGGGAACCCTTCGCAATGGTCTGTTTGTGTTAGATGGAAAAGTGTATAGAAATCAGTTGAATAGTTATTCGGGTTCATAATGTGATTCCACCACGTTATAGAATAGGATACTAGGTCATGTTAGTGACATGGGTCTTAGTGAGCTTAAGAAACAATGCCTTCTAAGTAATATCACTCCTAATAGTTTACCTTTTTGTGAAGAATATTTATATGGGAATTCTAGGAGAATCAGCTTCTGTAGATCCATGTTTAAGGCTAAGGAACCTCTTGAATGTGTACATTCTAACTTTTGTGGTCCTTCTAGGGTTACCTCCCATGGTGGTGGTTTATACTTTGTAACCTTTATTGATGATTTCTCTAGGAGAGTGTGGATTTACTTTATTAAGCACAAGTCAGATGCCTTTCAGTGTTTTATGAAATGGAAAGTTGCGGTAGAGAGTGAGACTAATAAGAAACTTAAGTCCTTAAGAACTGATAATGGTTTAGAATATATATCCAATGAATTCATTGAATATTTTGAATCTGAAGGAATTAAGATATATCGGACTGTTTTGGAAACTCCATAACAGAATGGGTTAGTAGAGAGAATGAATAGGACTGTTCTTGAGAGGGTAAGGTGTATGTTATCCCACTCAAAACTCTCTAGGTCCTTCTAGGACGAGGATGATTCAACAGCAGTTCACCTCATTAACTGTTGTCCATATTCTGCTAACTCCTCTATGACACCTGAATAAATTTAGAAGGTCACACCCCCAAATCTTGCTCACCATAGGATATTTGGATCTATAGCTTACATGCATTCATGTAATGATAAGCTAGATGATAGGGCTATTAAATGAATATTCATGGGATATATAGAGGGTGTTTAAGGGGATTATTTATGGGTAGATAAACCAGGTTACTAGAAATGCATCGTTAGTCGCGATGCGGTCTTCCATGAATCTGGTGTGACCAGCGACAAAGTACCTGAACCTGTTGTCGCTCCTGATGAAGCTGCAAGACCCTTAGAGGTCCCAACACCTTTAGGTGTTGTTGTTCCTTTAAGATCAGGTGACCGACCTCAGTTCAGTGTTGGTCCTGCTCATTTTTTTACCCAAGACCAGCCTAAATCAGATCCCAATTTGGAATCCAAACCTGAGGACCAAGAACCTGTTGGCCTGATCAACAATAGGCTTACTTGAGATAAAGAAATGAGAGTTATTAAACCTCCATCCCACTTCAACTGGTCATACATTGCTGCCTATGCTTTCAATGTATCATAGGAATTGTTTAATGACGAGCCTAAAACTTTTAAGTAAGCTTTTAAGTCCAAAGAATATAGTAATTGGCTGAGATTAATACAAAAAGAAATGAATTCCCTTCTTAAGAACAACACCTGGGTTGTTGTTCTGAAACCCAATAACCAGAAAGTTATAGGTTCAATATGGATTTATAAGAAGAAATAAAGAAATGTAGGAGAGTCTAAAATCAAATTCAAAGTATGCATGGTATCTAATGGTTTTCTAAAATATGAAGTCACTGATTATAGTGAAATATTCTCTCCTTTTTTTAATCATTCATCCATTAGAATTATGCTTGCATTTTCTGCCAGACTTTATTTGCATGTTCAACAACTCGATGTAAAAACCACTTTTCTACATGGTAGTCTTGATGAAAGCATTTATATGAATCCTCTAGAATGATTTTAAAAATTGTTCAAACCAAACCATGTTTCTATATTACATAATTCCTTTCATGGGATTAAATAGTCTTCAAGACAATGGTATAAATGGTTTGATTCCTTTATGAGTGAGAATCAGTTTTCTATAAGTATATTTGATGCATGTGTGTATTTTAAAACTGTTAAACATGAGTCTTTTTACCTTGTATTATATGTTGATGACATGTTTTTAATATGTAAAAATATAAAGATCATAAATTCTGTTAAGCACCAGTTGAACTGTGTTTAGGGTGTGGATACTAACCACATACCGTATGAGAATGCAATAGAAGAATACCTTATCAAGGATTGGAAAATTCTGTTGAAAGCATAGTAGTCATTATAATTACAAAATGATAACAATACTGAATATCAGGACACAGAAATGAGAATATCAGATTGAAAAAACAAAACTTAGCCTGAAACTCATAATGTTGAATGAAAAAAATGTATAGGTCATAGTTAAGAGCATAAATTGGTCCATAATCATGCATGTATGACGCATTAAATTACCATTTCCAGATTGATGTACCCCATCAAGAATGATAACTTCTTATTCTGTTTTTTTCAACTGATGTACCCCTGCAAACAGAAACAGTATATTATGTTCATCTTCCTTTAACACACACCATATGCATCGTAGTCTTGCCTACAGAAGGTGTAAATCAAACCTTTTATGCATGGACCCGAATTGTGTGCTTCGCACTTGTTGAACGACGCCAGTTCTTTTTCATCGTGTAGCAGGGATTCGTGGACACACTTATATACAGTGCTGTATTTTTTGGGCAATGACATCATAGTTTTTAAATGTTGCAACTATTCATAAACATCAAGACATATAAATCTATCATGAAATCCATTTCTAAGAAATTTGAAAATATAGAGTCATGAATAAAGGGATAGAAATATACTGGGAGGCTTACCGTTTGCATCTGTGTACTCCTATTTCCATAAATATTCGATCTTCTATCATCTGGTTTCTCCATGCAACCATGTTACGACAACCTGAAATCATATTGAAATAAAATATTGATGCATAAAAAGGGAATATAAGTGGATAAAATATGAACACCACTAAAAAACATGAAATCTGATTAATACCCTAATTGAATTGATTATTTAATCTGAATACATGTATAACCTGAATGTTGTTCATACGTTGACATCATCCTTGCTAAAGGGGACATCATATTATGCATTTCCTTGTGGTCTCTGAGTAATCTTTCTACATATAAAATTTACAACATCAGTATAAAAGAAAGAAAGCAAAGAACAATGAACACCTTAATGCAAAGATCAAATATACTTCGAATAGGCTCACTTCTGGATAAGAGAGTCCTAAACTTCAATTGTAAAATAGAGTAGTCCGGTGCATGCTTTAAATCCAGATCCATGCATCAATCAAAGCTGAATAGGTAGCAGTCTGAAAGCATCAAGTGAGATGGATTTGATCCATCCTTGAAGCACTCAGGATCCTCACCAAACCTGGACATCCATGAATATATAAGATTCAATTGGAAATGAGGCCGTAAAACCATCCAAATTGAGGAAACCCAAAACACTCAGATATGTTCAAACAATAAACATGCTAACTGAAAACTCAAGTGACCATAATCCAGGCAGATATAGAATAGGATGATAGCTTAAATCCAGATGAAATCGGTAATCATCTTTATGTACATCCTTCTTCTGTATGTATAACTATCCTATGTGAACATGACTTGTGTGACATTAATAGTAAGTAAATCTTATATGTGTTAAATGGGCATGTCTCACATACACGTTAAATGGGCATGTCTCGCATACACTTTAAATATTAATATGTATCCCCTGTAACCCCCCCCCCCCCCAACCCCCTTGCATCAGACCCCCCTGCACCATCCCCCCACCCCCAACCAAAAAATCATTGTCTCATGAAAATAAAAAAATAGTCCAGTGCATGGTGTAAATCCAGAGAAATATAATATTATTCAGCCTCATGCAATATAATATTATTCAGCCTCATGCAATATAATATTATCAAACTCTTATAAACATAGTTAGATAAAATCTCCATGTATTTCAATGCCTCATGCAATATAATATTATTCAGCCAAAGTAATATGATTGCCCAAGCATAATCACAAAAATGTTTCCACTTCACAGAGAATAATTTAAAAGCTCAATTTCAGTTTAAACCATAACCAAATCATAGAAAGAAGAAAATAAATATGCAAGGCACATACAATTCATACAATTTCTCATATCCAGGATTTATAAAGTAGTCATAACCAAACACATAAAAATAATAATATAGAACCCTTGGAAAAGTTTTTGTAGGCTAATCAAACAATTATTCCTAAATGATGTATATGACACTCGAGAAATCAAGACATAAAAAGAAACATCATAAATGAATAAAATTCATAAAAGGAAAATGAGAAATCAAGGAAATTTTTGGACATGAAAATGTGTGGTGGAAACTATGTGCCACAAATGTTACATATACAAACCAACTGTTTTTATATTACAAATCAACAATACAACTACTCAGGGTCTGATGATGCATCATCACCCTCTCCACCTTCATCTCCACTTTGTGTTGTCACCTGTAAGAACATTATATTGAAAATTAAATACGATTGCATATTTATATTAAAACTTTAAACTAATGAATGTTAGAAAACTAAATGATTTTGATTTTTTGTGATTTACCTGTATACCACCAGTCGATGCACTACCACCGGGGGCATATCTGCTCATCTGCTGACGTATTTCAATCAACTCTTTCTGCAATGCAGATATCTGATCCCCCTGCTGGTGAACTGTGTTTCATAAGGAAACAATCTCTCTCTTATCATCTTCGGGTATGGGCTGACTAAAGTCAGGAGTAGATGCAACTGCTATCCTCGATGGCCTGCTAAAAATCTCAGATGGTACGGGTCCCAAACCCATCCCGTGCACTCTCCCAGCATGCTCCTTCCCAAGGACCTTAGCAACCAGGTCATCCTGGGAGAATGAGTAGTACTGCGTAGGATTGGCATCCCATAGCTCTTTAATTTTTACCTATAAATCAAATATCAAAATATATTAACACACTAAAAACTGATAATAAGTTATTATGATGAAAAATTGACTTCATACCCCAACTTCTTTAGCAGGCTCATTAACAAAACTTCCATCTGGTTTCTTATGAACATCCAACCATAGTTCAGTCCTGGATGCTTCATGCCCTAAACTCTGTGACTCCATTAAACAAAGATAAATAAAAAATTCAATATATTAAACAAATAATATTGTCTTATAAATATTTAAACTAATTAAAAGATTACCAATGTCGTTCGGCTTCTAGAAAAACTTTTTGAGCCCGTAGTGTGCGGGATGACTTGCTTTCCCCAGTTTGATGCATTTTGTCTTGAAAGATCCTAAAATAAATAAAAGGAAATTTAATACTGATGTATTGAATGTCATGTCCTTTTCATATACATGTATAAATGTAAAATGAGGATAATATAATAATATATATTTCAATAAAATCCTCTTCTGATCACGATGTCTGTCAATAAACACTTTCCACTGCTCTTTTGGTACCCGACTGGGTAGCTTCTCATACATTTGTTGCGTGGTCAATGAAGTATCATTGACATCACACCATAATCTCCATTTGAAATCTTTCCACTTATTACCTAGATTTTTCAACGTCCACTTCCGTTCTATCACATAAACAACGGTAATGTGGAAGAACATCTATATATAGAAATTCATTTTGAACATATTAGTAACATGACATTCAATTAAACCATAATGTAATAAATTTACCTTTATTTGAGAATAAAAAACTTCATTTTTACAGCTTGAACGAATATGTCTCCAATCGTCATATGAAATGGGAAGGGAAATGGGCTCCGCTGCCAGCTGGCCTCTAATCTGGCCAAGTAACCCCGCGGCATCATCCGTAGGGACCTCGTAAGAATAAAATGGCACAACAATTTTCTCACCATTCAGATTCCAAATATCTGAACGTTTTATATTTTTCTTCACGGTTTCATTTTTCTCATCTTCAGTGAGCAAACAATTAGTATAAAAAATATGCAATAAATTTATTTAATTAATATTTGTACCTATGATAGTGACACTCTAGTGTGTCCAGGATGAACTGGAAGGGGCACAACACTGCCCCACTGCTGAGCCTCCTGAAAGGGGAGTTGACGACTTACCCTCTACTGGGACATCCACGGAAGGTGTGAGAGATGGTGAAGGGGGGGATGGTGTCGGGGTGTCGGCACCTGGCGTCTGAGATGTCGTGGGGAGGGAGATAAATGGATCACCATCTATCGCAGAACTAGATGAAACAATATACCGCTTCTTCCTTGGCATTCCTGTCATTTAATCAAATAAAATTAAGTTCAGAATATATATTTCAAAAACATTATGCAGAAAAAAAATTAGAAATGATAATAGATGCCCAGTACTAACAAACAAAATATATATAACAATGATAATGAATGACTACAGAAATGAATCAAGTGGTTGCTGAATAAATAAATAATTGTACATACAATCATATTCTCCTTCAATCATGTCGGTTTCCTGCTCCATTTCTTCATCCACTTCATTCATCCTTGCTAGACTAATATTTTCAATATCATGATCGACAAATAATTCTGCTTCCTATTGCTGATTAAATTCAATTTCAGAGGTCAAATTTTCCACTTCATCACCTATATCATACAAGTCTCTTTATACTACATGAGCAACTACACTCCACCCTTCATCGGCAACATCATTCACATAATATACCATTTTTTCTTGTGATGCTAAGATATATGGATCATGAAGTTCACGATCACCAACATCCATCAAGCGAGAGAAGTTCACAGAAGTAAATTGCGAAGAATCTCTTTTAACACCTCTGATAATATCAACCCATTTGAATTTGAATAAAACAACTGAAAAATGTCAGTGGTAGTTTAATTCAATAATATCATACAGCTTCCCATAGTATTCCACTTCCGAAAATGTAAATATACCATTGTTCTGTGTTTTCAAACCCACTTCTCGATCGGCTGTACGAAATCTAAAGCCATTCACATTATAAGCGTCGAACTTTTTAACTTCTTGTAGAGGACCTCTAGCAAGAAACTTAAAATCTTCTGACACCTTTTCTCGAGTATCAGTATTCAAGATATGAAAAAAGAAATATACTTTATTAGATTCACAAAATGTATGTGTCAAACTAATATTCGTATTTATTGTAATAATTATAAACTTACACGCCGTGCAAACCATTCTTCAAGCTATTTATTAACAGCTTTCGTTATATCTTTCTCATTTTGTGTTCGGCCTCTCATTCGTCTCTTTGTTTGTATCCTCAACTCTTCAATAAATGGATCTGCAATGTCACTATTCAGCAGCACATATCTATGTGCCTGTAATAATTCCAATTCAGTCAGTGTCGCATTTGAGATCCTCCCAACTGATCGGCCAATAGCAGGAAATATTTTGGATTTCTGATGTATTTGAGATTGAGTCGATGTGTCGTCAACACGTCCAACTCGATTAAATCTTGTCTCAATATCATACAAGTATCGAGAACAAAAGGTAAGACACTCCTCAGCCAAATAGCCTTCAACAATTGAGCCTTCTGGTTGAGCTTTATTTCTCGCGTATGATTTCAAATGTCCAAGATATCTGTGAAATAAAATAAACATAATTATGCATTTAATTAAGTACCAAAAATTGTTTACATAACTGGAAAACATATAAATAAAGTAACTCTCAATTGGATACATCCATCGATAATGAACGGGGCCTCCTAATTTAGCTTCATCAACCAAATGCACAGTTAAATGCATCATTACAATAAAAAATGACAGAGGAAAGATCATCTACATTGCGCAAAGGGTCAATAAAAACCTCTTCTGGAGGTTCTCAAGCTGAAATGGATGTAGAAATTTCTCACATAGTTATCTGAAAAATGCGCAGAACTGCAGTACAACAACAGTAATTTTTTCAAGTAATAATGTACGCAATTCCAATGGTAGTAACTGTTGTAACAAAATATGTGAATCGTGACTTTTCAATCCATGTAACTTACGATTCATCAAGTCAACAGACCTCGAGATGTTACTTGAATACCCATCAGATACCTTAACATTCATTAACATTCTAAGGAATGTATCTTTATCCCTATTTTTCATTGAAAAAATTGGCAGAGGATACTTTTCATTCTCATCTGGCCAGAGATCGCGTTTTATGTTCATTGCTTGTAAGTTTTTGCGAGCATTGAGATGGTCTTTCGACTTTCCATGCTCATTAAGCAATGTGAAAATCAAATTTTCACAGACATTATTCTCAATGTGAATCACATCAATATTATGCCGCAACAAATTAAATTCCCAATACGGAAGTTTGAAGAATATACTTTTTTTCTTCCATTGTTGTGTTCCGGTTTCGCTTGACGATGCACTTCAGACCCGTTTTCCGCTATCATTCAAATTATGAACCTTCCCAAATTCCGTTTCAACATTTTCAATATGTTTCAATATTTCAAAACCATTTAACAACTTTGTAGTTGGTCTACGATCAATGGAACCATTAAATTTTGATCTGTTCAGCCGAAATCTATGAGATGCGTCGAGAAATCTTCGATGACACAAGAAGCACCATTTTCTACTGTGAGGTAACCGTTTGGGATCAAAATCAAAGTTACAAACGTGACAAGCCAACCCCGTGTAAGTGTTCCAACCAGATAAATTCCCAAGCCCAGGGAAGTCACTAATAGTCCACATTAAAGCAGCATGCATTGTGAACATTGTTTTAGAAGAAGCATCAAATGTTTCAACACCGTTGCTCCATAACTCCTGCAATTTGTCAATCAAAGGCTGCAAGTATACATCAATATCATTTCTAGGCATTTTTTTCCAGTAATAATCATCGAAATGATAAAATATGTTTGTTGCATACACATCCACAGAGGCAAATTATAAGGGATCAAAATAACTGGCCAAATACTATAATTGGTACTCATAGTCCCAAATGGGTTGAATCCATCGACAACCAATCCCAATCGAACATTCCTAGGATCAGCTGAGAAATCGAGATGTAATGAATCAAATGACTTCCACGATTGAGAATCTCGTGGATGTATCATTAACCCATCATTGTTATTATCTACCAAATTCCACTTCATGTGTTCGGCGGTTTTCGGTGACATGAATAATCTTTGCAATCGAGGATTCAAAGGAAATTAACGCAAAACCTTTCCAGGTGTGCTCGTTTTCTTCTTCTTCTCCATGAAATTATGTTCATTCAGACTTCCAACATCACTCTTTTCCTGCCATCTAGAAGAAGAACATTTCATGCAATTCTGTCTACCTGATTCCTCTCCCCAATAAAGCATACAATCATTGGGACACGCATGTATTTTTGTATAATTCAGACCAAGCTTGTTAATAAATTTTTTCATATCATAAAAAGATTCTGGGATTTTTGCTTTAGGAAATGAATCACGTATCAATTCCAATATCATGGACATTGCCTTATTTTTAATTCCAAATAGACATTTGATGTGATACAACTTCAGCAGAAATGAATGTTTTGAATATTTCAAACACCCACATTACAACTCTTGATTTCCATCGTCAACTAAATCATGAACCACATTTTCCTCAGTGAAGTTTTCTCTTA
Source organism: Viscum album (assembly GCA_963277665.1). NCBI lineage: Eukaryota > Viridiplantae > Streptophyta > Magnoliopsida > Santalales > Viscaceae > Viscum > Viscum album. The sequence continues at coordinate 836,374,068 of OY728127.1, read as the reverse complement.
CATTTGGATCCACAAAATCAAGAGGAGGATCCAATGATATTTGAAAATCTTGATTTTCATGTGTTACAGTCTCAAAAACATCACTTGTCACGTTGCAATTTGTAGCACCCTCTTCTAGTTGTTCTGATATGTTTTGATGCTGATAGTGGTTCCTTGTAGTGCCGAATGCATCATTTATTAGGTTCTGCATTTCATTTTCCATTATCGACGAACATGGGACCTCATTCTGCGGATTAACATCAGTTCTCAATCTTTCTGTAACGTTCGATTCTCCATGCCAATCCAACACAAATATTGATCAGGGAATTTCTTCAGTATTAAATGTTCATAAACCTCATCTCTCTTCAACCATGTTCTAAATTTACATTTTGGACATGGACATTTTATTCTCCCTTCAACGGATCGATTAGAAATTGCAAAATCTAAAAACTCATTCAAACCCTTAACATACTGAGGTGTGTTCCACGGTAATGTGATCCAACTTTTATCCATGTATATCACAATGTTCCTACACAATAATAAAGAAAAATTAGAACACATAGTTACTACTAAATAGAGAAATATATTCATACATACGATAGTATAAGATTACAGAAACATAATATAATAAAGATGATCCCCAGAGTTAGATATGAACCCTTAGTGTTTGGGATAGGGGAAGTTTCTTTGGTAAAGAGAAACAGTGTGCTAACAACGTGGTAGCTACTTTACCATGAAAACCAAAACACATTGTTAATTTGCAATAACCCCAATAATTGTGAGAAACACTTTTACAAAGGTGTGGATTCTCATTTTTAAGCTGAATTGGATTTACTGGAATCCTAGAACACAGTGGGATATTGCTTATGCAGTGGTTTTACCTATTTGAATTGATAGAGAAACTGATAACCCAAGGTATGGGCACTATGCAAGAGTCCTCGTCAAGATTGACCTAGCAAGAACTCTGGTTGAGATGGTGGTACTCACCACCTTTGATGATACGTTGAATCTAGAAATTATGTATGAGAGAAGGCCCAGGTTCGGTGGGAATTGTAACATTATTGATCATTCGATTTATGAATGTAGAATATTAACAACCTATGACAGGTGTAATCAATGAGGCCATCATGATGGAGACTGCCAGAAGATGAGGGGGAAGGGAAAAGAGAATTTGATCCACCCTCTGAGAAGCATCCCTCTGTCAAGTCACTCATCACTGAGCTGATACTTTCCCCTGCTATGAAAACATATAATGAGGTGGCCATCACATCCCCCTAGGATGATCACTCAGGTCATGAGTCAAGACCTACTCGTACTTTAGGCTCTACCTCAGGGGGAACAAATCTTGACTGAGTATCCATGAACGGTGTATTTCGTTCCATTTGTAGATCTATTATATATATGTATATTCTGAATATATATTTTATATAAATCATATTTTATATTCTGTAATTAATTAATCATGATCTAAGTAATCATATGAATAATTAAAAGTCAAAACACTGACGACAAATGAAACGATTTTACCCAAAACGCTCTTTAACAAGGAATTTACAAACGAACGGGTAATATAAAGTCATAAGTGAAACATATATGATATCATAACAATGAATATGATTCTTTAATAAGTCAATGACATTATTTAAATCATTATACAGGAGGTTGGGATACATACGAAGCATATCGGACCTAAGGTAAGGGAAATCTCGCAATCTCAATTTTTATCTGAGATTGTTTATACTTCAGAATTTACGGGGGTGTATTTTATCATCCACATCCATGTTTCCTCAATATGTAATATTGTTTCCATCCACCTACAATTGTTTAAATCCAATTTTACCCTTCGGTGAGTTTTTAGTAAAAGATATGAAAGGAATCTTTTGTCATTTTTCGTATGAGGTACTTTTTGAATTTTGGACAAAAGTACGGGAAGAATGTTTTTTTTAACCTATATGGCATGATTGGATTTTTAAAACATTATTTCCAAAAAACACGTTTTCAATTTTATTTTTAATCAACTTCTTTTAGTTTATAATTGTATGACATGTTAAGAAAGGAAAAATGTTTTTGAAGTAGAAAGGATATTTTCCTCAAGAATGGAGTTCAAATGTTTTATCAAAATTATTTTCCATCTAAGATAATAAAGGGTTCTGTTTATATCCCTATTATTACATTGATTTGACTATTTTGTGATGGAATTATTTTTATGAATTTCTTTATCTTATATGAATTGTTTTATGATGTCACTATGATTAAGATTCCCATTTTTATTACATGGGTTATGCTATGATGTGTGGTTTATGATTTTGTGGCATACATAAGAATGGTATCATTATGAGATGGGTGGGACCTATATCTCCCTTCAATGCATTGGGTAAAGATTTAAATCTCATGAGATATACATGGCTAGAACGGAAAGTTAAACCTGTTCAGTTATACAGGACTGGAACGAGGAGTGAACTCGATTCAGAAAGGGACTTTGTCCACTAAGATGGTCTTGGCAGCAATGCCTTGGATAATATGGAAATCATATAATGTGATTAATGTTTTCCGTAATTACATGTTTATTCCCTTTCTATTTTATCATTCTTAATATTTCTTTATGATCTCTTCCTTACGTACTTCCATGTTTTATGTCATTTCTCAAGCTTTTGATGTTTAAACATTATGTTCATGTTTTTATGTTCAAATGTATGTGGTATGTTTTATTTTATCCATGCTTACCCTTACTGAGCATTTGAGCTCACCCTTTTTATGTTTTATTTCCCCAGGATAAAAAGAAAGGGTTTAGGTAAGAAAAAAAAGGGGAAGATCTTTATGGGAGATGTTGAAGATCTTTTACCAAGATTAGAAGATTACGTTCCAAGTTTCCAAAGACACTAAACTATTACGGTCCTTGTGTGTCTGTTTTTTGTTATGTATTAAGTATTCCTATAAAGTAATGTAATGTCCATGTACGTCAAGCTTTGGGTCTCTACAGTTCGTATCAGAGGCAAAGGAGTTGGGAATGTATCTTATCCTTGGGAACTCTCACATGTGAGTGTTGGACGAAGCATGGCTCTCCGTCCAAGGGCTTCATGAGGAAATGGATGCCACTGGGGATGGTGGTGTGTCCCACCCAGGGGGTGTAGCCTCCCATGGAGTGCCCTGATAGGTATCAATTATAGTCCACTGGAAGTAATTCCAAACCGCTACAGTCGGTATCAAAGGAAAGGTTTAGTCAACCTTTGGAAACTAGGATGCGAGAATTTTAGTGAGATCCCTAGAGATATTTCTATGGTATGTCTAGGGATGTCCCTAAGGTTATATATAAGTATAGGTTATAGTACTAGAATTACGGTAACCCAAGATGTTAGATATTTACGTTACTCCCCCTTTATTATATTGTTTTCCCTAGCATGATTTTTGCCTCTCACACTATTATTTTTGGGTTTTAGACGATGGATGGAACCCGAAGGAACCATGTTGATCAATGTAATGGACAATGCAATGATTGTCCTCCTGAACAAACAAATGTTATGGGAGATGGAGTGCAAAATATTATTGCAATACTTACACAAGCTATGAATCATTCTGGACTTCCAAATGAGCAGAGAAGGGAACAATATTCTATTGAGTCCTTCATGAGGCAACGTCCACCTTCTTTCAGTGGGTCTTCTGATCCACTTGTTGCTGAACAATGGATCAGCACTACTGAAAAGTTATTTTCAGCTTTTCAATGTTCTGAACATGATAAATTCATCTTAGCAGTGTATCGTTTGGAAGATGATGCTAATAAATGGTGGAATCTTATCAATATTACGAGGCCAAGAGATGAAATTGAGTCCATGGAATGGGACGAGTTCAAGAACATATTTTTCAATAAGTACTTCCCTCGTATTCCTCGAACAAAGATGGAGAAGGATTTTCTTGAACTAAAGAAAAAGGATGATGAATCTGTTGGTATATAAGAAAAGAATTTTACAGGGCTTGCAAGGTATGCATCTGGATTTATCATCCAACCTGAAAGTAAAGTTGATCGATTCTTCAGTGGCTTAAAACCAAATTTTCGAAGGGCATTAGATATAAGAGACTTTAGTAGCTATGAAAAGATTGTGAGTTGTGCTATCAAGGTAGAAATGGAATTTTGTGTTACTTATCCATCTCATAGTTTTGACAAGAAACGAAAGATGGACTTCAAGGAGAAATCTCAGAATAATGGTGAAAAGAAGATGAATGTTTCCTTATGATCATAGTGTGGAAAGAAGCATGGTGGAGATTGTCTTAAAGGGACTAGAAAATGTTTTAAGTGTGGAAAAGAAGGTCATTGAGTAGCTGAGTGTCGAAGTAAGGTAAAAAGGGTTTCTAATGATGTGAATAAATAAAAGACTGTAGAGAATGCACCGCCACCACTTTAATGCTTCAAGTGGAAGGAAATGGGGCATTATGCTAATAAATGCCCTAATCCAAGGGTTAATGATGATCGACATGAGCAACCACTTAAGGTAAATGACAAAGGGAAGTCACATGCGATCACTATTGGCGATGTTGAATACGACAACGATGTGGTAGAATGACTAAGTGTTTATGTAATGGGATTCCAAAATAATGTTTTATATAGTATCGTGGAATATTGGAATATTTATGTATTGGTTTACTGTGGTTTTCAATAATTTTATAGTACCGGTAACCATGGAAAGTGATTGAGATATTTCTGAAAAAAAAAGATGATATGCGCATAATGAAGGGAAAACGAGAAAATGAAATGTTTGACAGTATTCATGAGATCATGATTGATATAATGAATAAGTGATATCATGGTTTGAGTATATATAATTTTGAGGATTTTGGTATGTTGAAGGTGTTAACTTTTAACAGCATTCATGTTTTCACAAAGATTTAATGTGTATCCATTTTTCAAGAGAAAACATGATTAAGGTATTCACATGATTGGAATGTGACCAACAAGATATATGGGGGATAAATGATGGTATTCACATGCTTGGTTGATGATATTTCAAGCAATCATTTTCTTTATACTATGAGCTTGGACCGAAGAATTTTAGATAATCCTAAATATTGGAATGGATTATGTTGGACATAAGTTAGTATTGTTTAAGGATAGAACTTTTTTTGATATTATTGATGGGATGTTATAGTAATGTAGTTTTGGAAAAAGGACAACTTGCAGGACGGGCGATAGCCCATTGCGTCGGACAAGGCTGTGGGAATCGAACCCACAACCGAAGTGCGACTGGCATTTATCGCCTACCACTGGCCTACAGGAAGTCCTTGTTTAGTAGAAAATAGTTTTATTATATTAAGAAGTATGATATATGAAGTATAAGTCCATTTTAGGAACCATATATGATTAATCTCACTGTAGATCGACTTATGTATATTTAATAACTTTTTCTAACCTTTTTTTGAGACAGATGGAATGACCCGTAATTCTATCACATGATCTGCTAACACTACACGAATAACAAATTCAACTTCATTTATTTAAGAGATGAAGTGTAAATTGTTCAAGGCATGAACAATAGTGAGATTGTACCAAAATAATGTAAGTATTTATTCTAATTCAAATTCTTCATCTTTAGGGAAATGATCTTGAAAACCAAAAATGTTATCCTAGTGCCCTTATATCCGATAAATCAGATGGTACCCTAGATAATCACAAATTTATGGCTTTGTTATTGTTGTATTTTTCATATTCATGTTCTCTACCACTCTCCATCAGAACATGGCGATTAGATTTCTCTTCCTTATCCATATTTTCACCTATGTTCTCCTATGTAGAAACACAGTGATTAGTTAATTTGGGTAACTGTTACATTTCATACTTTAGTTTTTAAAACCATGTTTTGGTATTCCTTTTTACGATGTGGGTTTCTATAAAAGAAACTGTCAAGTAGTAAACCATTTATAACCCTGACGAATTTCGAGGGCGAAATTCATTTTAAGGGGGGTAGAATGTAACACCCCGAGATTTTATCAAAAATATTCTTTTTAATTTTATTGATGTCTTGTGTTGTATGCTACACCAAAAGGAGCTTGCAGTGCCCACATCCCTGACTTGGCTTGAATTACACACAATTTTGACCTTCCACAATAGCGTGTGTAGTACACAATACTGAGTTTCACTAAATGAGATATTATTATAATATTACTATGATCTAGCCGTTATGAATAGTAATACCCACTTTTTGAAATTTTATAAATTTTATCTTTCAAAACGGACTTCATTTTTGGATTCGGAATATCGAAATTAGCTTAGGGTGAAATTTTGGTACTTTTCGGATAACTTTCATATTCTGATGAATAGTAAAAATTACTAAATTTTAATTAAAAACAAATTTTTTTATCTAAATAATTAATACTGATAAATTATTAATTTGAGTGGATTTAAAGTATATTTAGAATATATTTTTACAATTTAATACAATGTTGGTCATTGGATGTAATTTCACATTTAAACCAGATATAAACAAGTGTCAATCTTTTGATAGTTATTATCTCTTAAAAACACGCTATTTGTTTTGACGACGGGAATTAATTTTTAAATTAGTTAATGTAATTGATATGTTTTTAATTTGATAATATATAAATAATTTTTTAATTCATAATATAAAATATAGCTTAGGCTTAATTTTTGGTATTTTTCTGGAATCTTTCATTTTTTTAATGAATACTGAAACCACTAAGTGGTAGTTAAAAAAACTGAATTTTCCATAAAACATAATTTTACCACTTCTGTGAGTGAAATTTCAGAAATCCAAGAGACACGGTTAGTATCAAGGACTAAAATTTGGTTCAATGAGATGAAAATAATTTTTGGTGAATAGTAACTGTTTAATTTGTTTTACCACGGTTAAAAGTAAATAGGGTAATTAAGGGTAAAAATGATATTATTATTACCCTAAAACATGTCCTAATTCTATTTGATAAGTGTAATTCGACCAAAAACAATCTTAGGAATAAAATATGACCATTTAGGCCCACTTGGATTAGATTAGGACATTTATTATTAATTTATTTGAAGAAGGGTAAAAATATTTAAAATCAAAGTTTAATAAGTAGATAATTTTTAATATAGGGTTATACAAAAGATAAATTCGACTATAAATATTAATTAGAAAGGTAAAAAGACTTCCTACATAATGGTATTTTATTTTAAATTTTTAGACATTAGATAATTTAATTTATTTATAACACAACGATGATGTAGTAATTATCTTATTAATGAAATATTGACATAATCGCTGTTATAAATACCCAAATAAATGTAATTTGAGACTTTTTAAGAATTACACTAATTTTCTAGGTTAATATGACATGTTAGTATTGATTTAAGTAACTGTTTTCGAACAAATCATTCTGTTATGATTTTCACAAAAATCAATTACCAAATAGTTTCAAAATCGAAATAAAATAGTTTTTTAATATAATATTATATTATTAATTGTTATTTTATTCCTAAAAATCTAAGGTTAGGCCAAATTATGTAGATAGGGTTATATATATTACTAATAAACAACTTGGGGTTATTTTGGCTTGTTATAGTATGTTTATTAACCTTATAGTGTAAGAACACAAAAAGACACGGTAAAAGTAAAATTATCTAACTTAAAGTTAAAACTAAATGATATGGTTAAAATAGTAAACTAAACTTGTCCAAATTCTATTTGATGAGATTATTTCTACCCATCCCCACCTTATCTTCGAAATAAATCAATTTGGATCTATTAAAAACCGAATATTACTTTATAATAAAATAATATTTTTAGTTTTTCCAAAGGTTCCCCTCTCCTCCCTTATAAAAGGGCACCTCATCCCTCTCTTCTTCACACCACTTTGAGCCTTCATGCTCGGCCAAACCCTGAAAAATTTTCTTCTCCACTTCCATAGAAACATCCTAGAGGTATTGGTCTTCTTCAAAGACCAATTTTATTTCCCTAAGAGGAGGTCTCAAAGAGGCGCTTCAAAGAAGAGGTAATGTCTGTTACCGATTCTTTCAACATTATTTCTTCTTCTACTTCTTATTCTTTAGTTGTTTCATTATTAAGTAATAACATCAGTATCACTCATATACGTATATGTTATTATAAGTATGAAACAACCCTATTTCACCATCTATCCATCCTACGAAAAACGAAATCACCGCGTGTGCGTACGTACGGAATACCGTCTCCACGCCATGGTGTAATCTATTTTCCACCACCACCTTACTTGGATGGGTATAATGGTGTAAATAATAACTATATATTATTATTGTAAAGTGATATTGATTCTGTAATAGTATACATACACTCCAATAAATTTACACGATCATGGGAACGATATCATCGCTCGTGCGTACATACGGAATACCGTCTCCACGACGCGATGAGATTCATTCTCAATGATTAACCATTCATAAATGATTATAAAGTATATATAATAAGTAATCATGAAATATATGACATAATAATTATACTGGATTTATGTATATATATATATGTATGAAATCCAATTAATTCCATTCAATTCAATGAGGAAACAAAAACAACGTTCATGCGTACATGCGGCCTACCGTCTCCATGAACGGTGTACTTCTTTCCATTTATCAACATATTATATATATGTATATTCTGAATATATATTATATATAAATAATGTTTTATATTATGGAATTAAGTAATCATGATCTAAGTAATCATATGAATAATTACAAGTCAAAACACGGACGACAAATGAAACAATTTTACCCAAAACGCTCTTTAACATGGAATTTACAAACGAACGGGTAATATAAAGTCATAAGTGAAACATATATGATATCATAACAATGAATATGATTCTGTAATAAGTCAATGAAATTATTTAAATCATTATACAGGAGATTCGGATACGTATGAAGCATATCGGTCATAAGGTAAGGGAAATCTCGCAATCTCAATTTTTATCCGATATTGTTTATACTTCAAAATTTACTAGGGTGTATTTTATTATCCAAATTCAGGTTTCCTCAATATGTAATATTGTTTCCATACACCTAAAATTGTTTAAATCCAATTTTACCCTTCGGTGAGTTTTTAGTAAAAGATATGAAAGGAATCTTTTGTAATTTTTCGTACGAGGTACTTTTTGACTTTTCCGACAAAAGTACGGGAAGAATGTTTTTTGAACTTATATGGCATGAATGGATTTTTAAAACATTATTTCCAAGAAGATTACTTTAGAAGTTTTCAAGTTTATTTTTAATCAACTTCTTTTAATTTATAATTGTATGACATGTTAAGAAAGGAAAAGTGTTTTTGAAGTAGAAAGGATATTTTCCTCAAAAATGGAGTTCAAGTGTTTTATCAATATTATTTTCCATATAAGATAATAAAGGGTTCTGTTTCAATCCCTATTATTACATTGATTTGAATATGTTGTGATGGAATTATTTTTATGAATTCCTTTATCTTATATGAATTGTTTTATGATGTCACGATGTTTAAGATTTCCATTTTTATTACATGGGTTATGCTATGATGTATGGTTTATGATTTTGTGGAACACATAATAATGGTATCATTATGAGATGGGTGGGACCTATATCTCCCTCCAATTCATTGGGTAAAGATTTTAAATCTCATGAGATAGATATGGCTGGAACGGAAAGTAAAACTGGTTCAGTAATACAGGACTGGAACGAGGAGTGAACTCGATTCAGAAAGAGACTTTGTCCACTAAGATGGTCTTGGCCGCAATGGCTTGGATAATATGGAAATCATATCATGTGATTAATGGTTTCCACAATTACATGTTTTATTCCCATGCTATTTTATCATTCTCAATGTTTCTTTATGATCTATTCCTTACGTAGTTTCATGTTTTATGTCATTGCTCAAGCTTTGGATGTTTAAACATTATGTTCATGTTTTTAGTTCAAATGTATATGGTATGTTTTATTTTATCCATGCTTACCCTTACTGAGAATTTGAGATCACCCTTTTTATGTTTTCTTTTCCCCAAGATATAAAGAAAGGTTTTAGGTAAGAAAAAAAAGGGGAAGATCTTTATGGGAGATGTTGAAGATCTTTCACCACGATTAGAATATTACGTTCCATGTTTCCAAAGACACTAAACTATTACGGTCCTTGTGTGTCTGTTTTTGTTATGTATTAAGTATTCCTATAAAGTAATGTAATGTCCATGTACGTCACTCTTTGGGTCTCTACAGGTATCCTCACCTATAATATTATAAATGCACTTCAATAATATTCAAATTAAAATATTTTGTAATTATTACATGATATAAGTAAATAATTGTTTCAAAAGTGATAAATTAAATTTTGATATTTATGTAAAATATAATTGTTTATTTATAATTATCTAATTAATATATTGATTTAAAAGAAAATTTATTTTCAAAAAATATATTCATAAATTAATATTTTTTTCATCTTACATATTAAATATTTTAATGAGACAGAAACAAATATTTCAAAGTGTCATAAAATGGATTACAATATTAAAATAAGTACTTTTTTAATAGATGGTGATTATGATTAAAAATTAAATTTCACATTTCCATACAATTATTTTCAGAAAATGGAGATCATTTTGGAAATATATACATTGAAAAACATTTTATATGAATTCATGATATTTGATAAAAAAAAAATTTACTAATGAAATAAACTATTTTATAGTATTTAACATTATAAAAAATTGACTATTTTATTCATGAATTATGTATGAACACATTATTTTGAAAAAAAAATTTACATAGTTAGTATACATAGTAATAAAAATAAATAAGAGTGACAGTATTGAGCCCATATAAAAAAATAATGGACATCATAATAAAATCACTCATATCCCACATATAAATTATAAACCTCACCCCTTCTTGTCTTCAAAACTTCTAAGACATGTAGTATGTATAGATTATACAAAATACCATTCTAATTACTATTCCATGTTTCCAAGATATAATTTTCAACAAAATTTCAAACCTCATAAGGAGGTTCCCTATTGGACGACATTCAAGAGGTAAAATTCACATTCTTTATCATTAACATTTTTTTATTTATGTTACCCTAACCTTACCTCCCCTAACACAAAAAACATAACAAATCCAGTATCATATATATACTATAATGTTTTTTTTAAAGTAATATCAATCAAAAAATATAATTGCATATTTTTTTATATAATAAATGAAAAAATGTTCTTTGATTTGTCGATCCACTGCCTTCGTGGATGATGATTTATAGTTTTCTATTACAAGATATATGGATAGCAGTAAAACATTTAGTTTTTTTAAAATAGTTTATAAAAATTGAATTTAATAATATTACATGTTTTGAAACTAATATATGTATATAATATTAAATAATAAAAGGAAACTTGTCCGTTATTATCAAAAAAACACTAGTATAACATCAAAAAAATTCATTACTGTTTTATCTAATGAATCACCATCATATCTATTAAAACAATTATATATGGGAATAATTAAAATTATATAATTATTTTAATACCATTTCATTCCACATATTTCCCCTTAAATCCTTTCAAAATGAAGTCCAAAAAAATAAAACCAATCATAAACCAGGAAATGAACACATCCATAATAAAAAATGAACTCGATAACTCATTGAAATGTAAACATATGAAGTTAATAAATATATAATAAATAAAATTAATATATATGAGGTTCTATATATAGTAATAACTAAATCTATTTTTTTATATTAGATATTAAGTGAAAGGGAAAAATTCTTCTGTAAATAAAATAAGGGGATTCTCAAACCAAATTCCCTTTCATTATGTTCTTCATCTTTCATTTCAAATTTTAGTGTGGATTTTATTTTATGTGCCCTTAATTATAATTTCATTATCATTCCCATATATTTTCAGGGATATACATTCTTCCAAACTATTTTTATGATGGATACAACGATTTTATGAAAGAATTCTTATTTCTAAAGAACCTGTTGACCCCTCCCGGGTAAAATCAACATAACTCAAAAATTATTATTTATATGCCAAATTTTTTGACAATTAAGAACACCAATGTTTAATACTTAATGTTTTAACTATAAAATTTTTATGATACCCATTCCATTTCAATGGTTATTTCATGACTATGATTATATTTCATTGTATGTTTTATGTATGATTATGTAAATGATATGATGTGATGGGTGGTTCTGAATAATATAGGTATCCTATGAATTTGACAATGTGTTGTATCTAATGAGATTATACATGTTATGCCTGAACATGATACTATATTATCCACAATGATTTTGTTATGATTATGAAAATAAGTAATGTGAGAACATAATACTTTCTTTTATACATACATGTGTGTACATTGACACCTAAATCATGATGCATAATTTTTATTCATTACAACAATCAATTATATTTTTTAATTTTTTTTCTCTCATGATTTTAATGATGATTATTTGCTTCTGTTATGATGATTATTGTTATGATCACCCATGTTATATTGATCCCAATCAATACTTATCCACTTACTAGGATATTAATGCATAGCATGATCTAATGCATAACATCAGGTGATGACATGTACTATGGCTAATGTTACCTCTAGAAATATAAATAATAATATAATAATTAAATGTTTACTTTTTTTTAAACATAAGTGATATATTGTCAAAATTTATCCAATATACTAAAAATTATGATCCGATAATTAAATTATTTTACAATTTTTATCTCTAACGTAATATAATAGTCATGTAAAAAATTTTGAGTGACTATATGAATATGTTTTGAGGGATTTTTAAGAGAAAAAAAATTAAAACCTAATAAACAAATACATTTTCTTTGGAAGTCCACCTTTTTCAAACATCTTAAAACCACTAAGAATGGAATTGTTCCTTTTTAAATAGATATAGAATATAAGTATGGGTTTGAAGAATCTATTTGGGTAATTATTTTCCACAAATATGTGGTTTAAAATTTAAATTAATGATAAAATGTTCCCTTTTATAAAAGTGGTGTGGGTCACTCTTGGAAATTCACAAAATATAAAATTAATATAAATTATTTTTCAATATCCAACAAATCCAAGGTGATTAATATATATAAAATAATATGATTATTTGTCTATATACCTTCATCCTATAAAAATTATGAATGTTTAGACTATATATATACGCTAATCATTTTTAATTTAACTATATTCATCCCATTAAACTCTTATAATTAGAACATTTATGTTCACAATTTAAGGGTAAATATTGTTACTATAAAATGAAAAATGACTAATAAATAATAATGTTTGGTATTATAGACAATATATTAATAAATTTTCTAAAATTAATATTTTGATTAATCTATATAATTTAATAAAATATCATTTAGCATTACATATTGAAAATGTGATTTTTTTCGAATAGTTAATGGGTTATTATTTAAAAATGTCATGAAAAATATAAATATTGATAAAAAAATATAATATATTATATATATATCTTATTTATATCTAAAATTTATATAGTTGTTCATATGACTTTTCTCAAATGGCTTTTTTTTTAATTTTAATATCATGTAATTGATTTTTTTCAATAATAAAATAATTACTTCATCACTATTGTGAACACATTTATTGTATATATAAATTCAATAATAAATAAAAATAAATTATCATGATGTAGATTAATATTTTAGATTTAAAATAACTTTATATCATGAACATATCCTATAGTTAAAATCATTTTAATAATATTACACTTTTTATGAACAACAGTTTGACAAGTTTTACATTTCAATAATTCAAATACTACAAAGGTCATAAGATCATATGTGCTGTCAAAAAAGGGCACAAATTTGAGTGATGGATGAATTTTATTAAGATATATTCATAAAATAACATTAATTTTTATGTTTAATGTAGTTATTAGTTCTTGTAGATTTATTCTTTACCTAAATAACTGCATTCACCCTTTATCATGGCAATATAAATTTCTAAGGATACATTTCATATTGTCCAAAATATAAATGGAATTATTTAAAAAAATAAATTATCCTATTTCCAAATATGTAATTAATTTATTCAAAATTCTAAATACATATGTTTAAAATTCATCCTTCCAAATGTGATGATTAAAATATTTTCCAAAAATTTTCCATTTCAAATATAATATTTTTTTATGCTAAATTAAATTAATAAATATTTTTAAAACACCATAATTAATTTTTATGAAATTAAACGTAACTAATTATATTTTTGTAATAATGAAAATATAATATTACTTTTTATGAACTTTAAATAAATATTATTCATTCCAATAAAAATAAGTATATACATTTTTCATTAAAAATTCATTATTTTCAAAAGATTCTATGAAATTCCTTAAATAAAATTTTGAAAAACATATTAAAAACCTAAATTAAATTTCCCAAATAAATTTAATATAACATCTAAAACAATATTATAATATTAAAAAAAATAACACTCATTATTATGAAAATATATTTTTTAATGAAAAAAATTACAAAAATAATTTTTTTAATTATTCATTATGAATTATTTCGGTTGTTTTTTTATTTATACCTTTGAATTTATTTAATAAATAAGATAGTTCCATTATTATAAAAAAATTATATATTTTATCAATCATATTTAAATAATTATATTTCATTTTCTGTTTAAGCTTCTTGTTGAATATCTTACACAATGTATACATTATTTATTATATATGGATATATTAAATTACTCCCTCCATTAGTGAATTATTTCCTTTAAATATAAAATTTTGGTTGGTAACTAGTGTTTTAATTTTCATAATATCTTTATTAAAATCTCATATAATAAAATGTGTTAATAAAACCTTTAATTAATAAGAGTGATTGAGATGTATGAAAACCATCTGAAATGAAATATTACTATATTTACAAATTTGATAAAATGGTTTGGATGTGAAAGCTTGGATATAAATGAAATACCTAAATATCATGTAATGATAGAGAGTGAATGATAAAATGGTCATTGGAATGTTGAGAATCAAAAAATCAAAATTATGTAATGTGTTAAATGTCCATTTATTTTTCAATATGAACTTAAATGAAAAATATGTTGTTTAAAAATACTATCAAAAATATGATGAATTATAAAACTAACATGACTTTTAATATTTGGGTATATATATTCATGACATATATAATGTCCTATTATAAAAAATTTCTAACACAAACTCTTATTTTGATCAAAATGTTGAGTCTTGAAGATATATTTGGTCATGCCTAAATCATTAGAATCCACTCAAGTTAAAAAAATTCTAACAATTTTTAAAAATTTAACAACTCAACAATGGGTAAAATAACTAAAAAATTTACCTAAAATAAAAAATCATCATATAAATAATTCTACATTAGTCTCAAAAATTCCGTAGTACCACCAAATTTTCAACATAGATCATTAAATAAATAAATAATCTTGAAATTCCAAAAAAGTATTATAGGCCAAAATTGAATCCCAAAAATATTTTTTTTAAATCATATTTCATGATAATTGAGTTTTTATCTCAAAACATTTATACACAATGAATATATAACCACCATGATAAACTAACCATTTTAATAAATTACTAGAATCACACTGAAACACAAAACAAAATTCAATCCAAATTTCTCAAAAAAGTTATAATAGAATTATTCATAACATAAACATATAATTTTAAAAAAATAATTCACTTTTTTAAAATATAATTAATTATATAATAATGAAATAAAATTCCAAGACCATGGTTATATATATGATAAATATTTTTTCCCAATTTGTATTAACCTATATTCACATCGAGATCAAATATTAAATAAAACATAAAATCTCATAATAAATTAAAAACATATTTCCACTAAATTTATATTCATTATTCATTAAATATTATTTTATTTTAATTATAATGGTGAAATATACCTCATTCAATTAAAATATATCCCAAAATATCAGAAGCCTCTTTAATATTGCATCACATTAAACCTAAAAAAGATATATCTATGAATCTGAACATATATTCATCCTAAATATTATATACCCCTTATGGTATCCATATATTTTAGGATAAATTCACATAAAATAATCCTATTCTCCAATTATTTCTAAACCGTCCTCTTATACAACTATAACAACCAAAAACCTGTGCTCTAGAATCTTTTGCTAAAAATATAATATATGCATTTCTGTCTTTGATACTACATAACATGACCTAATTTAAATCATATAATACCTAAATAATTAAAGGAATTTTTCGATAACATTCATACTGAAGGACCTATTATGATTAGGGTATTAGACAATTATGACAACCTCATATTCATACAAGAAGTCTAAACAAGTAGAACATTAAAATATATATCCTCTCTAAAAAATTTACAACATCTAGGAACCTTATTAGACATGCTATGCATAAAAAATTCTTCAAAATCTTTGATGGAAACCATATAGAAATAGAAAGATCATATTCTCAGAAAGGGAAGAAAAGATATATATCAATGATTGTATAAAAATGACATGACGAAATGGAAAAAATAAAATGAAATAAATATTTAAAAAATCATTCCCTTTATATGAAAGATAATAATTGTGTGTTATTGAATAAATATTTATAGTTCATAAGTCATGAACCATAATGAAATACGATACAATTGAGAATAACATTGGAATACATTGTGGAATTGTGGCTTTCACAAAAGAATGGAAAATAAAATCATTAGTACTAATATTTCTTTTCCAATGAAATAATAGTGGAAAGGGTATATTCCAAAAAGTATCATTGTAATTATAGTTTACATCCCCAACTATAAAAGAGGTAAATTTCACAAATTTAACATTTTTTACTCTCCATTTTAGTCATATTTTTCTAAAAAGATATGAATCATTAACCAATGCATTATAGGGAGATATAAGTACCACCTATTTCATAATGAAAGTCAAATATATATATGTGTGTGTGTGTGTGTGTGTTCCATAAGGTCATAAAGAATTCACAATATCAATACTCACAAAAATAAATAGGTTTTAAGAATATTTCATCATAGAATAACCCATATAAAATAAATGTGTTTCAGAAAACATTAATCATTTTATACACCATAGAAAAAAACGTATTTCATAAACATATTTTCCTAATAAAAAATCATCAATAGAAAAAAATGATGCTACCATTATAGTCATATGCATAGTAAGGCTTATGTAACAAAACACGATGTTATTTTTTTGTGGTAAATAATTGTGAAAGATTACTTGGATACAATCTGGAGAAAAATAACTATTCCATTTTGAAATTATTTATATTTTTTTTATGAAAATATCAATTTTATAGGAAAATGTAATCATTTATAATAAGAATGTAAACATATAATTATTGAGTCATGGAATTTATCTTTAATATCTATATAAAAATATTCACATGTGTATTTTTTTCCAAAAAAGTAACAACGCATCTAGTTTAAAAAAAGTAAAAAAAACACTTTTATAACCATTTTAAAAAAAATTAATACATGGGTAAAAATGATTCTTTGCTGTTTTTCTAATATAATAAAAAAATTGACTTCTTTTTAAAAAAAAGATGTTGAAGTGAAGTACTCCCCATCATAGGCATAAATAATCACACATAATAATGAAATTGTGAAATAAACTCTTAACAATATTGTATGTTTTGAATAAAAATCCCCATAAGATTAGAGAACCATAAATAAATATGTAAATAAAAATATTATTAAAAATAATTATCATGAAATAAAACTCACATAAATCATGTACACCACATTAAAGAAACAGTAGGTGGATATTGGATGTCTCACATAGAAATAATGATGAAATAGAAATCCGTTTCGTAGAGTCCAAATCACCAAATAACTTCATTATTTTTCTTGAATAACAAACAAATACTAATTATTAGAATTTAAAGAATCATTTTTCTTGTTTAATGTTTCTTTTATCTCAATAATGATGTTGTTATAATAATTACTTATTAATTTATGTCCATGTGAGATGTTTTACTAATATTTGGTTACTATGTTGATAATGGATTCAATAGAATGATTGGGACCATAATGGATATTAATAAACTATTTAATGATTTATATTAAGGAAATATTTATTATTATTATGATTAAATTACACTTTTATATTCATTCATGCTATATGGTTATGAAAAAAGAACTACATTACAATCCTAGAGATGGTTGGTTTTTCTAATGCACGAGTAATATTTCATATTTTTATTGATAATTATGGAAAAAAGGTAAATATTATTATATATATATAATTATCACAAAATAGTAAATTTTAATATTAATTTTTCAAATGTAAATATATATATTATCCTTCTGATATGGTTATTAAAAAAGGATCACATCACTTCTTGGTGGTTGTTGTAAAAAGGTATTCAACAATAATCCTCTTATATTATATATGATTGTAATGTTAAAAATATATATGTCATATATTATTTCAATAATGATAATATTTATTTATTATCATATATAAATATTAATTCCATCATGATAACCAGTGTTAATATATGATGATATAAAACTATTTTGGCGGTTTTCCATTGTACACATGAATGGTGATTTCAGTTTACATTTTATTGAATAGGAATTGGTTATTGGTCATGGAAATAAATTAAAAATATTGAGTTGATTTTTAGAAACTATATTTATTATTTTATCAAGTTTTATTATATTTTTAGGGAGTTTAAATAGGTATAATATCTAAAACATACAGATAAAAACTACACATCTTCTTTGAAAAACCTTTATTCTCTAAACCCATAAGACCATTAATATTCGAATATATCCAAAAAAAGATGACTAGAATGTGATAAGTTAATATAGGATAAAATTGATGTAGTAATGATTGGGAGATTTTTTTTGATGTGTGATGTAAGGATAATACATTATGGCCTTTTATAAGATAGTGGTGGGGCACATGTAAAATTTATAAAAATATTATTTTAATATATATATATATATATTCAATTAGATTTTGATCCAAGGATATTTATTCTGATGATCATATATATAGTTCTAAATAATTTCGTAATATATAAATTAGGAATGTTTTAACAATATTTAAACCCCTCTCTTTTGGGTTTAACCCATATTTTACCCCTATAACTCTTTTTGACATAAAATTGATCTTTACTCATTGAGGGTGAATATTTATTATATAAAATGAAAAATGACCTAAAACATGAAAATTTTTGATATATTATACATTATAATAATAAAATGGTAAGTGTAACACATTTATTAAATTTTATATAATTTTATAAATTATTATTTGTTGCAAAATATCGATAATTCTATTTTTAGCACTATTTGATACCTAGAATTTAATGAAATTAATAAAACTTCAGAAATTAGAATATAATAATATATTACAAATCTAAAATGGAATGCTCATATTTAAATTGTTTTTGAAACTATGTATCTCAATGATTAATTATTTTAGTATATATAATTTCATTTTATTGATTTTTTTCTTTTAATTAAATAATTATTGAATCTAAGGTGTCAATGAAATTATGGTAACTATATCATTACTAAAAATTTGTAATAAATTTTAATGACAATGATAAATATTTGATATTAAAAAACGACATATATTATATAAAAAATCATATGTACAACATCATAATAAAAATTTTAAACGTTTTGAAAACAAGAGAGTGGCATGTTTGAAATTTCCTTCAATAAGATATAATAGATGACACAATCTAATTCATGTTTTCCAAAAAGGTAATATATTTGACTATTGGATAATTATAGTCAAGATACACACATAAAATAATATTTAGTTATGTTTTTGGATAATTTAATAGTTCTTTTCATTTTAATTTTAACCTAAATAATTTCATTTACCCTTTATAATGGTAATAAATATTAATAAGGTAACAATTCATATTTTCCAAAAAAAGGTATGTTTACTATAATTGGACCATGTGATTAAAAATGTGGAATCCATTTTTTATGATTTTCAATAAACGGGAATTATAAATTAATTTATAATTAAAATTTTAAAACATGATGAAATTTATTTTATACAAAAACATCCCTTTTAAAAAATTAATTTTTTTTACAAAAATCAGTTATATATTCCATTTCAAATAAAAAAATATTGTAATTATTTAAAATGAAATTGAAAAAATAAAAGTTTAATGACAATAAAAACAGTATTTATATTTTTTATGAAAATTTAAAAAAACAAAATTTCAAATAAATTTAATTATTTTTTATAATTCATTGAAAAATAAATCCATTCAAAAAATTCTAAAATATCATATTATGTTAATATTGACATTATGAATTTAAAATTTATATTTAAATTTTCAAATAATTTTTATATATGTCATTGAAATTTATTATAATATTCATATATAATATGTATGAAAAATCCTATTCGGTGGATAAAAAATATTGAATAGTAAAATGAATTTTCTAAAAAGTGTGTTTTCATTTTATAAATTTATTAATAAATTTATATTGATTCTTCCCATTATATTTATTTCATAAATCAGTTAATCATATAGATACTCACATATTTATTGATTAGAATATAATGGTCACATTGAAAAAATAATTTTATTTTTTGTTTAATATTGGCATTGAGTATCCAATACACAATATGCATTATTTTAAAAATATATTAATATTACACTTGAAACTACTTAATAATGGTAATTTCCTAAAAACACATTTGGGGAGAATGTAACATCAAATATAAACCATAATTGTTTTTCAATCTATCGTTATTTATCAATCGATCATCTCTAATACGGATGTACACAAAACATGTAGACAATAAAAATGAATCAAAGAGAATGTCCCATAGTATAAAATATAAAATAAAAAAGAAAATGACAATATTCATATAATATAATAGAAATGAAAAATATAAAATTTTCCCATCCATATTCATAATAAATTTATATGAAGGCTCTTTCACTAACACATGTGAATTGTAAAATAAAAATAAAAATACAATTCCTTATAGCGCATATTACATGGTGAGATCATATGAAACCATTATCTTCCAATTCCATACTCTACACAAGTTATTGTCCACTCTCAAAAATGATACATATTGATGAAATAAAAACTGATGGTCAACAATCATAAATTGAAACAAATGTTTTGTCCATGGGTATATGTGGGGGTTGGTTAACCTAGTAGGATTTCTCCACTCACCATAACACACTATGATTTAGGGATCAAGTGGATATGTAATAAAAATTAAAAGATATACTGAAATTAAATGATTAGTAATACTCATGAAAAATATATCATGAATACTTGTATAAGTCATACAAACTCCCAAATAGTAACAATTGATGTCCTCTTCCATATAAGACTAATGTTGTACATTACATCTTGGGATATGTCCCTCCAGCATGTATGTGATTATTCACATTTGGTAATTTTTAATTGTGGAATTCCCATATCCACTCTTATCTAATCAGTTTTAATCATCTTGTGGTATCATTTCTTATGATGGAATCACTCATCAAAATCCCACAGAACCCATAAACCTTATCATTTTACATTATAAATAAATCTAGAAGTATCAAGGGAAATTAATAAAACACCAGTGTTATAAAAATGAAATTCTATACGTCCTAACCATTAATTTTTAAAATAAAATGATAATGAAGGAAGAAAAATTAACCATTGAAGGAAAAAATCATGAAGTTGCATATGAATATAAATCCCCTGATAATTAAAATAGTAAACATAAAATATTGATAATATCCACAAAAAATTACATAATCCATCACCCATTCTATTCCCTATCTAATATAATTATTCATCACTAGATCTACATTTCCAAAAAAACCCATAAATCAATAAATACACAATCCAATTCATTTATTTTCACTACATCGTTGACTCCCAATGAACACTATAACCACACATAAATGTAAAACAGTAATTTAATTGATATGTTAACCCCAAATCTTATGTAAATAATGTGTGTTCCAAATATATGTTCTTATGATATGATGTTTCATAAAAGGATACTAGTTATTTCTTCTTCATGTTGAAAATATCCACCTCTAATTTGGCTTAAACCATCCCATTTAGTGCCTCAACAGTCACCACATTGTTTGCATATTTAGAAATTTATGAGTAAATAAACAAATCTGTATTACCACTAGAAATTTTTTTATTATATGCGACCACAAAAGGGAAATAATATATTCTCCTCAATATAAAAATCAAAACCTATTTTCATACATGATAACCCCTTCTAGTGTAATTAATACTCCATACTATAGAAGGTCTTAGGAAACACAGTACCTCAAAATATTTTTATCATCCAATAAATCTAATGTAAAATAATAAAATTTTCGTTTGAAGTTATGAAACAATCCTATTATCAAAAACCTGTTGAAGGTATCTCATTTTCCTGTTTTTATCTAAGGATGTATGTTAAGGGTCATCATAACATAGGCGACACTACTCAAGAATACATAAAAATCCTTAAAATGAGTTACACAAGTATCAAATCCCTAGTAAAACCACATATTCAAACACAAGACATTCATACAAGTATACCAATGAATAAACCTAGTTATCCTTCAAATTTAATGGTTTTCTTAATGTCCCATGTTGTGAAACAAAACAAAAAATGTCGAACATGAATCAAAAAATCACCAAAAATTAAAACATTATTCAATAGTGCTTGACATTATCTCATATAAATGGAATCTTCTACCCAATATAATCATTCAAAAAGGAAACCTAAAAAATATCTCTAACCCTTTAAAATTTTCAATTTCCTTACGTAATTACTCTTATATTGGTATTATGCTATCAGGCCTTATTATGCATCAACGATATTCTTATTCTAAACCTAAATAAAAATGTATTGTCATAATAGACATTCATTTAAAACATGGTTTATACCTAATAATGTTAAGAATACTAAATACATTACTCTAATCATGCCACATTGTTTTCCAATAAAATACAAGTAAAATAAATATTCACAATTTATATAAAAATATACTCCTCAATAGATTTAATAAATATTTTCCCTTGGTGAAAAAACCCATTACAAAATTGTAGGAAACCCCAATGTTTAAATCTCATTTTTAACTAGCCTATATAATTTCCACATTAATTTTCATAATATATTTATGTAATATCCATTAGAAATAAAATATTTTCATTTCAAATTTTATAAATTTATATTTAAAGGTAAACCATTTCTGTTTAAATCACAATTAATAAATCCAATTTTATAATAACATTTAATAAAAACCCATTTAATTTTGAATACCAACTCATTCTCTTTCACACCTGCTTTTTTTATGTCTTGGTTTTTATATGGTTAATTGAAAATCTCAATCCATTTCATGGGTTTTGGGTGAAATTTATGTTGAGTTTTTAATTACCATCTATGTCTAATAATCTTAAAATGGGTTACCCATTTCTTATTTTCTAGTTTTTTTAGAAAATGTTGGTTACATCAAGATTTGAGCCAACTGTGAGCACATTTCCAGATTTATGAACACAATTTTTTCAATTTATATCTCCGTCTTTTTCTATCATTTTCCATACATTCCACTTACCACATGGCCTCCCCTGAACGATTAAAACCACAATATCCTTTTTCAACCCATTAATAATTTCATAATCATGGTGTATTTCGGTTATTTATTTACGTATTGGTCCATCTTGTGATCCAATTTCCATTTAAAAAAACAATTGGATTCTTTTATATTATATTAATTTTTTATTATTTTGAAATTATTCGGTCTATAAATCATCCCCAATAACAATACACACACCCTCATGTTCCCTCTTCCCAATTTGGAGCCCATATTAGTCAGGGAATAGGGAAAAATATCTTAAGGATTCACAAAATGTCGAGATTTTGTAAGGTAATTTGTTTCATTCATGAATCATTAATTTTTTCAATTTTACCCCAAATATTATTTCCCTGGATCTTACAAACATATGGTGCCTCTCCAATAATTTGCAAGCCATTTTATTTCCTCTGAGGGTGTATATCTATGGTAAGATAAAGAATTCATTAATTCCCAAGGTGATATTACTTCTCCCTTTTCCTCCCTCATCCTTCTCCTTCTATATTCTTTTGGTTACCTATTTTCATATTATCATTCAATACCTAGGGTTATGTTATCCAATTATTTTTATGTGGTTTTGATTTTTAGTGTTGGGAATCATATATTTAGAGTGTTGGGAACCACATCTAGTGATATCAGGTGTACGGTTCCATTACGCCAATGTTTTGAGGTAGGATATCCCTTACACATGCCTATATCACTAAATGTTTATCATTTTATTTCTGTTTGAACATTGTATATATGTTTAGTACTATTTTTCATCATTTAGATAATTTTCTTTGTGTCAAAAACTGATTTTTATTCCTTGTTTTGTGAAAAGTAGTGTAGTTTTTTTTTAAATGTGTACACTGCTTTCATACATAAATGTTCTATTAGAATACACACCTATTTTATGGTATTTTTAACATGTTTTAGTAGATTTAATAAATTTATGGCATTCAAAAGGTATTTCATCCCTTTTAAAGTGATTAAAATATGTTTTTTATTTAAAATCTCTTTCCATGTGTTTGGTAAATTTCCTAGTTGGATTTTATGTGATTAGTGTAATTTAAAATTGTTTTATTATATTTTTAAGAAAATTTGTTTCATGAAAATGCTATTTTGGGGTCATTTTATGGCCTTACAAAGTAGATTTGGTTTTATTAGAAAATGGTTTTCTGTTGGTAAACATGTCATGCTCTAGTTCACATAAAATGGCTAGTTTGGGATCCTTATAAAAATGTTCATGCTTTGGATATGTGACCTAAAGGTTTTAAGGGATTTATGAAAGTGGTTTTCTTCTATAAATGGTGTGTATATAACACTTTATAAAATGTGAAATTTGTACCTTTATATAATGCTAGTTTTTATAAATGATTAAAGACTCATTTTGGAATTTTCTTGTAATAATGGTTTCCATGTGTATTTCATGTTTTATCATTTTGGGCCAATTTATTTTCCACGATATTGATTTAATAAATGTTGTTGGGGCGTCCAAATATGGTTATTTAAAAACCCATTTTTTCACTCAGTTATGCATCCTTCAATTTTCATTCTAAATCATTAATTTGGACCTAATATAGATACCTAATGAGTTTGAAAAGGTTATGACAGAGCCTCAGGATTATTTGGAGCCTGTAACCCAAAATTTTGGAGAAAATTGACTCTACACACATTTTATAGTAAACCGTGCAGAATTCCACAGAGTTTGCCTAACTGTGCAGATGGTGTTTTTTCCGATAGAACCACCTCACACGGATGGTGCACAATTGTGCAGCCTAACCATGAAAACACCCATTTTTCCTAGTTACTCGTGCATGTCCTTCACATGGTTTGATCAAACCGTGTGGCCAAAAAATTCGGGAAAAGAGTCTCATATGGCTTGTGCATGGTCTAACAAACAATGTGGACAAACCATTTGCTGGAAATTTTTTTGTGTAAATCAAAAATATCTCCCTTAATGTTCTATTAAGACAACTATTATCCCTAATTCAAGAACTATAGGTATTTTCCTCCATTCCTCACATTTTGGAGATTTTTTAAGGCCAAATATTTGGATCAAGATATCTTATTCTTTTGGAATCTATTCAAGATTTTATTCATCACTTTGGATGCAAACGAGATGTAATCAATTCATGTTTAGATTTTCTTCTCTTGAGCTCTCATCCAAGTTATCTTCATGTTATATTTTTTCACATATACTTATATATACTCTAATATTAGGCAAATCAGGGGCTGATAATGGAGGAGAAGGACTATGAAACCCTAAGCAAGGTTTTCTTTAAATCAACCCTAATATTTTTGATTTTGGAATATTCATGGGGGGTCTGCATATTTCATCAAAAGAAATTTCATAATTTTACACAAAATGATAAAAATTATTATAATCATATGGTTATGATTATTCCAAATATGTGATTATTTTTTATCGGTTACACCCACAACTCAATCCACCTCATGTCGAAGGATAATCCATATTTGGGTTTTTAGTGTTTTGGAATTCTTAATCCATCATTTAGGTGTCCCCTTTCATGACCTTTCTAAAGGTAAACCTTCATATAATAAATGTTTTTCTGTTTAATGAGAATTGTATAATGGCATGTATCTTGTATATTCACCAATTGACCCACCTCAGGTATGTGCTTCCAAATGATTATTAAATGTGAAATGTGAAATGAAAAGTATAATAAGTATGTAACATGGCCTTATAAAATGAGTTTCAATAATGGTTTCATGTCTGTAGCACCCCTTGACATATTGATAGAAGGTAGAAGAGTGAACCACTATGAATGAATATACCTTAATGGATAATTAAGACATTATTAACAGTTTTCAATGATACTTGTCATATCCAAACTAATTGAAGACATGTATTGGACTAATAAATATATTATTGAAACTCTAATTGACCAATACAAACTGATGTAAGGTAATACATGAACCTAATTAATTCCTACATGATTTCTATATCGAAATAGGAATGGACTGACTCAAGCTCATCTTGGATACTAAGAGGAGTATACCTTAGGTGTCGGGAACCCCATTCTGATTCAAGGATGTTGTTTTCTTGGGTTGATACCCATCGAGACAATGGTTCATGTCTATTCTTCAGATGCATGGAATAAAAAGGTAGGGTTATTTACATTATTACATGATACTTCAGATAAACTCCTTGGATATGGGCTTGTCTAGTAGGTTCCATAGTGTAATACCATAGCGCCCTATGATTGATTACCATGTTTTACCTTGGTAGATCACCTTGGACTCAGTTGGCACCTTATTATGGAATGCCTTGAATTACGCACACAACATATACTATCTCTAGGTGATGTTGCTGTTGGATATGCCTCATGTGTCCTATTAACATTAAATGTAAATTACTAAATTAATGTACTAGTTACTTGTTCATTAAAAACACAATGATTGGAGTACGTACAGTGGTATTTTGTTACATTGTACATGTGATGTTAACATTATATATACATTCCAACACATTGTTATATCCCATTACACGGGCCAATTGTTATAGCCATCGGTGGTGGTGGCTCACTGAGATTTATCTCACACCCTCTCCAAGTGTCATTTTTTACCCAAAGTATGTTACATGGTTGCAGGTTTTGATAGTGGCAAGCATATAGATTCCAACACTTGATTTTGTGCTATTAGGATGGAGCTTGAAAGCAGATGACCGAGTAGGATCTCAGGAGGTTTGGTGCAGCCATTGTTTTCATTTACATTGTGTAGCGTGTTATGTCTATTTTCTTATATCCATGTTTTCCAATTATCAGGTTACAATTCTTTACATCATAATTTTTCTAGTTGATACATTTTGTATTATTCTTGTTTATATATTCCATTAGTTTGATTCTGGAGTTTATTTATATTATTTATATTGCATCATCAATTTAACGTTTGTTTATTATCCTTCTGTTGTGATACACATTGCTAATTATGGCCTAGTCATCCCACAGACCCACCCTAGTCCCACGTTGCAATTTGGATGCTTCTTGCATTTAGAATGATGTACTTGATTCCATGTGGCCCACTGGGTTCAGGCACCCGTTAATTGGAATTTGGGTCTACGCCATCAAAAAGTGGAATCCAAGCTCGTTTCATTTCTTGATATAATATTTGGAGAATAGGAATACATGGTACTTGGTCATATGTTGTGCTTGGGCTTCAAAAACCCATGTTCAGGACAAAAACCAAGTTTCCTAAATTATATTAGTTATTATTCTTTTAACTATTACAGTTGATATTATTTCAACCTTAGGTGTTGTACATTATTTGTGGAGGGGTTGATTATTATATTGGTTGAGTTTTTTCTTTCATTCTTCACCCAATCATATGAGGTAATGGAGCATTGTTACATGCATCATTATAGGATCCTAGAATTTACAGGTCATGCAAATTTCTTGGACATAGAGGTGCATTTCACTATTATGCATTGCATAATATGATTGTAATCATTCAGTGATGTTGTGATAGTTTCTTGTACATTATTACTTGTCTTGGATTGAGTGATTTTATGTCTCAATTCATGAGGTGTATGGTCCCTCATGTGTTGGGATGTGTAATTTAGTGACTGAAACCACTATACTATAAGTAAGTGGGTGTCGTTTCTGGTGATAGGTGTCTGGAAATTGATTCATCGGAAATGGATATCAATTATAATGTGAATCATGAAATCTAAAATTAATTGGTTTTACATCCTTATCCCACCTTACCATTTATATGAATAGTAAATGAGTGAACAAATAATTTAACAACAAAATGACACGAAACTTATACATGATCACTTAATGATACCTTTTAATATAGAGGGTATTGTGGATAGTATTCCTTGGGTAGTGAGTTTTCATTCATATAAATTCTTCTAGTGATTATATCATACTATTCTATGAATGTTCTGAGGTGTTTTTTTGGCATTTGTAGACCAATATCTCCATAGCATCCTCATGTCGTTCTCTACAAGGGTAGTGACGACCATGCTCCAAACATGGTGGAACTGAGCTTCCAGTCTTACCTCTAGTATTGAAAATCGAGGCATCGCCTACTATACCTGATTCATGTATTGATTTCCAAGTCCGTTATAGATTCTTAGGACTGATGCAGTCCCTGCAAGGTGCTCTATGAGGTGCACCTACGATAGTTGATCTGACCTGTAAGTTCTAGCCTAAGAATCCTCTCACTTTTTCATGGGATGGAAGTTCTCAGGATGTTGATTATTGGGTATAGTACATACTATCTATCATTGAGAATATGGGAATGCCTCCAAACTATAGATTCAAGCTTACAGCATACAAGCATTGGGATTCATCCAACTATTTGTGGGATGTGGTTACCCAGGACGGTCGTGATCAGGGAAAGTTATGGATTGATTTCCAGACTCCCTTCAATGATCATTTCATTCCATGGTAACTGAAATGTAATAGTTCCATTGAGTTCATATATCTCAAATGGGGTTCTATTTCAGTTATGCAATATTCATCATGATTCATTAATTTACAGTGAAATTCACTGCTTCTAGCCGATGATGATATTTCGCATGCTAGACATTTTGAGGATGGGATTTTGTATGGCATATGAACTCATGTTAATTTCTTTTTTCTTACTACCTCTTTTGAAATAGTTTAGTAGATCCATATCACTAATCATATACTGAGTTACATCATAAGTGTCGGGTTTAATGGATGAGTACCGCCTCAGGCCAGTAGTTCTTCTGGTGGTAGGAAACGTTCACTTGAGGATTATCCTTAGGGGTGTGGCAGAGAGAGTTTCCAGTTTAATAGCTCTGTGGTGTGTAATCAGAGTGGAAGACCATGGAATAAGAAGCACCACTATGATAGTGACAATATAGAGTGCTGAGATTGTGGCCATATGGGTCATCATCAGAAATTGTGCAGGACCTTACCACTATCATTGAGTTGAAAAGGATCAACATCAGATATACCTTTTGGAGTGAGTTATTTTTGCAACGTTAGGCGAGAATTTTGAATAACAGCTACAAGACTGGACGAGGAGGATGTTGTGGCCCTGGTAGTATGACCACTGATCACTAGCAGTGCCATCAGAGTAGTCATGATCATGGTAGTCCATTTATTGCAATGGTTAATGGATCACGTCAGTGGATTTCTTTATATATGATACTTGTGGATCAAGCTGTCGGACCATCTACTATAGGAGGTACTATTCTAGTTGTCTACATTATTGTCTCTACATTGTTGGATACAGCTGCTTCATACTCATTCATTTCTATATATATCATGGAATGTATTAAACTAGATATCTAGTTTCACTATGGGGAAATGACCCATGACACACCATTGGGAATATGGATGGAGGGAATATTCCAGTGAAGGGACTGTCACCAAGAGGTTGGAATTTACCATTCTGGTTGAATATCTTTGTTCTTGAGATGATGGTCTTCAATGTAATTCTTGAGATAGACTGGTTTTTCAACTATCATGCATTTTTAGTCTATTATTGCTACAGGGTTTCTTTCACATCACCAAAATGTGGTAGTAATCTATTCAAGGGTGGGTGGGATATCTAGGATGGGAGATCCAGACAGAAGAACCATGGCCATGTTGGATTGATTTCCCCGATTGAAAATATTTTCATGGAGGATCAAGTATTTCATCAGACTGATTTCCCTCCAGTAGTCTATCGTTTCAAGGAAGACTTTGCTAATGAAACTTCTATCTTACCTCCTAAAAGAGAGGTACAGTTTACATTTGAGCTTGTTCTAAGAAAATTTCTAGTGTCCATTCTTCCATACAATATAGGAACTATTAAGCATCACGAGCTTAAGCGGTGGATAGACGACCCAGAGGCCAAAGGATTTATATGTCCTAGTACATCCTTTAAGGGTTCTACCATGTTTTTCATTAAGAAGGGAGATGAAACCAAATTTTTATGCGTGGATTAAATAATGTTCAACCAGCTTATAGTAAAGAACTAGTATCCAATTCCTCTAATAGGTGATCTCTTTGAACAGCTCTGAGGATAAATGGTGTTCTATAAAAATGACCAAGGATCAGGTCATCAACAGGTAAGATTAAGAAAATCAGATATACATCATACAACTTTCTATAGAAGGGATGTTCTGTATGAGTTTCTTGTTATGACTTTCAGTTTTATGAACAGAACTTCTATTTTCATGTCCTTCATGAATAGGGGTTTTTACACCAATTTTGACTCTTTTTTCATGGTCTTTTTGGACAACATCTTGGTGTATTCACGTACTCGTAACGACCATGAAAAGAATATTGATATCATTCTGAGTACACTAAGAGAGAATCAGTATTATGCTAAGATTTCTAAATGAAATTTATGGGTTTAAAATTTCCACTTCTTGGGTCATATTATATATGAATCACGGGTATTTGTATACCCATAAAAGGTGAGTGCTATAGTTTCCTAGGTGTATACCATGATGGTTTTTAATATCTGGATTTTCTTAGGGATCGCTGGATATTATATGCATTTCATAAAAAACCTCTCATGTATTTTTTTCCCCTATTAATGGAATTACAAATAAGGTTTTTAAGATCCAGTGGTCAAAATAATCTGAGAAATCCTTTCAGGTACTGAAATGGAGGCTTGACTCAGCACCGATTTTGATTCTTCTAGAACCAATAAATGGTTATATTTCCATTAGAGATTCATCAAGCATTGGATTAGGAGTAGTGTTGATGAAGGAAGACAATTTCATTGCATATGGATCTTGGTATTTAAGGCCTCACAAGACAAATTACCTAACGCACGACCTCAAGATATCACTAGTTGACCATGCTTTACGTTGCTAGATATGTTATCTGTTGGGTGAGGAATTTGTGGTGAATAAAGTTTACAATAGCCATAATAATATCTTTTCTCAGCCTGACATGAACCTCAGATAATAGAGATGGGTCGAATATCTACAATCCTTTGATTTTGAGCATGCCAATATGCCTGGAAAAAGAAATGTGTTCACTAATTCCCCGAGTCAGAAAACTCAATCGTAGGCCGTACAACAAACCAGTGATGAATTGAAGTTAATGGACATATTTTATGAACATCATTTAGAGTTTGAAGACAGTCATGGGATGTCTTATGTCTCAGCCTTTACAGTTGCCTATTACCCCTTATAAAATGTGATGATTAGTTAGTTTTAAAGTCCTAAAGGTTTGGTTCTCTATGAGAGTATAGTGGGAGATTACTCACCTCCAGATTTTTCTATGGACAGAGACGACATCCTGCACCTACATAGACATATCTTTTTTCCTGAAGATATGAGAGTGGAGTAGATGAAAGTGTTCCATGATCCTCTGTGGGCAGTTCATCTAGACATCTCAATGATGTATTGAGGTATGCAACACTAGTATTGTTGGTATGGAATGATATGATAGATTACAGGCTTCATCACTAGGGTTTGTACCCATTAGCAGGTGGAGACAGATCACTAGAGACTAGTAGGCTTGTCAAAACTTCTTCTAGTACCGAAATGGATATTGGAAGATGTTTATATAGATTTCATATTTGTTATACCTAGGTATCCATGGGGTAGCGATGCTATTTGGGTATACATTGATCGACTACCGAAATCATCTCACTTCATTCCTATTTGGGAGACTTTATCATTTTATGAGATGGGAACATTGTATATATGTGAGATCATATGACTACACAGGGTTCAACATACATTTTTCTTAGATTGGGATTCTCATTTCACATCATAGTCATATTGTAGAGACCCGAAGCTTGACGTACATGGACATTACATTACTTCTGCGGAATACTTAGTACATAACAAAAACACACACACAAGGATCGTAATAGTTTAGTGTCTTTGGAAACTCGGAACGTAATCTTCTAATCGTGGTGAAAGATCTTCAATATCTCCCATAAAGATCTTCCTTTTTTTTATACCTAAAACCTTTCTTTATATCCTGGGGAAAAGAAAACATAAAAGGGTGAGCTCAAATGCTCAGTAAGGGTAAACAAAAGAGAAATCAATCACATCATATTCATAAGAACATAACTTTTGGAAATCTTAACCTGCAAAAGAGAGCATAATTTCATAACATGGGATAAATCATAGTAGTGAAATGAAATCCCAATAATCATAACTTAAAACATGAAACTTTGTGGCATACACACATAATCATATAGAATCATTTCTTGTTAGTCAATACTAATTGCCAAGACTATCTTAGTGGACAAAGTCCCTTTCTGAATCGAGTAACCCTCGTTTCAGTCCTGTTTCACTGAACCGGTATAACCTACCATTTCAGCCATGTCTATCTCATGAGATATAAAATCTTTACCCAATGAATTGGAGGGAGATATAGGTCCCACCCATCTCATAATGATACCATTCTTATGTGTACCACAAAATCATAAATCATACATCATTGCATAACCATATAGTAAAAATGGGATTCTTAAACAACATGACATCATAAAACAATTCATATAAGATAAAGGAATTCATAAAAATATTTCCATCACAACATAATCAAATCCTTTTAATAATAGGGATAGAAACATAACCCTTTACTATCTTAGATGGAAAATAATTTTGATAAAACACTTGAACTCGATTCTTGAGGAAAATATTCTTTCTTCTTCAAAAACATTTTCCTTTCTTAACATGTCTTACAATTTTAAACTAAAAGAATTTGATTAAAAATAAACTTGAAAACTTTTAAAGGAAGCTTCTTAAAAATACATTCATGTCGTATAAGTTAAAAGAAAACATTCTCCTCGTACTTTTGTCGGAAAAGTCAAAAATACCTCGTACGAAAAACAATAAAAGATTCCTTTCATATCCTTTACTAAAAACTCACCGAAAGGTAAAATTGGATTTAAACATTTGTAGGTGGATGGAAAAAATATTACATATTGAGGAAACATGGATTTGGATGATAAAATACACCCCAGTAAATACCAAAGTATAAACAATCTCAGATAAAAATGAGATTGTGATATTTCCCTTACCTTAGGTCCGATTTGCTTCGTATGTGTCCGAACCTCCTGTATAATGATTTAAATAATGTCATTGACTTATTACAGAATCATATTCATTGTTATGATATCATATATGGTTCACTTATGACATTATATTACCCGTTCTTTTGTAAATTCCATGTTAAAGAAGCGTTTTGGTAAAATCGTTTCATTTATCGTAGGTGTTTTGACTTGTTGTTCTTGACATTATTATTACTTATATCATGATTTACTTACTTCCAGAATATAAAATATGATTTATATATCATATATATTCAGTATATATATATATATATATAATAGATAGATAAATGAAATGAAAAACACCGTTCATGGAGACGGTAGTCCGTACGTACGCATGAACGCTGTTTTCCTTTCCTTATTGTCTTGAATGGAAGTAAGTAGATGACATACATATATATATATATACATAAATCCAGTAGCTTTATAATGTCATATATTTCATTATTATTTCTTATATATACTTTATAATCATTCTTAAATGGTTAACATGGAAAATGAATCTCATCGCGTCGTGGAGACGGTATTCCGTACGTACGCACGCGCGGTGATTTATTTTTCCATAGGATGGATAGATGGTGAAATAGGGTAGTTTCATACTTAAAATAACATATCAGTATATGAGTGATACTGATGTTATTACTTCATAATGAAACAACCTAAGAAGAAGAAGTGGAAGAAGAAATAAAGATGAAAGAATTGGTAACGGTAATTACCTCTTCTTTGAAGCGCCTCTTTGAGACCTCCTCTTAGGGCACTAAAATTGGTCTTTGAGGAAGACCAGAACCTCTAGGATGTTGCTAGGGAATTGGAGAAGATATTTTGTCAGGGTTTGGCCGAGCTTTAGTGCTCAAATTGGTGTGAGGAGGAGGGGGAGGAGGTGTCCTTTTATAAGGGAGGAGAGGGGCACCTTAGGAATACCTCAAAATATTATTTTATATTAATGTCAAAATCGGTTTATAATGGTTCCAAAGGGTCTTATTTCGAATCTAAAGTGGGGATGGGTCGAAATCCTATCAACCAATAGGATTTAGACAAGTTTAGGGTATTATTTTATCCTTATCAATTAGATTTAACTCTAAGTTAAATAATTTAACTTTTACCGTGTCTTTTTGTTTTCTTTCACTATATGGTTAATACACTTACTAGAACATGCCAAAAGAACCCCAAATTGTATATTATTAATACATATATCCTTATCTAAGTCATTTCGCTGATCCTTAGATTTTTAGGAATAAAATAACAATTAATAATATAATATTTTATTTAAAAACTATTTTGTGTCAATTTTGACACTATTTGATATATGATTTTTTTTAAAGTCATAACAGAATTATATGTTCGAACCAAATTGATTAAATCAACACTAATATATCATAGTAACCTAGAAAATTAGTGGAATTCATAAAAAGTCTCAAATTACATTCATTTGAGCATTTATAACATCAATTATGTTAATATTTCCTTAAAAGGGTAATTACTGCATCATCGTTGTGTCATACATAAATTAATTTATTTAAGGTCTAAAAATTATAAATAAAATATCATTATGTAGGAAATCTTTGTATCTTTCTAATGCATATTTATAGTCGAATTTATCTTATGTATAACCCCATATTAAAAATGTTTTAGTTATTAAACTTTGATTTTAACTAAATTAATAATAAATGTCATAATCTAATCCAAGTGGACCTAAATGGTAATATTATATTCATAAGGTTGTTTTTGGTCGAATTACACTTATCCAATATAATTAGGACATGTGTTAGGGTAATAGTAATATCATATTTACCCTTAGTTACCCTATTTACTATTAACCGTGGTAAAAAAAAGTAAAAAGTTACTATTCACCAAAAATTATTTTCATCTCATTGAACCACATTTTAGTCCTTGATATTAAACGTGTCTGTCGGATTTTCGAAATTCCATTCACAGAAGCGGTGAAATTAAGTTTTATGCAAAATTCAGTTTTTAACCTACCACTTAGTGGTTTCACTATTCATCGAAAATTGAAAGTTTTCAGAAAAATACCAAAAATTTGGCCTAAGCTGTATTTGATATTATGAACTCAAAAATGATGTCTATTTTACCAAATTCAAAACATATCAGTTGCATTAACTAATTTAAAAATTAATTCTCGTCGTCAAAACAAATAGCGTGTTTTTAAGAGATAATAACTATCAAAAGATTGACACTAGTTTATAACTGGTTTAAATGTGAAATTACATCCAATGACCAACATTGTATTAAATTGTAAAAATATATTCTAAATATACTTTAAAACCACTCAAATTAATAATTTATCACTACTAATTATTTCGATTAAAAAAAGTTGTTTTTAATTAAAATTTAATAATTTTCACTATTCATCAGAATATGAAAGTTATCCGAAAAGTACCAAAATTTCACCTTAGGCTAAATTCGATACTCCGAATCCAAAAATGAAGTCCATTTTGAGAGCTAAAATTTCTAAAATTTTAAAAAGTGGTTATTACTATTCATAACGGCTAGTTTTAATAATATTTTAATAGCATATCGTTGTTTAGTGAAACTTGGTATTGCGTATTACACACGCTATCGAGGAAGGTCGCGATTGCGTGTAATGCAAGGCAAGTCAAGGATTTGTGTTGTGCAAGCTCCTTTTGGTGTAGCGTACAACACAAGACATTAAAAAAATTAAAAAGAATATTTTTCATAAAATCTTGGGCTGTTACATTCTACCCCCCTTAAAATGAATTTCGCCCTCGAAATTCGTCAGGGTTATAAATGGTTTACTATTCGAAATTTTCTTTAATAGAAACCCACATATTAAAAAGGAATACCAAAACTTGGCTTTAAAAACTAAAGTATGAAATGTAACGATTACCCAAATAAACTAATCACTGGGTTTCCACATAGGTGAAAATATGGATATGGA
Source organism: Viscum album (assembly GCA_963277665.1). Taxonomy (NCBI): domain Eukaryota; kingdom Viridiplantae; phylum Streptophyta; class Magnoliopsida; order Santalales; family Viscaceae; genus Viscum; species Viscum album. The sequence goes on along the minus strand of OY728127.1, from coordinate 836,337,582 downwards.
AGAGAAATCTAACCATCATGTTCTGATGGAGAGTGGTAGAGAACATGGCTATGGAAAAGTCAGTAATCACAAATCCATAGATTTGTGATGATATAAGGTACCATCTGATTCATCAGGAATAAGATCACTAGGACAACATTTTTGGTTTTCAAGATCATTTCCCTAAAGTTGAAAATTTGAATTAGAATAAATACTTACTTTATTTTGGTACAATCTCACTGTTGTTCGTGCCTTGAACAATTTCCACTTCATCACATAAATAAATGAAGTTGAATTTGTTATTCGTGAAGTGTTAGCAGATCATGTGATAGAATGACGGGTCATTCTATCTGTCTCAAACAAAAGGTTAGCAAAAATTATATACATAAGTAGATCTATAGTGAGATTAATCATATATTCTTCCTAAAATGGACTTATACTTCATATATCATACTGCTTAATATAATAAAACTAGTTTCTACTAAACAGGGACTTCCTGTAGGCCAGTGGTAGGCGATAAAGGCCAGTCGCACTTCGGTTGTGGGTTCGATTCCCACATCCTTGTCCGAAGTGATGGGTTGTCGCCTGTCCTGCAGGTTGTCCTTTTTCTAAAACTACATTACTATAACATCCCATCAATAATATCGAAAAAAAACTTCTATCCTTAAACAATACTCACTTATGTCCAACATAATCCATTTCAATCTTTAGGCTTATCCATAATACTGCAGTCCACTCTCATAACATAGTGAAAACGATTACCAGAGATTTAATACCATCGTTGATCCCCATATATCATAAGATATGTTTTGTTGGTCACATTCCAAACATTCAAATTCCTTAATCATGTATTCTCTTGAATACCTTAGTGAAAACATGAATTCAGTTTAAAGTTAACACTTTTCACATACCAAAATCCTCAAAATTCTATATACTCAAACCATGATATCACTTAGTCATTATATCAATCATGAGCTCATGAATACTGTCAAACATTTCATTTTCTCCTTATCCCTTCATTATGCTCATATCATCTTCTTTCAAAAATATTTGAACCACTTTTCATGGTTACCGGTACCTTAAAATTATTGAAAACCACAATAGACCAATACATAAATATTTCAATACACCATAAAAGTACATCAACAACATTATTCTTTAATACCAATACATAAACACTTCAGTCCATCTACTTCAATGATTGTCCTGGAATAAGTCCTTCCTTGATTTAGAAGTACCTTTTTAGGTTTGAGCATTGAGTTGGGTAATGCCCATGTTCTCCACAAATAAGACATTGAACTCCATAATAGTCTGTCACTCTATGACCCTTTTATCCACACAGATAACATCGGTCCCTCCATTTGAGGTATTCCTCAAGGTTCTTCTTCCCTTCTTTAGAAATCTCAATCTTCCTTTCTTTATGCTCCTCAACATGAGAACATGAATAATAGTTTATCTTCCTCTTCTTTGATGAATTAGGCATACCACTAAATTTCACCATGTTAATCATATATCGCGATGACTGATTCGGCATAATCACAATATCTTTCTCTCTAGGAATTACACAATTTTGTTGCTCATAGTCACCAATTTGTCCATTGGATTCAATGTTAACCGAATTCCTTCGGGTTCCCTCCATTAACTAAAACACAAAAAGAATATTGTGAGAGGCAAAAATCATGCTAGAGAAAACAACATAATAAAGGTGGAGTACCCTCAATATCTAACATCTTAGGTTAAATTCTATGATTGTTACCGTAGTTCTAGGACTTTATCCTATACGTATACTTATCCTTAAGGACATCCCTGGACATACCTTAGAAATATCTCTAGGGATCTTACTAATGTTCTTGCATCCTAGTTTCCAAAGGTTGACTAAAACTTTCCTCTGATACCAACTGTAGAGACCCGAAGCTTGACGTACATGGACATTACATTACTTTTGCGGAATACTTAGTACATAACAAAAACACACACACACGGATCGTAATAGTTTAGTGTCTTTGGAAACTCGGAACGTAATCTTCTAATCGTGGGTGAAAGATCTTCAATATCTCCCATAAATATCTTCCTTTTTTTTATACCTAAAACCTTTCGTTATATCCTGGGGAAAAGAAAACATAAAAGGGTGAGCTCAAATTCTCAGTAAGGGTAAACAAAAGGGAAATCAATCACATCATATTCATAAGAACAAAACTTTTGGAAATCTTAACCTGCAAAAGAGAGCATAATTTCATAAAATGGGATAAATCATAGTAGTGAAATGAAATCCCAATAATCATAACTTAAAACATGAAACTTTGTGGCATACACACATAATCATAGAGAATCATTTCTTGTTAGTCAAGACTCATTGCCAAGACTATCTTAGTGGACAAAGTCCCTTTCTGAATCGAGTAACCCTCGTTTCAGTCCTGTTTCACTGAACCGGTATAACCTACCATTTCATACATGTCTATCTCATGAGATATAAAATCTTTACCCAATGCATTGGAGGGAGATATAGGTCCCACCCAACTCATATTGATACCATTCTTATGTGTGCCACAAAATCATAAATCATACATCATTGCATAACCATATAGTAAAAATGGGATTCTTAAACAACATGACATCATAAAACAATTCATATAAGATAAAGGAATTCATAAAAATATTTCCATCACAACATAATCAAATCCTTGTAATAATAGGGATAGAAACAGAACCCTTTACTATCTTAGATGGAAAATAATTTTGATAAAACACTTTAACTCGATTCTTGAGGAAAATATCCTTTCTTCTTCAAAAACATTTTCCTTTCTTAACATGTCATACAATTTTAAACTAAAAGAAGTTGATTAAAAATAAACTTGAAAACTTGTAAAGGAAGCTTCTTAAAAATACATTCATGTCGTATAAGTTAGAAGAAAACATTCTCCTCGTACTTTTGTCGGAAAAGTCAAAAATACCTCGTACGAAAAACAATAAAAGATTCCTTTCATATCCTTTATTAAAAACTCACCGAAAGGTAAAATTGGATTTAAACATTTGTAGGTGGATGGAAAAAATATTACATATTGACGAAACATGGATGTGGATGATAAAATACACCCCAGTAAATACCAAAGTATAAACAATCTCGGATAAAAATGAGATTGTGATATTTCCCTTACCTTAGGTCTGATTTGCTTCATATGTGTCCGAACCTCCTGTATAATGATTTAAATAATGTCATTGACTTATTACAGAATCATATTCATTGTTATGATATCATATATGGTTCACTTATGACATTATATTACCCGTTCTTTTGTAAATTCCATGTTAAAGAAGCGTTTTGGGTAAAATCGTTTCATTTATCATAGGTGTTTTGACTTGTTGTTCTTGACATTATTATTACTTATATCATAATTTACTTACTTCCAGAATATAAAATATGGTTTATATATCATATATATTCAGTATATATGTATATATATATAATAGATAGATAAATGAAATGAAAAACACCGTTCATGGAGACGGTAGTCCGTACGTACGCATGAACGCTGTTTTCCTTTCCTTATTGTATTGAATGGAAGTAAGTAGATGACATACATATATATATATACATAAATCCAGTATCTTTATAATGTCATATATTTCATTATTATTTCTTATATATACTTTATAATCATTCTTAAATGGTTAACATGGAGAATGAATCTCATCGCGTCGTGGAGACGGTATTCTGTACGTACGCACGCGCGGTGATTTCTTTTTCCGTAGGATGGATAGATGGTGAAATAGGGTTGTTTCATACTTAAAATAACATATCATTATATGAGTGACACTGATGTTATTACTTCATAATGAAACAACCTAAGAAGAAGAAGTGGAAGAAGAAATAAAGATGAAAGAATTGGTAACGGTAATTACCTCTTCTTTGAAGCGCCTCTTTGAGACCTCCTCTTAGGGCACTAAAATTGGACTTTGAGGAATACCGGAACCTCTAGGATGTTTCTAGGGAATTTGAGATGATATTTTGGCAGGGGTTGTACGATCTTGAGTGCTCAAATTGGTGTGAGGAGGAGGGGGAGGAGGTGTCCTTTTATAAGGGAGGAGAGGGGCACCTTAGGAATACCTCAAAATATTATTTTATATTAATGTCAAAATCGGTTTATAATGGTTACAAAGGGTCTTATTTCGAAGCTAAATTGGGGATGGGTCGAAATCCTATCAACCAATAGGATTTAGACAAGTTTAGGGTATTATTTTAACCTTATCAATTAGATTTAACTCTAAGTTAAATAATTTAACTTTTACCGTGTCTTTTTGTTTTCTTTCACTATATGGTTAATACACTTACTATAACATGCCAAACGAACCCCAAATTGTATATTATTAATACATATATCCTTATCTAAGTCATTTCTCCGATCCTTAGATTTTTAGGAATAAAATAACAATTAATAATATAATATTTTATTTAAAAACTATTTTGTGTCAATTTTGACACTATTTAATATATGATTTTTTTGAAAGTCATAACAGAATTATATGTTCGAACCAAATTGATTAAATCAACACTAATATATCATAGTAACCTATAAAATTAGTGTAATTCATAAAAAGTCTCAAATTACATTCATTTGAGCATTTATAACATCAATTATGTTAATATTTCCTTAAAAGGGTAATTACTGCATCATCGTTGTGTCATAAATAAATTAATTTATTTAAGGTCTAAAAATTATAAATAAAATATCATTATGTAGGAAATCTTTTTATCTTTCTAATGAATATTTATAGTAGAATTTATCTTATGTATAACCCCATATTAAAAATGTTTTAGTTATTAAACTTTGATTTTAACTAAATTAATAATAAATGTCATAATCTAATCCAAGTGGACCTAAATGGTCATATTATATTCATAAGGTTGTTTTTGGTCGAATTAAACTTATCCAATAGAATTAGGACATGTGTTAGGGTAATAGTAATATCATATTTACCCTTAGTTACCCTATTTACTATTAACCGTGGTAAAAAAAAGTAAAAAGTTACTATTCACGAAAAATTATTTTCATCTCATTAAACCACATTTTAGTCCTTTATATTAACCGTGTCTGTCGGATTTTCGAAATTCCATTCACAGAAGCGGTGAAATTAAGTTTTATGCAAAATTCAGTTTTTAACCTACCACTTAGTGGTTTCACTATTCATCGAAAATTGAAAGTTTTCAGAAAAATACCAAAAATTAGGCCTAAGATATATTTGATATTATGAACTCAAAAATGATGTCTATTTTACCAAATTCAAAACATATCAGTTGCATTAACTAATTTAAAAATTAATTCTCGTCGTCAAAACAAACAGCGTGTTTTTAAGAGATAATAACTATCAAAAGATTGACACTAGTTTATAACTGGTTTAAATGTGAAATTACATCCAATGACCAACATTGTATTAAATTGTAAAAATATATTCTAAATATACTTTAAAACCACTCAAATTAATAATTTATCACTATTAAATATTTTGATTAAAAAAAGTTGTTTTTAATTAAAATTTAGTAATTTTCACTATTCATCAGAATATGAAAGTTATCCGAAAAGTACCAAAATTTCACCTTAGGCTAAATTCGATACTCCGAATCCAAAAATGAAGTCCATTTTGAGAGCTAAAATTTCTAAAATTTTAAAAAGTGGTTATTACTATTCATAACGGCTAGTTTTAATAATATTTTAATAGCATATCGTTGTTTAGTGAAACTCGGTATTGCGTATTACACATGCTATCGAGGAAGGTCGTGATTGCGTGTAATGCAAGGCAAGTCAAGGATGTGTGTTGTGCAAGCTCCTTTTGGTGTAGCATACAACACAAGACATTAAAAAAAATTAAAAAGAATATTTTTCATAAAATCTCGGGCTATTACACGTATAAAGGATTGAATAAATCTAGAGAGATTCAGGTGCTTCTAATCCCATCATTTCACCCTCAGACCGATGGAAAATCGGAGCAGAAAATATAGGTTCTAGAGGTTATGCTCCGAGCATGTTTTCATGATTTTAGTTGTTCTGGGGAGAATCATATTCATCTCATAGAGTTTTTTTATAATAACAATTTTCATTGGGTGATTCAAGTGGATCCTTTTGAGGCGTAAAATGGCAGGACATTTCATTTACCCTTGTGATTTCTAGAGGCTGGTGAGGCAGCCCAACTAAGTCCTCATCTTATTTAGGAGACTTCATAACAAGTCTAGCTAATCAGGATGTGTATGATTGGGGCTCTGTCTAGATAAAAATAAGTTTCCAATCGTCAATGATGACCACTTGAGTATGAGGTTGTGGATCAAGGTTTTCATCAGGTATCACCCCGGATAGGGAAACGATGGTTGAGGAAGTAGGGAAATATTTCTCCTCATTACATCGGTCCATTTGAAATTTTAGAGGGAGTTAGGCTAGTAGACTATCGGTTACTACTAACTATGAGGATCCATGCCATGCACGATTCCTTTATTGTCTCACAGCTTATCCAATATCATGAAAACTCATCTCATACCATTGATACTATGAATGTTGTGTTATATCTCGATGCTACCTTTGAGTAATATCCAGTATGAATTAATGAAAAAACCATGAAGGATATCAAAGGATTGTTTTCCCTCTTATACGTTTGTTATGGCCACACGGTCTATTACAAGATGAGAGTTGAGAGAGGGAAGCCGATGTATGTGCTAATTTTTTAAAGTTTTTCATAGAAAGTGATTCATTACCCTTGGATGGAGAACTCAGGGGTGGGTTATTCTAAGTGGGGAAGTCTATAAGAACCTAGTATTTCACACAATATTATAACCTTTAAATTGGAACCAAATATTTACTTTAGAACTAATATGGATTTTGAATGCGATAGTAAAGGTTTTGAGGGTGTTTGTGGCTTAATTGGATCCCAGAAGCCATCTTTTTGGAGAAAATAGACTCTGCACATGGTTTAGAATAAACTGTGAGGAATTCAGGACAATTTTCAAAACAATGCAGATGGTGTTTTTCAGACAGAATTAGTTCACACGGTTGGTGCATGCCCGTGTGACCGAACCGTGGAACGCCCCATTTATTACAGGTTCTTATGCATGTCATGCAAACAGTTTGATCAAACCACGTGTCTAAAGATATTGGGAAGAGCTATCTCACATGATTTGCACAGGGTTTGAAAACCCTTGCAGACAACCCGTGCTAATGATAATTGTATTGTTCAATTTCTAGTTTCTTCCATAAGGATCTATTAGGCCATCCATTCCTCCCTAATTTGAGAAATAGCACGATTTTACTCCTTCCTTTTCAATTTGGAACTTTTTGAAAGCTAGATATAGGGAACAAGAGATCTATTTCATCTAGCATCTGCTCAAATAGTTGTTCATCATGTTGGGTGTGCAACAATAAGTACTCGAGTGCTCTTTAGCTATTCATCAGCTCTTTCACTGTCAAACTAGTTATCGTAATTTGATCTTTTTACACATTTTCATATATCTAATCAAATTCGAGGAAAATAAATGGTTTATACTGGAGGAGAAGGATCATACAACCCTAATGTGGGTTCTCTATAACTCATCCCTAATGTTCATTGAATTTGGAATATTCATGTGGGGCCCTCTAATTTCCTCAGAAGCCATTTCTTACATTTACATTCCATGATTATACTTGTTTGAATCGTATGGTTATGCTCATTCCAAATATTTCATTTTTTGTCAGTGGTTACAAGCACAACTCAATCCACCTCATGAAAGAGGATATTCCATATTTCGGTTTTAGTGATTTCGAACGTTTAATCCATCATTCAGTTGATCTCTTACATGACCTTTCTAAAGGTGAGTATTCCTATAATAAATGGTTTATTTTTTAATGAGAATTTCATAATGGCATATACTATGTTATCTCACTAATTTGACCACCTATGGTAAGGGATTTAAATTATTCTTAAATGTGAAATTTTAAATGACAAGTATACTAAGAATATAACTTGTCTTTATCAAATAAATTTGAATAAATGTATCCTGTTTGTAGTGCCCCTTTCAATATTGATGTAATATAGTGGAGTGAACTACTATGAATGAATATGCCATAATGGTTAATTATGACTTGATTAAAAGGATTCAATTCTACTTGGTATATCCACACAAATGGAAGAAAAGGATTGGAACATTAAATAAATGGTTGTAATAACACTTGACCTATCCACACTAATGGTAGGAAAGACTTAAACCTAATAAATTACTATATGATGAAAAAATCAATTAGTAATGGACATACATAGGATATCCTTGTATTCTGATAGGATAATACCAATGGTCTTAGGAACCCCATTCTTATTCAAGGATGTAGTTTTCATAGGATGATACAAACCTGGTCTTTGGTTTGTCGATTTATCAAAATCTTGGTAAACTACCAAAGGGTACATTACATTATTAAATGATACCTCAGATACAGTCCTTGGATCTCAAATTGGCTAGTTGGTGCCATGGTGAAATCCCATAGGTCCCTATATTTCCTTATCTCCATTTTAATAGGGTTGATCATCTTGGACTATGTAGGATCCTTATTGTGGAATGCATTGGATTACACACCTTGGAATTGAATCTTACCCCTTAGCTTGACTCAGATACTATTGAGTTAAAATTCTATGAGATGTATGTTACAATGGTTATTACCCTAGAACTCCCTCACTGGATATCATTTTTAGGTTACTTTTTCATATCTTAATAACATAAATATATTTACTATTACGATGTGATGTCAGTGTTGTATATGTAACGCCCCGACCATAGATTCACAGAGTCAGTGCATTGTTTTAATACATTGGCATGATTACAAAGAATCATGTCCCAAAATACCAATCTATTTAGCTGTCTTGGAAAATAGAATTCATACATGAACATTACATTACACTTTCTAACATACAACACAAAAAATCATTTGAGAATGCCATTTTTCCCATTGCATAACCCTGTATCTCAAACATAAAACACTTCTAGGGATCCTGGGAAAATAAAACATAAGAAAGTGGTGAGCTCAGATGCTCAGTAAGGGTGAATAATTTAGCGGAAGCTATAAATTTATAGGGCAAGATGTGTAATAAAAAAATAAACTTTTAAACATAAACATGAACATAATATGGAAAATATAAATCAAACATTAACATATAAACATAAACATGGATATTCTAATAGTTGAATAATCACATGTAATAACTAATTTCATAATGGGGGAATGCCTAACGTCGGACATCATAACCACATAGTCAAGGCCTTGTGCAAATACTAAAAATAATCTTTTTTTCCATGGCCTTGTTTGAAGACACTAGTTTGTCTCAAAAAACCTACCAATTCATCGAGATGTTATAGTGGGCTCCACCCATCACTTACTAAGTCCACTGCATTCCTCATATTAAAAGGTTGAAACATAACATAAACATTCATATTAAAACTACCATATGAAAATGTCAATAATAATTCCATAAACCTTGAATGGTATAAAAATAAAACATCCATGGTCAAAAATATCACAAATCCTTTAATACAATATATAATATTTGTACCATAAAAAATAAACCAGAAACGAGTTTAAAATCAATCAATGGATGTGGACATAGATGAAAATGATTTTTAAAACCCTTTGAGATAAATATAAATTCTTCATGAAAACATTTAAAATTAACACAATTTAGAAAGGTATAAATTTAAAGACATTTTTGAGTCAAAGTTTCCCATACCACTTTTAAACATTTGAAAGGAATTAACAATTTAGAAACATTCATGTCTATATTGATAAATCCTTAAAACCCATTTTGGAAACATGGACATTAATGAGAATGATTTAAAGGAATAATTATTTCAAACAATTAAAATTTTGTTTTAACAAAAAAAAGTCTCTTAAAATAAACACTTTGAAAACTCTTTCATGAAACATGGACATGGATAATTAATATGTCCCAGTACATACTTACGAAAAAAGAACCTCGAATAATAAAGAGATTGTGAAATTAACCCTTACATTGCACTTTCGTTTAGTCGAGGGTACGTTTAACCTCTTGTATGAAGATAATAGTATGGTATTAAATTATACCAGAACCATAATAATATTTAAGATATCATACATGATTCATTTATGACTTTATACTACCCATTTAATAATAAATCCATGTTAAATTAACATTTCGGGTAATAATCGCTTTCATTATCGTACGTGTTTTAACTTGTTACACTTGATTGTATCATTTAGATCAAGATTTAAATACATCGATAATATAAAAAATTATATATATATCATATATATTTAGAATATAAATATGATTAATAGATGTATATATTAAATTAAAAACACAGTTTATGAAGATGGTAGTCCGTACGTACGCATAAATGATGTTTCCGTTTTCATATCATATTGAACGATACTAAGTGAATAAAATATATGTAACTAAATATATATATATATATACATATCTCCATTAGCATTAATACTTCATATATTATATACTAATTAGTAATATATATTTTTATAATCCTCGATGAATGGTGAAGGTGGAAATGAATCTCATATCGTCGTGGAAACGGTAATCTGTACATACGCAGAGCGACAATATCATTTCCTTAAAGGTGTGTAATTGGATGCTATATTAATTTTATAGAGACATTATCATGTTATTTTAATTATTTATATATATATTACTCATCATTATATCCATCTAAATAATATAGTGTTGAATAACAAATTACACCACGCCGTGGAGACGGTAAGTCGTACATACGCACGCATGATGACATTATTATTCAAAAGACTGATAGAATAATGAATATAGTAGTGCCATATTTATAATAACATCAAAGTATATAGAAGATACTAGTGGTATTATTTTATAATGGAAACAACAAATAATGAGTAAGTGGATGATAAAGATAACTTGAAAGAGGGTGGTGAAATCATTTCCTCTTCTTCGGGTTCTTCCTTCTGATTTAATGAAAAATGATACATAGGTTGGATTTATGACCAACAGAAGGCCTCTAAGATGAAGGAAAAATGGTTGGGATGATATTTGGGCAGGTTTTGGCCGATCTAAATGGCTGTGGAGGTGTGAATTTGAGAGAAGGGGAAGTTCCCTTCTATAAGAGGGGTGAATGGCACCTTAGGAAAAACATAAAATATTATTTTATAATAAATTCATTTTCGAATTTTAATGGCTAAAAAATGATATATTTAAAGGATAAGTTGGGGATGGGTCGAAAAACACTCAACCAATAGGTATTATAATGGATTACATCAACATATTAACCTTAACTTTTATATTTAACTAATTTTAATGTAGTTTGACATTTACCATGTCTCTCTGTATTTTTATATTATATGGTTAATAAACATACTATAAAATCCCATTCGAACCCCAATTGGTTCATTAATGTCATATATATTATTATATGATTCTTTTGGTCGATACTTAGATTTTTATTAATATTATATCAATTAATAATATAATATTTGTTTCAAAAACTATTTCATGTCAATTTTGACACTATTTGGTATTTGTTTTTTTGTTAAAATCATAACAGCATGATTAAATCGAAAAAAATTGATCTAACCAAACCTAACATGTCATAATAACATTTAAAATTAGTTTAATTTATAAAAAGTCTCAAATTGAATTTATTTGGATATTTATAATGTCAATTATTTTAATCTTTCATTAATACGGTAATTACTGCATCATCATTGAGTCATAAATAATTTTAATTATTTAATGTATAAAAATTATAAATAAAGTACCATTATCTAGGAAATATTTGAATGTTTATAATTAATATTTATAGTCTAATTTATCTTATGTATAACCATATATTAAAAATGTTTTAGTTATCAAACATTCATTTTAACTCTTTTAACTCTTCTTTGAATTAAAAAATAATAAATGTCCTAATCTAATACAAGTGGACTTAAAGGATCATATTTTATTTATAAGGTTATTTTTGGTCTAATTACACTTATCCAATAGAATATGGACATGTGTTAGGGAAACAAGAATTCCATTTTCACCCTTAATTACCCTTTTTACTTTTAACTGTGGTAAATAAAAATAAAAAAGTAACTATTCACCAAAGATTATTTTTATCTTATTGTACCACATTTTTCTTATTTATATAAACCGTGTCTATCTGAATTTTAAAATTCCACTCACAGAAGTGGTAAAATTATGTTTTATAAGAATTTTAAATTTTCGTAGTAGGTGGGTAAAAGATGGTTAATAGTTCAATAAAATTTTTATATATCTAAGCATATTATAAAATGACTCCAATGAATTACATTGAACATATATATGTATTATATATCTATTTTAACATATAATAAATTTAAATAAAATAAATAATTATTCAAATAAATATTCGGACTTAAACAACAACTCAATGTTTTTCAATATTCATCAAAAATTGAATGTTTTTAAAAAAAATACAAAAAATTCACCCTAATCTAATTTTGATATTCCAAATTCAAAAATGAAGTCTATTTTACCAAATTAAAATCATAGAAGTTTCATTTTTTTTAATTTAAAATTATTTCCCAATGTCAGAACCAAAAGGCGTATTTTTATTAAATAATAACTATCAAAAGATTGACAATTTTTTTTGTCCAATTTCAAAATGAAATTACTTATAATTACTATCATTAGATTAAATGATAAAAATATAATCTATTTATACTTCCAAATGATTAAAATTTATAATTTACCAATATAAATTATTTTGATTAAAAAAGTTCTTTTCAGCTAAAATATTGTATTTTTCACTATTCACACAAATATGAAAGTTATCAGAAAATCACCAAATATTTATTAAAACAAAATTCATATGTCCCTATTATAAAAAGATAATTTTATTTTGTCGAATTGAATATATAAATGTTTTAAATATTGGATTTAACAGGGGTTCACCATTAAAAGGGGGTAAAAGGATATTTATTGAAAAATACTTCATTTAAATGAAATAAATGAATTAGTTCTTACATTATGTCTAATAAACTCATAATATGGATTCTGAAATTATAATGTTTATATAATGTTCCAAATTCAATTAATACTATTCATAACTGCTTTTGAACGGCTAGTTTGGTAAGTCGTGGTGCGTTTAAACTCGGTGTTGCGTGTAGTGAAAGTTATTGAATTACTTTGAAAAAATAATTTACTATGAAATATTGGGGTGTTACATTCTTCCCTACTTTAAAAAATTGTATCCTCTCAATTTGAAGTTGATCTTAAAAAATAAAGTTTAAATATATAAAATACCTTTGTGGAAAAAACCCCCATTAGAAATTGTGTTAATAAAATTTAGACATAATAAGAGGAAAAATGGAATGAAAATGTCACCACAAAATTTTGATCTCAATTAAGAGAACATTGGTGGAAATTAAAGACAAATAGTTGGAAGAAAAATGTAAATATTTTTAGGGAGTGATTTAGGAATTCAGTCAAAAACAATTGTAGAAATGAGGGCCTCAAAGCCATCAATCTATGATGATTTAAAATACGATCGGTTCAACAAAACATAAGGTTTTACGATAACACATTTTTTGTTTTAAGATCCATTCACTAATGTTTAAGAATTAATTTACCCATATAATAAGAGGAAAAAAATTATATATATTTATATATACATTACAAGTAGAGTTACATCCTTCAACTAATTCCTACCACAAACTCATCTTTCACTACAAAAGATTTCAAAAAAAATATTCTATTTATCCTAATCGTATAGGGTTCCAAAAATAATTAATTTATAATTCAGCTATAAGACCCTTTAAAAACTAGATTTTACAAACTAGGGACTTTATGTAGTCTAGTGGTAGGCAATAAATCCCAATCGCTCTATGGTTGTGGGTTCGATTCCTACAGCTTTGCCGGACGCGATGGGTTTCCAACCTACATCAGGGATGTCCTTTTATGGAAATTAAAAAATAATCTCAAACTAGACTTATCCAAAATTATTTTTTCCAAACACACAGTCCTAAATTTATAAGGAAGTTAAACACAATGAAGATCGTTTTTTCCACATAATAACATGTGAACACTTTTATCATGTATACTTTTAAAACACTACAATATCCTTAATTACCATAAAACCTTAATGATTACATTCATTCTCCCTTATTCCTTATAGAATACTGGATATAATCCTTCTATCCAAAAATGTTGTAAACTCCAACAATTAGGGAATATACAAACCATTAATCAATTTCAAGCTATTCAAGAATATCCAATATAATTTATCCAAATAAATAATGTATTATTCCAAAATCACTACCTCAGTATCAGAACCCTATTATGATTTATCTTTGTCTCATCCATATATTTTCCAAAAAAATTAACCTGCTATTGAGTCACTTTTCTTGGTTCCACACAATCTCATGTTCTTAATGAAATAGTACTACAGTACAATCCTTATATACTCTATAATTATAATAAAATGTACATCATTAATACAATACTCAAATGACACAATACTTTAATAACAACATAAGAAATCTAATCATTCCTCTTCATCTTCATTAGTATCATAACTTTATTATTATCCAATAACAGCATTTGTGGTACACTCTAATGATTTGAACATTGATTCTCATAGTGTCCCAACTCCTTGCAGATGAAGTATTGTAAATTTGAAACTTTTTTCTTACCCTTTCAATCATGTTCTTGGTGTCCTTTTTCTCCACACTTATAACAAACTCCCATTCTCTTCAAGAATCTACCAAGGTGTTTCTTTCCACAGTTATCACATATGGGTAAATCCTTCTTTTCCATCTTCCATTTATCCATCTTTATCTCTTCCATCCTTTTCTTCATTTTCTTCCTTTCAAATCCATAGTACTCATGGAATTATTTACTTATCTTAATAACAAATGATACTATTTCTTCATATGTTTAGAATACATGGGAGACAATTTCCCTTCTAAATGTTGGCTTAATACCATGAAAGATGTGATCCTTCTTACTCTTTGGATCATACATATTGGTGGAGTTCACATTCCTTCTACTGGGCTCCATTTCTATTCAATGGCATACACTAGGTTAGTTTATGAATTACAATGAATAATTCCAAACTTGTAAAATACCTAATGTAATTTGAAGTGTTTTTGGATGTAATCTATAAACATAAATAATGTTTTCCTTGAATAAGTATATACTCATATACCCTTCATAATGGTTTTTAAAGAAAATGATATTTATCCTAAGCATATCCCCTAAGAGTTTCATAACCAAGAGTGCAGGAAGGCCCATTATCGTGCACCACTTCCCATTTGAGTCTATCTCAAAGTAGTGTTATCAGGTTTTTCCCATAGATACATCTGTTCCAAATCTGCCTCTACCTGCTCGTATACATTCAGGTATGTATTTCATGTAAAACTCAAAAAATATCTACAATACCAAAATTTTAGGATGTTCTTATATACTAATACTCCAAGTCTATCAAAAGTCTATGTACTCTAATCAGAGTTTCCCTAAATCTAGTTTCCAAGGTTTGTACTAAACTATTTTGGATACCAACTGTAACTCCCCGAACCCAGAAGCCCAGAGTCCGTGAATTATTTTAATACATTATCAGGATTACAAGGAATCACGTCCCGAAAGACCGATCAGTTTAATAGTCTTGGAAAATAGATTTCACACATGAACATTAAATTACACTTTCTAACATACCACATAAAAAAATCCTTTCAGGATTCCATTGGTCCCAAATCTTAACCCTGCATCTCAAATATAAAAAACTTCTAGGGATCCTAGGTAAATAAAACATAAGAAAGGGGTGAGCTCATATGCTCAGTAAGGGTAAATAATTTATCAGATGCTATAAAATTTTAAGGAAAGATGTGTAATAAAAACAACATCCTTTTAAACATAAACATGAACATAATATGGAAAAAATAAATCAAACATTACTGTATAAACATGCACATGGATATTCAACTAGTCAAATAATCACATGTAATAACTAATTTCATAATGAGGGAATTCCAAACACTGGACATCATTACCACGTAGTCATGGACTTGTGCCTAGAATAAAAATAAATTTTTTATCAAGGCCTTCTTCCAAGACACTAGATTGTCTAATGATAACTACCGATGCATCAAGGAGCTATAGCATGATCCACTCATCACATACTATGTCCACTGCATTCCTCATATGAAAAAGATGAAATATAACAGAAATATTCGTATTAAAACTAGAATAAGAAATGTAAATAATTTTTCCATAAACCTTAAATGGTATAAAAATAACACATACACAGTCAAACATATCACAAATCCTTCAATACAATATGGAATATTTCTGTCATAATAAATCACCATCAAACGAGATTAAAATCTGTCAAAGGATGTGGACATAGATGAAAATGATTTCTAAAACTCATTGGGAGAAATATCCATTTTTCATGAAAACATTTAAAAGTCACACAATTTAAAAATGAACAAATTTATAGAAATTTATTAATCAAACTGTCCCATACAACTTTGAATCATTTCAAAGGAATTAACATTTTAAAAACATTCATGTACATATAGATAAATCCTTAAAACCCATTTTGGAAACATGGTCATTAATGAGAAAGATATAGAGGAATAAATATTTAAAACATTTAAAATGTTGTTTTAGTAAAAAAATTCCCTTAAAATAATTCCTTTGAAAACTCTTTCACTAAACATGGACATGGATAGTAAATATGTCCCTGTAGATACTTATGTAAAAACAACAATGGATAATAAAGAGATTTTGAAATTAACCCTTACCTGGCGCGTTCCTTTTGTCGAGTGTAAATTTTACCTCTTGTATGATGATCATAGTATGTTATTAAATTATAACAGAACCATATTAATATTTATGATATCATACATTATTCATTTATGACTTTATACTACCCATTTAATAATAATTTCAATGTTAAATTAACATTTCGTGTAATAATTGCTTTCTTTATCTTACATGTTTTAACTTGTTACTCTTGATTGTAACATTTAGATAAATATTTAAATACATCCATAATATAATACATGATTTATATATCATATATATTTGGAATATAATTATGTTTAATAGACATATATATGAAATTAGAAACACCATTTGTGGAGACGGTAGTCCATACATAAGCATAAACGTTGTTTCCGTTTTCATATTGTATTGAACGGAACTAAGTGAATAAGATATATGTAATTATATATATATATATATAGTTATATTTATATATCTCTAGTAGAATTTTTATGTCATATATTACATACTTATTCATCATTTTTTTTATAATCGTCAATAAATGGTGATCATGGAAATTAATCTCATCGCGTCGTGGAGATGGTAATTCGTACGTTGGCACGAGCGACAATATCATTTCATTAAAAGTTTGGAATTAGATGGTATATTAATTTTATAGAGACATTATCATGTTATTTTAAATATTTACATACATATTACTCATCATTATAATGATCCAAATAAAATAGTGTTGAATAACAAATTACACCACGATGTGGAGAGGTAAGTCGTACGTACGCACGCATGGTGACATTATCATTCATTAGACGGATAAATTAATGAATATAGTTGTGACATATTTATATTAAAATCATAGTATATAGAATATACTTGCGTTATTATTTTATAATGGAAACAATAAATAAAAAGTAAGTGTATGAATAAGAGACCTTGAAACAGGGTGGTGAAATCATCACCTCTTCTTTGGGTTCTTCCGTCTGATTTGATCAAAAGGGCTCCTTAGTTTGTCTTTCTAACCAAATTAAGGCCTCTAGAATGAAGTTAGGATAGTTGGGAGGATATTTGGGTAGGTTTTGGCCGATTCAAATGGCTTTGGAGGTGTGAATTTGAGAGATGGGGAAGTGCCATTTTATAAGAGGGGTGAGAGGCACCTTAGGAAAAACATAAAATATTATTTTATAATAAATTCATTGTTGGTTTCTAATGGCTAATAAATTAATTATTTAAAGGATAAGGTGGGTTTGGGTAGAAAACCACTCATCCAATAGGGTTTATCCAGGTTTAGGTCACCATATTAACTTTAACTTTTAGATTTTACTATTAGTTAAATATTTTGACATTTACCATGTCTTTTAGTATTTTTATTTTATATTGCTAATAAACATACTATAAAATTCTATTAGAACCCAAATTGGTAAGTTAATCTCATATATATTATTATATAAGACTTTTGGATGATCCTTATATTTTTTGGAATATTATATCAATTAATAATATAATATTTTTTTTAAAAACTATTTTCTGTCAATTTTGACAATATTTGGTATTTATTTTTTTGCTAAAATCATAACAGCATGATTACTTCTAAAATAATTTATCTAACCATACCTAAAATGTCATAATAACCTATAAAATTAGTTTAATTTATAAAAATTCTCAAATTACATTTATTTAGATATTTATAATGTTAATTGTTTTAATCTTTCATTAATATGGTAATTACTACATCATCATTGTTTCATAAATAAATTTCATTATTTAATATATAAAAATAATAAATAAAATATCATTATGTACAAAATATTTTTATATTTATAATGAATATTTATAGTCTAATTTATCTTATGTATAACCCTATATTAAAATTGTTTTAGTTATTAAACATTAATTTTAACTCTTTTAACTCTTCATTGAATTAAATAATAGTAAATGTCCTAATATAATCCAAGCATACCTAAATGATCTTTTTTTATTCCTAAGGTTGTTTTTAGTCAAATTAAACTTATCCATTATAATTAGGAAATGTGTTAGGGTAAAATAATATCATTTTTACCCTTAATTACCCTTTTTTACTTTTAATCGTGGTTAATAAAAGTAAAAAGTTACTATTCACCAAAAATTATATTTATCATATTGAACCACATTTTTTACTAATATCAACTATGTCTCTCGGATTTTTGAAATTCCACTCACAGAAGCGGTAAAATTAAGTTTTATGAGAATTTGTAAATTCTCCTCAGAGGATGGTAAAAGACGGTAAAATGTTCAATAAATTTTTTATATATCTAAACTTATTATAAAATGACTTCCATTAATTACATTTAACATATATAGGTATTATGTATCTAATTTTACATAAAATAAATTTAAATAAAACAATTATTTATTTATATAAAAACACGGTTTTAAACAACCACCTAGCATTTTTCACTATTCATAAAAAATTTAATGTTTTCAAAAAAAAATCCAAATATTCACCCTAAGATAATTATGATATTCCCAATTATAAAATAAAGTCTATTTTACCAAATTCTAAACATAGAAGTTTCATTTATTAATTTAAAATTAATTTCTGTTGTAAAAACCAACAGCCGTATTTTTATGAAATAATAGCTATCAAAAGATTGGCACTTGTTTATGTCCAATTTCAATGTGAAATTACATAAAATGACTAGAATTGAACTTTATGATAAAAATATAATCTATTTATACATCCAAAACATTAAAATGTCTTATTTAACACTATAAATTATTTTAATTAAAAAATTTGTTTTCTGTTAAAATATAGTATTTTTCTCTATTCACCCAAATATGAATGTTATCAGAAAAACACCAAAAAAATTCAAACTAAATTCTTATGTCCCAATTCTAAAGAAGATGTTTATTTTGTCAAATTTAATATATAAAAGATTCGAATATTGGATTTAATAAGGGTTCACCATTAAAAGGCGGTAAAAGTGCATTTTTTTGAAAAATACATATTTTATTTGAAAAAAATGAATTTGTTCTTAAATTATGTATAAGAAACTCATAATTTGAAATCTAAAATTATAAGGATTATATAAAGTTTAAAATTCAGTTAATACTATTCATAATTTCTTTTGAACGTCTATTTTGGTAAGTCGTGGTGCGCTTGAACTCGGTGTCATGTGTAGTGAAAGTTATTGAATTACTTTGAAGAAATAATGTACTATTAAATCTTGGGGTGTTACATGAAATGCCTCAAGTGACCTATTATCAATAAATGTTTATTAAGTAATTAATAACCTGGTTAAATGTTCAGACACCATCCAAGGGCTAATGTAGGTTTTGGGGTATTTAGTTTCATTTTACAACTTTCTTTACTTTATATATATATATATATATTCATGTACACTACTATATTCCATTTCATGGGTTGGATGTTATAGACACCGTTTTTGGTGGCCCACTAAGATTTATCTCACATACTCTTTGTGATCTATTTGGTAGCAATATTAGATTACATGGTTGTAAGTATTGACAAATGGATATATTCAACTTCCAAAACTTGATTGAATGATGATAGGATGGAGCTTGATACAGATGATTGAGTTGGATCGTAGGATGATTAGAGTATCCATTATTTTATTTCATATTATTGAACATGTTATGCTAGTTGTCTTGTATCCACGTTTTCCAATTTTTTAGTTACATGTATTTACATCATCATTATTCTTTTTATGTTGTTTTTAATATTATTGTTTATCTATTCCGTTAGTTTTATTTCTCTATTTTTTATATTATTTATATTGCTTATGTTGTCTACTATTTTTTTATATTACTTCAATTGTTCTGCATTCTGTTAATGAGGGCATAATCATCCCTCAGGCAAACCCTAGGACCTTGCTTCTAGTTAGAAGCCTCTGGAATTCAGAATGATGTGCTTGAGGCCAGGTGGACAACTAGGATTGGGGAACAAGTTACGTGCCATCTGTGTCTAGGTCGTCACAATGTGGAAATATATGTGGATTCTTTTCTTTCTTTACTATATAGAGACAATATATTTTAGAATAATAATTCTTGGGATGTGTTCATAAGTAGTTCTTGGGCGTCGCAAACCCATGTTCATAGTAAAAACTAAGTTTCCGAAATTATAATTTTTATTCTTATTTCACCTATTATAGTTGATATTATTTCACCATGGGGTGACACACATTTTGTGTGGTGTGGTTGATTTTTTCTCTATTTGAGGTTATTCTTTCATCCTCTGCCTGATGATATGAGGGTAAGGATCATTGTTAAATGTATCATTATAGTCCCCTAGAATTCACATGTCATGAATATTTTCATGCCATATATGTACATCTCACTATTATACATTTCTTGATATCCTTATGATCATTGATTGATGTTTTGATAGTTTCTTCTTCTGGTATTACTAGTCTTTGATTGAGTGAGTCCATGTATCAAATCATGAGGTCTATGGGCCCCCATGGGTTGGGATGAGTAATTTACTCATTTAATCTATTATGATATAAGTTAGTGGGTTTCATTTCTAGTGATAGGTGTATGTGAACTGATTCCTCATAAATGGATATTAATTATAATTTGAATCCTAAAATCTAAAATGAATAGGATTCACCTCATTATCCAACCTTTTCATGTCAATGAAGTGTAAAGGATTGAACCTATAAATTAACTACAAATTGACATTAAACATATACTTGATCACTTACTGATGCATGGCTGTCTAAGAGGGTAGTTTGGTTAGTATTCCTTGGGTAGTTATTTTTCATACATTCAACTTCTTCTAGTGATGCTATCTTATTCATCTATTCTTTTTCTAAGGTGTGTTATTGGAATTTTTATATCAATGTTACCAAGGCATCCTTGTGTCATTCTCTATGATGGTGTTGATGACTATTCTCCAAACCTGGCGGGACCTTATCCACTAGTATTACTTCTAGGTGTTCCACGTGAGGAATCAATATATGTACCTGATTTGGGAACTGATTCCCATGTCCATGACATTTTCCTTGGTATAATTCAGTCAATGAATGGTGTTCCACGAGTTGCACCTACGTTTGCTGATCTGAGCCACAAGATCCACTAGAATCATCCTCCAACATTTTCATGGGATGGTGGTTCTCAGGCTACTGAGTTGTGGATAGAGGTCATAATATCTACCATTGATCATATGTTAATTCCTCCAGAGTAGAGAGTCATGCTCAAAACATATATGCTTCAGGATTTATCCTACCATTTGTGGGAAGTGGTAACCCAGGCCAGTCGTCATCAGGGCATGTGTTGGGTTGATTTCCAAACTACCTTCAATGATCGGTTCATTCTATTTAAAATGACAGGTACCAGATCTAGAGAGTTCATGCATCTCGAGTAGGTTTCTATGTCAGTTATGAAAAATTCATCACGTTTCACTAATTTACAGTCCCATGAACCGCTTCTAGAATGTGATGAAATTTTGGGTGATAAACATCTTGAGGATGGGCTCCAGTGTTCCATATGAGCTCAGGTTACTTTATTTCACCTTCCAACTTTTTATGGAATATTTTATCAGACCCATATCACTGAGCGTAACCTAAGGTACATCAAAAGTACCAGGTTTAATGGATTAGTACTGCATCAATATAGTAGTTCTTCTACTGGCTGAAAATGTTCCATTGAGGATTCTCGTCAGGGCTATGGTAGCCAGAGATTCCATTTTGATAGCTCTCTAGTTTTTCATCAGTGTGGAAGACCACTACATAAGAATCCCCACAGTGATAGAGTCCCTATAGAGTGCCGAGATTGCAGCCATATGGGTCATATTCAGCAATTTTGTAGGACCTTCCAACCATCTTCAAGTGTAAAAGGATCTACAACAGCTCCACCATCAGGAGTGAGTTATTTTGTTCTACGTCAGGTAGGATGTTGGAAAATCACTGGCATGACTAGCCGAGGAGGAGGTTATGTCCATGGTAGGTCGAACCTTGATCACCAGCAGTGCCAGCAGAGCAATCATGATCATGGTAGTCCATCTATTTCACATGGACGTGGATAAGGTCAGTTGATTTATTTATACCTGATAACTGGGGATTAGGTTGTGGTACCATCTACTATATGAGTTACTATTCTATTAATCTCCACTATTGTCTCTAGTTTTTTTGATACATGTGATTCATACTCATTTATTTATTTTTTTATCATGGAACATCATAGACTAGAGATACAATATCACTATGGGGTAATGACCCGCAACACATCTTTGGGAATGTGGACAGAGGGATATTCCAGTTCAGGGACTATCGCCATGAGGTTGGAAGTTACATTTTTTGTTGATTCTCATTGTTCTAAATATGAATCTCATCGATGTCATCCTCAAGATGGATTGGTTAGTCCACTATCATGACTTTGTAGACTAATATTCTGGTAGGGTTTATTTCACATCACCAGAAAGTAGCATTTATCTTTTCAAGGCTGAGTGGGATGTCTAGGATGGGAGAGAGATATCAAAGCATCATTGGATTAGTGGAGTGACTACCCAGATTGAAAATATTTTCATAGAGGATCAGGGATTGATTTAGACTTATTTCCCTACAGTAGTTGATTGTTTCAGGGAAGACTTTCCTAATGACATTTCTAGCTTACCTCATAAGAGAGAGGTAACATATACAATTGATCTTTTTCCATTAGCATTTCCAATTTCCATTCCTCCATACAAGATGACACCTACTAAGAATGTGGAGCTCAACCGGTAGATAGATGACCAAGAGGCCAAAGGATTTATATTTTTTAATACATCCTCTTGGGGTTCACCAATGCTATTTTTATTAAAGTGGATGAAACCTTATATCTATTCATGGATTATAGAAGGTTGAACCAGCTTATGAACATGTACCAGTATAAAATTTCCCAAAAATGTGATATCTTTGACCCGCATTGTGGATAAAAGGTGTTCTTTAAGATTTACATGATATCTGGTTATCATTAGGTGCGACTAAGACCACCATACATACCTCATACAACGTTATATAGAATGTATGTTCTGTATGAGTATATTTTTATGATGTTAGATCTTATAAATTCATCTATCATTTTCATGTCCTTGATTAATAAGGGTTTTTACCAATATTTGGACTCATTATTTGTGGTTTTTGTGGACAACATCTTATTATATTCATGAACTAATAATGACCATGAAAAACATCTTGAGATAGTTCTGTGTACACTAAGTGAGCATCATATTTATGCCAAGATTTCTATGTGAAATTTATGGATCAACAAGGTCCACTTCGTGGATCATATTATTTTAGAATCTGGAGTATTTATTGACACTAAAAATGATAGTTTTGTAGTTTCTTGGGAGAAGCCAAATAATATATTTTTTATTAATAGTATATTTGGGGTCATTGTATATTACATGAATTTAATACAGATCTTCTCACATATTTCATCTCCACTTACTGGACATAAAAAGAAGGATGTTATGTTCCTAATGTCAAAATAATGCGAGAATGTATTTCAGGTACTGAATGAGAGGATTATCTTGGAACCAATTCTGATCCTTCCAGAACCTGGAAATGGTTATATAGTCTTCTAAAATGTGTCAGGCATTGTCCAAGGACCATAGTTGATGTAGGAAGAAAATTTCATTGCCTATGGATATCAGTAGTTGAGGCCTTAAGATATAAATTACCTATTACATAACTTTGACCTAGCACCAATTGCCAATGCCTTACATTGCTGGAGACATTATCTATTGGTTGAGGGATTTGTGATGTATAATGATAACAAAATCCTCAAGTATATCTTTTCTATTTGTGATTTTCTCCTTAGATAGCGGAGATGGGTAGAATAACTATAATCCTATGATTTTGAGCATGACCATATGCATGGAAATGAAAATGTGGTCGTTGATGCACTATGTTGGAAAACTCAAATGTATCCATACATGAAGCCAGTGATGAATAGAAGTTTATGACCTTCATTTATAAACATCATCAAGTGTTTCAGGACATTCATGGGATTTACTACCTTAACAATTACTTATCCCCCCTAGAGAATGTGAAGAGTAGTTAGTTTTTATATCCTGATGGTTTGGTTCTCTGTGAGATTAAATTAGGAGATTACCCACCCATAGATTTTTATATGTACATAGATGATTCCTCGTGTCTACATGGTCATGTATGGGTTCTTTCACATATGAGAGAGGAGTTTATGAGTGAGTACCACGCTTCTCGGTGGGTTATTCATCTAGGCACCTCGATGATGTTTTGAGATATGCGACACTAGTATTGATTGTATGGAATGAAATGTCATATTTCATGCTTCATCACGTGGTGTTCAACCTATTAGTTGGTGAAGGAAGAGCACCAGAGACCTAAAGTATTGTTAAAACTACTTCCAGTCCCAAAATAGTAGAGGGAAGATGTTTGTATGGGTTTCATAGTAATCATTCCTAAGTCACCAAGGGGTAGCGATGCTATTTGGGTTGTCACTGACAAACTAATGAAATCATCCAACTTTATTCCTATTTGGGTGACTTTATTAGTTGATGGGATATGAATAATGTATATATGTGAGATCATAGACTACACGGGGTTCCACATAATATCATTTCAAATAGGGATTCTAGTTTCACATCACGGTTCAATCAAGGATTGAAGAATGCTATGGGGATTCATGTGCTTATAAGAACATCAGTTTATCCTCAGACCTATAGAAAATCAGAACAGACAATACAGGTTCTAGAGGATATACTCAGAGCATGTGTCCATTATTTCGGTGGGTCTTGGGAGAAGCATATCTTTCTCTTAGAGTTCATTTATAATAACTATTTTTAGGGGATGATTTAGATGGATCCTTTTAAGGCCTTATATTTTAGTCCATTTTGTTCACCCATATGCTGGCTAGAGGTAGGTGTGCTAGCCCTACTTGGCCCTTGTCTTATCCAGGAGACATCATTATAGATCTAGCTTATAAGGAAGTGTATTACTACTTCTCATTTCAGATAACAATCTAATTCCAATCATCATCAAACACCTCTTGAGTTCGAGGTTGGGGATCATGTTTTTTAGGTATCACCCCAGCTATTGAATAGATGGTTAAGTAAGAAGAGAAATTTATTACCTCGTTACATCGGACCTTTTAACATTCAAGAGAGAGTCAGGCTGGTATCCTATTTGTTTATACTACCTCTAAGGTACCATGATATTCATGATGCCTTTCCTATCTCACAACATCTTCAATATCATGCCAACATATCCCATTCAATTTATTCCATGAAAGTTCAGTTAGATGTCGATGCTACCTATGAGGAGTATCCAATAAACATACTTGACTGAACCATGGATGCTCTCCAAGGAATATATGTCCCTATTTTACGGGTGTTATTGTTGTATGACTGAGTACAGGATGATATTTGGGAGAGGGAAGCTGATGTAGTTGCTTAATAGCCAGGGTTGTTCTTAGAAAGTGATTCTTTACCCTTGGATGAATAACATGGGGGTGAGTTCTTTTAAGGGGAAAGACTATTAGAAACTGATATATAACATAGTAATATATCCATTAATTTTTGGTCTAAATATATACTTTGGACCTAATATGGATGTCGAATGAGTTAGTAAAGGTTCTGAGGGTTTCTGGGGATTGTATGGAGCACAAAACCCATCTTTTTTGAGAAAATAGACATTGATTAAGGTTTAATGTAAACTGTAAGGAAGTTGGAACGGTATTCCTGACTATCCGGAAGGTTTTTTTTAGCAGAACCTCCCCGCACTGTTGGTGCAAGGTAGTACGGCCTAACTGTGTGAACGCCCCGTTTTTCAAGGGATCCCTAGAATGGCTTTTACACAGTTTGATCAAATCATGTAGTCAAATAGTTAAGCCAGATCCATTACGCATGGTTTGTGTATGGTTTGACAAACCGTGTGTACAAACCATGCACTAGCTATTTTTCTGGGTAAATTTCTAGTTTCTCCCATATGAATCTATTATGCCAACCCTTCCTCCCTCATCTGAGAACTAGCAGGATTTTACTCCATTCTTATCAATTAGGAGCATTTTTAAGGCCAAATATTTTGATCAAGAGTTATCCTTTGTCTGGAATCAGATTGAGATTTTATTCATCCTGTTGGATGTGCGGCGTTATGTAATTGAGTCCTCTTTATCTGTTCTTCATCTCGTTCACTATCGACCTAGTTATCATCATGTGATTGTTTTACACCTTTTCATAGATCTACTCCCATATGAGGAAAATTAAGCACCAATACCGGTGGAGAAGGATTATACAACCCAAAGTTGGGTGGTTTAGAACTCATCCCTAAAGTTTGTTGATTTTGGCATATTCGTGAGGGGCCCGCGAATTTCATGAGTAGTTGTTTCTTAAATTTACATATCATGATTATAATTGTTATAATCGTATTGTTATTCCCATTCAAAATATGTTCGTAGTCGTTAGTGGTTACACGCACAACTCAATCCACCACATGTGAGAGGTTATACCATATTTGGGGTTTTAGTGTTTTTGAATGTTTATTCCACCGTTCAGATCTTCCCTTACTCGAACTTTCTAAATGTGAGTATTCCTATAATAAATGTTTTGTTTTTTAATGATATTTTCATAAAGGCATACACCATTTTTTCTCACCTCTTGACCCACCAATGGTAAGTTCTTCCAAATGATTATTAAATGTGGAATGTGAAATGACAATTATACTATGTATATAACAAGACATTGTCAAATGAGTTTGAATAAATGTATCACATTTGTAGCACCCCTTGCCAAATTGATGGAATGTAGAGGAGTGAACCTCTATGAATTAATATAAAATAATGGATAGTTAAGACATGATTAAAAGGATGCAATGATACATGTCCTATCCACACTAATAGAAGACAAGTATTGGACTGTTAAATAAATGGTTGCAACAATACTTGACCAATCCAGACTAATTGAGGGCATTAATTGAACCTAATGAATTACTACATGATTAAAATATCAAATAGGATTGGATGGAATGATGGTCGCCCTTGATTATTATATGAGAATACATTGGGTCTTGGGAACCCCATTCTGATTCAAGGATACAGTTTTCT
Organism: Viscum album; assembly: GCA_963277665.1. NCBI lineage: Eukaryota > Viridiplantae > Streptophyta > Magnoliopsida > Santalales > Viscaceae > Viscum > Viscum album. The sequence goes on along the minus strand of OY728127.1, from coordinate 836,309,781 downwards.
TAGGTTGATGTCAACCATGTCTCTAGTTCTTGTCTATTCCTCAGATGCCTGATATACTACCATGGGGTCCTTTACATTATTACATGATACCTCATATACAATCCTTGGATCTAGAATTGGCTAGTAGGTTCCATGGTGAAGACCCATATGGCCCTATCATTACTTATCCTCGTTTTACAATGGCCTATCACCTTGGACTCGGTAGGCTCGTTATTATGGAATGCCTTGGATCATGCACCATGGATTACACTCTCACCCCTTATTTCGACTCAGATACTACTAAGTTAGTGTTCTATGATATCTACGTTACATTGGTTTTTACCCTGGAAGTCCCTCACATGATATCATTTTTATGTTTCCTTATCATATCATGGGACCTTCACTACCTATACTATAACAAGGTGATGTCAATGCTGGCTAAGCCTCATGTGACCTATTAACATTAAATAGTGATTACATAATTAATGAACTGGTTAAATTTTCAGACACCATCCAAGGGATGAAGTAGGTACGAGTTGATTTAGTAACATTTTACTTCTTGATTTACTTTATATGTGCATTCCTTCAAATAGTTATATGACATTACATGGGCTGGATGTTATGGGTAATATTGGTGGTGGCCACTCTGAGATTTATCTCACACCCTTCCCGGGTGTCATTTGGTACAAAGGGTAGATTACATGGTTGCAGGTACTGACTATGGGAATCATACAGGTTCCAACACTGGATTGTTTGTATATAAGATGGAGCATTATAGAAGATAACCATGTAGGATTTTAGGATGCTTGGAGAAGGCTTTTTTTTTCTTTTACATTGAGTAACATGTTATTCTTGTGGTCTTGTATCAGTGTTTTCCAGTTTTCTAGTGACTTGTCTTTTCATCATCATTGTTCCGGTCGATATAGTTATTATTATTCTTGTTTATCTATTGAATTATTTTCTTCTACTGTTTATTTATATTATTTTTATTGCTTCTAATGTTTAACATTTGTTTATATTCTATCTTTTATGCTACACTCTACTAATGAGGGATTAGTCTTCCCACAGACACATCCTGAGCCCTCACTACTAGTCGGCAGTCTTTGGAATTCATGAAGATACTGTTGAGAACATGTGGTGCAACATGCTCAAGGCACCCGTAATTAATAAATGGTATGTATTAGCAGCACTAATTAAGAAGCACTGATAAAACATATTTTTATCAGCTCTTTTTTAGCACTGATAATGATAGGCCTTTATCAGCACTAAAAATGCAGTGATAAGGTCATTTTTTCAGTGCATTCAAGTGTAGTGATGATAAAACATACTTCTATAAGCACTATTACAGTGCTGATAAAGGCATTTTTATGAACACTTTCCATTTTATCACTGATAAAACTTACTTTTATCAGCCCTTTATATATAGAGATAATAAAAGTGATACCGGTTTTTATTAATAAACCCTGACTTTCTCCTCCTTCCTTGAATCCCTCAATCTCTCGCAGAAGCAAATTCTTAACGTCACCGCTACCATTGCCACTGCCACCCCCTCTCCACCCTCCTCTCCTCCCTCCTCTCTCGCCTCCTCCTCCTCCTTGACCACTGAATCCTCCGCCTTTGTGAACTGAGAATTGTTGTGTGGCTCTCCTCCCCTACGCTTCTCCTCCTAAAGTGGCTCTCCTCCACCACGCCTCTCCATCACCATGACTATCATACGATAGATGATTTATCAAATACTCTATATTTTCATTCATGATGCGTGTTTTCATTGGATAATTTTGTGAAATAGTTAGTATGAGTCATGATGAATCCATGAATCAATTGGTCACTCAAATGTGGTGTTGGAAGCATGATGTGTTGATTGTTTGGATTGTTGATATTCGTTGAAAATAATTATTAAGGGATATTTTTAGGATTTAATTGGGAATTGGTGTTGGTATTTAATTTATTGTAAATGTGTTAATATTTGATTTATTAGATATAGGTTTGTATAGGATTTATTGTAATGTTGAAGATGGATTTATTGGATAAAATTTCATGAAACTGTGTTTTATAATCATTGATAGTGATAGATTTTCTTTCAACATATGTTGATTATTGGTGTTGGATTAATTATCAACACATGATTGGTAGTTGGATGTTTTTCTAGAAGTACATATCTATAATGATATATGGTTGTTCTGAAAGATACTATAAAATAGGTATTAGATATTTTTTGGAAGTTATTCAATAATAGGGGATGCACTTGTTCAAAAGAATAATTATGGAATTTCGATAATGCAGGTGAGTTGGATGGAGTTCATTTGATAAATTTCAGAAGTTTTCAAAAATACCATGTAATGAGTATAAGTGTTACACCATGAGTGGAGTTCCTAGGAAAATGAACAATGCCTAATAATCCTTATATATATATAATTATTCAGAGAACATTTCAAATGAAATGATAATGAATGGAAAACCTTATAGTTATTCATGAAGGTCACATGTACATATGTGTAAGGTACTTCAAAAAGATAATATGATGTCATGGAGAAGTATGATAGAGTATTTGATGGAATTGGGATGAAATTATAGAAATTCTAAATATAGAAAACATGTAACATCCTAACACCCTAATTCACTCTAATAACTGTACATCATTCTATGGTTTTTCACAATGAAAAATTCACACCATGTAGAGGTAACCATGAGAATCAAGATCCAAGATGTTTTAAAGGAGACTATTTAATCACACTATGGGTGATGGAATATCTATATTCGTGAAATTTTTATTGTAAATATAGATAATTATATTTATATATAAGAGTTGTTCATATTATGGTAATACTTGACACACTTTGAGGGGAATGTGTTTGAGTTACCCATGTCATGGGGTGTTTATAGATTTTGTGAAGTTTCTTAAGAATACCTTGGTGGTTCTACCTACTTTTTTATTTCTATTCCATATAGGACATATCATTATGAATGATTAATAATAATTGCAGTCCATGTGACCACACTATGAGGGATGAAGTCGTGTTGTCATGTTCTCGTAAAAGGATAATTATGAAAAATCATACAAAACATATTTTTCTTTTGTGAGCTATGAGATTTTGTGGATAAATATATCAATATATAATAAGTTGTATCACACCATTTAGTAGATTATGCATGACCCTCTAGTTCCCAAATAGAACAAGATTTAAATGTTGATGAAAATGATCATTTGTAGAAGAATTCATGTGAATATATGCAAAAACCTAACACAGGTCGACATGACATGTCACCCATGATGGCTCGATATAATGCTTGAAGACCATTCCAAATCACCATGGGGTTGCAATAACCAAATGGTTACCGACATACATAAAAGTGGCAATGATTTCAACATAAATGTTAGTAACTAAAATCAAGAAAATGAAATGATAAAAATAAGGATAACACACCTAGAAATTCTGAGTCCATTAAAATCCTTCCCTATAAGGACTTATCATCCCTGAATATTATCCCTAGAGTCATTCCTCGGCCATGTTTGGCAACTGATCCAACGCATCAGACTCCAGATTCCAATATTTTTCGTGAATATGACCACGATTCAAAAAACTCAAATGTAATGCACCATCATACTTCTCAATAACTTTTCAATCCAATCAAAAATTAGTATTATATATTTCTAAAATGTGTCTAAATAATACTATGTTTTCTTAATTTCCAAATTATAAATTCCTAAATAGAACTTCATTTTTATTTTTTACTCAATTCAACCTATTAACTAAGAGACAAACAATATAATCCCTATCACCATGCTCCCCAAACAACTGAATCCCCTCTTTATAAGATGATATCATTGATTCATTCTTGTTCTCCTCTAATTTATACCCTTATAGGAGTATCTATTATCTACTAGTGAAACTCATTCACTTATGCAGACACACAAATCCAACCAACTCTACCTATGGGTTAGGTTCACCTACACACCAATCCAACGTGAACAAAAAATTACATCACTACCAAAACTTAAGCATGAACATATCTTTTTGTCCTCGGAATATTGACACTCACAATTATTTCCAACTACTCCCATACATGCGCACATCACTAAACCCAGTGGAATAACTCAAGGACCAATCAACTTACCCACACATGAAGATTTTAGTTTGACTCTCCACATCCTCGCATGGTCTTGTTAGTGACAGAAACATTTATAGTATATTCATTAACCACAACTAATCATTACTCAATTTACAAACTATCATGAGAAGATAACACCCACAATGAATTTTCAAACATGGATTTCATCACCACATTAATCATCCCTTGATATTTCACAGATAATTCACCAAATGAACTAATTTTTTCACATCCCAAAAAATCATCAATTATGGGTATCTTATTTACCACATTGTAGAATCCTTTTGACAGGAAAACATTATGTCTTTTTCATGTTTGAATTATTAAGGATTCTACTAAAATTAAACAATTTTAATGTATTGTTACTTATATATTTTAAAAACATTATGTTAATTTAAAAAAAATTATAATGATCAATTAATAATAATGTTTTCTATAGTAATATATTTCCCTTCAACAAAAATTTAAATATATTTTTCACATCAATGTCTTTAAAAATTGTTGTGAAATGGTCTGTATTTTCACTTATATTAAACATCATAGAATTTTTTCCCATGTAGTGTTATTTTAGTGACAATTTATATATTACTATGATATTATTTATTTTATAAAATTAGAATTATAATATTCTATAATTTCTTATGTTCATGTGATGTGATTTTTTAAATTATTTAAGAACACAATTATTTTTCCATTTCAAGCATTCTTCCAACTCTTTCCCTTTATAACCCCCATCCCTAATCACAAATATATTTCCCATAGGTTAATTATCCACATATGAACTGAAATTAATTTTTCATGAGGATTTTTGGCTTTATATTTTTTGAGTGTTTTTTAGGGAAGGTGACATGTTGAGTATTGGTTACCTTTCACTTTAATATAGGTGTCTATTTTCACTAGTTATATTTTATAATTCATTTAAGGTGTATAATTTATAAATTTAATTTCAATAAAATTATTGTAATGTATGAGTTCTTAGGTGAAATTATAAATTTCATTCTTAAATTCTAGGATTGGCATAAGGGGGTCTTCCTTAGAATTTTATGTAATATTATTAAATACCATTTATTTTCTAGAAAAACATATGTGAAAAGGTTAATCAGTCCATTAAAATGTTTTTATAGTAAATTTAGTTCTTATGAATTTGTTGGGTTTTCAATGGAATTTTCCATTTTCCTGTAGAATGTTTTGGAAAGAAAAATGAATTTTTTTCATATGCTTCCAAAAATAATTGAAATGATGAGAATTTAAAGAGGTGGAGTGAGACACTAAATTCTAAGTTGGTTTTCAATTAATGTCCCATTTTTTACTTTAAAATGTAATGGGTTTATTTCTCATGTGACTGTCAATTATTTCCCCTATACTTGTTTCACTAGTTATGGGTTATTGATTAATTATATGATGGATGTATGATGTGAAAAGTGGATGTTATATGTGATGTATTGGGAAGTGAGTTTGGAAATATTATTTTTGGTAATTATATTGATTTATATCTTAACTAAAAGGTTGTTTGATTATGGTAACTTGGGAGTCTAGGTGGGAGATCTTGACTCATGATACCCTAATTGGTACACGAACTTCTGTGGTACCCCTAGTTGTTATTAACACAATGCTAGAGGGAAGGTTCTACTTTAATGAGTTAAGTATGGTTTAATTGGGTGGATCATGTTTTTATTGGATGACACATATATAATATGTTGGTCCATGTAGTTATATTTCCATTTTGTATCCACACACACTAGTACCTACAGTATATCCCACGACGTTTTGTTACATGATCGATGGTTCAATAAAGAGATTTAAATTATTATATTTATTACATACCCCTTATGATTTCATTATTAGTGTAACTATTAATATTGGTTTTCTTTAATATTATATTTTTCCTTGATCACATGGTTCCATTCTTCATTGTGAATTTATTTCCCCTACTTTATTTGGGTTCTTTTTGAGATAATCAATTTTTTATTTTCAAGTGTAAAAAATTTATATATTAAGAGATATGTAGTTCCTATATTTCTACACAATTCATTGGGTAAAAGATTATATATCACTATATAAAAATTTTATGTTAATAGTTTATAATGTCTATAGGTTCATGGAGGATGAGTGTGATTGTTTTAAGCTCTACTCATAATAATACTTGTGAATATGGTTTTTCAGTTGCCCGTGTGGGGGTCGGAACACCAGAAAAGGTGTTCACCCACACATAATGGGTTTTCTAGTCTATAATATTGATCATATGAACATTTAAAACTAGTGATCAGAGAATGATAGGGATTTTATTAGACATATAAGGCATGAAAAAATTAATTATTTTCATTGGATAGATATGGGGAAGTTACAATGAAAATTAGTGATTTTGTTAGGGGTTCACATTTAAAATGATTAAAGTGTTTTCAAATGTTTCCTAAAAAAATTATGTGTTCAATATATCATTTTTTAGATTTTTTTTCATTAATAAAGTTTACAAAACAATTCGGGTTTTGATTAACAATTTTTGGATCTAATTGGACTTTTTTAATAAAGGGTTTTTTATTTTAATGTGGAATTTGTGTAAATGGTTGGTTTTTAATGGGATTTAATCTATGATTTAATAAATATTTTTCAAATGAGATTTTATGCCTATAACATTTTTTCCCTTGGTTAATTTATATATCAATTTTTTGTGTGCTAATTTTATTATATATTAATATCACCGAATCAAATAGGATGGATATGAATAAATAAGGGATGAATTCCATTCGTCTGACAAAATATTATGATGATGGAGTGAAAAAATTCATCATGTTTGATAAGGATCATGCATATGATCCCTCTCAAATCTTTTGACCATGTTTACGTTGTTTTTATTGAATTAATGTTACTCCAAGGGAGTTGAAAGAACACTTGATCTTTCATGGAATAGATTGAAGTTATAAATGTTGTAATAAACATGGAGAAAAAGTGAACGTAGCTAGAGACTGAGATAACACTACGTTTTATAGATCATTTGATATAATTTCATGAATGTACAATGAAGATGGTCATATCGAGGACATTATTATATATTTACATGATGATTAATATCGTATAAATGAAATGACATGGACATTTGAAGAAGAACTTAATTATTGTCCAAAACTGATTGAGTAATTAATGATTTTAGAAAATAATTCACTGTATTGGGGTTGCAATAATATACAGCCTTGTTAGCTACACTTATGTAGCATAATTTGAAAATAAGAAACTGTTGGAATGATGCTAGATTTAAAAAATTACATTATCTCTTGAATAACTTGCTCCGAAAATATATTGTTCCTGTCTTCTTTATCATTCTATTTTTTGATGGTAATGCTTTATTTGTATGGGATAAAATCCCCTGTGGAAATCATGGTCATTGGTGGTCCATGTTTGTGCACAAAATGAATTGCATGTTTATTGGTTTTTTAAATATGGTGGTCCTTATTTATAGGGTATGTGTGTTGTTGATTGAAAAACAAAAGATAATGAGTATCCACAAGGGGTTTCCCTATCAATTGATTTTTTTTGACATATTGAGTCATAACATGCAAATGATATTATTCGACTCTTCTCATTTTTGAAAAACAAAAAGCGATATATCCAAAAAAAACAATGATTCAATCTACAACATTGGATGTCCCCCATTTTATCCAACCAAGTGAAGAACCAACTAACATATATTCATTAGGAGGCCTAGAATATATGACAATTGGTTCATCACAGGGTGACTAAATCAATGTTGGAGAAGGAGGATGTTATTTCCTGTCAACCAAATAGGGATCAAATGATTTTTCATAATCATTCTAAATTGGGTATATTGAGAATATTGAGTAGGTTAGTTCTCTTTTTTAGTTTATAGAGGCAAGGGTTCATTGATTTTCAAGAAGAAAAATGTACTAAAAAGTTGTACTGATACTTTCGGACAACGATCCCTGAGTGATTTTTGACGTGTTGGAATCAACCACATCTCAACCTGATGCATAATTTCATCAATATTGATCCAAATGTGTCTTTATTTTAAATTGACATTATTTCAAGTAAAAATAGACCACTGACATTCTAAAAACTAAGGAAATGCATTCTGATTGATTTTATTCTTTAGAAAAACAATCTATTAGTAATTTTTGATGTGTAGGAATCAATTTTACCTCAATCAAACACATGGTGTCACCCATACGACTCCAAATATGTCATGTCATTTAAAATTGACATTAATTCATGTATGAATTTGAAACATATAAACTAAAAAAACCAAACATATTCAAATTGTTTTGAGACATTAATAAAACATTCCCTGAGTTATTTTTTAAGTGTAGGAATCAACCCAACCAATATCCAATGAATTGTGTGACTGGTTTGATTAAAATTTTCCGCAATAATGTTAAAATTGAAATTTTTGTTCAAACTTTGCCTCTAACAAAAAAGAAGAAAACAAGCTCTAATTGGATTCCAAATTAATGAAAACAATTATTTCAGTCTTTTGTGATGTGTATGAAGTAGTCTCATATCTAACCAATGCACGATGTGACCAGTAGGACTCAAATTTCTTGTTTTCTATTTTAAATAACATTTTAGTAAAAAACAAAAATAACATACTTAAAACAAAGGAAATGCAATCTTATTGTGTTGATACATAAGGACTATAATCTATTAGTCAATTATGTCATGATGGAGTCAAATGCACCTCAATACGATGAAGATTGTGACCGTTAAAACTGCAAATGTGCTTTCGTATTTAAAAATGTCATTAAATCAATAAGAAACACAACAAACATACTAAAAACTAAAAAACGAATTTGAAGTCATTCTATACATTAGGAAAAGGCACCATGAGTCATTTGTGACATTTATGAATTAACCCCACCCCAATCAGATTCAATGTGTGACCAGTATGACTAAATGTGTCTATTATGAGTATAAAAATGATATTTTAGTTCAAACTTTATCACTCACTAAAAAAAGAAAACATGCTACCATTTTCATAAAATTTAAGTAAAGTGATTCATAAATCCTTTGTGACATGTATCAATTAGTCTCATGTCAAAATGACACACGATGCAACTTTTATGATTCAAATTGCATGTTTTTAGTTTGAAAAGGCATTTTAGTAAAAAAACATAATTGACATACTAAAAAATAAGGCAATGCATTTTGATTGTACTGATATTATAGGACAACTACATATCAATCATTTTTTATGGTTAAGAATAAATCACACATCAATATGATGAACTGTGTGACTGGTATAACTCCAAATGTGTCTAGTATTTAAAAAATTATAATAATTCGAGTAGAGAAACCAAAATGATAGACTAAAAACAAAGAAAATAGATTCATAATATTTCGATAAATTAGGAAATAAATACATGAGTAAATTTTTGTTTTTAGGAATCAACCCCACCTCAATATGACACACCTTGTGATCAGTGTGACTAAATATTTATGTTATGATTTTAAAATTAATTTTTTAGTTTCTAATATGTCACTCACTATAAACAAAGCAAACACACACCAATTTTTTTCCAAATTAAGGAAATTGATTCCAATGTCTATTGAGAAATTTACCAGGCATTCTCACATCAAAACGATGCATGATGCGACCAATATGTCTCAAATATCATGTTATTTGATTGAAATGTAATATTAGTAAAAAAACACAATTGACATACTAAAAACTGGGTAAATGAATTTCTATTATTTTGATGATTTAGTAATATGATATATCAATCATTTTTTGACATTTAGGAATAAACATCAATTCAATACAATGCATAGTGTGGCTGATATGACTCCAAATGTGTCTTGTTATTTAAAATTGTCATTAATTCATTTAAAAAACACAACTGACATGCTAAAAAAAAGAAACCACATTCGGTATAGTTTTATACTTTATTAAAAAATCCATGAGTCTGCTGTGATGTATAGGAATCAACATCACCTCAATCCGACACACCGTGTGATCATTATGACTAAAAGTGTCTATTATGAGTTTATAATTGACATTTTAGTTAAAAAAGATCCACTCACTGATAATAAAGAAAACATGCTCTGATTTTCATCAAAATTGAGAAAAAATATTTGTAAGTCCATTGTGACGTGTATGGAGTAGTCTCACATCAAACTGATGCATGATGTGACCCATATGAATCAAATTTCATTATTTCGGATTCAAAATATATTTTAGAAAAAAACACAGCTGACATTTGAAAAAATGATTAAATTAATTCTGTTTGATTTGATATATTAGTAGAATGATCTATCTTTCATTTATGATGTGTAGGAATCAACCTCACCTCAATCTGACGCACGGTGTGACCTTTATGACTCCACATGTATCTTTATATTTAAAATTGACATTAATTAAACTAAAAATAAAATGCTAACATACTGAAAACCTGTCATATGAATACGGATTGTTTTTGATACTTTAGGGAAAAAATCCATGAGTCAGTTGTGACATGTAGGAATCAACACCAACTCAATCAGATGCACCATGTGATTAGAGTGACTAAAAGTTCGTATTATGAGTTTAAAATTTACTTTTTAGTTCGAAATGTTTCAAAAAATGAAAACAACTAAAAATCACACCAATTGTCATCCAAATTAAGTACATTGACTTGTATGTCCTTTATGACATGAATTAAGATGTCTAACGTAAAACCAATGCACGATACGATCAGTATGACCCAAATTTCAATCTTTCGGTTTGAAATGACATTTTAGAAAACAAACACAATTGTCATAATAAAAACTGAGGAAATTCATTCTGATTGTTTTTATATTTTAGGACAATGATCCATTAGTCTTTTTTGACATGTAGGAATCAACCCCACGTCAATAAGACGCATGGTGGGACCATTATAATCCCAAATTTGTCATTTTTATTAAAGAATTACATTTTTTAATGTATTCTTCATATTAATGATTAATTTTATTCCTTATAGTATTACTAATGTAATATTGGTTGTCTTATATAGGTAGAAACTTTTTATAAAGTTTTGGTGATTTGTTTGGCGACTATTACCATTGGAGTACATTTTTTTAATGTGTACCACAAACGTCAAAAGATAAAACATTAATGTTTTTAACTGTTTGTTTGATATTAGAAACTGTAATTTTATAAACCATTGTTCAAAATGTATATAGAAGTATTTTATTGGTAAATAAAATGAGGGAATATTTTTTTATTCATGATTTCAATTTTGTTTATATAGCATTGCTTGCCAATATTTTTTGTGCCATACTTGTTTTTTTGATCATTTTCATCTTTTGTGTGGTTCTTTCCTATATAATATGAGTGGTTATTTTTGAGTAAGTTATTACTGGTTTTTGCAGGTTATTTTTGTTAGTTTGGTTATTTTGGACTACTATTTACTTTTTTAGGTTGTTGGGTGTGATGTTATATAAATAGCATTCCTAGACAGGGAACCCTTTATCAGTTCATCAATTAGCACAAATAAAGTCCAACAATTATCAGCCCTAATTGAAGCACTGATAAATGGAGAATTTATCAGCTCTTTGAATAGTGCTGATAAAGGGGGTCCATTATCCACACTAAAAATTGCACTCATAATGGTGGGCCTTAATCAGTTCTTTTTTGGCGTTGATATAAGGCCCCCATTAAATAATTGATCTATTAACAATGCTTTTTTAGCACTGATAATGGCCTTTTTTAGCACTAATAAAATCGTATTTTGTAGTAGTGATAGGGTGTAGTCTCCTCAGGTTTCGGCCACATCATGAATCACATACACATCTTACTCATCTGTAGACCATGAAACACAAAGTCTACATGCCGTGTGGCATATTGGACATGCCATATAATAAAATTTTTATGATGTACACCACACATGTCATTTCCCCAGAATTGTACTTCAGATGGACGATGAGGAGGGTACATACCATATAGTCAGATCTTCACATCATGTACTTTTTCTTGATTACATAGATTGAAAAATTTTATAATTATATGATGTATCCATTCAGACATGCACCTTTGTGTTGGTGTAATGCTGGGACACAACATGTGAATTATTTTATATATATATATATAAATGATTATTTAACATCTATTTAATTTTCAAATATCTACACATCATAAATGAGTTTTGTAACAATTACAATTGTGTTTGCATGCTACATGTCACAGTGAATAATTTGTACAATATTATAAATAACAGATAGGTAGTTTTGGATGAGTATTCAACAAGTTTCCTCTAGGGTATGTGTTATGTAAAAGGTTATGGATGAGAATCCCAAGGAAATTTAGAAAATGATTAAGATAAAAAGGATTGGTTAATTAATGATAATGATTAATTTATTTTGGGAATAATTTGTCTTCATAAGAATGATTACGAAATTGAATGCTAGTTTTGTTAAATGTTTAACTCATTTCATGTATGTGTGTGATCATGATCATGACCCTACCTTTGTAGGTGATAAATTCCCTTTTAATTTATTTATTTAATTAATATTTTTGTTATGCGAGCCTTCTCCTCAATAATATGTATGGAATGTGTTCCCAGGGTTTAATTTATGTAAACCCCCATTTACCCCACACCTGTGTGTGAGTTAACAGAATATGTAATGGATGGAGCTCCCAGTCTACTGGATGTGGTTCAAGTTAGGATCCATGGAAAAAACAATCCATTAATATACAAATGTTGACATGTGGAAAGCTGTAAACATGATCCATAAATGGTTCAATGTGTTTCTCCCCTAGGCCATGATTAAATTATCGGCATTTAGATAAGCTAACCTGTAGTATTTCTCATGATTATACTCTATATTTTATTTATGTATGTAGTATGATTATACATTAGGGATGTTTTACATGATCACATAATTATTGAACTAGCAAGCATACAAGATTGAACTAAAATTAAATGGACAATGCGTAAACATTATCTATACATGGTTAATCAATTATTTATATGCCACTCAATATTAACAATAATGTGAAGAGATAATATTTGGGAATTTATTCATAATGAATAAAATCCATCAATTCAATACTAACTTGGTTCCCCTTCCATTACTTAGGTTAAAATTGAACAATAGTTAAAAGTGATTGACCAACCCTGATTGGGGTTCATTCAAATATCTTGGGAATTATAGATCAGATGTTTTGGGATGACATAAATTAGTTTACATCAAGGGTTTACTGCACTATTAGGAAATTTATTAACTAAGTGGAAATGGTAGAGGAAATCTAAAATTATGGATGTCTGGATATGGGTGTCCACCCAACAGATCAATGAGTTATGAGTAAATGTAGTTAGCATCTATAATGTCTACCAAAAACTTTTAATGATACTTAAACAAACCAAGTTTTGGTAATGAGAAGAGAAATATACATCCTTTCTTCTAGAATGTCATATAAATATGATTTTCTAAAGCCAATAGTGATGGCTATTGGGTTTCAAAGGAATAGTGGGAGACTAATAAATATTAATTTATTTATTTATCTATATTAATCAGCATAATGTAATAAAACACTATTCATAATAATTTTTTGAATGAAAAATGAAAATGACATCAAACATATCATTTCTATACAAAATAGAGAAGGTAAACCTTCTCCCAGGTGCAAATTTTCATGATTCACAATGTTGCCTTCAGGTTATCCTTCAGTATGAGAAGAAACATTATGTTATGGAAGATCCTTTACTAGTTGTTCCTGGAAATATTTTGAGTGATGAGGAACTCTCTATGTACGAGAAACATCTAATTGATGTTATGGATGTTTAGTGCCTCATGATATCATCCTTGACCAATTATCTCTTAAAGCATCATAATGAAATGTATTCTTATAGATTGATGTCCCACCTTCAGTGTATCTATCAAGATAAGGACAAATAAGAGAGGTATGAGATCTCTAAAACCATTTTTACTACTATGAATAGAGATTCTACACCATATGGACAACATGTAATCAAGATTATTAGTGAAATTGATCATCTATACATCTTAGGGATTAAAATACCAAATGATTTCTTTTTAGATATAAAAATATCATCACTTTCTATGATGTTATCTAGTTTAATTTTGAATTACATTATGAGAAATAATGAGAAGAGTCTATCATAGAATCTTACCATGAAACACCATGTTGATAAGGACAAGGGGTGTGAAAAACTCATAGTCTTTATGGTGAAGAAGCAAAATAAGGAAATTAAAAGGGAAATATGATTTACAATTAATATAAAGCCACTAAGAACCATCCTACAATGAAGAAGAATATTTATATTTAGGGTAAGGAAACGCATGTAGTATGATTTTCATGTGTCAAGTCAGGCCACTAGAAGACGAACTACACCCATAAAGAAGGGGGATCCAAAGTTTAATTCCATATCAATATAAACCTTTTAATTTCTACACATTGGGTATTAGTTACAGATGGATTTAGTTTCGCATTCGGGAATAAATTTTTTACTTTTATGAGCACAAAATATGCTATGGAATGAGAAATTTAAATAACAATGTGTATGTATTAAAATATGAGAACCAAGTGTTGGTAATTGATAAAGAACCATTTTAAAATGAATCATAAACACCCAACTGTGGCATCATCAACTTGGTCATGTAAATGAGAAGCTCATAAAAAATATCTATCTAGATTTTTATTCAGACTCTTTCGAGCCAAAACCACTGGATATATGTCACTCTTCTTTAAAAGGGAAAATGGCATAACCACCATTTTGGGGATAGGGTGAAAGGGATACAGAGCTTCTAGGATTGGTACACACTAATTTTTGTTGACCATTTCTAGTAGAAACTACAGATGGATATTATTACTCCATTACTTTTTATGATGACTTGATTATATTTGACTATGTCAACTTGATGTGATTTAAGTCGAAGCCTTTTGAGAAAATCAAGGAGTTCAAGAATGAAGTTGAGAATTATCATGGTATAAAGATTAATAAACTTTGATCATATTGAGGTGGATAAATTCTAAACCAAAACATTATCGAGATTTTATGGGATTCTAGGATACTATCTCAACTCACTCCACCTTATACAACATAGTTAAAAGGTGTTATGAAATGAGTAAAAATACCATGTTGTACATGGTATGGTCCATGATGAGCCATGCAGGTCATCCATTATCCTTTTGGGGATATTAATTGAAAGTTATGACATACACATTAAACCATGTACAATCTATGGAAGAATATAGTATTCTCTTCGATTTATGGAATCGAAAAAAGCCCACTTTTTCACATAAACATGTATGGGGATGTGAGGTTTTTGTTAAGGATTTATCATGAAAAAAACTGGCACCCCTTGGCCGAAATTTTATCTTTATATGGTATCGAAATGAATCAATGTGATTCTACCTATACAACCCCTTAGATAGGAAACGGATTACTTCAAGACATGTTGTAATTCATGAGAAGGAGCACATCTCGAAAATGATAGTTGGAGCCTAATTGACATAAATGGTGTTGACTCTAAAGAAAAAAAATGATTTGGTATTTGGAAAAGTTCCACGGGTCTCTATGGATGAGGTATTTCTTAAAACAAATGTCATGTGTAGGATCCCATGGGAGGTGAAGAAACCATATGTATATGGTTTTATTATCACCATGGTAGGTGACTCAGTATTATTATACATTAATTAACATATCTCTTACAAGGAAGTAGTAGAGAGCTCAGAAGATGTAATATGGAAAAAAGATATGAGTTCTGAGATGGATTCCTGTATCAAAACCATGTATGGGTTCTGGAGAATTTTCCAGTTGAAGTAAGTCATGTTGGGTGTAAATGCATATTCAAGAACAAACAGGATATCGAGGGTCATGATAGTACTAATAAAGAAATGATATTGGATAAATATTTAAAATAGTGTCATGTAATTTACTAAGATGAATCATTTTAACAAATTTCTATGTTTAAATCCATTAGAATCATATTTTTCATAGAAGATATCCATGACTATGATATTTGGCATATGGATATCAAAACATTATTTTTTTATGGTAACTTTCTATAAGATCTCTATATGAAGCAACCAGAAGGGTTTGTAACACCATGTGAGGCAAGAAGAGTATAAACATTGAAGAGATCAATTTATGGGTTAAATAAAGAATCCAGGATAAGAAACATTATATTCGATGTATCCATAAGAGATTTTTGTTTAATTAAGAATAAATGTGAGACTTGTATTTACAAGAAACTTAAAGGGAAAGTAGTCATTACCCTTGTTGTGTATGTTGATGACATACTTTTTATTGGAAATGAAATATTTGTCTTGCAGTCAGTCAAGGAACGGTTTAACAAGTTCTTCTCTATGAAGGACTTAGGTGAAGTAGCCTACTTTATATGGATCAAGATAATTCATGATGTATCCTAGTCGTTTCTTAAATTATTTCAAAGTACATACATTGAATTGATACTAAAGATATTTATTATGGAACAATCCAATAGGGGATTGGTTCCAGTGTCATATGGTATACATCATTCCAAGAAAGTGTGTCCTTAGAAATAACATGAGAAATATATAATGACTAAGATTCAATATGATTCAATGATAGGAACTATCATGCATACCATGTTATATACCTGACTTGATTTTACCTGTGCAGTGATTATATATCAAGATATCACATAGATCCAGGAGAACAACATTGGACTAATTTAAATACAATCCTTAAGTAATTTTGAAGAACTAATGATATGTTCATTGTGTATGGAGGACATGAGGATCTTTTCATCATAGGGTATGTTGATGCTGGTTTTCAGAAAAATAAAAATGATGTGAAGTCACAATCATGATATGTTTTCTGTCTCAACAGTGTAACATTGAGATGAAGGTTTTCAAATTAGACAGTTGTTGTCGATTCTACCATGGAGTCCAAATATATTTTGGCTTCTGATTCAGCCATGGAAGTCGTCTGTATTCGGTACTTTTATCCATGAGAATGATGTGGTTCCAAGTATTGATGATTCCTTGACCTTGTATTTTGAAAATATTGAAAATTTTGATATTACAAAAGCACCAAGGTCACATCAATAAATAATGAAAATACTCCAAATGTATCACCTCTTAAGGTATTTCTACAAAAGGTGTGATGTTACAGTGTGTAGAGTATCCACATAAGAGAACGTGGAAGACTCCTTGACTAAAGGACTATCTTAAAAGAAACATGAATATCCTATGAGAGCTAGTTGGATGAAGGTTTTTAGCAGTTGGCTCTACTGCAAGTGGGATTTCGTTAGAGTTTGCTCCCTGGAAACAAACTTCTTTGTACATTATGATAATCATGCCTACATTGGATGAATATGAATAAACTACTTATCACATTATGATTTTTATTTAGCATGACATAGCATGTGATAATGTATTAAGATTAAGTATGGCATTAAATGGTCATAGAAGATCCCTACTATGATGAGAAACCAAAAATTCCATGACACTATTTTTCAATATATGTTCTATGCCTAGATGATATGATGTGAAGGGACACAAATGAAACATGATATCAGAGGTTGGGACTCATGAAACATTGAGGCACCTTATCATTCTGTGCATCCATGGTAATATCTTGGATAATGTTATGAGAACAAGTTTGACCAGAAGGAAATCCACATTAATAAGTGTAATTTATTTCTCTAATCTGCAGACGTGTGTATTATCCCCCAGACATTAATATTATTATTTATGGGTATAATGACTCGGACACTTAGATGTATTGTTGAAAACCATGATGATAGATATTCGCGGTGAGGTAGGATAGGTTGGATGTGTCACATGTAATAATGAATTAATGAATAAAGAGTGAAATGATTTTTCACCTCTATAAAAGTCGAAATCTCAGGCCCTTTTATGGAAATTTTATATCCAAACTAAATCCATGTCGATCATGTTCTCTAGGCATGTTCACTTCTATGAAGTCAATGAATGGGAAATCGAGAAAGTGGGTTAAGGTCACTTGCATGCAACCTGCTAGATTGGAGATATCAAGATAAAGGTATTATATTACACGATAAGAATTCATATGAGGCGACATGTTTTTGTAACTTCAAATTATTTCGCTTGGGTGCCTTGACCTCTTTCTAGACAGTAATCTTGTACATTAAGCAAGACCACCTAACTCCAATGAGAAAGAGTCATGGAGGGTCAGAGACTAAGTGCAGCCACTATCTCTGTAAAATAATTTATTTATTTAACAAATTGAATAAATATGATTCATGGTTGGGGTTTAATAATTATTCAACTTTGGTTGATGTAACACCTCAAGATTTTATAATATGTTATCTCTTTAATGAAATTCAATAGCTTGCGCCACACGCCACACCGTGTTCGAGGACACCACAACTTAGAAAAGTATCCATTTAACTATAATTTATGAATAGTATTTACTACATTTTAAATTTTATATACTCCATATCCATATTATGTGTTTTTTAGACATAATATAAAAACAAATTCAATTTTTTAGATAAAAGAAGTGTTTTTAAAAAAAATGTGATTTCACCACCTTTTAATTGAGAACCCATGTTCAATCCAATATTTGACAATTTTATATTCAATTAGAAAAAATAAAAATCTAATTTAGAAGTGGAACATAAAAATTTAGTTTGGATAAATTTTTGGTGTTTTTCAGATAACCTTCATATTTTGATGAATAGTGAAAAATACTATGTTTTATTTGAAAAAGAACTTTTGTAATCAAAATAATTTTTATTGTTAAATTATAAATTTGAATGATTTTGAAGTATAATTAGATTATATTTTTATAACTTAATTCAATGATTTTTATTTGATTTAATTTCACATTTAAATTTGATATAAACACATATCAATCTTTTGATAGTTTTTACATCTCAAAACCCCGTTTTCTGGTTTTAATAAGAAGAATTAATATTAAATTAATTAATGGTACATATATGTTTTGAATTTGGTAAAATAGAAATAATTTTTGAATATGGAATATCAAAATTATATTAGGGTGAATTATTGGTATTTTTTGAAAACATTCAATTTTTGATGAATAGTAAAAAATACCACATAATACATAAAAACCAACTTTTTCAAATAAATATTTATTTTTAATTAAAAAATTATCTTAAAATAGATAAATAATAAATATATTATAACAATTTACTTCATTTAAGTCATTTTATTATGATATTAGATTTATAAAATTTTATTGAACCATTTTAACGTTTTTTACCCACATTCACGCCACGGTTACCCACCAAATAGGAACATTTTCAAATTTGCATAAAACATAATTTTATAAATTATGTGAATTGAATTTCAATAATTCGAGAGTCACAATTGACATTAGTATGTAAAATGCATTTCAACAGGATAAAAATAATTTTTTGTGAATAGTAACTTTTGAATTTTATTTACCACGGTTAAAAGTAAATAATATAATTATAGGTAGAATTAATATTAAAATCACCAAAACATGGTCTAATTCTATTGGATAAGTTTAATTCTACCCAAATTGAACTTATGACAAAAATTAGATCATTTTTATCCATTTGGGTTAGATTATGACATTTATAATATTTTATTTAAATATGAGTTAAAAGATTTAAAGTCAAGTATTAATAAGTACACCATTTTTAATATAGAGTTACACATAAAATAAATTAGAATATAAATATTTATTATAAATATAATAATATTTCCTACATCATGGTATTTTATATATAATTTTTATACAAGAAATAATTAAATTTATTTATGACCAAATGATGATGCAGAAATTACATTATTAATGACAGATTAAAATAATTGATATTATAATATAAAAATAAATGTAAATTGAGACTTTTTATGAAATAAAAAAAATTTATAAGGTAATATGACAAGTTATAGTTGATTTAATGTATTTTTATCAAAGTAATCAACTTTTTATGACTTTCCAAAAAACTATATACTAAATAGTTTCTAAATTGACTAAATGTGTTTTTTAAAAAAAATATTATATTATAAAATGATATAATATTCCTAAAAATATAAGGTTCGGCCAAATGACTTATATAATGATATATATGTCATTAATGAACCATGTTAGGTTTAAAAGGAATTTTATAGTAATTTTATTAACTAGGGGTTATAATAATACAAGAAGACATGGTTAAAGGTAAACTATTTAACTAAGTGTTAAATAAAAAATATAAGGATTATATGGTGACCTAAACTTGTCTAAAACCAAATTATTGAACAGATTTTGACCCATACCCACCTTACCCTCCAAATAAATCCATTTGGAGCTTTTAGAAACCGAAACTTATTTTAGAATAAATTTATATTTCCATCTTTTCCTAAAGTGCCCATGACCTCTCTTATAATAGCTTACTTCCCTTCTCTTATATTCACTCCTCCAAATCCATTTGGATTAGCTAAAATCTGCTGAAATATCCTCCCAACTACCCTCACTTCGTCCTAGAGTCCTTACATTGATTTTAAATAATAATGAATATAATTGATGTATATAATAATTATAATATATTAATGATTCATTATATATAATATAACATCCAATTAAATATGATTTAACTATCAATAGAATGATATCATCACTCGTGCATACGTACGTCTTACCATCTTCACGACGTGATAAGATTCATTTCCACGTTCACCCTTGAACGATTATTATAAATATATATATTATTAATAAATATGTAATATATGACATTATAATGCTACTGGATATATATATATATACATATATCTCATTCACTTACTTCCGTTCAATACGATAAGAAAATGGAAATATCGTGTATGCATACGTATGACCTACAATCTCCATAAACGGTGTTTTCCTTTTCAAATATCAATCTATTATACATTGTTTAATTATAAATATATATGATACATAAATTATGATTTATATTCTGGAATCAATTAAATCATGATATAAGTTATACGATCAAGAATAACATATTAAGACACGTATGATAAACCAAGCGATTACTACTAGATATGATAGTTTAACATAGAAATTATTATCAAATAGGTAGTATAATGTCATAAATGAATCAATAAAAATATCATAAATATGAATTTGGTTATTTTATAAGTTAATAACATACTATTTTTATTATACCTAAGGTTAAACTTACCCTCGACGAAAAGAAAAGGAAAGGTAAGGGTTAATTCCTCAATCTCTTTATTATACGATATTATTTATGTGGATGTATTTATTGGGGGATATTTATCATCCTTTTCCATGTTTCATAAAAAAAATTAAAAATGAATATTTTAAGGTTATTTGGCAGTGACTCTTTAGAATTATCATCATTTTAAATGTATTAATGATTTATTTTTATAAATATTTTTAATTAATGTCCATATATTATTAATGATTTTAAGTATTAATTTATATTTAAATGATTTCTTTAAATTATTAATTCATTTCAAATTTTTCAAACTGGTATGGTACACTTTGAATATAAATTATCTTTTAAATGAATTCCTTTATAAATGCATGACTTTTAAATGATTTCACAAAGAGGGATATTTCTCTCAAAGAGTTTTACTGATCATTTCCTACTATGTGAACATCCTTTACTAGATAATATTATTGATTAATGTTGATTTATTATAATACAATCTTCCATATTGTATTAACTGAGTTATGATATGTTTGATTGTGGATGTGCTATTTTTATACCATTCATGGTTTACTATTTATGTATTTACATTTCGTATAATAGTTTAATAAGAATTTTTATGTTGTGTCTCAACATTTTCATATGAGGAATGCATTGGAATTAGTATGTGACAGGTGGAGCCGGATCTACATCCCCTATACATTGGTAGGTCTCATGAGACAAATTAGTGTCTCGGAACAAGTCATTGACACAAAATTTATTTGTTAAATTGACATGATGCCTTCACAATGTGGTTATGATGTCTAACGATATGCATTCCATCATTAAGAAATTAGCTATTGATATTACATGTGATTATTTTACTAGTAGAATATCCATGTGAATATGTAAATGGAATTATTTCACTTAGCATTTCCATAATAGGACGAATATTATGTTTAAAAGGATTGTGATTTAGTCTTATAAATTTCCTTAAATGTTTATTATTATTTATGATTGTTTCTGCTATATTGTTATCCTTTCTGAGCATCTAAGCTCACCCCTTTCTTATTTTTTATTTTTTCTAGGATTCGATAAAGTGTATTGTGATTGATATGCAGGGTTAAGTTAGGGAAAAAATGGGTTTCTAAAAGGATTATTTATTTATTATTTTATTTTAGTATTTCTAATGTATATTTCATATATGTAATCTATTTTCCAAGACTGTTAAACTGATCAGTCCATCAGGACAAGATTCCTTGTAATCATGCCAATGTATTAAAATAATGCACTGACTCTTGGTAACTGGGGTCGGGGCATTAATGTTGGTATCAGAGTATTTTTATAAGCATCCTTGGAAATAGATTTAGATAAACTCTGATTTTTTAACACTACCTAAAGATAGACATTGATGATTAGAATGAAATAACTTCCTATAATTTTGGTAATGTAGACATTTTGTGAATTTTCCAAAAAAAAATCCAAGTCTAGATATTATCAGGTAGAGGCAGCTCAGGCACAGATGTATCTAGGGGTAAAACCCAAAAACACTACATTGAGCTAGACTCGAACGGGAACTGTTGCACGACAAAGGGTCGTGCTACACTCTTGGTTACGACACTCTCGGGGGATATGCTTAGGATAATTCAAATTTTCTTCACAAACCATTATTAAGTATTTATGAGTAAATATTCTAGAAATGAAACCATTTTTCTTGATTATGAGACTAGATGTTTGAAAATAATGAATTAATGTTGATAATATTTCTATTTTTTGGATTACGCATTCTAATATGATCAATACTAGTGTATTTCGTCATTTAGGAATGGATCCTAGTAGAAAGAACGAGAACTCTAGCTATACACATGATCTAAAGAATAATAAGGTTAATAACTTTTATGGACTTAATCCAACATTTAGATGGGAAATAGTATCCCATGTATTCTCATTATATGAAGAAATAGAAACATGTGTTAATTGTAGGTTTTTGGTGCAGCATTAGCATGTTTGGTTTGGAGTATTGAACTTTAATTTTATCATTATCAACATTCAATATGAGATCCATGACAATAATAAAATTACTGATCTTCATAAAATAATGAATAACGAAAAAGAATAAGGGGACCTGGAACTATAGATAGTATCATCATATGTTGGTTATATTTAATTTAATTAATTGACAATAATTTCCTTTGATGGAATTAATTATTTATTGATGTTTCTGGTCACGATCCAATTCGATCCATCATTGTTCCATAGAATCTAAGTGTAGGATTCCTTAAGCGGTGATCCACACATGTTCTACATATCTCTGGATGTCGACGAAGGCATCTACGGTTGCTAGCACGGAAGAGCCTTTTCTTGTGATGTCCGCATTCGATTGAATTGATCTGCTGGAGGAGGATCTCTCTCTCGAATCTTGAGAGCTCTATTGGAAGAAAATAATTCTCTCTTGCCTTAATAGATTTCTCTAGATAGCTTGTGGAAAACCCCCAAAAAATGGCTCAGTTAATGAGAATGATATAATTTAGAATTTAATTACTTAAAATAATAAAATGAATTTATTACTCGAAATAATTAATTCATTTCATTTAATTCTTAGTAGTACCCCATATCTTATAAAAATAGTTGACTATTATTATTACTTGACATGCACCCATCAAATTAGACCTAATATTATTTAATTAAATAAATAAAACTATTTCACATAAATTCTCAAAAATAAATATACGGTGTGTACTTTTGTTTTTCCATTTTTCTTTATTTCCTCCAACACATTAATTAGACCATGAATAGTGGCTATTTATTTCTCAAATTAATATCTCTACATTACTTGCTAATGAATATATTATTTCACCCACAATATATTATCTTGAATAACTAGTGTCCAAATAAATGCAATTAGGAATCCATGAATAATTACTAACCCAGAATCGGGAATAATCTATATTCACCTTGTTAAATTAATATTAAATTGAGATACTTGGACAAACATAGAGTGTGAGGCTCTAGGTGTCTTTCTCAGTTTCATTAGGCCGAGCCTTCCTAAAGTCCAAGGTTATCATCTAGCAACACGTCAATGCACCCATAGAGAAAGAAGTTGACACCGCAATGACTGGTCACCTCCTACAAATGAATACCATGTAATATAATCCCTTTGTCCCGATATCTCAAATATTGTGGGTTTCATGCTGGTGCCATCAACCCATGTGCTATATTATTCATTCTTTGACTTCCCAGAACTGAACTCTCCCATTCCTTACCATGGCCATGGATTTATTTGGGAAATATCAATTTCATCAATGGGCTTGAGATATGTACTTCCATTGTTGAATAGAAGGGACAAATCCATTCTCGCATTATCTATTAATGCAGTATTACTCATGATGCCCCCAAAATATGTTATCTCACTACGAATAGTGTGTCATCACAGTTTTTTGTCAATAAATCTAAGTGTGAGAGTTGTAATACCCATTAATAACAATCTTAAAGTCGAAGGACCAATACACACGTCTACAGATAAGAACATCCAATGACAATATGAAATTTTGATTTCTTACTGGCAGGTCTCTTTCTCATAATATCCTCCTGGATATTACCATGTGTGCACAACATGAGAAGGTTCCTCAATGTTTTATGAGTCCTCACCTCTAATTGCCTGTATTATTTGTGTCCCTCATATAACATCATATGTCCAAAGAACATATATTCAAGAACAGTTTTATGGAACTTTCGGGTTCTCATCATAGTAGGGAACCTCTATGACCCTTTAATGCAGCAGCTATCCTTAGGAAATTATCACATGAATTTTCATGAAGAAGAACAATCAATATGTGATAAGTAATTTATTAATGAATAATGTACAATGTAGTGGGTTCTAGGCCACCAAATCTAATAGACTACCTCTTTAACAATATCTAACTACTAACAACTTTTAACATGTTATCTCTCACATGATATTCATGATTCTGCTGATATAGGCCTTTTGTCATGGGGTCCACCATGTTCCCTTCTATAACACTCTGCTCACTACAACATCAAACATTTTATAGAAAACCCCCAAGTGGTAAAATTTTTGGAGTATGTGTGTTTTCTATTGATGTGACCTTGGTTATTTTGAAAGATCCACCAATCCATTATTATCACAATACAATGTCATAGGTTCTTTACTGCTAAGTATCACATCAATCTCCTTGAAAAGGTTACAAATCTAGATGGCTTCCATGGCTGCATCAGAAGTTTCTATATATTCATACTCTGCTATAGAATCAGTGTCAACTAGTTTCTTTGAACTCTTCCATCTCATAGTTCTCCCATTGACATAGAAAACATATCCATATTTCAACTTCAGATCGGTCTGATCTGTTTGCAAACCAGCAGCAGTATACCCTCTGATGAAAATCTCCTCATCTCCTCTATAAACCAAGAACATATCCTTAGTTATTCTTAGAGACTTAATGATACTCTTAACAGCAGTCAAATGTTGTTCTCTTGGATCTTCTTGATTTCATCCTAACATTCCCAGTGCATAGGAAACATCATTCCTGCTACATAACATGGCATACATGATGGATACTATAGTAGAAGCATATGGGATCGTACTCATTCTATCATTCTAATGTTGTGTCTCAGGACACATTTTCATAAAAAGATGTAGGTCATGTGACACTGGATCCAATCCTCTATTGGATTGTTCCATACTAAATCTCTTTAGTATATGGTCAATGTAAGTTCCCTGACATAGCCCAAGAAGCCTCTTGGATCTATCACGAATGAACATAATCACTAGAATGTAAGCTTCTTTCACCCAAGTCCATCATGGAGAAACACTTGTTCAATCAGTCCTAACAGACTGTAATACTGGTACATCATTTCCAATAAGGAACATCTCGTCATCATGTACTACTAGGATAATGACCACATTGTCATTAAACAACTTATAAACATATTGCTCACATTCATTCTTAATGAAATAAAATTCCTTTATGGATTCATCAAATCGAAGGTTCCATGACCTAGATGCAAGCTTTAATCCATAAATGGATTCTTGAAACTTGCAAACCCGTTAGGCTTACCCTAGTGTCAAAAACCCTTCTGGTTTTGTCATAGAGACATCTTACTAAAGGTTCATATTAAGGAATGTTGTTTTGACATCCATTTTCCAAATCTCAGATTCATGGTAAGATTCTATGGAAAGTTTGATTCTTATGGATTTAAACATAGAAAATGGAGAGAAGGTTTCATCGTAGTCAATTCCTTGATGTTGTCTGAATCTTTTAGCCACTAGTCTCGATTTATATGTGCTAACTTGACCTTCCATGTCCATAATTATCTTGAATATCCCTTTACATCCAATAGGATTTACATCAACAGGATCATCGACAAAAACCCAGACTTGGTTCTAGTACATGGAATCCATCTCAGAATTCATATCATCTACCCATCTTCCATATTATGAGCTTTCTACTACTTCCTTGTAGAAGAGAGTTTCATCATTATAC
Source organism: Viscum album (assembly GCA_963277665.1). Taxonomy (NCBI): domain Eukaryota; kingdom Viridiplantae; phylum Streptophyta; class Magnoliopsida; order Santalales; family Viscaceae; genus Viscum; species Viscum album. The sequence goes on along the minus strand of OY728127.1, from coordinate 836,283,127 downwards.
AAATATAATGATTCACCATCCTTGGTGACTAGGAAACCAAATCTCTCTGGTTCCCTTACCTCTCTTGATCTCCTACGCAGTACTTGTGTTTCCGGAACCACTTTCATAGGGACCTGTGGAACGTTCTCCGGTACCAACTCCTATGTATCTTGAGAATCAAAATCATCGAATTCAATCGTGCTCCCACTATCCTTTTTGAGGATGTGCTCCCTCAAAAAAATCATCTTGTCTGCAAACAATCACTTTCTTTTCTAATGCGTTATATAGGTAACATCCTTTTCTCTCCATGGGATATCCTATAATGATACACCTCGTGCCCTAGGGTTATTTTTTGTTTTATGATAAGGCCTTAAAAATTCCTCTCATCCCCCTACACATGTGTGAGAAAAAATTGGTTTCCTTCCATTCCATATCTTTGAGGGAATTCCATTTTCCACAATAGTTGGTACTCAGTTTAATTTGTATGATGTTGTTTGTAATGAATTTCCCCAAAAGGATAAGGGAAGATCTTCATGACTCATCATCGACCTCACCATGTCTAACAAGGTTGTCACGACCCGTCCTCGGGGCCCGTGCCGTGACTACCCCAAGCCAGCCTTCCATAGGCCAGGGGTTGGCGACTAGCACCAAGGCGTAAATCCAAACAAAAAGGGAAGGCATTGCCTTTGAAAAGTAAACAAGGACCACAGAGTAAGCAAGCGGAAAAGTAAACACTAAGTAAAAACTGTACAAGCTATGCTGAAAGTAAAAGGGGCCGGAAATACAAGCCCAACTGTAATGTACAACTGAAAGGAAAAACAGCAACTGAAAGGAAAAACTGCAGCGTCGAGCCGTCCTCTGGAAGTCCCACCTGAAGGGTGGGTACCGATAGCCTCCACTACTCCTCGGGTCCACCTAACCACTCCGAGTACGTCCCGCCCAGTGGTCCACCTCCAGGTACTGTCCTGCTCCGCACGCCTCCTCCACGATCAGCGTTGTCCGTTGTCTGCAACCAACACCACGAAGTGCGGGCATAGCCCGTGCAGGGGTGAGTATAAGCTACTCAGTAGGGACCCCGAGACCCCCGAAAGTCTCCCGAAATCCACAAAGGATAATCCACGAAGGAGAGATACAATCACGAAGTAACATCTGACACGGCTTAGGTATATGCCCATACATATACCTAAGTCATCAATTCCCCGATCGGCTCCAATGTCCGAGCCCTAGCACAACCCAGTCCACACAGGAAAGAAAAACGCATACCCACGCAGGATAGAACAACACAATCCACAAAGGAGAGTAAATAGTAAATCCACACAGGATAGCTCAACACAATCCACAAAGGAGAGAAACACAAGATTCAGCTCACACAGGTATACTTCTTCGGATAACGAAAAGATGATCTCTGATCCATATAAGTCGTCGGACCCACGAAGGATCGATAGGTAACTAATCTCTGCAGTGACCCACACAGGATCGGACCCACACAGGATCGGGCCCATGCAGGACCTGTAGGAGTTGGCTCACACAGAACCGCTGAGTGTTGACCCACACAGGATCGGATCCGTACAGGATCGGGCCCACATAGGACCGGGCCCACGCAGGACCTGTAGCACTGATCCACGTAGGATCGCTGTGTGTAGTAGTCGTCGCAGTCCGCTGAGGATCTCTGCACAGTCGTCGCCGCAGTCCAGTGAGGATCTGTTCACGGTCGTCGTCGGAGTCCACGGAGGATCTCTGCACAGTCGTCGCCGTCGAGGAAGCAATCGCAGCCAGCACTAGGGTTCCCGCACACAGCAAGCTTGTTCGGGAGGGTCCGCTCCACGAGCCGAGAGGCTGATACATCAACTGTCACGAAGTCCAGAGTTGATGTATCCAAAAGTTCCGCATCGTCAACAGGAACTCAACGCAACAGACGGCGCGTCGATCGGACGCCCGGTCTGAGAGTTATTGGCTTTTTCGTCCTAGGGGCCCGGTTGGTTTTTAAGAAAAAACCAACCCAACCGTAATCCACCTGCATCCAAACCTCGTGCGGAGGGTGCCAAAAGATCCTTCTCACAAATAGGAACTCAACAAAGCTGACGGCACGTCAATCGGACGTCTGTGGCTCAAGATATGAGCGTTTCCGCTCCGAGGGCCCGGTTGGTTTCGTGTATGAACCAACCCGGCCGAACTGAAAGTATTCCGAAACCTTGAGTGCGATATACCGAAACGACCATCTCGATCCAAGGATCGCGTTGCCACTGATGGCGGGTCGTTTTGAGGCCCGTAGTTCAAGATACGGCCATTTGAACGAAGTCTGTCCGAAGACGGGGGGTCCGGGCCCGGGCCGACCCGGCCAGACCCCCCCCCCCCCTGGTTGGCCCGAACCGGGTCGGGTCCGACCAGGTTGGCCCGGCCCAGCCTGGCCAGGGCCGGTCCGGCTCGGCTCGGCTGAGCGGCCGAGCGGCCGACGCGGGGGAAAGCTGCCGCCCCGCGGGACACTCCCGCGGCACCCGCGGGGTGTCGCGCTGGACACACGCGGCACCCGCGGGGTGTCCCGCTGGACACCCGCGGGGTGCCGCGCTGGACACCCGCGGCACCCGCGGGGTGTCGCACTGGACACCCGCGGGGTGCCGCCGCCTCCGGCCACCGGAGTCGCTCCGGTGGCCCGTTTTCCTTCCCGTCTGCGCCGTTGTTCCTCCCGGGTTCTGTTCTTTACTACGGGATCATCAAACACCCGTTGTGGCATGTTCCGTCGTCGCCCGTCAAATCCGCACAAAATGAAGAACAGCGGAGGGTCGTCGGGCCGTGTTCGTTTGGCTCACACCCTCTGCGTTAGATATAAACAACGGGAGGAAAATAAGTTCAACACGTGAATGCATATCCGAAACAATTCTCGAAGAAAATAAAATTGTTTCATAAACCGGAATAATAAAAAGGGGGGGTAAATCCCAAAAAAATATCCCTACCTCGTTGATCGTCGCGCGCGGACGTTCTTCGCGGAAAAGCTCGTCGAGGAAGAGAGGGATCGTCGCGTCGTCGCGGGGAGGCGTCGCGTCGTCGCGGAATCCGGCGTTGAGTCGGCGAGCTCAACGGACCAAGAACAACAGATTTAAATTATAAATAATTAAATCTGTGTTTAAAACCAAAAGGAAGGAACCTTGTGAGGAAACCCGAAATCACTCACCTCAACAGTCGGTGATCGGAGATCGGGGCGGAGAAGGACGTCTCGGACGGAAGCGTCGTCGATTTCCGGGTTCGGCGCTCTTCACGTTCTTCGCGTTCTTCGCGTTCTTCGCGAGGGAGAAGAAGAAACAAGGATCCTCTCAAATCTTTTCCAAAGATTTTGGGTTGGTCTTATTTTATTAATATGCCAACACACGAAAACAGGTTAAGAAACGATTGAATTAATTCGTTGAATTAATTCAACGAAAGAAACAGGCCATTTAATTCACGAAATAAACCGCCCAATTAAATGGTCTGTTAAGAATTTAGAAAACGCGTCAGTTGACTTTCATTAAGACGGGTTTTCACGAGTGCGTTTCTTATCGGAAACAAACGGCGGGGCTCGTGCGGGCCCCACCTCACAAATATCCTACCAAGGGGGTAGGATATTTCTGGATAGCATCATATCCAGTTCAACTCAGTTCAAGATTCCTTTAAGTGGCTTCAAGTGGCTCCCAAGTGGCTTAAGTGAAATAAAATAAAGTTGTCGCAAAATTATTTTATTTCTTAACTTTAAGCCCGAAAATTAAAAACCACACCTGAGCAAATGCAACTCCGGAAGAGGCGTTTCTAAGCGAATACCGGCGCTGCGATTTCATCGGAGCCCTCCGAATTTGATTCCGGGCACCGGTTCAAAAGTTAGAAAACCCCGCTCGTCCGTTCACTGAACGTACCCGAGCCAAACTTCGGAAAATGATTCCGGGCACACCGGGCCTCGGAATCAGGTGCCGTCAGAAACTGCGCTCTTGTAAAATTCCAAAGAAAAATTAAGAAAAAAAAAATTTCCTTGAAATTTATGGGTCTTTACATTACTCCCACCTCAGGACTTTACGTCCCCGTAAAGATACATCAAAAACTAGGGAAACAAAAGTGGGTACTGAGCACGCATCTGAGCCTCCCGCTCCCAAGTTCTCTCCTGGAGGTTCCCGTGCTGCCATATGATGCGCACAAGAGGAATCGATCACCCACGTAGGACCCGCTCCTGTCGATCCTCTATCTCCACTGGGACCTCCGCAAAAGTCGCTCCATCATCCATGTCTAGCTCTCCATAGTCAATGATGTGTGTCGGGTCGTGCACATATCTCCTCAGCTGGGATACGTGGAAGACGGCGTGCACCCGGTGCAACTGAGGTGTCAGAGCCAGACGATAAGCCACCTCGCCAACCCTGCTGAGGACCTGGAAGGGTCCGATTAAGCGTGGAGACAACTTGCCGCCTCGGCCAAATCTCCTCAAACCATGTCGAGGTGAGACCTGCAAGAATACGTGGTCGCCATCCTCGAACTCTAGTGGCCTCCGCCTCCTGTCAGCATATGACTTCTACCGGCTCTGAGTTGTCCTCATCCGCTCCTGGATGACCTGGACCTTCTCTGTCGTGGCCCGAACCATCTCTGGTCCCACAAGTGCTGACTCCCCAGGGTCTGTCCAACACAAAGGGGATCTGCAAGGCCTTCCGTACAACGCCTCGTAGGGTTCCATCCCGATGGTGGAGTGGTAACTGTTGTTGTACGCGAACTCCACCAAGGGTAGGTGGTCCTCCCAGCTGCGACCAAAGTCGAGGACACATGCGCGGAGCATGTCCTCGAGAGTCTGAATGGTTCTCTCCGTCTGACCATCCGTCTGAGGGTGAAAGGCGGTGCTCAGGCGTAGCCGCGTCCCGAACGCCTCCTGCAACCCCTTCCAAAGCCGGGAAGTAAAACGAGCGTCCTGATCGGAGATGATAGTCGATGGCACACCGTGAAGTCGTACAATCTCATGAACGTAGAGACGCCCCAAGCTCTCCACTGAGCCCTACTCTCGGATGGGTAAGAAGTGTGCCGACTTGGTGAGTCGGTCAACAATCACCCAAATGGAGTCGTGACCTCTGGAAGTGCGTGGAAGTCCAGTCACAAAGTCCATAGATATCCCGTCCCACTTCCACTCCGAGACCTCCAAGGGCTGTACCAAGCCTGCTGGTACCTGGTGCTCTGCCTTCACCTGCTGGCAGGTGAGGCACCGTGAAACGAACTCTGCCACAGCCTTCTTCATGTCCGGCCACCAGTTCTGTCGCCTGAGATCCTGGTACATCTTCGCCACTCCAGGATGTACCGCCAAAGGAGAAGTGTGAAACTCTCTCAGCACCTCCTCTTGTAAAGCGACTGGTACCAAGGTACGTCCTATAAAAAGGACATCGTGATCTGCTCCAAGGGAGAAACCATCAGGTGCCTGTCCCGAGGATATCTATGCACACCGTGTCTCACAGTCAGCGTCCCCACGCTGTGCCTCTCTGACCCGCTGTAGAAGTGGAGGAGAGACTGTGAGAGACTGAAGGAAGGTTGCTCCGTCTCTATCCACGAAGGATATCTGTAAAGCGGATAGCTGCTCTGTCGCCTCCTCAAGTAGCTGGATGCCCGTCCTCCTGCTGAGGGCATTAGCCACCACGTTCCCCTTCCCAGGAGTATAGACTATCTCAAAGTCATAGTCCTGGAGGAACTCGAGCCATCGCCGCTATCTCAGGTTCAGGTCCTTCTGAGAGAAGATGTACCTGAGACTCTGGTGGTCAGAAAATACTATGAAGCGCTCGCCCATAAGATAGTGTCGCCATGTCTTCAGGGCGAAGACCACTGCTGCCAACTCCAAGTCATGGGTAGCATAGTTCTGCTCATGAGGCCTCAACTGACGTGATCCATAGGCAATCACGGCCCGCTCCTGCATCAGGACACTCCCGAGTCTGGTCCCTGATGCATCGCAGTAGACTATGTATCCAACTCCCTCCTCAGGCAACCTCAAGATAGGTGCGCTGTTCAACCTCTGCCTCAGCTCCTGGAAGCTCTGCTGACATCTGTCTGACCACACGAAGGGTTTCCCCTTCTTCGTCAATGCTGATAGTGGGGCCGCAACTCTGGAGAAGTCCGACACAAATCTCCGATAGTATCCGGCTAGGCCCAAGAAACTCCGCACCTCTGTCACGCTCTTGGGTGGCTCCCAAGCTAGCACTACCTCGATCTTCGCGGGATCCACTGCAACTCCCACCTCAGAAATGGCGTGCCCCAAGAAGTGGACCTCACGTAACCAGAACTGACACTTCGAGAGCTTTCCATAAAGATGGTGCTCTTGGAGAGTGTCTAGTACAACACGCAGGTGGTAGGCGTGCTCCTCCTCCGTCGTCGAGTACACCAAAATGTCGTCGATGAAGACTACAACAAATAGATCGAGGTATGGCTAGAAGATCCTGTTCATGAGGCTCATGAACACTACTGGAGCATTGGTCATGCCGAAAGGCATAACCAAGAACTCATAGTGGTCATACAGACACCTGAAGGCCGTCTTCTGCAAATCCTCGTCTCGAACTCTGAGCTGATGATAGCCTGACCTGAGGTCTATCTTCGAGAACCATCGTGCTCCCTTGAGCTGGTCGAAGAGGTCATCAATCCTAGGTAGCGGATACTTGTTCCTCACTGTCACCTGGTTCAAGCGACGATAATCGACACACAGTCGCAAGCTCCCGTCCGCCTTCTTGGCGAACAAAATCGGGGAAGCCCAGGGCGAAACACTGGGTCGGATGAACCCCTTGCCATGCAAGTCCTCCAACTGTACCCGCAGCTCTCGTAGCTTAGCAAGGGCCATCCGATATGCTGAAGTGGATATCGGGGCTGTCCCGGGGTACAGGTCAATATAAAAGTCTACCTCTCTGCGAGGAGGTAGTCCTGGAACGTCGTCGGGAAATACGTCCGCGTACTGATCCACCACTGCAGGAAAACTGGGACTCCGCACGTCAACTGCTCCCAGGATGAGGCTAGCCAATTGATGAGTGATGGGCTGACCTCTCCTCTGCGTGAGTCCATCCTGTGCTGCTAAGGCTCCCTTCTCATCGGTGAAGGTGAACCTCCTCCCGTCGGTGCGCACACATCGCACCTTGCGCCTAATGCAGTCAATCTGAGCAAGGACCGTAGATAACCAATCCATGCCCAAGATGACGTCGTAAGGCCTCGATGCCGCTACAAGAAGATCCCAGCCGAAGCTCTCGCCTCCTAGAGTAAGCTCACACTGCCGGCACCAATGCGTAATCGTCGAGTCTGCTCCCGTAGGAGTCTCTAGCCGTAAGGATCGAGCCAACGGCTCTGTCGGAATCTCCGAGCTCCAAACAAAGGCAATGGCTATGAAAGAGTGACTCGCTCCTGTGTCTATCAGAACTGCAGTAAGGGTGGAATAGACACAGATCGTACCTCGAATCATCTCTGGCGCGCCGTGGTCGTAGGCCTCCGCTGCCTGGAGCTGAGCCTGTCTCTGCCCGCCAGCTCCCTGTGTTCGGGGCGGGCCTCCTGGTGGTGGTGGTGGCAGAGCCTCAAAGCGTCGCCCACCACCTACTGCTCGGCCAGCTCCTCTGCCTCATCCGCCTCCTCCCTGCGGACCGCCACGGTCGACCCTCTGCCTCTTCCTGGGTGGTCCCTCCACCGGCTGCCGACCCTCGGTACGACGGGTCGGGCAGTCACGAGCCATGTGGCCCCGCCCGCCGCACTCGTAGCACTGCATGCCTCTCGGAAGACTGGCTCCGGGCTGGGTGCCCTGCACTGCTGAGCTAGTGTCCCGAGGTCGCCTGCCGGAAGGTCTGGTCTGCCTGGAACCCTGAGTCATCCGCCGGCTACCAGCTGCCGAAGACTCCGCTATCTTCCGCCCTGCGGTAGGTCTCGCTGTGGACTCAGCCATGAAGCTCTCGGTCAGGAGGTCTCACTCCAGTACTCCTGCCTGGGTCGGGATGCTGAGGGAGATCAGTGATGCCCTGATCTCGTGTCTCAAACCCTGCTCGAAGGTTCGGGCCCGGAAGAAGGGGTCCCGTACCATGTCTGTCGAGTACCGAGAAAGGTCGGTGAACCTCTCCGCGTACTGAGCGACCGTCAAGTTGCCCTGCAGCAGCTGAAGAAGCTCCTGAATGCGCACCGCACGGAGGGTGGCCCGGACGAAATCTGAGCGGATGAGACCCTCGAAGTCCGTCCAGATGAGGGTGGCCTCATCGAGTACCTAGAGCATCAGGCTCCACCAGCGTCTGGCTGCTGCGTGCTGTAGGCTCACCGCGAGGATCACCATGAGGTCTGCCGGTGTCCTCACTAGCCTGAAAACTCGGACGACCGCCTCCAGCCAGTCCTCGGCTGCCTGAGGGTCTGACTCCCCACGGAACCTGGGTGGTCGCTGGCGCTGGAACTCGTGCAGAGCTCCGAGGCGTCGTGCGTCATCAGCTGCCAGTGCTGGAAGCATCGCGGGCTCGGTGGGTAAAGGTACCACCGGTGCCTCTGCTGTCAACGGGCCCTGTACTGAGGCCTCGTCGCTCGGCGGGCTGTCGTCGCGCACTACTCTAGGAACCCTAGCTGGCTGCTGTCGTCGTGCCATCCTAAAAAGGAAATAAGTGCACCACGGTCAGAACAGTATACCTGGTGAGCTGACACAAGTAATCACAAAGAAAACTTGAAACACACATGCAATCAATGTTTTCGTGCATTAAGTCGGAAATCAGAAGTCAGGGTCCTGGTGTATGGATACGTCGTCCGCCGCAGCAACACTGGACTCCCTGGACTAATAACCACACTCAATACGCTAAACACTATTGCTTCACATAGAAGAAAGATCAGAGTCTGCGGTAGAACCGACCACCTCTGATACCAATTTGTAACGACCCGTCCTCGGGGCCCGTGCCGTGACTACCCCAAGCCCGCCTTCCATAGGCCAGGGGCTGGCGACTAGCACCAAGGCGTAAATCCCAACAAAAAGGGAAGGCATTGCCTTTGAAAAGTAAACAAGCACCACAGAGTAAGCAAGCGGAAAATTAAACACTAAGTAAAAACTGTACAAGCTGTGCTGAAAGTAAAAGGGGCCGGAAATACAAGCCCAACTGTAAAGTACAACTGAAAGGAAAAACAGCAACTGAAAGGAAAAACTACAGCGTCGAGTCGTCCTCTGGAAGTCCCACCTGAAGGGTGGGTACAGATAGCCTCCACTGCTCCTCGGGTCCACCTAACCGCTCCGAGTACGTCCCGCCCAGTGGTCCACCTCCAGGTACTGTCCTGCTCCGCACGCCTCCTCCACGATCAGCGTTGTCTGTCGTCTGCAACCAACACCACGAAGTGCGGGCATAGCCCGTGCAGGGGTGAGTATAAGCTACTCAGTAGGGACCCCGAGACCCCCGAAGGTCTCCCGAAATCCACAAAGGATTACCCACGAAGGAGAGATACAATCACGAAGTAAAATCTGACACGGCTTAGGTATATGCCCATACATATACCTAAGTCATCAATTCCCCGATCGGCTCCAACATCCAAGCCCTAGCACAACCCAGACCACACAGGAAAGCAAAACGCATACCCACGCAGGATAGAACAACACAATCCACAAAGGAGAGTAAACAGTAAATCCACACAGGATAGCTCAACACAATCCACAAAGGAGAGAAACACAAGATTCAGCTCACACAGGTATACTTCTTCGGATGACGAAAAGATGATCTCTGATCCATATAAGTCGTCGGACCCACGAAGGATCGATAGGTAACTAATCTCTGCAGTGACCCACACAGGATCAGACCCACACAGGATCGGGCCCACGCAGGACCTGTAGGATTTGGCTCACACAGAACCACTGAGTGTGACCCACACAGGATTGGATCCGTACAGGATCGGGCCCACACAGGACCGGGCCCACGCAGGACCTGTAGCACTGATCCACGTAGGATCGCTGAGTGCAGTAGTCGTCGTAGTCCGCTGAGGATCTCTGCACAGTTGTCACCGCAGTCCACTGAGGATCTCTGCACGGTCGTCGTCGGAGTCCACGGAGGATCTCTGCACAGTCGTCGCCGTCGAGGAAGCAGTCGCAGCCAGCATTAGGGTTCCCGCACACAGCAAGCTCGTTCGGGAGGGTCCGCTCCACGAGCCGAGAGGCTGATACATCAACTATCACGAAGTCCAGAGTTGATGTATCCAAAAGTTCCGCATCGTCAACAGGAACTCAACGCAACAGACGGCGCGTCGATCGGACGCCCGGTCTGAGAGTTATTGGCTTTTTCGTCACAGGGGCCCGGTTGGTTTTTAAGGACAAACCAACCCAACCGTACTCCACCTGCGTCCAAACCTCGGGCGGAGGGTTCCAAAAGATCCGTCTCACAAAGAGGAACTCAACAAAGCTGACGACACGTCAATCGGACGTCCGTGGCTCAAGATATGAGTGTTTCCGCTCCGAGGGCCCGGTTGGTTTCGTGTATGAACCAACACGGCCGAAATCAAAGTATTCCGAAACCTTGAGTGCGATATACCGAAACGACTGTCTCGATCCAAGGATCGCGTTTCCGCTGACGGCGGGTCGTTTGGAGGCCCGTAGTTCAAGATACGGCCATTTGAACGAAGTCTGTCCGAAGACGGGGGGTCCGGGCCCGGGCCAACCCGGCCCGACCCCCCCCCCCCCCCTCCTGGTTGGCCCGAACCGTGTCGGGTCCGACCCTGTTGGCCCGGCCCGGCCTGGCCAGGGCCGATCCGGCTCGGCTCGGCCGAGCGGTCGAGCGGCCGACGCGGGGGAAAGCCGCCGCCCCGCGTTACACTCCCGCGGCACCCGCGAGGTGTCAGCCAGACACCCGCGGGGTGGCGCGTGACAACCCCGCAGCACCCGCGGGGTGTCGCCCTGGACACCCGCGGGGTGCCGCGTGCCAACCCCGCGGGGTGCTGCGTGACAACCCCGCGGCACCCGCGGGGTGTCGCGCTGGACACCCGCGGGGTGCCGCGTGACAACCCCGCGGCACCCGTGGGGTGTCGCGCTGGACGCCCGCGGGGTGACGCCGCCTCCGGCCGCCGGCACCGCCGCGCCGGCGACCCGCACCACCACCGGCTTCCGCGGGTCGCCGGAGTCGCTCAGGTGGCCCGTTTTCCTTCTCGTCTGCGCCGTTGTTCCTCCCGGGTTCCGTTATTTACTGCGGGAACATCAAACACCCGTTGCGGCACGTTCCGTCGTCGCCCGTCAAATCCGCACAAAATGAAGAACAGCGGAGGGTCGTCGGGCCATGTTCATTTGGCCCCCACCCTCCGCGTTAGATATAAACAACGGGAGGAAAATAAGTTCAACACATGAATGCATATCCGAAAAAATTCTTGAAGAAAATAAAATTGTTTCATAAACGGGAATAATAAAAAGGGGGGGTAAATCCCAAAAAAAATTCTCTACCTCGTTGATCGTCGCGCGCGGGCGTTCTTCGCAGAAAAGCTCGTCGCGGAAGAGAGGGATCATCGCGTCGTCGCGGGGAGGCGTCGCGTCGTCGCGGAATCCGGCGTTGAGTCGGCGAGCTCAACGGACCAAGAACAACAGATTTAAATTATAAATAATTAAATCTGTGTTTAAAACCAAAAAGGAAGGAACCTTGTGAGGAAACCCGAAATCACTCACCTCAACGGTCGGTGATCGGAGATCGGGGTGGAGAAGGACGTCTCGGACGGAAGCTTCGTCGATTTCCGGGTTCGGCGCTCTTCACGTTCTTCGCGTTCTTCGCGTTCTTCGCGAGGGAGAAGAAGAAACAAGGATCCTCTCAAATCTTCTCCAAAGATTTTGGGTTGGTCTTATTTTATTAATATTCCAACACACGAAAACAGGTTAAGAAACGATTGAATTAATTCATTGAATTAATTCAACGAAAGAAACAGGCCATTTAATTCACGAAATAAACCGCCCAATTAAATGGTCTGTTAAGAATTTAGAAAACGCGTCAGTTGACTTTCATTAAGACGGGTTTTCACGGGTGCGTTTCTTAGCGGAAAGAAACGGCGGGGCTCGTGCGGGCCCACCTCACAAATATCCTACCAAGAGGGTAGGATATTTCTGGATAGCATCCTATCCAGTTCAACTCAGTTCAAGCCGCCTTTAAGTGGCTTCAAGTGGCTCCCAAGTGGCTTAAGTGAAATAAAATAAAGTTGTCACAAAATTATTTTATTTCTTAACTTTAAGCCCGAAAATTAAAAACCACACCCGAGCAAACGCAACTCCGGAAGAGGCGTTTCTAAGAGAATACCGGTGCTGCGATTTCATCGGAGCCCTCAAAATTCGATTCCGGGCACCGGTTCAAAATTTAGAAAACCCCGCTCATCCGTTCACTTAACGTACCCGAGCCAAACTTCAGAAAATGATTCCGGACACACCGGGCCTCGGAATCAGGTGCCGTCAGAAACTGCGCTCTTGTAAAATTCTAAAGAAAAATTAAGAAAAAAAAATTTCCTTGAAATTTACGAGTATTTACAAAGGTATTGTTCCCCTTTTCACTAACACAATTCCAATATGGTGTATTAGGAGGAGTGAGATGAGATACCATCCCAAACTCCCATAGAAGATCGATGAACTCTAGGTTCATATATTCTCCACATCGATCTGATCGAAGATTATTTATCTTCTTACCTAGCTGATTTTCTACTTAATTCATGAAATAATTAAATTTCTCTAAGGATTCTGACTTATACCTCATTATGTAGACATAACCATATCTACTCAAATCATCAGTAAAAGAAATGATTTAAGAATATCTACCACTAGCTTCTACTAGAAATGTTCCACATACATCTGTGTGCACCAGTCCTAGAAACTTTTTTTCCCTTTCACCATGTACACTGAAAGGCAACTTCGTCATTTTACCTTGTAAACAAGCATGGAATCTATCAAGTTGTTTTAGCTCAGTAGAGTCTAAATATCCATCGTGGTAGATCATTAACAAGCGCTTCTTGTTTACATGAATGAGACGATGATCCCACACCTTGGTGATGTTTGAGTCATGTGAGTTTGTTTCATTATCGATTTCCAACATTTGGTTTTTTTAATATAAAACATAGAAACCATTATTGAAATGCGACATACCATAACATACGTTTTTCAAATAAAAAAATAAACCCTTATTTCAAAATTTAACAATAAATCCATCCATATCAAATCATGATATAGATTTTATGTTTCTGGTAACACAAGTAAAATAATAAAAGTTTTGTAAAACCAAAATCATCTCAGTTAGAAATGAGATGTTGTTATCGCTAATGTCCAACATAGCCAGCCTCGCACCATTGGCTACTCGACGATCCAACTCTCCTCTAGTAATCATTCTAAATATACTTGGTTTCTGCATTTTAATAAATATTTGAGCCCCACAAGCTGTATCTAATACCCAATGTGAAGAAATGTAATTATTACACTCAACAACGAACACACCTTTAACATCCCCATGCTTCTGTGTGAAATTTCTCTTCTGGTGTCCTGGATTTCCACATGAAAAACATAACACCTCCCATTCCATTCCATGCCTCGGGATTTTCCCCTTCTTGGAGGGATGATGCTCGAGGGTTTTAGACTGTTTTTAAGTACTTTTCCCCTTTTCCTTGTGCTTTATTTTCTTAATCACTATAAGGAATGCAGGTTTTTCACACCCCATGTCTTTATCTACTTGTCAAATTAAACTCAAAATTTCCGATAGAATCTCCTCATTGTTCCTCATGTTATAGTCGAATATAAAGCTAGATATGGTATTGGGCAGTGATAAGAGGATTAGATCTATACACAACATATCTATGAATATAATCTCTAAGATTTCAATGTGTTCAATGTATCCAATATGCTTGACTACATGAGGACCAGCTGGTGTAGTCTCTAAAAGAGTAGTTGTGAAAAAATCGTTAGGGATATCATATCTCTCCTATCTCACCTATTCTTTGTTGAGTTACTTAAGATGAGACATCATGATATACGCATCCTTGTTTTCATGTTGCTTCAAGGGAACATTAGACATGGCTGGTAGAATGAAACATTGGACATATGTGGCATCATATATATGTTTAATATAGAGATACAGTTCCTCATCACTGTCCTCTTTCCAAGGCATAACTGGAATAGGCTCTTCTATCACATAAAATTTCCTCTCATGGCGAAGGATGACGCATAAACGCCTCTACCACTCTCTGAAATTGGTGCTGGGGAAAACAGTTTCCTTCTCGAGTATGGTTCTCAATGATATGTTTGAAGCTATTTTTCATTCTTTTTCTACAAATTAAGATGAGAAATGGTTTGATACATTATTATTACAAAACAGAGACAAATAAATATATTAATACTTATTAGTCTCCCACAATTTTATCTAAATACAATAGACCTTACATTTGTCATTAAAATATTTTGTTGCCTAAATATTCTAGTGGCAAGGATCCATATTTCCCTTCACATTACCCCTACTAGGGTTTTCCATGGTGCTTCAAGTGTTTTAGGTTTCCATTCCAAATTCCATATGCATTGACTCGCAACTCCTTGATCCTCTAAGTGGACACCCCAATCTTGAAATCCATTTATTTTAGATTTCCTCAATCTTTTCCTCTTAGTCACGCCATGTCTTACTATGGAAATCAACCCATGATGTGAACCAAGTCAATTCATCACAAAACCTTGAATTATAATTCCACATTAATTGAAAGCACCCCAACTAGGGTTGGTCAAGAACATTGAACTACGGTTCGATCCTAACAATGATTATTTAAGGATATACTGACTTAATATTTCTTTGAGGGATTTTATACTTATACATAAATTTACATTTTATTATCTTGGATTACATTCTTGTTAATATTATGTGGGATATTCTTTAGTCATCAACCATGTCTAAGATAAATTTTTTCACATAAGCGAGTATTATTTTAGTTATATCTTTCATGATTGTTTATTTCATTACTTATGGGATCATGGAAACACACCCTCAATAAATAAACCTTGAATCTGAATGAAATAAAATAAATGGTATGATCATCTGCTTGTTATATTGGTTATTTTATCTTGCGGTTTATAAACTAACCCAAGTCCAAGGGAGAAACACCTTGATCCTTTTAGATTTGTGTTTACAGCTTTCAACCTATTCACCATTGTCTCTCCTTGGTTGGTTTCACCATGGATTCTACATGAACCGCCTCCACAAGCTTGGGAGCTCTATCCCTTACATATGATTTTATCTCATATGCAGGTGAGGGGTAAATGGGGTTTTACATATAATAATCCTTAGGCATGCATTCCCTACATATTGATGATTTGAATGCTCGCTGGCCAATAAATTTAATTTAAATAAATAAGTTAAAGAAACCATTCACATACAAAGGTATTTTTCTATCTCATAATTATCCATGGATAAAATTATATTTATGCATAAATATAACTAGAATTCAATTAATTAATCGTACTTGTTTAAGATAAATCAATCTCGAATCAATTAATTATCTTTAATTTATCAATCCTTTTATCTTATATCATTTTTAAGAATTTTTTTGAGATTATCATCCATCATAATTTATTCAAATAAATTCATATAAAATTATCTTTTTATGTAACTTGTACCATGGAGGCATCATGGTGAATTCCCATTCATAACTACCCAATGAGTAGAAATGAACATTACACAGATGTTTAATTAATCACATATTTATAAAACATTTATCTTGTGTTGTGCCTCAGTATTACTCTTACACTATGGTACACATATCATGTGTTTTTATAAAATAATTATAAATTTTAATAAATTTCCTTAATTTGGATTAGTACACGCCGTGTAGTTCTGACTACACGACGTGAAATTTTGTTCACCATACATCTCAAGTACATGCCTGGGGACATGGTGTGTAGATGTATTTTAGAAATCTATAGAGTACACAGTGTGTTCAGTGTGACACACACCGTGTACTATCTGCATTACACGGTTTCTAGTAGTGAAATCCATGTACGTGGTACATGGTCCAACCCTAACCCGAAGGGACTACACACCGTGTTTAGTGGACTACACAATGTGTAATCTAGAAACCATGTTCCACATGTTCCTGGTCAACACACGGGGTCATTTAAGACATAGAAATACTCCAATACACAACCTGATTTGGATGGCCATTTTGATGCATTGAACCTCGACTACACGACATGTACTGATGAATACACGCTATTTATTCTGGTGTTGTATGGCCTAGAAGGTTTGGAACCATCAGATGAGATCCTCTATTTTATTTTAATCAAAATTAACTGAAAAATTCGTTTTTATAAGGTGAACAAGAAACGAGGGGTGAGGAATTGATCTCAAGATTCATATTTAAGGAACGATTAACTTGAATTGAAACAAAGAAATTATTAAATGAATAAATCTCCAAAAAAATAAATAATTATAATCAACGATATGACCACTCTGATAAAAAATGTAGGTTATTGGCATAGTAGAAGCATGTTTGGTTGGGAGAAGCCAATATTAATTTAAGCATTAACAATGATCAATTCGAGATCCGTCATGATAAAAAAACACCTGATCTTCATAATAGAACGAAGATAAATAATAGAGGGGTCCTGGAACCATATATTGGATCATCATTTCATGGTTATAATTAATTTAATTAATTTACCAGAATTACCTTGATAGAATTCTTTCATCAATGATGTTTCCTGTCACGATCCGATGTCATTTGTTGGTGTGTCGTAGAATCCATGTGTATGATTCCTCTAGCGGTGATCAACACATTATTCGTGTAACTCTGGACATCGCCGAAGGTATCTCCTAAATCTAGAGTGGAAGAGCCTTCGCTTGTGATGCCTTCTTTAAATTGCCTTGATCCAGTGGAGGAGGATCTCTCTCTTGAAGCATGAGAGAATTCATTGAAGAAAAGAATTCTCTATTGGCTTGAGATATTTCTCTAGATCCACTGTGCACATCCTCAAAAAAAATTCTAGGCCAATGATAATTATATAATTATTATTTTAAATACATAGAATAATAAAATGAATTAATTTCCAGAAAAAATTTCTTAATTTCATTTAATTCTGAGTAAAACCCCATGTATAATAATAATAGTTGACTATTATTATTACATGTCATGAGTCTAGCGAATTACACATAATATTATTTAGTTATATAAATAATTTTATTTCTTATAAATTTACAGAAAAAAAAAATATACAGCGGTTATATTTAATATACACGGCATGTAATTTTTTTTTCCATTTTTCATTATTTCCTCCACTACATTTATTAGACCTTGAATATTGGCTATTTATTTCTCAAATATATATCACTACATTACTCACTAATAAATATATTATATCACCACCTATATATTCTCTCGAATAACTAGTGTCGAAATAAATGAGATTCACAATCTTTTGATGATTATTTCTCCATGATCGGGAAAATTTTTTATTCAACTTGTTAAATTAATATTTAACTGAGATACTTGGACACACTTAGTGTGTCACCCTTTAGGCCTCTTTCTCAGTGTCATTAGGCATATACTACCTAATGTACATGGTTAGCTTCGACAAACACACCAACAAACCCATAGAGAAAGAAGTTAATGCCACAATGACATGTCACCTCCTACGAACACTTACCTTGTAATATAATCTCTTTATCTTGATATCTCCAATCATGTGGGTTACAGGATACTGCCATCAACCCATGTGATTGATTATTCTTTCTTTGACATCCTAGAATTGAACTCACCCATTCCATACCAAGTCCATGGATTTATTTATTCTATATCAATTCCATAAATGGTCCTAAGATATATATATATATATATATCTATTATTGAACAGAAGGGACAAATCCTTTATCACATTATCTATAAATTCAGCATTAGTCGTGGTGCATCCAACATAACCTACCTTGCTGTGAATAGTGTTTCATCACAGTTTTTCATCAATACATCTAAGTGTGTGAGTTGTAATACACGTTATTAATAATCTTAATGTCTAAGGACAAATACACATGTCCATAGATAGGAACATCCAATGACACTGTGAAATGTGGATTTCCAACTGGCAGGTCTCGTTCTCATAATATCCTCCTATATATTATCTAGGGAACACACCTTGAGAAGGTGCCTCAATGTTTTATGAGTCCTCACCCCTAATGGACTATATTATTTATGTCCCTAAAATAACATCATCTAACCATAAAATATATATATTCAAAAACAGTGTTATGGAACTTCTGGGTTCTTATCATAGCAGGGACCCGCTATGACCCTTTAATGAAACCGTTGTCCTTAGGGAATTAACACATACATTGTCACACAGAAGAACAATCAAGATGTGAGAAGGTATTTATTAATGAATAAAGTAAAAATTAGTTAGTTCTAGGCCATGAAATCCAATATTAATAAGATAATTAATGAATTCCTTGAGTACTATTGCTTTGAAGGGATGAAAGAGAAGAAGAGGATGGTAGAGAAAAAGATGGATAAAGGGAATAAAGATATGAAGATAATGGCAGAGAAAAAGATGGATAAAGTGAAAAGGGAAAGAAGAATTTTACCACATGTGATAACTGTGGAATGAATCCCCTTGTAATGTTCTTGATGTGAATGTGAGTTTGATATAAGTGTGGATAAAAAGTAAACCAAGATTGTGATTGCATGGGTAAGAAAAAGGTTTCAAATGTACAATGCATAATCTGCAAGGATTTGGGACACTATGCGAATCAATGTCCAAATTATCAGAGTTTACCCCAAATGATGTTATTTAATAATAATCAAATTATGATATTATCGCAGATGAAGAGGGATGATTGCTATTCTTATGTTGTTATTAAAGAATTGTGTAGTTTGATTATTTTATTAATGATGTACAAGTTATAAGAATTATAGATTATATAAGGATTGTACTAGAGTACCATTTCATTAAGGATTTGAGATTGTATGGTACCATGTAATGTGAAACAGTTTCAAGTAACACATTTTGGAAAATATATGGTTGGGGAAAATAGAACCCTTACTATGTTTCTGAAAATGAGATATAGATTTCAGAATAAGATATAATTATGTTGAATAAAGTATATTGGATATTATTGACAGCCTTGTAAGTAATTTATTGACTGTTTATTCCATAATTGTTTGAGTTTATAACATTTTCAGATTTAAGGAGTATATCTGGTATTCTATAAGGAACAAAGGATCATGAATGTATTCAATAAGAATTTATGGTTATTCATTGTGTTACCATGTTTTAATAAAATACATGATGAAGGTTTTCACATGTTATTATGTGGAAAAAAGATATCATCATTACATTTACATCCCATATAAATTTTTAGACTATGAGTTCAGACATTAGTTTTTTTGGATAAATCTAATGGTTGGAATGGAGTAAGTTGAGCACTTGATATTTCTTATGAGGTAAAACAATTATTTATCTTATACACAGACCAAAAAATTTGGAATTCAGTAATACTAAAGAGTATTATGGAAATACTTGAGGACCTTATGATTCATCAAATGTGCATTAGGTGTAAGAAATCATTTCAATCTTTCGTTACCTAGTATAATGGATGAATAGAAAATAGATCGATGAACAAAAAAATGATGAGATTATGATTAAGACATGAAATGAAATCACATATGTTCTATTGAGTACTTATCTTGATAGAAAATTAATCCCTAATATTAAAAAAAATGTGTTATCCTAATACATTATGTTTTGTTGATCCGATGATATTTTAAATCATCATAGATCTATGGATTTGAGGCCCCAAATTTTTCCCTTTATTGTTCACTTGTTTGAGATTAATGACATAAATCACTCCCTATAAATATTATCATTTTACTCCAATTATGTGTATATAATTGCCACCAATGTTCTCCAATCCGAAACCCAAATTTGGTGATGAATAATTCATTTCCATTTCCATATTCTTATGTCTAAATTTTAGTTTCCCTATTTCTGATGTGGGTTTTTCACAAAGGTATTTTATATTTTCCACCTTTTCTTTTTCAAGAACAGTTTCAAATTGAGAGGACATAATTTATGGAAGGATGGGAGAATGTAGCACCCCAGGATTTCATAATATGTTACCTCTTTAATGTAATTTAATAGTTTTCACCACACAAAACACCGAGTTCGAGCACACTAGAACATACCAAACTATACGTTTAAATAAATGTTATGAATAGTATTAAATTCATTTTTAATTGTATATTCTTGACCTAATTTTAACATAAATATTAGGTGTTTTTTAGACATAACATAATAATAAATTCATTTTTCAGATAAAATAATTGTTTTTCAAAAAAATTAAATTTTACTGCATTTTAATAGAGAACACTTTTTGAATCAAATATTTGAAACCGTAATATTAAATTTGACAAAATAAACTTCTTCTCTAGAAGAAGGAAATAAAAAATTAGTCTGGATAAATTTTTGGTGTTTTTTTGATAACTTTCATATTTTGATGAATAGTGAAAAATAAAAAATGTTAATTGAAAACAACTTTTTTTCTCAAAATAATTTATATTTTTAAATTAAATATTTTAATGGTTTTTAAGTATAATTATATTATATTTTTATCATTTAATCCAATTTTTGTCATTGGAAGTAGTTTTACATTTAAATTGGACATAAACACATATCAATCATCTCATAGTATTTACTTTTCAAAACCTTGATTTCTGGTTTTGACAATAAGAAATAATTTTGAATTAATTAATGCAACATCTATGTTTTTAATTTGGTAAAATATTCATCATTTTTTAATTATGAATATCAAAATTAGCTAATGATGAATTTTTGGTATTTTTCTGAAATCATTAATTTTTTGATAAATAGTGAAAAATACTGCATAATACATAAAAATTGACTTTTTAATTTAAATAATTTATATTAATTAAAAATTTATCTTAAAATAGATAAATAATATATATATTAGTACAATTAAATTCATTGAAGTCCTTTTATAATCGTTATATATATATAATTTTATTGAATCATTTTAACATCTTTTTACCCATCTTTTTTTCCCGTTTACTAACCATCTTGGAACATTTAAAACTTTCATGAAAATTAATTTCACCGCTTTTGTGAATTTAATTTAAAAATCCCAGAGATTCAATTAACATTGTGATTTAAAATCATGTTCAATAGGATGAATATAAATTTTGGTAAATTGTAATGTTCGAATTTTATTTACAGCGATTAGAAGAAAGTAAGGTAATTAAAGGTAAATATAATATTAAAAATAACCAAAACATGATCCAATTCTATTGGATAAGTTTATTTAGAACAAAATCGACTATAGGACCAAAATAAAATTCTGTTGTCCCATTTGGGTAAGATTAGGACATTTATTATATTTTATTTAAAGAAGTGTTAAATGTGTTAAATTCAATGATTAATAACTAAACCATTTTTAATATAAAGTTGATCATAAGATAAAATACACTATAAATATTCATTATAAAAAAATTTCCATATAAAGGTATTTTATTTATTATTTTTAGACAACTAATAATTTAATTTTTTTATGACACAATGATGATGTAGTATTTAGCTTATTACCGAAACATTAAAATAATTGATATTATAAATATAAAAATAAATGAAAACTGAGAATTTTGATGCCATAAACGAATTTTATTGGTGAATATCATATTTCAGGGGTGATTTCATAGATTTTTTTCTATGTAATCAACTTTTTATGAATTTCAAAAAAAACAAAATATTAAATAGTATTAAAATTTACGTTCAAGAGTATTTAAAACAAATAATATGTTATTAAATGATATAATATTCCTAAAAAAATAAGGTTTTCTAAAAAGACTTATATAATTATATATATGTCATTATTGAACCACTTGAGGTTATCTTGTCATTTTATAGTAGGTTTATTAACTACGTTTTATAATAAGACAAGAAGACATGGTAAAAGTAATACTATTTAACTAAGGGTTAAATCTAAATAATAAGGTTAATATGGTGACCTAAACTTGTCTAAAACCTATTGGTTGATAGTATTTAGACCAATACCCAACTTATCCTCATAAATAAATCAATTTGGATCTATATGAAACCGTAAATTATTTTAGAATAAATTAATATTTCATCGTTTTCCTAAAGTGCCCCTCACAACTTTTATAAAAGGGTTCTTATCCTTCTCCTTAATTCAAATTTCAAACACCATTTTTATCAGAAAAAACCATCCCAGATATCCTCCAAAATAACATTAATTCATCATAGAGACCTTACATTGATCAAAAAGCCAGCCAATGGAGCCCTTTGTTCAAATCAAAATGAAGAACCCGATGAAGAGGTAATTATTTTATCACCACTTTAAAACTTCTTTTCTTCTTCCCCTTTTACTTTTTTTGTTTCCCTAACAAAATAATAACTCGAGTACCTTATAAATAAGTTGATGTAATTATCAATATTTTACAACCATATTAATTATTATATACATCCTATGAATGACAATTTCACCATACGTGTGTACGTACAACTTACCGTCTCCACATCGTGATGTGGTTTGTTATTGAACACTTAATTATTTGGATGGGTATAATAATGAGTAAAATTTTTGTAAATAATAAACATAACTGGTTAATTATTTTTATATATATAATATACCATCCAATTACATTCTATTTCACCATCAATAGAATGTTATCATCACTCGTGCATACGTACGACTTACCGTCTCCATGACGCGAAGAGATTCATTTCCATATTCACCATTCAACATTGATTATAAATATATATATTATTAATAAGTATGTAATATATGAAATAATAATTCTATTATATATATATATAATTATTTACATATATACCATCCACTTACTTCCTTGAATATGATTTTTAAAACAGAAACGACGTTTATGCGTGTGTATAACCTACCGTCTCCATAAAAGGTGTTTTCTTTTTCATATATCAATCTGTTATACATAATTATATTAACAATATATATTATACATAAATAATTTTTAATATTCTGGAATCAAGTAAATCATTATATAAGTTATACGATCAAGAATAACAAGTCAAAACATGTATGATAAAGAAATCGTTTACTACCCGAAATTTATTTTAACATAAAAATTATTATTAAATGTGTATTATAAAGTCATAATTGAATCATGTATAATATCATAAATATTAATATGGTTCTATTATAATTTAATGTCATATTATGGTCATTATACAAGAGGTTAAACTTACCCTCGACCAAAGGAAAGTACAAGGTAAGGGTTAATTCCTCAATCTCTTTATTATCTAAGATTATTTTTTTGTAAGCATTTACTAGGGAATATTTATCATCCATATACATGATTTATAAATATGTATTCAAAATGAATATTTTACAGTTTTTTGGAAGTGATTATTTAGCAGGATCAACATTTTAAATGTTTTAATGATTTATGTTTCTAATAATTTTTAATAAATGTCCATGTTTTAAAAATTGTTTTAAGGATATATTTATATGGAAATTATTGTTTTAAAATTTTAATTTCTTTCAAAAGTTTCTAATTTTTATGTGACACTTTGATTCAAAATTATCTTATAAATTCCATCCTTTATAAATGAATGACTTTTAAATGATTTCACAAAAATGGATATTTCTCTCATAGAGTTTTACTGATCATTTTAAACTATGCGAAAATCCTATACTAGAAATTATTCTTGATTGATTATTATTTATTATAATACAATAATACTTATTGTATTGAATGAGTTATTATATGTTTAACTATGAAGGTTCTATTTTTATCCAATTCATGGTTTACGGTTAAAGTATTGACATTTCATATGCTAGTTTTAATTCAAATGTTTATGTTATGACTCAACATTTTCATATGAGGAATGCATTTGACATAGTAAGTGACTAGTGGAGCCTGCTATAGCTCATAGATGCTTCGTTAGGTCTCATGAGATAGATTAGTGTCATTTCACAAGGCCTTGAAAAAAATATTATTTGTAGTCTTCGCATGAGGCCTACATTATGTGGATATGATGTTCGACATTATGCATTCTATCATTATGAAATTATATATTGATATTATATGTGATTATTTGACTCAAAGAATATCCATGTGAATAAATAAAAGGAATCATTTTATTTATCTATTCCTTATTATGATGAAGTTTATGTTTAAAAATATTTTGTTTTAGTCTTATATATTTACTTAATTTTTTATGATTATTTATGATAGTTTCCACTATATTGTTATCCTTACTGAGCATCTGTGCTCACCCCATTCTTATGTTCTCTTTTTTTCAAAGATGTGATCAGTATATTATGATTGATATATAGGGTTATGCAAGGGAATAATGGCATTCTTAATGGATTATTTATGTTTTGTTTTATTTTAGAAATTTTAATGTAACATTTATATATGTTATCTATTTTCCAAGACTACTAAACTGATCGGTCCATTGGGACTTGATTCCTTGTAATGATGATAATGTATTAAAATAATGCACCAACTCTGGGTAACTGGGGTAGCAGAATTACAATTGATCTCATTTATTCCATCTATAATTATTAAAGAGAATATATCATGGTCAAAATATTTATTTATCGAAAAATAATGATGTTATATTTATTTTATAAATAAATATTCATTATTAAAGGCATGATAAATATTTATGAAGTTTGGAAGACCATGTTATGGGTCTTGTGTAAAATAATATTAAATATTAATTTGTTAAAATATTATATAAGTTTAACATGCATGTTAATCACATGTAGTGGAAACAATAGCATTGTTATTTTTATCGGCATGGGGTATCACATGGAATAACAAATAATGTAATGAAAGATATGATAATTATTTACTATTACTTTTTAAATTAAATTCCTCGTTATGTTATTATTCTGTAAATTATCCAAGGGGTCATTTGATTGGGTAACCAAGTGTTATGTTCATAACATACATGGAGAAAATCTCTCAAGCCTGGAGAACTCTTCCCTCTACAATAATTCTCTAAATAATGTGAATGACCCACCCCACCAAAACATGGAGATCACTTTGGAAGCAATTCTCAAGGTTATTGATGGTGTGCATCGCAAGCTTAAGGATCTTCCATGTTAGAATGTAGATACTCCATTGGTGACATCTAGAGATACATGGATCATGTTTGGATCACAACTAGTTGATTTATATCCTTAGAATCTATATCGCAACAAAGCCGCACCCTAGACCCATGGTCAGACACATCAAGAAAAAATCAATCACCTTGGATTTAATTCTATAATTAAATTAAATTAAGTATAAACAATATATGTCGACCCCCACTTCTCGATTCTTGGTACTCTAGTTTGTGTTTTATTATTAATTCAATTCCATGGATATGGTAATTAATCATCGTATTGATCCCGAATTATTCATCGATTATGGAAATTATCAATTTTAGGTACACGCCCTACCTGCACTTTGACTGTGCCAAGAACCTACACAAACTTCACTTCTGAGCTCCACAAATTTATATCTACTATAACACCACATCCACTAATGTGACATACAAACAATGAATCAACTATACATTTTTTAAATAGTTGGGATCAAACATCCGAATTAGAAATTATAAATGTACCCTAGTGTTCCCATGGAAACCAAAAATTTAAATAAAAAGAAATTCATCTATTATGGGGATAAAATAGGATAAACTCATTGGAGTTTTTGAGGGGGTTTTAATGGTAATTTTCATCAAAGATTCCAAAGATCATATCTATAATTATGATATACCAAAGAAATCATTGATCATATAGAGCACCATGAGGCATAAATTATATGTAATATATGTACGCCAAATTCCAAAATTTCTGTATCACCTCATTGGAAACATAATTTGGGATTCCAACCCCAAAGAAGAGTTCCCATCAGTTGAGTGGTTAGTAACACCATTGGGGGAACCTCACTACACTTTATGGTGTATCAATCAACTGGTGAGTACCTTCATAATGTACTTGGTGTTTTAATTTTCGTACATGACATGTAACCCAGATGGGTATTGACCATGTACTAAAGCCCCCACATGACATGTAAAACACCTGAGTACAGGGTGTGTTCCACCTATCGACTAAATGTTTCCCATATGGGGAACCTACCCATGTCCATATCCATGTACACATTATAGGAATGTATGTCTACATGATATAAACCCCACATGGGGAATGATAATAAATTATGAAAAAACCAAGAACCCCTACACAGGATGTATGAAAAAGCACTCTACCACATAAAAAACCCACTAAATAGTATGTTCTACCAAGTACGTGATTTTCAATCCAAATAACTTCTTATTCCCAAAATTGGTAGAACATATGTTGTGTTTTCTCCTTTCCAAATTGTGTTTACAAAATATATATAAATCAACATAGGAACCCTATGGGGATGTTCCCTTGGACGTGCATGAAAATATATAGGGTAGAATATAAAATAAAAATGGTAAAATAGAAATGATGAAAAATATAAAAGATTAAAAATAAATTAAATTTTCACATGACATGGAATGGCCCCAAATGAAATGTTACGAATCACATATGAAATGCAACCCATTTCAAAATCAACTAATTAGTTTTAATATCAATAATCAATAATATTTATTAGACATTACTGAACAATCATATAAAAATATAATATTATATTATTATATAAATATTATATATTTTGTGAAAATTTAATTAGATTTTATTTCAACCAAATACCTTTAATCTGGTGAAACCCTTATTTTGGGACTAATGAAGGGGTAAAAAATGATCCAAGATCATATTATTATATAATTTACAATTTTCCTCATGAACACACAATTGAAAAATGGTCAAATTTCATATTATTTCGACAACATGGGAAAATGTATGTCATCACAAATCATGTTCCTTTAAATTGAAAACTTATCACCCTATAATGATTTCATGATATCCAACCCTAGGATGCGAAATAACCATAACAATGATAACATCATATGGTATTATTTTAGTAGGATTAAATAATGGGATAACCTCTAATTTTAATTTGTGTGCACACAATGATCAAATAAATTAGTGAAAGGGTGACATATGATGTTATGTCTATCTCGGGGAAGTGGTCAGGCTCAAGAACAGTTCATGAATCTTCCTTTCCAAAATTACAATATTTTTGGAAAATAAAATTTCCTACTATTGTTGATGAGTATAAATTGAATAATAGATAATAAAGAAATCATACAGTGAACCATTTTGTGAACACCATGATTATATACCACCATTGATAGCTTGTGTCCCCAAGCATGTCCTCAAACATTGAAAACATGAAATTGTCTACCTAGATGAGGAGGTGGTGGAAATAAAAAAATGCATTAATCGTCCATAGATTCTCATATACTATACCCACTTATTATATGGATACTCTATCAAACAAAAGGAGGTAATAATCATTATACAACCTCAAATGTGGCTTATTTTCGATGGTTCCACCGTTGTTTTCCTTAACCATAGATATGCTAGAAAAAAATGAGAATGGTGTCCTCTTCTATGTAAATAATAACATTGTATATCATTATATTGTTGGAACTCCATGTTGGATCGCTATACTTGTGACCCCCTATGTTGGGATCAAGAATGTTATTAACTCCAATGGTTTGACCTCAGCATTTATTATCATCTAGATGTAAATTATGACTTTTCTATGAGGAAAATTTATCCTACTGAAATGATAGGATGCATATCTAACTGAAAATTACTAATCACCAGAGAATGATCTATAACTATAGCATAGGTGTGGATGCACAATGGAAATGTAAGTGCGAAAATATATCTCTAAATGACACCCCAAATTTGTTTATATGAACGGAATAATTTGTAAATATAATCTCTTGAGAATGTAAATATCTCTCTAATACATGATACACACTAGACGTAGTTATAAAACCCAATATAAAGTCTATTATCTCATTGACTGACACCGTCTTTATCATCTTTGGAAAGTGTGTCTCTCTAAATAAGAAACCAAACAATAAATATTGTTCGATGGCCACATTATGATATTAAGTGATTAGTGCCCACCAGTCGTTAAATATATCCTATTGAATACATGATACATAAACCACCATCTGGATCAAAGGTCTTTTATATAGAAGAAATAATATGATTCATCTACTCTTATTAATCCTCAATGATTTGATGATTTATCAGTCCTCGAATCCAATGTGGCCTTTGACACTAAAACTATTGAAGAGAAATCAATATTTCGGTATATCATCCTATTATATGAGAACTAAAAAGTAGGGTAACATCCCATGTAAAGTTATGATAAATAAATTAAATATTTGATTAATATTAATTTTTTTGATTTTATAGAGTTATATTCATTATAATAATATTAGGTAATTATTAAATCAAAATGATAAGATTAAATTTCCTAATATATTAGTTTTTCATGCATTGTATGGTTTTATTGAAAAATAAATAAATTTAGAGAACATGAATTTTGAAAAAAAATTCATTTTTAAATTTGTCACAACAATTTAATTGTGGGGTAAATTACATCTAATTTTATGTAATTTGTATTTTTCAATAGATAATGAGAAATAGTAATTATTATTGAATACATAATTTTTTTTTGAATTTTTTAAGATGTTACCATTTAAATTAGATTGGTTTTAAATTTTCATTTTTTCCTTTTAATCAATCGCAATCCAATAAAATTTATTTGAATTAACATTATACTTGAATTTGGTATAAATACATTTTTATAAATAGAAATGATTCATTCTAAAAAGTTTATCACATTTTTGGGGATTATTTTTAAATTATTATCTATATATTTATCAATTGAATTTGATAAAATGGATTCAAAATATAGAGTCAAAATAATTAAAATAATTATTTTTGGTTAAAAAAATTTTATTTCATAGATAATATAATAAACAATAAAAATTTTATAACAACAATTAATGTTAAAATTGAAATATGGAATGAGTATAAGAAAATTTATTATTTTTTAAATGACATTAATACATTTCTCAACATTATACGATTTTCGTATATTAATCCTACACATTTTCCTATTTGTAAATGGTCATTTTTTGTCCATTTTTCTAGAGAGACACGTTATTATATTTTCATCATCTTTAATAATTCAAATGTTGTCCTCTCCATCCCATAAAAAAGACTTCTCTATCTTTTCTTATTTACACTCATGATAATTTTGGTTTAGACAATACATTTAAAAATAAAATTATAATATCCCTCCACATGAACATGATGGGCGTTATTGATCATAAATTAATCCAATGAAATATTTATTTATACACCTAAAGAGGGTTTCTGAAGAAGATGTATCGTTCGTAACAATGATTGTTTGATCAATTTTTTTACTCTGTCAAATCATCATATATAATGATTAAATAATAACATGAGTATATTAACTGTAGATAGATGTTATTATTTTATGTTGATAACCTATATTCATATCTACCTTCATAATATGAGAAATGAAACCAGCATCTTTGTGTATAGAGGAATACCACCTTGAAAACCAATGTAATTTATTTAGTACCAACAACACTCATTAACAGTTATAATGAATATTTATTATTTAAATATAAAAGAAATTATATAATTAACATTATTTAATTATATGATATAATATATTTTCTTAAAATTCTATCCACTAAAAAAATTTAATGTCATTTAGACATGTGTGTGATTGTGAATTATCAACTCTACAAATCGATGTGATTCATTAATCACCACAACTTGACATGGATTTTATATATAAGCTATTTTAAAGATAGAAAATTACATTTATCATATAATAATTATTATTGATATATATAATAACACAAATACTTCTACCCACTTGTTCGCTAAAAAATGGAAAAGGATCATAATAATAATAAAAATTATTATAAGTTTGTTATATATGTGTAAAAGGACATGCATAGAAATTATGGACTTATGGTAAGGAATTTCATCTCAATTTCTGTTACTTGATGAATATTTCAATGTTATACACTACATCATTATATATGAAGTATATATATTTACATTCTCATTTTATTTCATGAATATTACATACATCATGATATTTTAAGATATAATTCATATTGATTCATAAAAGTTGGTTGTCTTCAATGTTACAGTGTTCTAACGGTTTTCTATACTCATTTTCAATTAATTAGGTTATAATTATTCCCAATTAAAATTATCATTCCATGATTTTTTGTGAATTTATATCAAATTTTTTATTCTATATTTATTTTTCATTTATGTGGATTATGTTATGTCCACATAATCAATTAATATATTAATTGTCACTTCAATAGTAATGGACGTTGTATTTGTTTTCATTGACTCAATCTCTTTTTCCTAACACAAATTTCATATCGTTCACCATGTTATCCATTTAGGGTGTACTTACTACCTCTTGAATGATTTTTTTCATATAACATCATGAAATTCATTGCATTTATATATCGTTATCATTATTATTTTAATAAATGAATTTTTATTTGAATCAAAAAAATGTATTAAAGGTAATATGTTACAATGACTATAATTTTTTATATGTTTTATATTCATGTTTCTTTTGGGGAAGTAATCTTCTCTTGTTATCTTGAGACACATTTAATTTATTTTCCTCTGGTGTTGAGTGTGGTTTAACTGTTTAATTTACATTTCGTCCATTATTGATGAAATAAATATCAATAATGTTGTTTTTAAGTGATACTAATCTTATATAATATATTATATCAAGAAAAATTCTCTTCTATATCCATGTTTTCAAAAGTATTTTTATGATTGTTATTTTTAACACATTAATGTTTTCCAAAAGTAATAATACAATAAATATAAAAATATTTTATACATTTTTAAATTGAATATTATTATTAATTTATGCATGGTTAACCTCTGACTCTAATTATTAATGATTTAAAAGAATGATAATTTTTTCTATTTCTGAAAAAAAAAATTGATATTCCAACTTCCATGACCATTATTTACAATTTTTCTTGATTAATAAGTTTATAAATTTATTTTCAATGAAAATTTATTTCAAAATATTATGTAATTTAGTTTTTTTTAAACTCAATGATGAAAGGGTATTATCTGAAATAATTTTTTTAATTATCATTTTATGGTATATCTATTCACCAACATCAAAAACCTATGATTTATCTTTTTCTACAATGCAGATTTATCTTCATGACTTCATCATTATTATTTCCCTAGATTGATTATGATTATATCAAAGAGAATTTCATTGAATATGATTATTTTCAATATTTTAATCATTCTATAAATGAATCATGGTTAATATTAAGTTCAAAAAATTTAACCCTTCATGTGTAATGAAAATGTTATAGTTCTTGGATATTAATTTGGTTTTTAGGTGGGCCTCATATAGTTCATGATTATGGATTAGAATAAGATAGATCTCTAATAAAATAGTTAAAGTGATGTAATTGTAATTTTTAATGTATAATAAAATTGGTTATTATAATTTATTGCATAGTTTATACAATATTGAAGAGTCGTTTTAATTGTCCTATGAAAATGATGTTCCATGAATCCAAGATATTTTAATTATTTATACATCTTGTTATATTGGATTCATTACATATTTAGTTTTTTCAAATGTCTCATTATTTTTCATTGTATTATTCCTTTTATATGTTAAAGCTTCATTATATGTATCATGTTCTATTATCCATATTTTGATGGGTTTAAATTCTCTATTATTAAGATCATGCAGATAGATTTTTTCAACGTACCCTTATCCTTATGTAATTCTCACTACTAACATTCATTTTTTATTTGGTATGTTTACCCTAACATATAATTTTACCTCACCCTTCCAATATTTAAATTTAAACCCAGTTATTATGAAATGTTTTAAATATTTTATATTAATTAATTTCACTAAATTTTAATAACATATTATGAGATGATGTAACTTTTTATGAAATATATTTTTATGTATCCTTTTTTACATGTAATAGTTTTTCTTATATATAAAAATATATAAACCAAAAATTTACTTATTTATATAATAGATCTAGTATATTAGACTGATTTTATATATTTATATGCGTTAAAATTGGGCCACATTTAGAAAAATAAAATATAAAAATATATAAGATTGTTTTTTTCATGGATTCTATGTGTACAGGTTTGTGGTTTTTATTATTGACATTAGAAAAATGATATTTATAAAAAAAATTATTATGATGTTCTCTTGTGGGGTTTAGTTTAATGTTATGGTTACAATCATCAGTTTATAAATTTATGTTTTTCAAAAGGTACAAATCATAGACATTCCTTTTATGGTCTTATGTCATGGGATTTTAATTTTATAAACAATTGTTTGGGTGTTATATTTTTGAATTAATGTTAAATTGATTTGTAGGATTAACATGTGAAATAAAATTAATTATTATTTCAGAATATAATATTAAAAAAATTATTTCATAATCCTAATGATATTATATAACCATTAAATTTAAAACATTCTTTATTATAAATTTCATTTAGGTAAATTTTGATATAGGAATATTTGTGATGATTTTTTTTTGTTATTGGGGACTTTTTTTGGAATATAGATTATTTCAAAATGTTATGTTATATTCAATTTGGATATTACCTTACCATGCTCTATCTATTTCAATTTTTTGGTTAATATCAAAATATTGGAAGAGTATATTTTTATCCATCTATGGATTATTTGATAAGTTAGAATATGATTTTAGTTCTTCAGAGATGAAAAATGACTCTTGAATACTTATTATTTTGAGAAAAATATGAGATTATTGTTGAAATTATTTAATTTATAAAATTATAAATTTCAATTATGTATATTTTCTTTATGTTCATAGTATATATTGTAATGAAATAAATCAACTATAGGATAGGTATAGTAAAACAATATTTTTATCCTCTCACCATTATTTCTAACAAATTTCTTGGTATTTTTCAATCATCAATGAATTAAGGATTTATGGTGACTAACTATATCCTTATTATCCACTTCCTTTTATAAAGGATTCTCTATCACACTCCATTTGAATAATAAATGTTTCCTCGATGGCAATATTTTCAATTCCCACTAATGTTATCATACATTGAAACATAGTTATATGTTACTCCATATCACCTATATATTTCCTCTTTTTTTCAAAATTAATTTTTTATGTACCTTTTAGTGATTTGGTATTTCAGTTATGGTATTTTAAAATATTAAATATCTTTTCCTTTCAAGTGTGTTATTTTTATCTTCTAATACTTTGAGATTTTTTTAAAAATGATTTAAAAACATTATTCTGAAAAAGAGATAAAATATTAAGGATTAAATTTCCAAAAGTGTGAATGAATTTAATTTTATCAAAAAAGTATTTTATGTCTCAATATTATTCATTAATGATATATTACAGATATTCATTATAATAATAATTGTTAATTTTTCAATTAAATGGAAAAAATTTATTTTATACCAACTTGTGATTTCATATATTATATGGATTTATTTAAAAACATGAATTAAAAATTTTATAATACTATTTTGAGAAAATTAAAATAATATTTTATTTCTTAATTTCATGATAATTTTATGACATATATTTTATATTTTTTGGAAAAAAATATAACTGGATTGTGAAAAATAGCATTTTTTATTTAGATCTCCCTTTTACTCTCAATTAGTCATATTGTCTAATTATATTTTAGATTTCCTTTAAAATATTATTCTTTCCAATTGATTAAAAATAAAATAATATGTTTTTTTATTCAACATTATACACGACTTTAGTACAAATAAAAATTATACTAAAAATGTATTTTTCTAAAATCATGTTTCCTATCACATTATAACGGATTGATTTTAAATTTAATTATAAAAAAACTATGAATTTAGATCATTAAAATAGAATAAAATTTATTATTATTATTTATTAATAATTTAGAGAAATTTCATATTATATTTTATTCATTATTAAAAATAAAAACTATAAATAGAGTTAACACCACTAAAGTGAAAAATAATTTACTAGGGGTCTAAACTAATGTGATAATTGTTAATTTGACTAAAAAATAATATAAAACCTATTGTATTGTATTATTAATTACCTAAATATTCTTATGTATATAAATTATCTATTTTTGATCCATTTTTCATCAGTGAGACATTAATATTTTTGAATATTTTAAATAATTCCAATAATGCCCTCTCTGTCACGACCCGTCCTCGAGGCTCGTGCCGTGTCTACCCCAATCCCACCTTCCATAGGCCAGGGGCTGGCAATTAGCACCAAGGCGTAAATCCCGATAAAAAAAGGGAAGGCATTTCCTTTGTAAAGTAAACAAGAACCACAGAGTACAAGCAGAAGAAGTAAACACTAAGTAAAAACTGAGTACAACAGTAAGTACGGATAGTAAAAGGGGCCGGAAATACAAGCCCAGCTGTAAAGTACAACTTGAAAGGGAAAAAAACAACTGTAAAGAAATGCCGCTACACCGAGCTGACAACTGGAAATCCCACATGAAGGGTGGGTACAGATAGCTCCACTGCTCCTCAGGTCCCGCCGTCCGCTCCGAGTACGTCCCTTCCAGTGGTCCACCACCAGGTACCGTCCTGCTCTGTAAGCCTCAACGACGATCAACGTTGTCCGTCGTCTGCAACCAACACAACGTAGTGCGGGCATAGCCCATGCAGAGGTGAGTAAAATCTACTCAGTAGGGACCCCGAGACCCCAAAGGATTCCCAAAATCCACAAGGATAAACCACAAAGGAAAGAAACAATCACGAAGTAACAACTGACACTGCTTAGGTATGTGCCCATACATATACCAAAGTCATCAATTCCAGTATGATCCAACCTCCGATCCCAAGTACAACCCAGTCCACACAGGAAAGTATACGTATTCCACACAGGAAAGCAAAACATAATCCACACAGGATAACACAACACAATCCACACAGGAAAGCAAACAGGATTCAGCTCATACAGGTATACTTCTTCAAATGACAAAAGAGATGATCAGATGTAGCCACTGATTCATCTAATCCGTCAGAACCACAATGGATTGGTAGTTAATAACCCCCGCAATGACCTACACAGGATCGTTCCGGAAGTTGATCCCAAAGCTATTGGGAAACTCCTTTTCCATCAAGTACAGTGGTCATGCCGCTACAACCAAGTGCTACACCTATCGAGTACTGTGGGTCTGTTGCTACAACCAAACGCTCCTCCATCGTGGGTCTGCCGCTACAACCAAGCTCTCCCTTGTGCCGCTACAACCAAGCGCACCTCTGTCGTGGGTCTACCGCTACAACCAAGCGCTCCCCTGTTCCGCTACAACCAAGAACACCTCTATCGTGGGTCTGCTGCTACAACCAAGTGCTCCCCTGTTCTGCTACAACCAAGCGCACCTCTGTCGTGGGTTTGCCGCTACAACCAAGCGCTCCCCAGTGCCGTTATCCGTAACACACCGAGTCGTTCGATCTGCAGTCGTCAAGTCTCAACCGGCTCTAGGGTTTCCGTACACAGCATGCTCATTCGGGAGGGTCCACTCCACGGGCCAAGAGGCTGATACATCAACTGACACATGGTCCAGAGTCAATGTATCCAAAAGTTCCGTATCGTCAACAGGAACTCAACGCAACAGACGGCGCGTCAATCGGACGTCTGGTCTGAGAGTTATTGGCTTTTTCATCCTAGGGGCCCGGTTGGTTTTTAAGGAAAAACCAACCCGACTGTACTCCACCTGCATCCAAACCTCGGGCGGAGTATGCCAAAAGATCTGTCTCACTAAGAGGAACTCAACAAAGTTGATGGCACGTCAATCGGACATCCGTAGCTCAGGATATGAGTGTTTCCGCTCCGAGGGCCCGGTTGGTTTCGTGTACGAACCAACCGGGCCGAACTCAAAGTATTCCGAAACCTTGAGTGCGATATACCTAAATGACCGTCTCGATCCAAGGATTGCATCACCGCTGACGTCGTGTCGTTTGGAGGTCTGTAGCCCAAGTTATGGGCATTTGAAACCAAATAGTCTGATAACGGGGGTTTCGGGCCCGGACCGACCCGGCACGAGACCCCCCGGTTGGCCCAAACCGGGTCGACCCGCCCCGGACAGGGTTGGCCCGGCCCGGAACGGCTCGGCCCGGCTGGGCATGCCCCGGCGCGGCCCGTCCGGGCGCCGGTCCGGCTGGGGACAGCTCGCCCAGCGCGCTGTCTGGCTCGGCTTTGGCCGAGCCGTTCGGCAAAGGGGGGGGGGGCGCCTGCCCCCTGTGTAACCCCCCCCCCCCCAAATTATGGGGGGCCGTTTGAACCGGACGGGGGAATTAAATTCCCCCGGCCCCTCCCCTTTTCGGCCGGCACGACCTGGCCGGCCGGCTCCTTCTCAACGGGACCGACGGTGGCCGGTCCCCTTCCAGCTCCATCACCGGCGGCCCGGTCCGGCCGCCGGTCACCTTGCTCGCCGCGGCCCGGAACCGGCCACGGCCCTTGTTGTCCGGCGCGGTGTGACGGCACTGTGCCCCTTCATCGCGGCCCCGCTCCGGCCGTGGCGCCTTCGATTTCCTTCGACGCGGCGTGACGACGTCGCGTTCTTAGACTTCTTTCCACGGCGCGGCGCGATGGCGTCGTGCAATACTTACCGTGTGATTCTCGCGTGGTGCGACGGCACCACGCCATCCCGTTCCATCCGCAATGAATCAAACATGAACATAGCAGGGGGTTCGGCCGTGTTTGTGCGGTCCGACCCCCCTCTCGTTAATGATAACATCTAGTCGAAAATCCACGATAATCGATAAACTAGAATCATGAACGGAAATAATTAAATAAAATAATCCCCTACCTCGGTTCAGGAACGGTGTTCGTCAATGAGCCGCGGAAGACGAGCGTCGCGGAGGTCAGGCGTCGCGGGAGAACGTCGACATCGTGAAGCGAGGATTCGAAGTCGTTGACGGCGATTTCGTCACGGAAGAGATGACGCAGAAGAAGAACGTCGCGTCGCGGATACGGCGTTGCGGAAGAACCGTGTTCTTCGGCGGTGAAGTTCTTCGTTGAAGAACGGTGTTCTTCGCATTCTTCGTCGAGGTTGAAGAAGAAGGAGACCGCTTCCCCAATTCTCTCAAGGTGAAATAACTATAACCAAAAAAATAAAATAAGACTCTTTCTTATTTTATTAACACAACAACACATTTGAATTTCAAGAGTTTGAAATTCAATAACCACACACAACTCACCTCATTAAACTCATTACATTTAAGTCATAAGTTATAACTTAAGTTAACAAAATTAAAGTGGGAGTTGAGGGGGGTTTTATAGGATATGAATGGGTAGGGTTTGTGTGGGCCCCACCACCCTCATAACCTCCTAAGGGAGGTTGGGTGGTTACCCAACTTCCATCAAGAGCTAACACTTAGAGTAAAATAATAAAAATTGTAGTGTAATTATAAAATAAACTTCCACAATTTTTATTATCAACACACGTGTAAACGCAACTCCGGAACATGAGTTCTTAAGAAATTATCGGCGCTGCGGTTCCATCGGTGCCCTCGGAATTTGATTCCAGGCACCGGTTCAAAAGTTAGAAATTCCCGCTTGTTCGTTCACTGAACGTACCCGAGACAAACTTTGGAAATTGATTCCGGGCACACCAGGCCTCGGAATCAGGTGCCGTTAGAAACCGCGCTCTTGTAAAATTCCAAAGAAAATTATGAAAAAAATTCCCTTGAATTTTCCGGGTCCTTACACTCTCTAATACATATAAATGGATACCCAATCAGCAATCATGTCCCAACTTCAAATTCAATTATTTATTCCAAGAACATCCCTGATCAAATCCTATAATCCCTCCCAATTTCATCATTTCGCTTTCATGATCATAAAATTAACCTATGAATGCATTAGTTATAGACCTAAAGTGGTTGTCTAAAGAAGAGTTGTAGTTATTAACCATTTGTTTTTAAAAATATTTTACTTCTAACTCCTTATAATATTCACCAAAATAATATTATATAATAATATAATTTTATAAAATATGAATATATTTTATTATGGTAACTTAATAACCAATATTAATATCCTCTTCTAAAAAATGGGAAACGAATCCCTTGTTCAAGTGTATGACACACTACCGCCTCACAAACTGATGTAATATGTTTTCTATCAGTGC
The DNA here is from genome assembly GCA_963277665.1 of Viscum album. Taxonomy (NCBI): domain Eukaryota; kingdom Viridiplantae; phylum Streptophyta; class Magnoliopsida; order Santalales; family Viscaceae; genus Viscum; species Viscum album. The sequence goes on along the minus strand of OY728127.1, from coordinate 836,245,031 downwards.
GTAACTATAATGTTTATAATGATATATTTAATATATAAGTATAATGTTAATTACATCACTATCATTATATAATAATAATATATATTATATTTTATTACTTATCCATCTACTATAAATGCTAATGTCAATTGTGGGTAACTATAGATTACCACTTCCACAAACCGATGTCAAACAATTTTCACCAAAAAATCACGTGGGGGTATATTTATGTTTTTATAAATATATAGTATTATATTATTTATATAATCATATTTATTTAATTTTTAAATACAACATACCTTCTTTCCATTATTTTCATTAAAAAATGTAAAAGTTACTCATGAGAACTTATGACCTACCATAAGGATGATTATAAAATAAATTTTTTTTCCAAACCATATATCAAAATTGTATTAAGATATAATATATATGTAAAAAATGATAGTAATTTAATTAATATTTTTCTAGATATTATGGATTAATTTTCTCTTTGACGATGGTCCATATAGAGATGTCAATTTGAAATTATTAAAAAAACATCTCCAAATCACCATATATTGAATTATTTGATTATGTAATAAAATATGACATTGAAATAAATGAAATAAATTTTTAAATAATTAGGGATTAAAATGAAAAAAAATTATTATAAATAAAATAATTGATATAAGTTTATTATACTTTTGTTCATGGAAATATGAATCAGGTTTGGATTCAAGATAATGGATTTCATATAAATATATTTTCATTGTGGAATATTTTACTAATATGAACATGATATCCTTTTATACTATATATAGTACCCATTTTAATTTTTTTCATGAAATAATATTTCGCAATTTTATTATAATTTTTTATTAAAATTCATTCATCCAATGAGATATTACTTGAATGCTACAAATCTTTCTGGTGTTTCCAAAAAAATATCAATTCCTTGGGAAACGCTTCTGCATCGTTGACATTGTTATTCCGTTATTATATGTGAATTGATTCCAAAATTATTTAATCCTTTCATTAAAATTTATTTATTTTCATTAATATATTTTCACATAATCTTTCCATTGGTAAATTATCTTGTTATGAGTAATGATCTATGCAAGTGTTATCTTTATCCAAATCTCATTTTCCAGAGACATGTAACATATCATACACCATGATTTCATTATATGGCATACATAATAATTCATTAATGATTTATGGAATATTACTTCATAAAATTCCTGGGATTTCGACATCTGTACAACACACTTCATTTTTTATCATTTGATTAAAATTTTGACAAATAGGTAATCTCTTTATCTAATAATTTTTTCCTCTTTTAGATAATTGATATTCAAAGTAACTCTTCTGAAATTATATGATATTAATTTATTTTTTATTATATATTTTTATATAGTCAGGTTATGAATATGTATTAAATATTTAATTTTAACTTCCTCTATTATTTTTTAAAAAAATATGATATTTGATTGTTATAAGGACCATGCATCTTGTTTTAGATCAGAAATATTTCCCATTAATATTATTGTTTTTATAAAATTATTCTAGGAATGAACATTTATAAGCATATATAATTTAATTAAGATATTATAAATTATCAATGGCTATATTACAAATGGATTTAATGGTATACTTCTTAAAAATTTACACATGGGTCACATTTGACTCTCTTTATAAAAATTTTAAATGAATGTTAATTTTTATTTTTTATAATAATAATGGATTCCCCAGCCATCATAACCATTATTTTATTTTTGAATTCCATTATAAGTACACATGAATAATTTCAATGGAAATTAGTTTCAAAATATTTTTTGAATTATTTGTTTTCAAATGATACTCTCAATGTAGAATGGGTATTTACATCAAGAATTACTAATAAAATTTTTTAGTATTTTTATTCATTAATGGAAACAAATCATGGTTTTAATTATACTTTACTAGGTATATGTTGTAATATTACCATACTTATACTTTATCTATATGAATAATGGTCATTTCAAGGAAATTTTCATGCATACAATTTCATTTCCATGGGGAAATTAATCTATGAAATAATAATGGTTATTATTATGATGAAAAGTGAACGATAATATATGTTATAGTAATTTTATGGTTCTTGTAAATCATTTTTTATGATGGGAGAGACCATTATAGAAAAAGATGATATCTCATCTTGATATATCTCTACATTTTTTAGTAAAATTGGATTCATTAAAGATGTTCTATCTTTTTTCCTATAATATTTATTGAATTTACCTAGTAGGTTATTCCATTTATGAGGGTTATTGTAATAGAGATATGAAAATAATATTCCTTTTTATAATGAAATATTCTTTCTTGTTGAATCATGTTCTAAATAAATAGTTATTTAAGAATTACTTTCACTTGGATCATGGTTGTAGATTTATATGATCATCTTCTTGTGTTAAATAATCATTACATGTATCATGTTTTATTATTAATTTTTTGATGGGTATGAATTATTTTATGTCATGCTCATGCGCTTTTGTTTTTTCATCATGCCCTTCTATTTATTTTATTAAATATAATAACATTAAATTGGTAATGATTATGTTCACTATTACTGAGAGTTTTATAATACCATTCTTAGGCTATCCTTTCAATGATTTTGAATAATTTTTTTTGTATATTTTTTATAATCAGGTCACTAGAAGTGAAGAACATAGATATAGATGGTGAAAATTATTATTAACATATTTATAATGTATCAATGTTGATATTATAGAGTTTATCTTAATTTTTCAAACCTAAAAATTGAATATTTCCATGGGAATGAATGATATATGATATTTTAGTTTGGTTTTATATGTTTTTAATGGTTAAAATTGGGTCACGTTTAACAGTGTTAATAACCAAAAATGTAAATGATTATGTTATCAGCACAATATCTGAATGAATGGGTCTAAGAATATTATAATTAATCTATGGTTGAAATCTAAATTTATATTTTATTAGTGGGTAATCATCCCACAACGTATGAGGTTGATATTACTCATAGTGAAGTCCTTATAATAATGGATCCAAATTCTGAAAATTTCTAACTTTGGGATGATGGACATGCACGAGATTACTATGAACATTTCATTGTATCTAATCTGAATATTGGCAGGGTAGAATATGTTATTTTGAAAAGATTAATACAATTTTATTAAAGAATATATGGTTTTTTATAAAAAAAATGAATTACTATAATTTCAAAAATAACATGGTTTTTATGCCAGTAGAATCTCATAGTACCTTACAACCGATGTTTAATAGTTTCAAATATAATTGCATATTTTCAGAGTTCTAAAAAAATGGTTCATCTATCAACCATACAAATTCATATGCTCTATTTTCTAAAAACTAATCTCAATAACCATTCAAATTGTATACATATGATTCCCAAGACACACCTCAAAAGAATTTAACATCAAAATAAATAACCATGAAAGAATAAATTATAATATAATTTTGACATGTTTTACCAAGAAAAGACCATCTATACAAAATGGAAGATGTGTGTTCAGCCAAATAACCACCTATAATTGTTATGGGGACAGAAACTATCACCATGAAGGCATATCACATGTGTGGGACATTTTATCCTAAATAAATTAAATAGAAACAAAAATATATAATAATATAAAAAACAAAGAAAACCCAACAAAAACATCAGTTTTATTGTAAAATTCATGTGACACATGATTGATATATATATCACATAATGATTTTATAATAAATTATAATGGGATAAAAAAGGTCCCAACACCTCAAAATAAATACAAAACTAGTAGTATACCACATTATCAACTATCACCACTGAGTTCCCATCATCAACTGTCAAAAGGAATAAAGTGAATGCAGTACCACAAAATATAAAATCTCAAAACATGTACACCATCATCAAAAATAAATGTTTATAACTTCATTATTTATATCCATCATCTTCATTTAAAAAAATTTCATCATGCAATTTTTTCATTTTCTATATAGATAAAACATTTTTGTGTATAATCTCATGGATTAGTGTATATAAGCCTAAGTGATAGTATTCCCCAGAAACATAAAGTTTAAAAAAACAAAAACATATATAAAAATGGTTTAAATCCAAAATATACATTTATTAGTAGGTTAACTCAAAGTTTATTGTGTATAATATCTGACTTTTTACAGATCGACTCCTTAAAGATAGTGTACAAATTGTATCCTAAAATCCTATAGAACCATCATTCTAAAAGAAACTCAAATAAAAACACTATCTAGCATACACGTCATCTATATGGAGTCGTAGTGGGACACCCGTACTCAATGTGTAGTGCACATCAGATGGCAGGGTTACCAACTGAATTAGTTGATTAACTACACTAGAAGAAATGTAACATACGTGGAATTTAATAATTTTTATAAATTTTTGTTAAACAGTTTTTTATGATGTCAACTATAGTTGAAATGATTGTGATGGTATAAGTGAAGAAATACTAGGATGGGTCTAGAGGATCTAATGAATTAAATGGTGGGTGAAGTGAGTCATTTCTAGGGTGATCAGACAAGTGCCTAGTGACTAGTTCCTTGGGATTATATAAAGTACTAAATGGTGATATATATTCTATTTTTTCCATTTGAGTCCTTTTATTAATTAGTCATATTCATATGTGGTGTTGTGACCCGAAAAAAGTTTTTCTTTATGGGTCAGGGTGAAATGAGACTCCTGATTATTTATAGAGATAGTCCAGTGGATGTGATATCCCTAGAGTCTTCAATTTTGGGTTACAATATGTTAAGGACCAATCCATGCGTTGATTTTTTTCACATTAAATTTCAGGTGTCTATGGGTATTGGGTCAATATTCAAGGTAGAATTCCTCAGAATATATTTTGGGTGGATGATCATGAAATTTTTCTACATGAAGTGGATTGAGGATCACTAAATACCTGGCTTGGGTCAGTGGTTGAATATTCATTGATGCATGGGAATCATGTTGTGGATTTTATCAGATGTTTCATGGTCAGTGTTCATGATATGCTCATATACATTGTAGGATTTCATCAAGTACCAATATCGGTGATGGGTTTTGGTACAATGATAGATCAAGGGAGATCCCTCGAGTGATAAGGGATGGGTAGATTATTTTTCACGTATGATCATTCGCTATGTATAAGGGTATTAGGATGTCGGTTTGGAAACCTACTTTCCCTATTTTTATGGGTATGGTTTGGAAATATATTTTACTGAATTAGATGTTGGTTTTATTTTGAAATATAATTGTTTTTTGTCAAAGTGGGCACCTTGGTTTCCTTGTTAACATGTTGTGTTCTGATGGGTGTGTCAACACATAGGGTATCATGGTGACTTGGTATGGACATTATGAATCAAATTGGATTTATATTTCTAAAATTATTTCATTTTATATTGAAATTAATATTTTTTTATATCTTATGGGATCTTAGTGAGACCTTAATATGTTTCTTACTCACATACAACATGGGAACCTTGATTGATGTTCAGTCTATAGGTATGAAATTTATGATGGGGCACAAGATATGTTGTAGATTAGGATGAGGAAGATCATTTGATTGTGGATACATAGTCTATATAAATGTGGATATACATAGTTCAAGTGTTCATGTGTGTTATTTTTATTTTGATCAGCATTTTGGATTGGCCCAGTTGACAATTACTTGTATTTTTTTCATGATAGAGTCATTTACTATATGGATGGGATTATTTTTTTTGTTTCTACTATATGTTTTATGGTTGTTCATTATTATTATTTATTATTATTATTATTTATACCACAATTAGATATCATAGTATCCAACTAATATATGTTAGGACCTTACCTTCAGTCGGAATTCTCTATCACAATAGGACATGCTTGAGACCATGTTGAGCTTTGACATGTATATGTCAGATGATATGGCTTTGAAAAAGGTATCAGTGGATAGTTATTTATGATTTTGGTATATATTATATAATTTTTCTATGAATACCTAAAATACTATGATGGATACTATACTCATGCACCAAAAACACATATTTTAGTTGGAAGTCCATGTTATCAAGGTAATGGGATTATTATTATTATTATTATTAATTTTATAGTTTTATTATATGATCTTTGGAGATACCCATTTATTTTGAGGATTATAATTTTTCTTTTTTTGGATTATAGACCATTGTAAAGAGTCTCATGATTGGATACTAACTATTTAGTAATATCCTTTTTTCAGGCATCATGTTAGGCATGTAGGATTTAAATAATTGTTTATATTCTTGTGCTTCCTTAACAAGATTTGTATCTTATTAAAGTGTAATAAATAGAATTTACATTATTTTTTAATTTAAATATTTGTTTTAATTTTTATAATCTAGAACATGTCATATATTGTTCTTATGGAGTGAAATGTGGTTTATTGTTTGGGAGGTTCTCCAGTGATGTGAATACATTCCCTTCATCATGGTATGTATGGAGGAACATTAAGGGTTGGAAAATGGAAATGACTCAATTATGATTAATAGATTGGGGAATGGAATTATTTTGAGAGGATATTAGTACATGAATCATTTTCCTCGAAAAATTATTATTTTTAATATGAGATGATTATATAATCCATGACTTGTTTATTAAATTTTTTTAATGTGGAGAAATGATTAGAAATTGTTGGTATCAAGTTTGGTGAAATAGTACATGAAAGATATATATATTATACTAGTGGTTCTTTATAATCTTTTGGTAGGCATAGTGGGATCTTGGGTGGATTGTGTCTTTTTATTTGATAAAGCATGTGTGGAACATGTCATGTGGTTAGCCTTGTCCTTGGATATTCCTTGGGATATTAGATTCAAATGACATGCATGGGAGAATGGTATGTGGGTTAGATATATGCACATAGATTATATAGGATGAGACTCATTGGAGTGTCAGTCTAATTTTTTGATTATTTCACACATGATCATTTTTCAATTGGGTTCAGAAAATAATAAAATATATATAATGGAAGTGATTTTAATATGGTTTTGGAAGAATGATATAAATTAAAGGATGAATGTTATAATTACTACCATTATTTTGGAAAACACATTTTTTTCATAGGTGAATTTTCATCATGTATGAAATGTTCCATTTTTTAAATAATTGAAATAAGATGTGTGAAGTATGTTGAAAATGGATCATTTTGTAAATGAAAACAATCTATTATATGATGATATCACAATGATGGATATAGATTATAGTAACCCTACTTCTATATTGATCATTATGTATAGTGAGATTCATATGGGCGTGGATTCAATGGGATTTCAATGGTAGTTTAGAGATGTAGCAGCAATGTGATAGGTAATGTTAAATATGGATAGTTATCTCAAGGTACGGTCAGTCAAATCTTGTTCCATGAAAAAGAGGTGTTAGGAATGGGAGACTGTGGCGGAGGAGGAGAGATATTCATTTCATGAAGGGAACCATTTGTAGTAATTTTTTAAGGAGTTGTGTGAGTGATGAAATATGATGGGTACATCGCATTTGGTTGGTCAGAATATGAGAACCTCATTTTTTTTATTTTCTGATGGGTGTCAATAATGATTTTACGATGAATTGGGAATAGAAGATGATTGGTTTTTGCATTTCCACTCATTCTAGAATAGGTTCACCTCATAGAGTCTTTATTCATGGTGAATGAATAGTAATGGGAAATGGATTCAGGGTAGTTAGTATTGTGGTAAATGATAATGGTACTCCTATAATGGAGAGAATCATCTCAGTAATGGGTGAATCGCCCATGAATTAAAAGGGTCACATAAGAGTAATTATATGGTTGATGATTAATATTATATCATATAACTTATCTAATAGAATATCTACTATTTTTTAGCTACTCCTCATATAGAATAACTGAATATATGATTTGGTAATAAATGGATTTTTATTATTTATCATCAGGATTGGGTTGTTTGGGACTGAATGGAGTGTGTGTTTGATAAAGGTGCATCAATTCTTAGTATGAGTACATGAAAATAGAAGTGGTGACTGGTTAGAAAATAAGGTAATTAAACAGTGATATAGGTTCATATATTAGTTTTGATTCATTGATAATATTATGATTCCTTCATGTGTATAGTCATTGAGGTATCCCATTAGTGTGAGTGGGTGACCTTTTTGGAAATAGATTTAAATATTTATGTCTCAATAGTTTTTATTGAATTGGACATTGTGTGATTTAAAACAAGTTGAGATTGATTTATAAGAAATTATTTGTTTGTTCTAAGGATCAAACCAAGTGTTTTAGATGAATTTAGTGTATATTCGATTTTTGTTGAAGCTAAAAATCCAAAGGGAATTTTTAAATCAACGATTGAATGAAGTGATTTCTCTGTGAATTTATGTCCATGATAGGATTGGATAAATTTTTATAGGATTTTCATGAAATCTTGAGGATGAAAATTATTATTTCATGGAGATTTTATTATCCCATTGATTTAAAAAAAATTAAATTTGAGGGGGAATATAAATTTTTTATTTGGTGGAAAGTACATTTTTATATCTGCGGCTCAGAATGATATTTAGGGTGTTTGATCAACCTTAAATCATATTTCTTGATCATTGTAACAGGACTGGATGGTTGAGGGAGATTCTTGGGTGATCATCAAAGGAAATTTATATGTGATTTAAGGGCTTCTGTAACTCTCTAATAACAATTTTCTATCATGTAAGTCCATACAACAATACGATGTTCTAGAGATAACCCATGATTTTTTACTCGATGCATCAGTTTTCAATTTATATGGTTTCTATAAGTGACTACTTACATGTTACAACCATACATCATTAATTTGGATGGAATTAATCACTTCCCTCTATTTTTGGTGAACTAAAATTTTTTATTTAGTGTCGATTATATATGTGAATGGTGGAATTGGCCAAGATCGAGGGGTGTTTTTCTTCATTTTAATCGTTTCATTCCAAATATTGTATCAAAAGGTTCTAAAATAAAATTTCATCAAATGTATGTTTCCCATTGGATGAAATTATAATGTTTTCATAAATTAATTTTTATTTTCATTTTCACCAACATCACATTAAAATGATATTGTTTGGGATGGATATTGGGGTGTTTCAGGAGTGTCTCACACACCTGTGGTTATATGATTAGTGTAAAGGTGATCCTGATGATTTTTCGAGTGATTGATATATTTTTTTTTAAATTAATTGAATTATTATAAATTATTTATAAATAATAATTTATATTTGTGACTTGTGGAAAGAGTTTGGTTGGATGTTATTTTGATTGATTGAAACATTTTTAGTTTTTATAAAAAATTTCATATTTAAATTAATTTTTTATATAATTATAAACAATAATAATTAATTTTGAATTTTTATTGATGTTGTATTGTTTCTTATTGGTGTGGAAGAGGAGTATTTCAGGGGAAATTATTGGATGTGCTGGATTGGGGTTTACTCTTGGTTAGAGGTTGGTGTCCCCAATAATAAAAACAGGTATTCAAGTTTCTTATTCAGTGTAAATTAATGCATTAGAATGTGATATAAGAAACTGTTCAATATTTAGGTTTGGTAAAATGGTGGATTAGGCCTCATGGAATGAGACTATTTTCCTTGTATGAATGGGTAATTTGGTGTCACCCTGATGACATAGTCACCAAGTGGAGAGGGTACTATTTAGAAGAATCAAGTCCTTAGGAAACCCTTAAGCGGTGTGCTGATATGGAAAAAGCAAGTGTTGGGTTACCTTGAAAATTTCAAGAGGTATGAGTGTTCCTGGGTTTGGAAATATTGGGTGTGATATTCATACATCCCATGATTGATGATAAACTCCATACTATGGTTCGAGGTTATTATTTACGAGTGTATGGAATGGGGGGACTACTTTATGAAGTTGAATTTCATGATTGAGAGATCTTCCTTTAGGTGATTGTTAAGGGTATCTCCCATTGGTGGTACGATATGGGACACAAATCAGGTTCTCATGTGTTATTTAGCACTTGTAATCATCATTCCATTGGTGCATTATATGGAAATATGACCCCACCTATAGAGGCATGGGGATGAGTGGATTGTGATGTTATATAATGGACCCTCGGTATTATGATAAATATTTTTGATAGAGTTTAGTGATCTAGTGCATAACTACAATTCTAGATCAGAGGTTCCTTCAGTTAGAGATTCCCCCATCATGTGATATTCTTGTGATGGTCTTAGAATGGAATGAACATGATGTGTTCAGAGGATGTATTGTATTTCATGCATCTAGGGTATATGTGTTTAGGATGAGGGGCCTCGAATTGAGGGATTAGCACCATCAAATTATATTTTTTCCAATGTGATGAGTTGAGATCCAATGTCTGTACGCATGATGGTCTATTCTGCGATGAGTCTTATTTCTGTGTGATGATGTGACATCCATAGATTTTACATGGATGGATCAAGGTGTTGACGGACCTACCTAGTATCCACAGGGATTGATCAATGAATGTGGAATCATTATAGTTATAAGGGATGGTTCAAGGTAGAATAAGGACCATGACATGTGTATTATATTTCCAAGATGATTCCCAATGACTATGGATGTTCATATAATGTTTCTAGGGATATTCATTTGTTTCTAGGGTTTATTAAGTATTCTACCTCATTCCTTCATGTACTGGACATAGAACATTTCCAAATATGGATTGGATTTAGGGATGATTCTTCCTTGAAAATTCGGTATATAGTTTAGGAGCTTGTCCAATTTCATTTCTATTAGTGTGAATAATCTAGCTCAATCATTATAAGTATTAGTTGAGGGCCTCCCTAGGGTGCTATTTTTTTGTTCAATGTGATACTAATTTACCTCGCTTATGTGATATGGAATGGGTCAAGTATTTTTATTATATTATGTTGCCTAATGTCTTAGATTATCTGTTTGAGGTTATATAAAGTTATATTCCCTAGTATAGAAGTATGATTTGGGAATTTGTATCATAATAGATGAAAATGATGGGATATTCTCATGCTGTTAAAGTACGGATTGTCAGGAACCATGGTGGAAGGTTCTAAAAATAGTGTCCTAATGGGTGTCTATACTCATTCAGTGTCGTTGCCGCATAGCTATCACATTATGACTTTGAGATAATTTTTATTTCAATATTATGATTCCTTCTGTATACACATGAATATGATGATGTTTATTTGATGTTATTAGTGAAACCCTTATAAATATTATTCTCATGTCAAACATGGGAATCATAGTGCATGTACAGGCCGTATGTTTACAGTTCATGTAAAGACATGAAATTTGATGTTGATTGGGATAAGAATTCTATGTTTTTTAGTTACAGGTTTTGTGAGGGCGAGAAAAGGATTTAGGGATAATGTTCATGTATTTTATTTTCATTTCTTTTTTCATTTGGTGTGGTGCAAGTGGAAAACCATTTTTATTTTTTATATGAATTAATATGGTGTGATTGGATGTGTTTATTTACTGATTATTTGTACACTACTTGTTATAGTTTTGTATGAAGACTAGTTATTTTCTCAATTTATTATACCCTAATTAAAGGGGATCATTCCCCCATTATATGGATTTTTCATTTTCGCCCAGTAAATAGCCTTTTTCATGTGATGAAGTGAACTTGAGTACATGTTTCACTCTCTATATGATGTGTTTTTGAATGGGCCTTTATCAAAATTAATGGAATATGTTATGCTACACAGGTTGATTGGTAAAAATATAATTGTATTTAATTTTTATAATTCTTTACTAGTCCTGAAATCACATACTAAAAATTTGAATGTTTTTAAAACTATTCTAGTTACATTAGAGTCATGAGAAATATACATAAGAGTATTTTTGTGGTGATATAGAAGAATATTAAATTTATTCTACCTCAATTTTAAATATTATTCTAAAAAGATTTATTTGAAAATTTAATCAAAGTGATATGTAAATGAACTCAATTTTTATAATTTTAGAAATTAATTATTCAATTCGAACAAAGTGATACATAATGATACATGTATCATTATTTAATGTTAATCATAGTGAAAAAAATGGGTTACCAAAAGGGCGTATAATTTGAAAAGGTGTCCATGAAATATTATGGTACAAAAATGGTATATAACTTCATGTCTAAAGGCAATTTTTTAAAAACATATATTTCATATTAGTGATAAAATAAATATAAAAACGTCCAATAACTGATATGTCTATGTCTCACAAATTTTTTTTGGTAAATTGATGAGTTTTCCTATGAAATATATGTTCCTTTAAAAGTTAATACATAAAATTCATGCTCGTACAAAATATTCATCAAAACATTTCAATTGATATAGTGGGTCATTATGAAAATAATTAAAAGTAACTTAGAACTCATAGGATGACTCATAAGGATTCTAGACAAAGAAATAATTTTATATTACAGAATCAAGTTTAATAATAAACATGTTAACATTGATTCTTTTATATTCATAAAATATTATATACCATGATATATCGACTAGGACAATATACACGCTAATATTAATGGTGGAATTAGTGAATATTATGGATCTATTATGATGAATGTTTAAAAATAATGAATGGGTGTTTATTTTTAATAATTCTACTTTATTTTTTCTTGTTTCAAACGGGATCGATTACATGGGTTTTCATGAATAGGCAGTGACAGAGAATATATTGATATTGTCACTACTTTAGAATTTAGGGAATATAATATAAATAATTGATACTATTTTTTGGTAAGAAATCATTACGAGTTATCATGTGAATTATTTAACAAGATTATATGAGTATATGTGTACTTTTGTAATAAATATTATGATAATAATAATTTATATGACCATTATTCCCTAATTAGAGGAAATATTTCTATATTCAAAAGATTGAAATAATATTCTATTGATTTTGACAAGGAAATATGAGTTAATACTGAATTGATAGAATGTTGGTGACTGTGGGTTATATGATACTAAAAATAATATATTAAATATTATGTATTTAAAAGAGAGAAATATTTAGTGATGTGTGTAACAGAGTGATAGAGAGACAAGATACCACATTCTAATGAAAATTATGTGTGCTAAATGAGGAGGTGGATCATTCGGACGAATGTGTTTCTACGATAAACACATTATCATCAAAGGAAGACTTTAGAAAAGAACATGAGAATAAATAATATATATAATTTGATAATAATACTTTTAATATGATATATTTATAGTTTATAAGATGATTCCAAATAGAGAATTGAATATTTGAGAAATCAAGTGTCTTTTGGGATGCATTTTTGTTTATCTTCACCGTCAAGACTCTTTGTTGTTGAGTAATGCTAGTGATCACAACCATGAATAAGGGATATAGAACCTATTACATTTAGGAAATTAATTTCAAGATATTTTACTAGATTATAATATTTATTTAAACACTATGGATGAGAAAGAAGTTGTTATTATAGTGATTTACTATCTTCCCACATTGAATAAAGATCTTTCTCATTGAGTGTATCGTGTGGAACAATTTTAATCCCATGGAGACCATTATAAATTAACCATTTAGGTGAATATAATCCATTTTTTATATATAAGGATCAATTTAGGAGATATTATATTGTTTTAAATTGTGAAATATTTTGAATTTCTATCTATTGAAATCAACCTGAACAGAAAAAAGATGATGTTACCCATTATTGGGTTGATCCATTTAAAAAAATGGTTCTCACTTAACTCTTTTTTTCTACATTTTATGTGGTGTTTTTAATTAATAATTCATCACTAGATCCAAAAAATATCAAATCATATAGTGTTCAAAATACCAATTGGGGATAATTAAATTTTATGATGAAATTAGTAAAAAGGGTCACACGAAATCACCCCTCCTCCATAGAGTGACTAAAATGTCTTGTGAAGGAAAAATATCATAGAATAATTCATTTTAATGAACATAGAAATTTAATCATGACATATATAACAAATTATTACATGAATTTAAAAATTAAGAGTATCCTAATTATTATATAAAGTAGCCACTCCCAACAAAATTTGTGTTCTCTCTTACACCTTGACCAAAACACTTCTATTCTACAAGAACTTTCTTACCATAACATTTTCTATATATGATAATAGAATTTACATGATTGATAGAAACACCACTATGATAACAAATAGATTTTGTTTCAACTAATTGATATATCTCATTGATGGGATTATGATGGCTATCCTTCAGTGATCTTCACCTAACCTAGCCTGTCAAGGAACACATAAATAGTGCTATGTTGTAGTGTACATGAAATATTTCAATTTTTTAATAAAATATCTAAATATTAGGTTTAATGTAAAATGTTATTAGCTTCACTTGTTTTTTTTATGTTATGACATATATGGGTCATATGATCTAGGAGAACTAGAAAGTGGCATAAAATAAATCCCATAATATTAGATAATAGATTTTATATAAATGATGAAAATGAACTACATATGGATATACAATATGAGATATTATCGTCTTAGATTCACACACTGAAAATGTAATTTGATATCACTACTAGAATTTCATGTGAATTTCATTGACATCAAATTGAAAAAATGTTATAAATTGTGAATCATATGTAACAACGATTTTATCAAGAATTTTTTGTCAGGTAGAAATAAAAACATAGAATCACTCTTATGGCATAAGCAATAAAGAAAAATTGGAAAAAAAGAAATGATAAATTTAATTTTGCACAGAAGTTATATCATTGGCTATGAAAAAGACTATGAAATAATGATTAATCACTAGATACTCATATGACCTATTATTAATCATAAGTGAGAAAAATCACATAATAAATATTCCCCATCTTATGAAATGAAACATAATATTAATTATGAATATGCTCTACAATTCAGGATTACTCGCATTCTATAATCCCTTTGAATGTAATTAGTATCATATGACTTCATGTTTCACCTTAAATGTGATTTTCTATATCATTTGAGTTGTCACAATTTTCATTTTAAATTAATTTTTATTTTATTAATTCATGGCATTGGGTTCTCGCACCAAGGTCCAGGCTGGCTCCCTGATTAAAATTTTTTCCGTTTAATATCTTTAGCATGTTTCGGACTCATGCGCGGTCACCGCATAGTGGGCGGTAGCCGCGTGATTACCCCAGGAGCTAAGTGAATTCCCAAGTGGTCTGAGTTGAGGGGCACAACTTGCACGTGGTTTATTAAGTCGTGCGATGAACACGCGGTGACCCAGTTTTCAGAATAAGATAAATAAACTGATCAAAATTTTAAAAAATTTAAAAGGATGTTCGATAATAATAATAATAATAATAATAATATTGTGTTATTATTATTATTATTATTAAGAATATTTATTATATTAATGATATTATTATTATTTTTATAATTTTGTTATTATTATTAATGATGTTATTATTATTAGTTTACTTATTATTTTTATTTTTATTTTTTTAATTATACATAATATTATTATTATTATTTGTATTATTATTATTACAATTTATATAGTTACTTTTTTTATTGTAATATTATTATTATAATAATAGAAGGACAAAAAAAGACCTAACACTGAACCTAATAGACCCAGCAGCGCCCCCATTTCCCTTACCACTCCTTCCCCACCACTGCGCGAGGCACCCCTCCCATGGTGCTGCAACTGGCCTCCAGCCCATCCGCCTCTCTCACCAGATGCAACGACCACACATCTGCCCAGCCACCATCCAGGACCTCACCTCACCCTCCTGGCTGATGCCCGCTTGCCGCCTCCCTCTACCTTGGCCCCTCACCCCTGTCGCGTCCCGGATCTCCCCGCACCCAGCTCTGCCACCCTCACCCAGGCTGCCTCAGCTCTTCTGGAAGTAGTGACTTTGGCACCACCCTTCTTCGGCGCCCCCTCAGCACACCCCCAGCCGGAACACTTGACCCACATGCCACAGTCGCCCAGGTCCCTGGGCCAACCTTCAGCCATGTCGGCCTCATCCAACAATAACCAGGCAGCTCCGGACTCCCTCTGCTCCAATCATACTTCCCTCCTCTCGACCAGCCACCTCCCACTGCTTGAAAAATCTAACCGCTTTCGGCCCATCCACGCTCGCCCCGACCTCCTCTGTGCACCCCTTTGCACCACCGACTAGCAGAGGAAAACCTGAACCGTGTTGCGCAGCGCCCCCGCTTTGCTTAGGCCTGGCCATGAATCCCATCGCTAGGTTCTACCTTTACTGTGCTGTACATTCTGTATTTCCGATGTGGAATTCTGTTTCAAGTACGTGACTTTGAAATACAATAAAATATAAACTATAAGGCCAATATAAATGAAATTTTAAACATTGATTAAACATATAATAAATAGTTGAAAACAAAAAGAATTTCCTCAAAAATGTTGATGAAAAATAATTTATAACCTTTCAAAACCGCCTACTTGAAACTTAAAAATGTTTCAAATACGTGAATTTGATATACTGTAAAATATAAACTATAAACCGAATATAATTGAAACTTTAAAAATTAATTAAACATATAATAAATAGTTGAAAACAAAAGAAATTTCCAAAAAAATGTTGATGAAAAGTAATTTATAAGATTTCAAAATCGCATACTTGAAACTTAAAATTTTTCAAGTGTGTGAATTGGAAAGACCATAAAACAAAAAATAGAAGACCAATATAAACGAAACATTAAACATTGATTAAACATATAAGAAATAGTTGAAAACAAAAGCAATTTCCAAAAAAATGTTGATAAAAAATAATTTATAAGCTTTCAAAACCACCCACTTGAAACTTAAAAATGTTTCAAGTACGTGACTTTGAAATATTATAATTATATTACTAATTAACTAATTAATTATTATATAATTAATAGTTATATTAATAATTAACTGATTAATTATTATATAAGTAATAATTAGTGAGTAATAATTAATAATTAATAATTTAATGAATAGTTATAATTAATATCTATATTACTAATTAACTAATTACTAATTACTAATTACTTATTAATAATTATTAATTACTAATTACTAATTATAATGAATAATTATAATAAATATTTATATTACTAATTAACTAATTAATAATTAATAATTACTAATTACTAATTAATTAGTTATAATTATTAATTGAATTTCTAATTAACTAAATATTTATTATATATGTAATAATTATATTACTAATTAATTATTATATAATTAATGATAATATTACTAATTAACTAATTAATTATGACATATTTAATTATTAATTATTACTAATTAATAATTAAAAATTATAATGAATAAATGTAATTAAAAATTATATTACTGATTTACTAATTAATTGTTATATAATTAATAATTATATAACTAATGAACTAACTAACTATTATATAATTAATTATTAATAATTAATAATTAATAATTATAATGACTAATTGTAATTAATATTTATATTACTAATTAACTAATTAATAATTACTAATTACTAATTACTAATTACTAATTAATAATTAATAATTATATTGAATAAATGTAATTAAAAATTATATTACTATTTTAGTAATTTATTATTATATAATTAATAATAATATTACAAATTAACTAACTAATTTTTATATAATTAATTATTATTAATTACTAATTAATAATTATAATGAAAATTTATAATTAAAAATCATATTACAAATTTACTAATTAATTATTATAATGAATAATTATAATTAGAAATCATGTTACAAATTTACTAATTAATTATTATATAATTAATAATGATATTATTAATTAACTAATTAATTTTTACATAATTATCTATTAATAATTACTAATTAATAATTATAATTACTTGTTATAATTAATTATCTTATTTATAATTAACTAATTTATTATTATATAATTAATAATGATATTACTAATTAAATAATTATTTAATATATAGTTAGTAATTATATAATTAATCATTATATTACTAATTAAGTATTATATAAATAATAAATAATAATTAATAGTTATAATGAATAATTATAATGAATAAATATATTACTAATTAACTACATATTTATTATATAATAATTTTTAATAATTACTAATGAATAATTATAATGAATAATTATATTACTAATTAACTATTATATAATTAATTATTAATAATATTAATTTAATAGTTAAATAAATTATGATATGTTTAATCCATGTTTTAACTTTAAATTATATTGGTCTTATAGTTTATATTTTAGTCTTTCAAAACCGCATACTTTAATAATTTTAAGTTTCAAGTAGGTGGTTTTGAAAGCTTATAAATTATTTTTCATGAACATTTTTTACGAAATTCTTTTTATTTTCGACTATTTGTTATATTTTTAATCCATGTTTTATGTTTCATTTATATCGGTCTTATAGTTTATATTTTATAGGCTTTCAAAGTCACGTTCTTGAAACATTTTTAAGATTCATGTTGGTCGTTTTGAAAGCTTATAAATTATATTTCATCAATATTTTTTACGATTTTTTTTATTTTCAAATATTTGTTTTATTTTTAATTCATGTACTAAGTTTCATTTATATTGGTCATATAATTTATATTTTATAAGCTTTGAAAATCACGTTCTTGAAACTTATTATGTTTAAAGTAAGTGGTTTTGAAAGCTTATAAATTATTTTTTATCATCATTTTTTATGATTTTTTTTTGTTTTCAACTATTTTTTATATGTTTAATCCATGTTTTAAGTTTCATTTATATTGGCCTTATAGTTTATATTTTATAGTCTTTCAAAGTCACGTACTTGAAACAGAATCCCACATCGGAAATGCAGAATGTTCTGTGCAGGAAATGGAGAACCAGAATCCCACATCGGAAATGCAGAACGATTTCTAGGGTAAGCTCTCTTATAAAAAAGAGCCATGGGTGAGAGATTCTGTCAGAATCCAAATTGCTGTAATGGCAGTACTGCTGGATTTTAAATAGCGGATAAATTCTGCTGAAAATTTTATTTTTGTTTATTTTTGTTTTGTTTTGTTTATATATATATATATATATATATATATATATAAACAAAACAAAACAAAAAATAAAAATAAATTATAGAAAAAATATTTTTTTTTCTGTTTTAGGGGAAAGGCGCCATCTACAATGCCGCCTTTGTGGCGTATTTTTGAAAAAAAAATTAACCTAGCCTGTTTTTAAAAAATATTTTTTTAAAAAAATTATTTAAAAAAAAACCCTCGTGAACCGTGTCTCAGTTCATGTCGGACCACGTCCCATCCACCACCGCCGAAGGCAAAGAAATTTAGATTTCTTTAGACCATCTGCTGTTATTCACGTGGTGCGTTTGGCATTGCTTCATGTTTTAGTTCGCTGTCACCATAAAAAATTAGAGTTTTATTATCATAGGAACATTTAATTTATTTTCTTTATTTTTTATGAAGTCCTATTTTTTTATAGTGTGGATAATTATTTTGGATGAAATCTCAGCTTGCAGCATGATTTCAAGGTCGCCACCACTGTATGAGGTGATGTTCTTCATCCTTCGTCTTGTTGAATACATTATTTTTGGGTTGGGATTATGTCTTTGTTTCTCGGGTATTTAATTGGTTTTGTGCTGGTCCTCGCCGCACTAACCTTGGTTGTCGAATGTTATTATGGTCTGAATATAATTTCTTTGTGAGAACCTGCATTTTTTCACATGTATGAATATATGTGTATATATATATCTTCTGAGTGTGTGTTCACTCATGGTGCGGGGAACACATGAATCAGTTTAAAGGTGTACATGTATATATATATATGAATGTTTGCATATGAGTGCGTTTGAGCGGGGTGTTTCTTGATTTATAAAGTGTGTCTTGACTTCCTTATTGTAGGAAAATCCACATTTTTTCCTTTTAAAAATAAGTCAATTTAATGCCCTCATGTTTTTAATTAATTCTTTTACAAGATTCACATATTTGAAAAATAATCGGACAACTTGCTATAGTGTTTTCAAGCTGGTTGGGTTTGTTTAAAGTAATTTTTTATATTATTTCCTAGTCTGTTTAATTTTTATGATTGGTGAATTTAATTTTTAACGAACTATTTGATTTTTTTATAGAATGGCTAGTAATTAGTTTGTGTTTCTTTAAGTGCTTTTTAATAAATTTTTAATGGGTTATTTAATGTTTGTCCATTTGTTTCGAGACATGTATTGTTGTTTAACCTTGCTTTGAAAATGGTTTGTAAATGATTGTTGTTTTGGAATGTTTTGGTAACTATGTGTTTTGGTAAATGCATGTTTTCGTGAAAGGATATTTGTTGGTTTTGGTCTATCTGACCATGTTGGTAATAAATGATGTTTATTATTGTTTTGGAAACATTTCTAAATGGTTTGTTAAATGGGTTAATCAGGTAAAGCTAATGGCATGTTTGGCTTCATTGAAATGGTTTGGTGGAAAACCCATCTTTGGTTAGGTCTCTTTCTTGGTCGATTGATCATGAGACAAGAGGGTCCAGGGTATGGGCCTCCTTTTGAGAATATTTATTTTATGGAATGAGACTAATCTTGAGGAGGTCGGGGTGGTGTCAGATTGCATCGCATGCTTGGTGATATGTATATATATATATATATATGGATTATTGTTTGAATGTGTGGAACACCTCTTTGTGAACATAGCACAAAAACATAGCATAGGAAGGGGGTTTACTAAGAACTATTTCATCACTAGCTTAGATTATGCATTGGCTAGTGGCCCATTAGTAGAGTGGTATTTTGTTATTTTTGTTATGGGATATGGCTCCTCGATTAGGCCAAGAAGGGAGAAGATAGGGCATTAGGGAATTATGATGTCATCAAGAGTAGGCATGCCTTCAGGATGAGTCACATGTATAATTAGTTCTGGTCTTCCTCCGAGTTCTTAGGTTTTCCATGATCCTTTGGTACGAGCACTATGAGTACTATTGCCCTTACTGTGTGTGTAATCATACCCTTCAACGTGGTTTCGGTGTTTTCATCGAAAGGATTTTTATGTATGGTTGTTTTTAAAAATGAATTCAAAGCATCAATATTGGAAAAGTTTTTGTGAGCCCCTCTATTGAATTATTTTCCTTGTTTTTTAATTATAATGGAAATGTATGTGTGATTGTCAGTTTTCAAAATGCATCTTATATATGAAAACCTTATTTTTGTAATTGTGGTTTAAACTGGTATTATTGGGTTTATTTGGAATTAGAAAATGCATGGATTATGTGGTTCACTTTTGGCTTTCCTACATAGAATTTTTAATGCTCAATCATATCCTCCCCTTTCATATGTAGGTTCGGTTGCTTGGTTCAGGTTCTTGTTTCATCTAACTATGTGAGAAAGGTTGTTAGTCGTTGGAGGTGACTAAGAGGTTACATGTAGGAATGTGTAGTCTTGTTTCCTTGCACACATCTAGTTTTATTTTTCTTTGTATAGTTTTAATTAATTTACATGTCTTTTATTTATGGGCCAAATAGTTCCCACTTTTATGTTTTGATGACCGACTCTAGTTGCCAGCCTATGGGGATCGGGAACGCCCATTGGGCCATGTCACAGACTGGCTCAGTTGACTAGTTCATGGTTATCCCGGGATGGTTCATGACAAAATGGTATCATAGGAGGTTCTTGTTATTTTGGTTGTTCAGTAGATGGAGATTAGGACTGTCAGGACTCGAGAGGTTGGTATGGGAAGGACGTCAGGAACAATTTCCCGTTCTGATCCTCGAGTTGTCAGGGGTAGTTCAGGAATTGAGTCCTTGTCTCATTCTTATTTGTTTTGGATTGAGGGATGAAAATTGAGGCCATCCAATGTTACGACGTGACCTCGCATGGAGTAGAGAACCATGTAATGTCTGATTGCATGGTTGAGATTCTCCTAGTTGTTTACACTTTCTTGAGGCGTGGCTCACCACCATGTCGCCAAGTTAAGCGTAACTACTAGTTCCTCTCCCAAATGGTATGTTGTATGTTGGGTTTTGTTTTGATTTGGATTTATGTAAGTGTGTTTTGAATATGAAAATGGGAAATAATTTTTGGGAAATTTAATTCAGTTTGAAATTTTGGTTTGGAATTATGAATGTGTCATTGAGGGAAGGTGGTTTTGAAATCTAAAGTGGAAAAGGGTATTTTGGATGAGGAATTTTTTAGGAGTGTTTGTATTATCATGTTTTTTTGAGATGGTTGTATTGGATGAAGGTGATTTCATTGATGTTTCTTCAGCTTGATATCCATTTTGGCTATATGTTTTATATGTTCTTCAGAAAATGCCGCCTAGGAAGGTCGCCATGGTTTCTGATAAGCCATGACCAATTTTTGGTCCTTCTAAGACATTTTCTGTACTTGATGATGATCATGGTCCTTTAACGGTAGTTATGTTGTTTGAAGAGGTCGAGTGTGCTTTGAGGATGTTGGGAACTACAGTCTGTTAGAGTTTGAGTTGTCCTGGGTTTATTTGAAGGTTCTTCTCAAAACTAATGTGAGTTGTTTTCCCTGCCATCAATACAAGTTGGGATGATGTGGGATGTCATTAAATATGTCTTCATCCAATGGTTTATACCTGAAGAGGTGAAGACGAAGAAAAGGGAATAGCTCTTGCATATTCAATAAGGCCAAAAAATGGTGATGAAATATGTTGACCATTTCAAGGAGCATGTATCCTTTTCTCCAGAGGGAGCATCACATGATTTGATGAAGACTTCTCTCTTCATCGGGGGACTTCATCCAGATATCAAGGAGTGGGTCCTCCCCTCAATGGACCATCCTTTTGAGAAGTTTTTGGATTGGGGCGTTCCTAGCTGAGTTGTTCTCCAAAGCGCAGATGGTTGGCACAACAGTGTATCCAGTTGCTCATGAAGGTTCCTCATTAGGAAAGTTGGGTGTGCCAGATGAACCTGTTATTAAAGAGCCCTCTATAGTGGTTTTGGCTCCCAGTTCGTTGGACCGTTCTGTGGTGGGCCACCATTGTGGCCGGTTCAGGCATGTGAAGCTGTCATGTTGCATCCCTCCGAAGACATGCCAACGTTGCACATTTCAGGATCATCTAGACAGTTTTTGCATGAGGCATCACCTGAAGAAGGCATTCTGACCGAGGGATTCCAGTGCCTGACTATGAGGAATGAGATTCTTCAGCCATTAGAGCCCCAGCCGCATGTCTTGGGTTGAAATTCGCACGGAGTCAAGAGTTGCTGGGGGTGTGAAGCCTCAGTTTGGGTTTTGTGTTCTGTGTTGGCGGTGGAACAATTAATGTCTTTTCATTCTTGGTCTTCTACTGGTTAATTTTTGGACGTTGTTGTGAGTTCATTGTTTCTTTGTGAAGTTATAATGGATTTGTTCTATTTTAATCTAAAATGTTTCATTTTTATGATTATAGTTTTCCAAAACATGTGTTTTTCATAAAAGTGTGTTTGGACTTTGTGTGGGTTAATCTCAGCTTGGTTGTGTTCGTTTCGAGATGTAAGTGTTTGTGAATGAATTAATGTTTCATGTTATGCTCGAATTCACTATTTGCGTTATGTTTTTCTCAGAGGTTTGTCTCCAGTATTCGTGGTTTTTTGTTTGGGTCAAAAGTTCCAGGTTTCAGCTAAGGTGTTGTTCACTCATGCTATAAAAGATGGTTTGGATCAGTTATCAGTTATTGAGTCACCCCCTTCTTGGGCTGTTATGCATGGGTGTTAATTTCCCGCACTAGTTGAGATCTTGTGGTAGGTATAACCCTCTTGTGTTCTCCCGCTCTCTTGTATTTTGGTTTCTTTTGGATTCAATTCGGAATGTGTTCTTGTGAGGTGTATTTTCCGGCTGGTTGACATTCTAGGGGTAGAAAGTGTCTTTAGTGGGGATAATTGTCACATCCATCTTTTTAAAGTAATTTTTATTTAATTAATTCTTGGATTCGGGTTCTCATGTCATGGTCTGGCCTGGGTAACAGATTAAAATTTTTGTCGTTTAATATTTTTAGTGGGTTTTGGATCCGTGAGCGGTCACCGCATAGTCAGCGGTAGCCACGCGATCACCCAAGGTACATGTGAGAATTCTGAAGTGGTATGAGTTGAGACATGCAACATGTGCATTGTTTATTAAGCTGTGCGATGAGTGCACGGTGACCCATCATTCAAGATAAGATAAATTAAAAAATAACATTAAAAAAAATAAATCGATGTTCGAAAATATTAATATTAATATTATATCGTTATTATTATTATTATTTTTATTAAGAATATTAATGTTATTAATGATATTATTATTATTATTATCATTATTTCATTATTAGTATTATTATTAGTTATGTTATTATTATTGTTATTATTATTATTATACATATTATTATAATTATTAAAAAAATTTGTACTTATTATTTGAATTATTATTTGTATTATTATTATTATTATTATATTTTTTAATTCTAAAAATAATATTATTAAAATATAAGGGAAAAGGCCTAACCCTAAACCAAATCAACATGGTGGCGCCCTATTTCCCCTCCCCCACCTTCCCCACGGCGCGAGGCACCCCTCCCACTACGCTGTAGCCGTCCTCCAACTCATCTGCCTCTCTCACCCCATAAAACGACTGAACCTCTGCCTAGCCGCCCTCCAGGACCATGCCTCGCCCCCCTGGCCAACGACATCTCACTACCTCGCTCTGCCATGGCCCCTCACCCCTGCCGCGTCCCAGATCTCCCTGCTCCCGGCTCCACCACCCTCACCCAGGCCACCTCGGCTCGTCCTGTAGCAACGGCTTGTGCACCACAAGCTGCTCTCGCCCAGGACCTCATGCCAATCTTCTGCAATGCTGGCCTCCTCCCACACTAGCCAGGTAGCTCCAGCCTCCCTCAGCTTCGGTCCAACTCCCCTCCTCCCGACCAGCCAGCTCCGACTGCCCGAACAAGCCAGTCGTTTCCGCCCATCCGCGCTCGCCCCAACCTTCTTTCCACAACACATGGCTCTGATGACCAGCAGTGGGTAACCCGAACCACGTTGCGTTGTGAACCTACATCGCTCAAGCATGGCCGCGAATCCCCTCGCTAGGTTCGAAAAGGGTGTCTTGAGTCATGTTCAACCTTTTCCCGTCCACCGCTACCAAAGGCAATGTGATTTGGATTGCATCGGACCGTCCACTGTTATTCACAAGGGGCGTTTGGACTTGACACATGTTTTGGTTCTTCACCACCATCCAAAGAGAGTGTTTTATTATCACGTGTACATTTAATTTATTTTCTTTATTGTGTTTTAAAGTCCTATTTTAATTGTAGTGTGGATAATTATTTTTGATGCAATCTCAGCTTTCCGCGTGTTTTCATGGTTGCCGCCACCATCTGAGGTGACATTCATCATTTGTCATCTTGTTGCACACTTTTTTTTTGGTCTTTTGTATGTCTTTTTTTCCGAGTATTTAATTGGTTGTGTGATGGTCCTCGCTGCACGGACCTTGGTTGCCGAATGTTTTTACGGTGTGGCAATAATTTCTAGGTGCGTACATGAATGTTTTCCCTCATATGGATATATATATATATATATATATATATATATATATCTTTTGAGTTTGTGTTCCCTCATGGAACAGGGAACACGTGCATCAGTTTAATGGTGTATATACATATATATGGAAGTGTGTGCTTGCATGCGTGCGAGCGGGATGTTGTTTGGGTTAGAATGTTTGGCTTGAATTCCTTGATGTACGAAAATCCACATTTTCCCATTTTAAAATGGGTCCATTTAATTATTTCATGTTTTTAATTAATACATTTAACAGATTCTCATCTTTGAAAAATAATTGGAAAACCTACTATAGTGTTTTCATGCTGGTTGGGATTATTTAAAGTAGTTTGTTATATTATTTCCTAGTTTGTGTAATTTATCTAATTCATTGATATAATTTTTAACGAACTGTTTGAATGTTTTCTAGAGTGGATAATAATCAATTTGTGTTTCATTAAGTGTTTTTGAAAACATGGATTTAATGGGTTCTTTAATGTTTGACAATTTAGTTCGAGATATGTTTTGGTGTTTAACCTTTTTTTAAAAATGGTTCATAAATGTTTGTTGTTTTGGAATGAATTGGTAAATGTGAGTTTTTGTAAATTCATGTTTTCGTGAAAGGATATTGGAAGGTTTTGGTTCATCTGTCCATGTTTGTATGAAATAACATTTATTATTGTTTTGGAATCATTTCTAAATGTTTTGTTAAATGGTTGAAGAAGGTAAATCTAAAGGCCTGTTTGGCATCTTTGAAATGGTTTGTTAGAAAAAACCCTATTTCGTTTGGTCTCTTGCTTGGTAGGTTGATAATGAGACAACATGGCCCTTGGAATGGGTCTCCTTTTGAGAATATTTATTTTATGGCATGAGACTAATCTTGAGGTGGTCAGGGATGTGAATGATTGTGTCATGTGCCTGGTGTTATATAAATATAAATATAAATATATATATATGTCTTGTTGTTTGAATATGTGGCACACCTCTTTTTGAACATAGCACGAAAACAGAGCCCTGCAAGTGGGTTTAATGAGAATGATTATTGCCCTAGTTTAGATTACGCACTTGCTAGTGGCCAATAGAAGATATTAGTTTTTTTGTTATTTTAGTGGGATTTGGCCCCTCAATCAAGCCAGGTAGGGAGATGATCCGGCATTAGGGAATTATTATGTCATCGAGAGTAGGCATGCCTTCAAGATGAGTCACAAGTATTGTATGCTCTGGACTTCCTACGAGTTCCTAGGTTTTCCGTTATCTTTGGTACGAGCACTATTTGTACCGATGCCCTTACTGTGTGGGTAATCATACCCTTGATCTTGGTTTTGGGGTTTTCATGGAAACATTTTGTATGTATGGTTTTTTTTAAAAAGGAAATCAAAGTTTCTAATTTGGAAAAGTTTGTGTGAGACCCTCTATTATTTTATATTTATTTTTTTAATTACAATGTTAATTGAACTGTGCTTGTTAGTTTTCAAGATGCAGCGTATATATCAAAACATTATTTTTATAACTGTAGTTGAAACTGGTATTATTGGGCTGTTTTGGAATTGGAAAATGCATGGAATCTATGGTTCACTTTTGTAATTCCTACAGAGCATTTATAATGCTAACACCTACCCTCCCCTTTCAGACGTAGGTTTAGTTTCTTGGTTTAGGTTCTTGTTGCATCTTCCCGTGCGAGTAATGTTATTATTCATTGGAGGTGACTAAGAGGTCACCTGAAGGTATTTGAAGTCTTGTTTTCTTACCACTGCAAGTTTTCTTTTTCTTTGTTTAGTTTTTATTAATTTACCTGTCTTTTGTTATGTAAAAAATCATTCCCACATTTATTTTTTGATGCCTGTCACTAGTTTCTAGCCCGTGGGGATTGGGAATGCCCTTCGGGCCATGTTGCAGACCGGCTCGGGTGGCCGGTTCAGGGTCAACCCGGGTTGGTTCATGACCTGAGTAATCCTATTCCATGTGAGATTATTCTTACACAACCCCTATGCCTTGGATTAATCACACATTTTGATAGTCCATTTTTATATTTGTTAATATAAAACGAGGTTTATCCTATGTAGACCTATTTCATATGAGATTAGGGATATGTAGGACAGTGTTATTTATTCAACTACAGGTTCAATCAAATTTTATATTGGTCATTGAGTATTGGATTATCCTTATGAAACAAATGATCATTACATTAAAATGAAATGACATATTTTCAAATATGAAATTTTATATAAGAATTTGTTACACATAGTTTCAATTATAAGAAAATTATAATTTTTACGAATTCTATTAAAATTATAGAAAAAATAAATTTGGAATATTTAATTATTGAAATAGATTTTTATAAAATATTTAAATATAATGTTTTTATAAATAACTATTAAAATACTTTAAAAACATTTATTAGATATCTAATATTAATAAATTTTAATATTGAAATATATTTTTTAAATTATGTGCTATACATTATAATTTAGATGTAATGTAATTATTTAAAAACTATAATGGTTATTTATAATATTTTAATAAAATCAATATATATTAACAAAATATAATGGGGTTATTATTGAAATTATGAGTTATAAATTATTAGTTTTATTACATAATGTTTCGACCTTATGTGATGAATTATTTAAACTATAAGAAAATAATCCGGGGTTATTGATTTTATAACTACTTAAATAACACACAGTATTTGATATTTATATTATGAAATATTTTTACATAATTAAATTGAAATGAAAAATGTTAATGTTACATTTAATAGTATATATTTAACATAAACTCAATATAATCATAAATATACAATATTACATGTTATGAAATTACTATAAATCAATTCTATTAACTATTATATATTGCACAAAATTAATTTAATATTTTTAACGTTTTTAAATTATTATTTATGATTTAGAGATTTGTATATACATCATGTTTAAATTCATGATTTTTTAATTTATTTATTTTATTCCATTATTTAATTATTCATCAATACAATTTTCATATTATGAATGTTGATCTATGAAATAGTTTAATGTTTTTAAATTTCTTCTATAATTTTTCATACATGCATCCATGTTGTTACAATTAACGTATGATACTAGATTTTGATTTATTCTATATTTTCATTGTCTTGTATTGAGTTATGATCTGAATTCATACAGTTAATTATGATTTATAAATATTTTTTTTAATTATGATGTAATTGAAATATCTCTTACAGACATTATCTTTAGGTAGATGGAAATTATGTCGAATAAGTCA
The DNA here is from genome assembly GCA_963277665.1 of Viscum album. Lineage (NCBI taxonomy): Eukaryota > Viridiplantae > Streptophyta > Magnoliopsida > Santalales > Viscaceae > Viscum > Viscum album. The sequence continues at coordinate 836,216,353 of OY728127.1, read as the reverse complement.
TAGGAACAAAAGATTATATCATTCTTAGAAAAGTGGGATTCAACACTATATGTATATAGTCTTACTCATGTGGGGAATTATTTTTTATATAATTCAAATCCTTCACACGAATGGTTTCATTATCCTTATACATGTGAGGAATATAGATATGTATGAATAAAAATGGAATTTAAAATAATTTAGTAGCATGAGTTAGTCATTGGGAAAAATGTTACACATTAATATGATTTGATCGTGTTTTTTGGTGGAATGAATAACATTCAAAAAATAATTCATTAGTTGCATGAATAGATGTCAAGGGGTTAACCATATATAAGCGGGTGAGAATAAATACCCTTATAATTACTATATGATATATTATTTCAATAATAATAAAATTTCAAGACCTTGATAATCAAATTGGGTACGTTCATGCCAAATCGAGGTTCAAGGGATTAGTTTGTGTAAGGAATGGTAGGAATCTATAACACAATGTAGTTGTTATCCAAATACCATTTCAGAATTAAGTTACCCGTATATATGAAATATTATGATTTTTGATCCCATATGAATTGATTTGAATTTATTCTTATGATATTTTGGAAAAAATAATTACTGAATAACTATCAAATATTTATATAATAAATGATTGGTATGATATGCTACCTAAATAACTATGTGGTTCTGTTTGTTCCAAATCCAGTTAATTTTTAGTAGTGAAATATGGAACATGGGGCACCAACTGATATTATGAGCTTAAAAGGTGTTCTAATTTTGGTGATAGACCATTTTATAAAAAAAATTATTGAATGTTAGTAAAACATGGTTTTCATATGCTGAACACTTCTATTATAGAAAAATGACATTATAATCCTCAAACATGTATAAGTGATCAATCATTGAGAAACATAATAGAAATTATATAAACATTAAAGAGTTGTAAATTCTAATAAGATACTATTTAGGAGAAATTTAGTATGATAAATACAAACCGTCATGATTCACAAACATTTGATGTTATTCGAAATCTGAATCTTGATTCATAAGAGATCCATAAATGATTTATTAAAGCTTTCAAATACACAATATCTACATTGATATAGGTGAGGTTAGACTCAAATCACATACATAATGTTATTGACTGTGATAATGAATATGATAGATCAAATTAATAATTTAAGGCATGATCTAGGGACTGAATTCATTCATTTTTGTTATATAGATAATTTTTATTATATAATTGAGTTTGCCCAAATATTTACCACTTTAACATAATTTTTTTATAATTGTTGAGGTAGGAATATATTTTAAATGTTTTCTTGTTTTTTCTGCAAATATTGTGCGTTAAATATACAGTTTCAAGATGTAATGTTAGTTCTAATGTCTGAACAATTTTCCATTACATGAAAATATATATTATTGTAATGGTTTTTTTTATTATAAATGGGGAGTTTTGATTCCATATAATCTACTTTTCTATATATATCAAGGTTTATTGAAAAATACATAGATTATCTATACGAGGTATCAATGTTATAGATATGAATTAATTTTTTTATATATACATGATCTAAAAGGTATAATATTAAATTTTTCTAAATATATTCATGTTCAATATATGGGGAACAATTTATCATCCTTATAGTTTTCGAAAATTTTCTGATGAAATGATATTTGACATATAATACTAGAATATAAGAGAATATATCTACCACATATGGATCTATGTAAATGATGTGTATTTTCATCTCACTTATCATATATGACTAGTGATGATTTGTGATAATAATGTATTGTTATGAAGAACATGAGATATCTATTTCCATACACATGGTTTAAGATGTATTAGATTGATAGGACTTTTAGAGAATAATATAAGTTTATATTTGTTTTATATTGGATAAATGAGATTATATATTTATATTTTATAATATTATGTTTTTGAGCCCACAAACATCTTTAGAATATTTTAAATTATAATATTCTATTCAAGTAAATTATAAGAACACATTAAATAAAATATTTTATATTGATTTGATAGTTTATTTATTAAATATTCATACTATGAAGAAATAATTGTTATTTCCTACACATAATGCAGTGTCGTTATCTTTTTATTATATTATAAAGAGAATATATTGTATAAGATTCTCTTGAGAGTATGCTTTGATATTCATAAATTCAATGTTAACAAATAAAAGAGTAAACTATTCAAAATATTAGGTGAATATATCATTATTCAAAATAGTAACTAATATGTTTTTGATGTTATAATGTAAATATTTATATTTGATTTAATGGAAAAATTTTGATGTAAATCCTACAAATAATTATGATGATATATATATATATTTAAATAGTTCAATGTATACAACAAAAGTTAATTAAAATTTAACATTTCCTGCAATATAGTTAAGGAGTTGAAATATTTTCTTGGAGAGGAACATTAGTAATATGATTTCTATGTCTCTCCATTATTCTATCTAGTTTTATTCATAATAACTATCCATTTTTATTTTAGGATTTTATTAAATGATCATATATCGATATTGAATGATTTTTTAAGTGATGTAGAGAAATTATCGAAGCCCCAAAAAGTGATGTAAAAATAAGGTTGATATGAAAAAAATCATATTTGATATGTTATACATGTTATTATGTACAGTTTTCCTATTTAATATTATACAAAATAATGAATAAAAATTTTATAATCGTATATATGATGAAATATTCAATTTATCATTCATTCTTGTTGGACACATCTACATATATATATTGATATATATTTATCTAAGTGAAAATAATAATTAAACTCCCAATTTATGAAGTACAGTTACCAATAACTTAGTTTCTTTATTGATTATTATAGCTTATAAAAAATTTAATGATTATAATGTGTATTATTCGTGTATCATGACAAAAAATATGTTCATGAGGTTAAAATGGGTTTTGTGATCTAGATGACCTATGATGTACTCCAGATGGAGTGGAATACACTACGTCATTTGTAATCTACAGTTTATAAATGATATTTATTTTCCCGACTACAATATTATAGTGAGATACCTATCAAAAGATACATTAAACTTTGATACATTTCTTATGAATTCCATGAGTCATAGATAATCTGGAATTGTAAGGTACATTGTTGATCTTGTTATCTCTTGGAGATCAACAAAGATTAGATTTTTCCTCTCATATGATGAATATGTAATTTTTACCCTCAATTAAGAATGTGTGATGATGTGTATTTCTACAAAAAGATAGTATATATGACATGTTTATCTAATTTGGAAGTGTAATGTGATATGAACATACATAAATTGGAATGAAATGTGAAATATTCATCATCCTATTATGTTTATTCATAGATAAAAATGTTTTAATAAGGTGGATATATGGTATTAACATAATCTTTATCGCATGGTTACACTATGAGTTTGAAAAAATAGATAAAATTAGAATGACTACTTTCATATGATGTCACTGGTGGGCATATTTGTTAGGACACATATCTATGATGGAGATCATGCCTATCGATTTATTGATTTTGTAAAACTTATTCTCTTATAATAGAAACTCCATACATATATTTATTGATATGGTGATATAAATATTTCTTCAGTATTACAATGTATTCTAAGGTCCCACATTATGTATGATTGGAATGGGATTTATTCTAACATACTGAGATTTTCTAAAAGTGTTATAGAGTTTATCCAAAATATTTTTTGATAGCTATTCATAATATATTTACAATGTTTGATAAATAGGTAATTTTATTATAGTTTAAAAACACTTATTTTTAATATATTGAATAGGTTTTTTGATATCATTACACATGTTAATATATACTCAATAGTATAATGTTAAAAAAATAGGGAATCCATGTCTATAGAGAAAATAATATATTCATAGAGAAATAACCTATATCATATATCGACTGGATGAATTTGTATTAATTCATAAGATAAAATAATTATTATATCCAATTTTCAATTACAAAATGATATTAATACTTCATATAAGATTAAAGAACCAGTTATTGAATAACATGACACTATCAATTCAAGGTAGTTTAATTTAATTGATTTTGATTTTTTTGCATCCCCTTTTTTCAGTATCATTAGTGAACCATTAGAAATGATCAGATAGGAGAATAACGCCATTCTGATCCCATTTTGTAACGACCTGGAAATTTCAAGGAATTTTTTTTTCATAAATTCATTGTAATTTTATGAGTCTACAGTTTTTAACGGTGCCTGATTCCGAGGCCCGGTCTACCCGGAATCAATTTCTGAAGTTTTGTTCGGGTACATTCAGTAAACATACGTGCAGGTTTTTCTATATTTTGAACCGGTGCTCAGAATTGAAATCCGAGGACACCGATGAACTCACAGTGCCGGTATTCTGTTTAGAGGACCTTTAGTGCATTTGTGTTTTATTTAGATCGGATGTTAATTTTGGGGTTTCATAATAAATTAAATAAAATTGATGTGTTACCCAATTTTATTTAGTGGGTAGTTTTTATCTCCAAAGGGAGGTTGGTGGTGGGATCCACCCCACATAACCTCTCATGAGAGGATAATGTGTGCTGGGTCCCACATGAACACTAGCCCTTTAAACTCCCATGAAACCTCATTGAACTATTGGAATTCCATGTTTTTATGTTTTTTAACACTCTACCATTAATGAAGTGAATTAATTCAATTTTAATTCAAACATTTTTGAATCCATCTCTCCACATTTAATCAATGTGTTTTCACTTTTTATGAGGGATAAATGTTGGGTTTTGTTCCATAAAAATAATAGAGAACAATCTCTATTATTTTTGGGGATTAACTTCTTGGTGGAGAGCTAAGGAGGAGAAGGAGATGAGGGAGAGCCATCTTCCAACAACAAATGACGTCCTCTCTCGACAAAGAATGACGACACCCACAAAGAACTCCCATCTTCTTTTCTCTTCCTTCGTGTCAAGAGAGAAGACACAGACTACAGATATCATCGACAACAACAACGTTCTTTTTTCCTCTGACGTTGATGGAACGATATCTATCTTATGTGACACTATCTTCCATGACACCCGACTACCACGATGCTCGTCTTTTGTGGCTCGTCGATGTCCAACGCCAAATATGAGGTAGGGGTTATGAACAATTTTAATTGAATAAAATTGTACCTACTTCTTTGTTGAATATCTTGGATTGTCTTAGGCCTATTGTTATCGCCTAACGTGGAGGGCGTGGGCCGAACGAAAATGGCCCGATGACCCTCTGTTGTATTTTGAATATTTTGGAGGCGGCGACCAAAGGCGGTGGTGACTGGAGGCGGCGGAGACCGTACACCATCCGCGTGGACGAAACTGCGGCCCACGGTGCGGTTCCCTCGGATGAAGTGAATTGGCCGGCCATAGCTGGCCGGGCTGGAGGACAACGGTGCATCCTTGGTGCTGCGCTGGGTAAAGACCGCAAACCGTTGTGCGGCCCACTTGCTGAAGGAGCCGGCCGGCTATGGACAAATGGGTAGGAGACAGCGGCGCCCTCTTACTACTGCGCTGCGAAGGAGATGTGGCCCGCTTCCACGGACCGCTCTGCGGACGAACCGGCCAGCCGCCTACCGGCCGGGTTGGGAAGACCGCGGTCCGCTGTGACGGCTGCTCGAACTGGAGAGAAACGGCTGGCTTCATTCAGCTAGGCAGGAGAGGCGGCACTGCTCAGCGCCGCCGTTACAAGAAATTGGGGGGTCGCGCCCTCCTACTCCGCAAGGCCAGCTGGCCGAGCCGCGACCAGCAGCGCGGGCCAGGCCGCCGACTGCGTGGGTCCAGCCACCCTCGAACAGGCCGGGCCACAGCCACCAGGCCGGGCTGCACCCCATTGGGCCAGACTCAGACCTGGGTCTGTTCGAATTGGTTCGGCCCGACCCAGGGCGGGTTGGGCCGGGTCAGACCGGACCCCGACCCCCCTCTTCGGACCACTTTCGAGTTTTCGCCCATATTATGAGATACAGACCTCCGATCAATGCACCGTCAGTTGCGTTGGATTCCGTGGATCGAGATGGACGTTTCAGTGTATCACACTCAAGTTTTGGCGATGTATGGGTAGGGCCATGTTGGTTCGATCCCGTAAACGATCGGGCCCTCAGAGAAGAAACGCTTATAACAAAAGGACCGGACGTACAATTGACGTTTCGTAAACTATGTTAGATTAATTTTGATGAGAATATTCTCTTGGAATAATCTTATTGAGATTCAGACATAGTTGGAGTACGGTCGGGTTGGTTTGAGCCAAAAAACAAACGGGGCCCATAGAACAGAAATGCCAATAACTCTCAAACCAGGCGTCTGATTGACACACAGTCTGTCACATTGAGTTCCTTTTCATGAGACAAAACCATTAGATACATGAACTCAGTACTTATTGATAATTGATAATTCGACCCTTTTTCTAGATGAGCGGACCCTCCCGGATTCGAGCGTGATGTGTGCGGGAACCCTATGGATGGCTACGACTGAGATGATGGGATCCTACATGGACCTACTACTGTTCCAGGATCCTCTATGGGGTTGACAGCGATGAATTCTATACCAAGATCCTATGTGGGTTTCACAGCAGTGACTTCCGTACTGGGATCCTCTATGGGTTCGACAACAGCGTCTTCTGTACCAGTATACTACGTGGGTTCGATAGCGATGACTATTGTACTAGGATCCTACGTGGTTTTGACAGCAGCGACTTCTGTACAGGGATCCTCCATTGGTTCGACAGCAGCGGCTTCTCTACCATGATCCTATGTGGGTTCGACATTGACGAATTTTGTTTCGGGATCCTCCGTGGGTTCGACAGCAGGGACATCTGTACCGGGATCCTCCATGGGTTCAATAGCAGCGACTTTTGTACCATGATCCTATGTGGGTTCCACAGTGACGACATCTGTACCATGATCCTACATGGGTTTGACAATGCTGATATTATTCCCGGATCCTACGTGGGTAAGAAAGTGCTAATATTGTTCCAGGATCCTACATGGGTTCGACAGAGGAGATGAATCAGAGGCTACAACTAATCTTCTCTAACCTTCTTTGTGAGTTGTATACCTGTGTGAGCGAAGTCATGTCTTTTAGACATTATCAATATAGTTATTGACTTAATTCCTTTGTCGAATGGTTTGTGCTTGGGCTCGAGTGTTGGAGCCAGACTGTGATTAGTATCTTAGGTATGTGTATGGGCATATACCTATGTAGGGTCAGTTGATATTTTTTGATTGTATCTTTCTAATATGGTTTATACTTTGTGGATTTTGGTGAGACCATAGGGGTCTCAGGGTCCCTACTATGTATATTTATATTCAACCCTGAACGGGCTATGCCTGCACCCCATTGTGTTGGATGCAGACGACAGAAAATGATGACAGCGGCCGAGAGCACCACGACTGGACGGTACTAGGAGGTGGACCATGCGACGAGTCGACACACTGTGGAGACTGATGGATGTGGGTTCTAAGGTTGTCATATGTACCTACCCTTCAGGTAGGAATCCCCGAAGGTCGATCCAAGAGCTTCTCTTTACTTTTAGTTCTTTGTCCCATTACTTGTACGTGTTCAGTTGGGTTTGTATGCTGGACCATTTAATTTCCAGCACACTCTTTGTATTACGTTTTACATAGTGTTTACTTCATGTTGTGGACTCTATTGTATTTGTTTACATTAATATAGGCAATGAATTCCCAGCTTAGGGATTTACATCTTTGTTGCTAGTCGCCAGAACCTGGCCTATGGAAAGCGGGCTTGGGGTAGTTACGACACGAGCCCTGAGGATGGGTCGTGACAAATTGGTATCAGAGAAGTCGGTTCTACTACAAAACTCAAGACTCTGATCTGTCTTTTCTGTGAAGCAATAGTGTAAAGTGTATTGAGTGTGGTTTTCAGTCCAGGGAGTTCAGTGTTGGTACGGTGGCTGACGTATCCATACACCAGGACCCTGACCTCTGAATTCCGACTTAGTGCATGAAAACACTAATTGCGTGTGTGTTTCCTTTGAAATTTTTTTATGGTGATTACTTTGTGTCACCTCAACAGGTATTTTGTTTAATCGTGGAGCACCTGTTTATTTTCAGGATGTCCCCACGAAGGCAGCCAACTAGGGTTCTGAGTGATGTACGAGATGGTAGCCCACCGAGTAACAAGGCTTCGGTGCAAGGCCCCATCAAAATGGAGGCACTTGGGGTACCACTACCCGCTGTGCCACCAATACCACCAGCTCTAGTAGAAGAGAGTGCACGCCATCTGAGTGCGTTGCACAAGTTCAATCACCGGAGACTGCCCAGGTTCTGAGAAGAGATGGAACCACAGGCAGTTGAGGATTGGTTGGAGGCTGTTGTGAGAGTTTTCATATTGGAAGGGACACCAGCCGATCTCATGGTGATCTTTACCATGAGACTCCTGCTGGAAGTAGCACACAGATGGTGGAGCCTGATGCTATAGGTGCATGATAAGGAATAACTACTCTGGAAATACTTCGAGAGCCTGTTTCGAGTAGAGTTTGTACCAGCCACCCTTTGTGCGGTGCGTATTCAAGAGTTACTTCATATGCAGCAGGGCAGCATGACAGTAGCTTAGAACTCCGCGAGGTTCACTGACCTCTCGCGCTATTATATGGATATGGTATGGGACCCATTATTCAAGGCCCAGACAATCAAGCAAGGACTCAGGCATGAGATCAGGGCTTCGATGATCTCCCTAAAAATTTCAACGTAGGCGGGGGTACTAGAGCGAGCCCTTCTAGTGGAGAGATTTCTCTATGAGCAGTCACCAGTAGCGAGACCCACCATAGGGCGAAACGTAGTGGAGTATTCTGTAGCCGGCAGTATAAAAATGACATAGGGGACCAAGAGGACCAGACCCATAGGTGGTCGACTGCACGACTCAGGTTCAGTTGTGCGGGGCACACGAAATAGAGCTAGCCATACGAGGAGCAAGCAGTGCTTTGCATGTGGCAAGCAGGGTCAAATGGCGTGAGACTGCCCGACCCATCATTAAGATGAGCAGTATGTTGTAGAAGGACCTCCTAGGCAGAGGCAGTTGTTCAACCGTGGTGGTCCACCAGGAGAAAGCGGATGTGGCAGTGCATCTGGCCACGCAGTAGGTGGTGGGAGACGTTTCGAGGCCCTACCACCACCACCACCAAGAGGTCCACCCCAATCACAGGGAACGGGTGGACAGGGGAGAGCTCAGCTTTAGGCAGCTGAGGCCTATGACCATAGTGCTCAGGGAGCAGGTGGACAGGAGCAGGACTAGTTCCAGGCATAGATTCCTTTGTACATGAATCTTATAGCTTCGTTGATGTCATTGTTTGTGGTTTCTTTGTGACTTTGTACTTTGATCTGCAGCAATAAAAGATGCCTGTCCTTGTGATGTTTTATTTCCTTTATTTTTTTTGGATTAAACTAAGAGAATCTGGATAAAACTATTGACTTGACCTTCATATTCATGATTCCTACTAGAAGAGACCCAGTGACCACACACTGATGCCGACCAAGTGACTTAACCCTTGTAGGCGAGAATAATAGTTGGATCTTTTGGTAGTAGCGTAGAGGCCTTATAACGTCTCCTATGGCATGAATTAGTACCATTCATGTCAGTATAGATTGTATTTGGAAATGGGCATGGTTCATATAGTGGATGAGACCAGATTTCTCTTTTTTGGAAAAGGAGAAATCTTAGCAGCTCTTGTAAGGTGTAGGCAAAAAGGGTATAGAAGAGTACCTTTAAATTGGCTATTCTCACCCATAGTTTGTTGGGAAAACGATTTGCAGTCTACTCTGACCATCAGAGTATTAAGTATATCTTCTCGCATAAGGACCTGAACCTGAGACAACGACAATGGCTCGAGTTCCTCCAGGACTATAAATTCTAGATATTCTATACTCCTGGGTAGGGGAACGTTGTAGAAAATGATCTCAGTATGATATCGGGAAATATGCTACTAGGAGAGGTGACAGAGCAGCTGTCCGTGTTGCAGACGTGAAAAAGGAAAGTGAAGGTGGATCATCTGGTATCAGCAGGCTTGGTACAACCATTAGAGGTCCTAGAGTGGATGTGGGATGGTATATCTGTGGTTTTCGTAATGGGATTTCCACGTACATCTAGAGGACATGACTCTATCTGGGTGATTGTCGACCAACTTACCAAGTCAGCAAACTTCCTACAGATCAGAGATTGTATGAGCTACCATGAGGGAGGTGCAGGCCATTTAGGAGATGGAGACCTCTAGAATTCGAGGATGGAAACCACTTCTCTTCACGGGTCTCACCTCGATGATGTCTACAGAGATTTGGCCGAGGTGGAAAGTTATCTCCACGTTTAATTGGACCTTTCCAGGTCCTCAACAAAGTAGGCGAGGTGGATTACCGCCCGACCCTTCCACCTCAGTTGCACTGGGTTCTTGATGTTTTCCACGTATCTCAGCTGAGGAGATATGTGCACAACCCATCCCATATCATAAAACATGTGGAGATGGATATTTCTGATGGGGAGATATTCACGGAGGTTCCAGTGCAGATTGAGGATCAATGAGAGCGGATCCTATGTGGACGGTCGATTCATCTGGTGCACATTCTCTAGCAGCACGGGAACCTCCAGAAGAGCACATGGGAGAGGGAGGCTCAAATGCGTGATCAACACCCCCTTTTCTTTCCTGAGTGTGTGTTAATTCTTTACGAAGATGAAAATACCTGAGGTGGGGGTAATGTAAAGAGCCCTAAATTTCATGGAAATTTTTTTCATAGATTATTTTGAATTTTACGAGTCTGCATTTTCTGACGGCGCCTGATTCCTAGACCCGGTGTGCATGGAATCAATTTCTGAAGTTTTTTTCAGGTATGTTTAGTAAACGTACGGGTGGGTTTTTCTATCATTTGAACCAGTGCTCATAATTGAAATCCGTGGACACCGATGAACTTGCAGTGCCGATATTCATTTATGAGGACCTTTATCGCAGTTGCGTTTTATTTAGAGCGGATGTTAATTTTGGGGTTTCATAATAAATTAAATAAAAATGATGTGTTACACAATTTTATTTAGTGGGTAGTATTTATCTCCAAAGGGAGGTTGGTGGTGAGGCCCACCCCCACATAACCTCTCATGAGTCGATAATGTGTGTTGGGGGCCACACAAACACTAGCCCTTTAAACTCCCTTGAAACCCGCTTGAACTCTAAAAATTACATGTTTTAATTTTTGCCAACACTCTACCATTAATGAAGTGAATTAATTCAATTTTAATTCAAATATTTTTGAATCCATCTGTCAACATTTAATCAATGTGTTGTCACTTTTTATGAGGGATAACTCTTGGGTTTTGTTCCATAAAAATAATAGAGAACAATCTCTTTTATTTTTGGAGCTTAACTTCTTGGTGGAGAGCTAAGGAGGATATGGAGAAGGGGGGAGACTTCTTTTAACGATGAAGAACGTCCTCTCTCTACAAATAACGGAGACACCCACGAAGAATTCCCATCTTCTTTTTTCTTCCTCTGAGTCAAGATAGAATACTTAGAACACAGAGATCGTCGCCAATGACAACGTTCTTTTTCCTCCGACGTTGACGGAACGATATCCGTCTTACGCGACGCTGTCTTCCGTGATGACCGACTACCGCGACGCTTGTATTCCGCGGCTCATCGACGTGCAATGTAAAATATGAGTTAGGGGGCTATAAACAATTTTCATTGAATAAAATTGAAACTCGTTCTACATTGAATATCTTGGATTGTCTTCGGCCTATTGTTATCGCCTAATGCGGAGGGCGCAAGCCGAACAAACACGACTCGACGACCCACCATTGCTTGTTGAATATTTTTGAGGCGGCGAACGGAGGCAGTGGAGACCGGAGGCGGCGATGACCGGAATCGGCGACCGTGCACCGTTCGCGTGGAGGAAACCGGGGCCCGCGGTGCGGGCCGCTCGGACGAAGAGAACCGGTCGGCCGGGCTGGAGGACCGCAACACCTCCTTGGCGTCGCGCTGTGGGAAGACTATGGCCTGCTGTGCGGGAATCTTGCTGGATGGGCCGGCCGGCTACGGTAGGCCAGGGAGGATACCGTGGCGCCCTCTTCATGCCATGCTATGGAGGAGATGCGTCCTGCTTCCGTGGGCCGCTCTACGGACGAACCGGCCAGCCACCTGTCGGCCAGGCTGGGAAGACTGCGGCGCCTCATGGCACCACGCTGCGAAGGGACAGTAGCCTGCTGTGCGGGTTGCTCGCCCACAGAGAGAACTATCTGGCTTCAGCCTACCGGGCAGGAGAGGAAGTGCTGCTCGACACCGTTGTTATAGTAAACAGGGGGGCCACGCCACCCCGCTCTGCTCGGCCAGCCGTGAGGGCAAGGTTGCCTGTCGTGTGGGCCGGGACACCAGCCGCGCGGGCCGGGCCACCCTCACATGGGCCAGGCCCCAGATACTGGGCCAGGCCGCGCCCTACCGGGCCAGATCCGGTTCGGGCCAACCCAGTGCGGGTTGGGCCGGGTCGGACCTGACCCATACCCCCCTTTTCGAACCGTTTTCAGTTTTTCACCAATAAGATGAGCTACAGACCTCCGATCGATGAACCGTCAGTTGCATTAGATTCCTAGGATCGAGACGGCCATCTCGGTATATCACAATCAAGGTTTTGGTGAAGATTGTGTACAACCAGGTTGGTTCGATCTCGTAACCAACCGGGCCCTTGGAGCAAAAACACTTATAACTTACGGACTAGACGTCTGATTGACGTGCCGTCAATTACGTGGGATTCCCTTTGATGAGGCAGTTCTTTTGGAATTCTCTTACTGAGATGCAGACGTAGTTGGATTATGGTCAGGTTGGTTTGAGCCCAAAAACCAACCGGGCCACTGGAACAGAAATGCAAATAACTCTAGGATCAGGCATTTGATTGACCCATCGTCTGTCACGTTGGGTTCCTTTTGATGAGACAGAACCATTGGATACATAAACTCAGGACTTCGTGATAGTTGATATATCGACCCTTTTGCTCGAGGAGCGGACCCTCTGGGATTCAAGCGTGTTGTGTGCGGGAACCCTATGGCTGGACATGACCGAGATGACAGGATCCTACGTGGACCTACTACTGTTCCAGGATCCTCTTTGGGTTCGACAACGATGAATTCTATACCAGGATCCTACATGGGTTTGACAGCAGTGACTTATGTACTGGGATCCTCCGTGGGTTCAACAGCAGCGACTTCTGTACCGGGATCCTACATGGGTTCTACAGTGATGACTTCTGTACCCGGATCCTATTTGGGTTCGACAGCAGCGACTTCTGTACCAGGATCCTCCATGGGTTCGATAGTAGTGACATCTGTACCAGGATCCTACGTGGGTTTGAAAGTGATGACTTCAGTATCGGGATCCTCCATGGGTTCAACAGTAGTGACCACCTTTCTATAAGGATCCTCCGTGGGTTCAACAGCAGCGACTTATATACCAGGATCATACGTGGGTTTGACAGTGACGAATTCAGTGCCAGGATCCTACATGAGTTCGACAGCGCTGATATTATTCCAGGATCCTACGTGGGTTTGATAATGATGATATTGTTATAGGATCCTACGTGGGTTCGACAGAGGAGACGAGTCAGAGCCTACATCTAATCATCTATACCCTTATTCGTTAGTTGTATACATGTGTGAGCTGAGTCAGGTATTTAAAACATTATCAACATGGTGATTGACTTACTTCCATTGTGGAATGGATTGTGCTTGGTCTCAGTTGTTGGATCCAGACTATTATTGGTAACTTAGGTATATGTATGGGCATATACCTAAGTAGGGTTTTTTGATACTTTGTGATTGTATCTTTCTATTGTGGTTTATCCTTTGTGGATTTTGGTGAGACCATGAGGGTCTCGGGGTCCCTACTGAGTATTGTTATACTCACCCCTGCACGAGTTATGACCGCACCTCATTGTGTTGGATGTAGACGACAGACAGCGCTGGCGGAGGCCGAGACCGCCATGACTAGACGATATCCGGAGGTGGACCTTGTGATGAGTCGACACATGGTGGAGAGCGAAGGACATGGGTGCTGAGGTGGCCATATATACCTACCCTTCAGGTAGGAATCCTCATAGGTCAATCTAGGGGCTGCTCTTTACTTTCAGCTATTTTTCCCTTTGCAGGTACTTGTTGTTCAGTTGGGTTTGTATACTAGCCCATTTACTTTCCAGCACACTCTTTGTATTCAGTTTTACTTAGTTTTTACTTCCTGTTGCGTACACTGTTGTGTTTTTTTATGTTTTTAAAGTCAATACCTTTCCATCTTAGGTATTTATGCCTTTGGTGCAAGTCACCTACCTCTGGACTAGGGAAGGTGGGTTTGGGGTAGTCAGGATACGGGCCCCGAGGACGGGTTGTGACACATTGTTTTTAATGTATCCAATATTTTACACATGAGTACAAGTATTTATCCCTCAGGAGTGTACCAAGAATTATCTATAGGATACACTTTCATCATTTTTTGTGTGATTACATTTATTTTTTCTAAAACTATTCTCCCTCAAAAATAATTCTACTCCTTCTTGATTTATTGGATGGGATTTTATCATATCATGTAAGGAAGGATACTCAATCACGAGAATTAATATTTTCTTAAAATCATGTGGATATATCATAGAGTGTGGTGTCATATTGATACACTCCAGTAAGAAAAATAAATTCCATTATGTTTTTGATTGAATCAGTAGTTCTATAGTGTATAGAACATGTATTGTATCTTCATATCATATAGTATCTTGATTTCATGTATCAAGTGTGGAGTTCCAATATTCATGGGTTTCTAATTTTTTACATTCATGTATATGTGTTATAAAATATTATTAATAATGAATAAACCATGCAATGTCATTTTATCTAAAATTAAATGCATCATATTACACCTACGATTATATAAAAATAGAAGTCTTTCCAAGGATGTCAGAAGTGATAAAATGTAAAATTTTCATGATATAAATCTATATTTGGGTGAATAGTGAATGGATAAATGATTTGTACAACTAATAGTATTATTATGTTAAATTATTATTGAATAAGTGTTATAATTTGAATTGTTATAAATATATAAACCTTGTGTATTGTACTATGGGAAATAAAAATTTTGTATCATTAAAAATTTAACGAATGGGAGTATACAATGATTGACCTGGAATCTATTTCTATATAGAATAAATATTTATTTAAAATAGTTCCTCTAAATATAATAATGATGGTCGCGTGTATGATACCCCAAATGGTTGGTATCTTGTGGAATTATAAAATTTTTTCTTTATGAATAAATTTGTTTTCTCCAAAATGATATAAGTGAGGTGTAAGGTAATTCTTATACACTATCATACAAATGAAGATATAAATAAATTTGGAAAAGAAAATGTATTTTCTGAAGTTTAAAAATCATATTGTGGGGGAGGTTAAGTCCATAGAAGAAATTGGTAGAGGATATTTATTCAATAATGAACACCTCTTATCTTTTGTAATATACTCTTAATCATTATTAATTTTTAAATATATTAGTTTCTAATTGCTTTATTTTTATTTGAAATGAGGTTCAACACTTATAAAATATTATCAATGATCATATGGAGTGACTTATGAGATAAATATTATTTTTCATGAACATTATGTTGTTCAATATTATTTATGTTGAACAATATAAAAACTAATATATATTTACCTTGATTTTCAATTATTTTCTTTGGATT
Source organism: Viscum album (assembly GCA_963277665.1). NCBI lineage: Eukaryota > Viridiplantae > Streptophyta > Magnoliopsida > Santalales > Viscaceae > Viscum > Viscum album. The sequence continues at coordinate 836,200,627 of OY728127.1, read as the reverse complement.
CATGGATTGTAAAAATTGTGTCTCAAATTTATAATAGAGAAGATCCATTACAGATGGTACTTGTATTAGATAATTTATGATCAGATCAAAGGATAATAAATTTTTTTAACGTTTAAAATCCCACCATGTATATACTATAATACATACAATGTCTTTTATATAAAAAATTAATATTATAGACTAAATTTTATGTATTTTTTTATATTTTTTTGGATTGTATATAATAAATGGAATCATTGGTTAATGACATGTGGATCCTATCATTTATATGGAAAAATCATTTTTTAATATAAAAAAATAATTATTTGACACATAAAATATATTTGAACAGAGGTGTATAGTATTATATTATATAGTATGATTGTAGTTAGAGATGTTAAAACTTATTATTTTAGAAGAAATTAAATGTTACATTAAGCATTTTCAAAATCAACAAATTCTCATTGAGGGGATCTCTTATATTCTATTTATGTCATTATAATTTAGGGAATGAAATAAAATACAATTTATGATAAACATATTAATATATTTGAATATTTCTTTAATGTAAGAGAATATATGGTTCACATTTGAAGTAATTAGTTTGAAGAAATAAAAACAAAAATCTTTGAATTAAGTGGTTATTTATTTAAATTTTTTTAATGTTTTGTTTTATTTAGATTATTGGTATAAGTTAAAGAAGATATTTTTGAACTAATACATATAATAAGGTGTAATGAACCAGGAATTTCAGGGAAATTTTTATCTTAAATACTTTGGAATTTTTCGAGTCTGTGGCTTCTTGACGACACTTGATTCTGAGGCCCGGTGTGCCCAGAATCAATTACCAAAGTTTAGCTCAGGTATGTTCAGTGAACAAACGAGTGGGTTTTTCTAACTTTTGATCCGGTGCTCGGAATTGAAATCCGAGGGCATCGATGAGCTCGCATCGCCGGTAATTTCTTAAGAGGAATTTTACAGTAGATGCATTTGTGTGGGAAGAGAAGTTAAAAAATTTGTGGATTAAATGAGAAGTGAATAAAATTGTGGTACAATTTTATTTTTATATCTTAAGTGGTTATATATTACATGGGGGAGTTGGGATGGGGCCCACAAGATCTTAACTACCAATGTGAGGATAATTGTAAAGTGGGGCCCACACGAGCTCCAACCTTTCACATTCACTAAAACCGTTAAACTCCACATTAAACTCCTTTGTTTAATGTTGACACCTTCCTTTGAATTTATTTGAGTATCTTTTCCTCTCCCCTCTCTCCCTCATTAAAACTTTCCAACCTATCACTTAATTAATTAGACAACTCATGGTTTAATTAATTAAGTGAATTGGAATTTGAATTTTGTAAATTTGAATACATGGCATGAATTAATAAAATAATGAGAAGCCTTATTTTATTTTTGGATGGCTTGTTGTGTTGAGATTTTGGGGATATAGAGCTCTTGAGTTGTTGAAGAACGCCAACTCTCTGACGAAGAACATCGACTCGGTGACCACAGTTCTTCATCCTCTTCTTCTTCTATGGTAAGGGAGGAGACATCAACGTGTGAAATCGCTAATGACGGGGCACCTTCTATTCTTCTCTCCGTGACAAAAGTGGAGACGTCACTTCCTTGGGTGCACACCGACGATGACGGAAACGACACGGTAATTCACGATGCTTGTCAACCGCGAACTTCATTTCGAGGTAGGGGTGTGTTTTTATTTGTGCAATGCTGATTCTTACTTCCATTTTTATTTCGCTTGACCCACTTGCTACCAAACTAACACAGAAGGACCAGGCCAAATGAACACGACCCGATCCCGCTGCTGTTTTTGTGAATGTTTGGTGTGTCCTTCGTGTTCTTCATGGGTGATGAAAACTGGATCATTTCCAGTTCGTTGTGTGGCGAAATGATCCCAATTTGAAGACACAACATCAGGACGTCCTAGAGGAGGTGCGATAATGATAGCGGGCGACAGATCAAACAGGAAAGGGAAGGACCGTCCCTCGACCGTTCTTCAAGATGGTGAATCAAATTGTTTTTTGGGAGCTGTTCGGAGGCCCGAAAACACCGGAGAAAATTATGGGTCATCAGGGTGACCTAGTGTCTGATGTTTAGTTATGAATAGACCGTCAGAACGAATAATGGACATCATGGGAGGCGCGCTGGCTGGAGGCGTCTTTTCTAGAAAACTCGAGAATACACAACATGTACCTCTAATGAACACGTTTTGTAGTGTGGGAATACTGCGGCTTGAGTTTCGGGTTTAGACAAGTAACACATGGCGTGTGACCCCGGTCACATGGTGTGTAACATCTAAGCAGAATGGCAGAAGCAGATTCGCGAGACATGGCGTGTATTCTGGGAAATACACGGACACCGGTAGCAATACATATCCAAGAGGCACGACATGTATTCTCTTCAGAGAAGAAAAGAAGCAGCTTCGCGGGACTCGATGTGTATCGCAGGGATACACGGACATGGGGTTGAGTACACTGGAAAATACTCCACCACACGGCTAGGTATGGCCAATGGAATGGGCTACCCCGTGTACTAGTTACACGGTTTGGCGAACACGGGATGAGGCCGTGTACGGGCACATGGCCAACATATGCGGAGCTGACCCATATGCTTGGACACGGCGTGTAACCATACCACATGCCGTGTACTTACTTCCTTCATGACCAGCCTTTCAACACGGACCATTGGACGCGGGCTGTAACCGAGAACTGACTACACGGTACCTACAGGTCGTGTACTTTTTGGTAAAAAGGCTTGGTCATTTTTTACACAATATATTGGATACGTTTGTTTGGATTATCCCCAAATGACATGGCGGACCTTCATAATACATCATCTTGAGTCATCATGGTAGTTGATGTATCGATCCCTTGACTCGATGAGAGGACCCTCCCGGAATCGAGCGTGCTGTGTGAGGGAACTCTAGAGCTGGCTGTGACTACGACGACGATGACGAATGTACTTGGATCCTATGTGGGTTCGGCCTTGAGGATGACTGTACATGGATCCTTCATGGGTTCGGCAGTGATGATGACTGTACTTGGATCCTACGTGGGTTCAGCAGCGATGATTACTATACTAGGATACCACGTGGTTTCGGCAACGACGACTTCTGTACTTGGATCCAACGTGGGTTCGGCATGGGAGAGATTCAGAGGATACATCTATCATCTCCACCCCTATTTGTGAGTATTATACCTGTGTGAGTTGAGTCTTGACTTTCAGTCATTATCATCGATGTGATTGCCTTATTTTCTTGTGTGGACTGGGTTGTGGTTTCCTGTGTGGACTAGGTTGTACTTGGGCTCTTGAGTATAAGTCGAACTATAATTGATGAATTAGGTATATGAATGGGAATATACATAAGTAGAGTTGGTTGATACTTAGTGTTTGTATCTTTCCTTTGTGGTTTATCCTTTTTGGATTCAGGGAGAACTTCGGGCATCTCGAGGTCCCTACTGAGTATCGTATACTCACCCATTCATGGGCTATGCCCGCACGACGTTGTGTTGGTTGCAGACGATGGAAAACAATGATTGTGGTTGAGGCTTGAGGAGCTGGATGGTATCCAGAGGTGGACCACCTGGCGGGACATACACAGAACGGATGGATGGACCTGAGGTACCGACGTGACTATCTGTACCCACACTTCAGGTGGGATTCCAGGAGGATGACTCGGTCGTTGCTGCTTTACTTAACAACGGCTGTACTTTCCTTCTCAGTTGTACTGTTCTTTCAGTTGGGGTTGTATACTGGCCCATTTACATTCCAGCACTTACTTTTGTACCCAGTTTTCTTAGTGTTTACTCTATCTTGCATACTCTGTTGTGTTTGTTTACTTATATTAAGGCAATGGCTTCCCTTTTATCATGATTTACGCCTTTGGTTCTAGTCTCCACCCCTGGCCTATAGAAGGAGGGCTTGGGGTAGTCACGGCACGTGCCCTGGGGACGGGTCGTGACAAATTGGTATTAGAGGAGTCGGTTCTGCCGCAGAACTCAGGACTCTGATAATTTCTTTGTAACACCCCAAGCTTCCACGGTACGTTTCCCTTCGAATAATGCGGTAGTGTGTGTTGTACGCAACCTCGAGTTCTAACACACACCACAACTAATTAAACTAGCCGTTGTGAATTGTAATACCTTCTTTTTGAAATCATATATATTTTATATTTCAAAATGGACTTCATTTTTGGATTCGGAATGTTGAAATTAGCCTAGGGTGAAATTTTGGTACTTTTCGGATAACTTTTATATTTTGATGAACAGTGAAAATTACTAAATTTTAATTAAAATCAACTTTTTTAATCAAAATAATTAATATTGATAAATTATGAATTTGAGTGGTTTCAAAGTATATTTATAATATATTTTTACCATTTAATTTAATGTTTGTCATTGGACATAATTTCACAATTAAACCAGACATAAACAAGTGTCAATCTTTTGATAGTTATTATCTCTTAAAAACACGTTTTTTATTTTAACAACGGGAATTAATTTTAAATTAATTTCTGCCACTTATGTGTTTTGAATTTGGAAAAATGGATTACATATTTGGAATCAGGATGTCCAAATTATGTAAATAGGTAACTTTTTTTTACACATTTTGAATAATTACTGCGGTAAATATTTTATTTACCATGGTTAAAAGGTAAATCCGGTAAATAAGGGTTAAAAAATAATATTATAATAATACAAAATTACCCTAAAACGTGTCCTAACCTTATTTGTGGATACATACCCGACCATGGGAATCCTTGGGTCGATTTGGGGACCCCTTATAGCCACTTGTATGTGGTAGGGACACATTATATTAAAAAAGTTAAAATAAAAGTAAAAATGGCATAAGCTTACATCTTTTAGAAGAACAATTTTTACATAGGGTTATACATGTTGGATTTTCGATTATAAATATTCATTAGAAATATAAAAAGATTTCCTACATAATGATATTTTATTAATAATTTTTAGACATCAAAACATTTAAATTATTAATGACACAATAATGATGCAATGTTTACCTCATTAATAAATCATTTAATTAAATATGATTATAATGATTAAAATATTATCTAAAACCTGTCCAATTCTTATTGGTTGATGTTATTTAGAAAATGAGTCATCTTATCTTCGACCTCACTGATTTTTGGACCATTATAAACCAAATATAATTATATTATAAAGTAATACTTTCACTCTTTCCTAAAGAGCCCCTCCTCTCCCTTATAAAAGGAGACCACTTCTACTCATTCCTCACACCTCTCAAGACACTTGGCTCGTCCAAACCCTGCCCAAATACTCTCCCAACTTCCCTCAATACAACCTAGAGGCCTTAGTTTGATCAGAAAGCCAACCTAAGGAGCCCTTTTGATCAAATCAAAAGGAAGAACCCGAAGAAGAGGTAATGTTTTCACCACCCCTTTTCAAGTTCATTTCTTCTTCCACTTCTTCTTCCTTTGTTCTTACCATTATAAAATAATAACTCCAGTATCTCACATATACTGTGATGTTATTATAAATATGGCACAACCATATTCTGTATTCTATCCACCCTTTGAATAACATGTCACCATACGTGCGTACGTACGGCTTACCGTCTCCACGTCGTGGTGTAATTGTTATTCAATATAATATTATTTGGATGGGTATAATAATGATGTGTAACTCATGTAAATAATAAATATAACATGTTAATGATTCTTTATATATGATATACCATCCATTTATATATTATTTTAATATCAAAAGAATGATATTGTCGCTCGTGCGTACGTACGGACTACCGTCTCCACAAACGCGATAAGATTCATTCTCCATCGTATCCATTCAAGTATAATTATCATTTGATGATTTAAAAATGATGTTTAAGGACTTGATATCATTCTGGATATGAATAATATACAACCTATCCTTTACAAACATGGCTTACGTAACAAAACATATAAAATAAAACAAGTAAGTTAACACCCGAAACAACGATAATACTAAGATATTATTATCAAATCAATATTAAAAGATCATATATGATATCATATTAATGTATATGATTCTTTTATAATTTAATAACAATTATTTCACCATTATACAGGAGGTTAACCTACCCCAACCAAGGAAAAGTACAAGTTAAGAGTTATTTCACAATCTCTTCATTATCCGAGGTTGTTTATACGTAATAATCTACTGGGATCTCGTTATCATCCACATCCAAGTTTCTTCAAAATGTATTTCAAAACATTTTTAATATTTAAAAGAATATGGGTTAAAGTCATTTATACCCTTGTTTGACTTTTTATAAGAGGTTTATAAGGGAATCTTTCCGTCGCTTTCCAAACAAGGTGCTTTTTAACCTTTTCGACAGAATTAAGATAAGAATGTTTTTTTTTAACTTATACGGCCGGTGCGGTTATTTTCCGCTGTTATAAAATCGTCAAAGCTTCCCTTACAAGATTATAAGAATATTTTCAAAGAAAATGTTTTATTTTATAAATATATGTCTCTTAAATGATTTCAAAATAGAAAGAGATATTTCTTTAAAAAGAGTTTTGATTTCATCTATGTCAACATCCTTTAATGGATTTTACGCTTATTTGAGGATGATATATTATGATACAAAACTTTTATATTGTATTGAAGGTTTTGTGATATGTTTGAATGTGGATGTGAAATTTTTTTATATACCATTCATGGTTTATGGTGAAAGTATTGACATTTCGTATTCTAGTTTTAATACGAATGTTTATGTTATGTTTAAACCTTTTCATATGGGAATGCATTGGACTTAATATGTGACGGGTGGAGCCCGCTATAGCTCCTCGATGCATCGGTAGGTCTCATGAGACAAACTAGTGTCTTGGCACAAGGCCTTGGCAAAATCTTATTTGTAGTCTTGGCACGAGGCCTTGACTATGTGGTTATGATAGTCTGGCATTATGCATTCCAACATTATGAAAGTGGTTATTGATTTTTTCATGTGATTATTCGATTAATAGAATATCCATGTGAATAAGTAAATGGAATTATTTCATTTTATTTATGCCATACCATGTTGAAAGTTCATGTTTGAAAGGCTTTTGTTTTAGTTATACATTGCCTTAAATGTTTATTCTTATTTATGAAAGTTTCCACTATATTGTTATCCTTACTGGGCATTTGAGCTCACCCCTTTTCTATGTTTTATTTTTCCCAGGAAGTGAAGAAGTAAATTATGAATGACCTGCAGGGATATTATGAGGGATTAATAGTGTGGACTATGGAGACAATATGTTGTTGTAGTATTTCTTTTTTTATTTTGATGATGTAATGTAAAACTTATGAATATATCTAGTGTTTCCAAGGCTACTAAACCAATCGGTCTTTCGAGATTTGATATTTCTTGTGATCTTGCCAATGTTATGTAATTAATGCACCGACTCTGGGTAACTGGGGTAGGGGCGTTACAGTTGGTGTCCGAGGAAGTTTAGTACAAACCTTGGATGCTAGATTTAGATAAACTCTGATTAGGGCACGTAGACCTAAGATGAACTTTGAGGATTAGTATAGAAGAACTTCCTAGAATTTTGGTATTCTAGAGATTTTGTGAGTTTTCCGAGAAATACATCCCTGTCTGGATACGAGCAGGTAGAGGCGGCTCTGGCACAGATGTACCTAGGGGTAAAACCTGAAAACACCGCTTTGAGCTAGACTCGAACGGGAACTGGTGCACGACAACGGGCCTTGCTGCACTCTTGGTTACGACACTCCCTGGGGATATTCTTAGGATAACTCTCATTTTCATTACAAATCATTATGAAGGGTTTATGAGTATATAATTCCTCAAAGAAAACATTTTTATGATTATGGATTATATCCATAAATAGTTCAATTTATGTTGAGTGTTTTATAAGTATGGGATTATGTATTTTGATTCATAAACTGATCTAGTTTATGCCATTGTTTAGAAATGGCGCCTAGTGGAAGAAATGGAAACCGTATCAATGAACGCACTCCATGTAGGGATTTCCCTCCTGCTCAAGATAATTATAGTGGGGCTGGTGATGAAACTGGTGCCGATCATCTAATCACCATACTGGGACAACTTACTCAGGTTATGAATAATAACCTTACCCGTATGGAGCACCCTGATCCGCAGCGTGGAGGATCAATGTTAGATCGATTCATGAGGCAACAACCACCAACGTTCAATGGGAGTACAAATCCCTTAGTAGCTGAGCAATGGATAAATTCCCTAGAGAAAATATTTCAGGCTTTGGGGAGTAGTGAAAGGGAAAAAGTTATCATGGCAGTTTACCGCCTCACTGGAGATGCTGATCAATGGTGGTCATTGATTCAAAACATGAAGGAAGATGATGAAGTATCAAATATGGAATGGAGGGAGTTCAAAGATCTGTTTTTAGAAAAATACTTCCCTCGCGACCATCGAGCAGATATGGAATGTCAATTTCTAAGTCTGAGACAGAAGGAGGATGAGAATGTCGCAAAGTATGAGGCTAACTTTACAAGGTTATCAAGGTACGCTGGTGATTATATACATAACCAAAGAAGTAAGATTGATAGTTTCTTTGATGGGTTAAAACCATTTCTCCGTCGAGCATTAGTCTCACAATCCTTTTCATCGTACGAAGACATTGTCTCATGTGCTATCAAGACCGAAAAGGAATTCTCTAAGTCTTATGACTTTAAATCAAAGCAAGAGAAGAAGAGACCTGCTGATCAATCTGGGAATGGAAATAAGGGGAAGAAGGGAAAGGTTGAATATCCATCATGTGGTAAATGCGGGAAGAAACACCCTGGTACTTGCTTGAAGGGAATGGGAGTCTGTTACAAGTGTGGTGAAAAAGGCCACCAAGCTCGTGATTGCAAGGGGAAGAAGGAAGCTACCAATGTTCAGTGCTACAATTGTAGGGAGATGAGGCATTATGCAAATGAATGTCCTAAGCGTCAAGAGAACTTACCTTAGAAAAGGCCAAGGGATCAAGGCCAGGCTTATGCTATCACTACTGCTGAGGTAGAAGCTCCGAAAGACGTGGTGGCAGGTAATTTAATGGTTTCCTCAAGTTTAGCAAATGCATTATTTGATTCTGGATCATCGCATTGTTTCATATCTTACCAGTTTGCTAAGAAAATTAGATATTTACAATTTGATTTAATAAGGGAGTTGTCAGTTAAAACTCCTAAGGGAAGTATCATTGCAACAAAGTTTTATGAATCAGTCCCCATTAGAGCACATAAATTTTCTTTATCTGCTGATCTCATTGTCATACCTATGATTGAGTTTGATATAGTCCTCGGTATGGACTGGCATTCAGACTATGATGCGAAGATTTATTGTAAGAAGAAAGAGGTTACGATTCTTGATGATAATGATAAGGAACACCTTATTTTTAGAGCAGAATCGTCACCACCTAATTCTTATTTAGATCCACCCCCAGTAGCTCAACTTAATTCAATTATTGGGGAGGAAGAGAATGAAATAACTGTCAGTGAGGAAAGGAATGTTCAAATAGAGGATGTACCTGTTGTGAAATAATTTGTAGATGTATTTCCGAAATATTTACTTGGACATCCTCCAGAACGAGAAGTTGAGTTTTCCATTGATTTGATTCCTGGATCAAGGCCTATATCGAAGACCCCTTATAGAATGGCCATTGTAGAATTAGTCGAACTAAAGAAACAACTAGAGGAATTGAGTAATAAGGGATTTATTCGCCCTAGTGTTTCTCCATGGGGAGCCCCTGTTCTTTTTGTTAAAAAGAAAGATGGATCTATGAGGTTATGTATCGACTACAGGGAGATCAATGTTATAACGATAAAGAACAAGTATCCCCTACCTCGTATTGATGATTTATTTGACCAACTGCATAGAGCTCAATACTTTTCAAAGATTTACCTTCGATCTGGATAACATCAGTTGTGTGTGAAGAAGGAAGACTTTCCGAAGACAGCATTTCGAACCAGGTACGGGCATTGCGATTTTACTGTAATGCCGTTTGGATTGACTAATGCACCCTCTGTATTCATGGATCTGATGAATAGAGTTTTCAAGGAGTATCTCGATGAATTTGTGGTGGTATTTATTGATGATATCTTGGTATACTCCAAAACCTACGAAGATCATGAAAATCACTTGCGCATTATCTTGAAGACTCTGAGGAGGCATGAATTATATGGGAAGTTTAGCAAGTGTGAATTCTGGCTTCAAGATATTTCTTTTCTTGGACATATTGTCTCTAAAGATGGAATCTCTGTTGATCCTTCTAAGACCAAGGCAATACAAGAATGGCCAGCACCTACGAGTATAACTGAGGTACGTAGTTTTATTGGTTTGGCAGGTTATTATCGACATTTCGTCCAGAATTTTGCCCGATTGGCTAACCCATTAACGAAGCTCACACGTAAAGGTGTTAAATTTGTTTGGACAAAATAGTGTGAAGAATGTTTCGAAGAACTGAAGAGAAGATTAGTCAATGCTCCTATATTGACTCTACCATCAGGGAATGATGGGTTCGTTATTTATAGTGATGCATCAAAGAAAGGACTTGGTTGTGTCCTTATGAAGAATGATAGAGTTATTGCCTATGCATCACGATAGTTGAAAATTCATGAACAAAACTATCCTACTCATGATCTTGAGTCAGCAGCTGTGATCTTTGCTTTGATGATATGGAGACACTACCTCTATGGTGAAAAATGTGAGATTTATACTGATCACAAGAGTTTGAAGTATATTTTCTCACAAAAAGAACTCAACATGAGGCAAAGGAGATGGCTTGAATTACTCAAGGATTATGATTGCACGATACACTACCACCCGGGGAAAGCAAACAAGGTGGCAGATGCTTTGAGCAGAAAATACCATGGAGTTTTGAACATGATGAGAATTGAAAGGGATCCAATTTTCATGGATCTAGTGTAGATGGACATGGGAATTACCAGGGAAGGTGAAACATCAATGCTTTTTCAAATGGTTTCCAAACCATCTTTACTAGAAAGGATTAAGAGTTCTCAGACCGATGATGAAGAATTTCAGAAGAAGATTAAAGCTGTGAATGATGGGAGATTGAGAGACTTTGTGTATGAAGATGGAATTTTGAAATTCGGGAAGAGACTTTGTGTTCCCGATTTACCTGATCTGAAAAGGGAATTTCTGGATGATGCTCATAGTTCCAATTTCTCTATACACCCTGGGAGCACAAAAATGTATATAGATTTGAAGGAACATTTTTGGTGGGACAACATGAAGAGGGAGATTGCTGATTTTGTGTCAAGATGTATGGTTTGTCAACAAGTGAAAGCTGGAAGGCAACAGCCTGGAGGAGTCATGAAACCTCTTCCCATACCGGAGTGGAAATGGGACAATATTATGATGGACTTTGTCATGGGGCTACCAAAGACTCCTAGAAGGAACGATGAAATATGGGTTATTGTTGATCGTCTTACCAAGTCAGCACATTTTCTTGCTATAAGAGAAGATCTACCCCTGGAACGTCTAGCGAGACTATACATTAATGAAGTTGTGAGACTTCATGGAGTACCCCTATCGATTGTTTCTGATCGTGATCCCCGTTTTACTTCAAGATTTTGGAAAAGTCTTCAGAAATATCTGGATACTGAACTTCATTTGAGCACTGCTTACCACCCTCAGACAGATGGACAATCAGAACGGACTATTCAAACCCTAGAAGACATGTTGAGATCTTGCTCACTTGACTTTCAGGGTATATGGGATCAATATTTACCACTGGTAGAATTTTCCTATAACAATAGCTTCCATTCGAGTATACAGATGGCACCATATGAAGAGTTATATGGAAAGAGATGTCGTACACCAACCTGTTGGGATGACGTTGGTGAAAGAAAACTTGTAGGCCCAGAACTGGTGGAGGAAACGGTGGAAAAGGTGAAAGTAATCCAAAATCACATCAACGCAGCTCAAAGTAGGCAGAAGAGCTATGCCGATAATCGAAGGAAGGATTTGGAATTTCAAGTCGGTGATCATGTTTTCCTAAAGGTATCTCCATGGAAGGGAGTCATACGTTTTGGTAAGAAAGGTAAATTGAGTCCCAGGTACATCGGACCCTTCGAAATTCTAGAACGAATTGGGGTTGTAGCTTACCGATTGGCAATGCCGCCAAGTCTCTCTAAAGTTCACGATGTGTTCCACGTATCTCTATTGAGGAAATACATGCCTGACCCAACGCATGTACTCACCTATGAAGAATTAGAACTGGAACCCGATCTGTCTTATTGTCAAGAGCCTGTCAGGATTCTTGATACAAGAGAACAAGTACTGAGAAACCGGACGACGCGTCTGGTAAAAGTTTTGTGGAGAAATCATAAGATGGAAGAGGCAACGTGGGAACCCGAGAAACTTATGATGAAGAACCACCCGAGTCTTTTTATGCAGTAATACCCTAGAAATTGCGAGGACGCAATTATTTGAAGGAGGGGAGAATGTAACACCCCAAGCTTCCACGGTACGTTTCCCTTCGAATAATGCGGTAGCGTGTGTTGTACGCAACCTCGAGTTCTAACACACACCACAACTAATTAAACTAGCCGTTGTGAATAGTAATACCTACTTTTTGAAACAATATATATTTTATATTTCAAAATGGACTTCATTTTTGGATTCGGAATATTGAAATTATCCTAGGGTGAAATTTTGGTACTTTTCGGATAACTTTTATATTTTGATGAATAGTGAAAATTACTAAATTTTAATTAAAATCAACTTTTTTAATCAAAATAATTAATATTGATAAATTATGAATTTGAGTGGTTTTAAAGTATATTTAGAATATATTTTTACCATTTAATTTAATGTTTGCCATTGGACATAATTTCACAATTAAACCATACATAAACAAGTGTCAATCTTTTGATAGTTATTATCTCTTAAAAACACGTTTTTTATTTTAACAACGGGAATTAATTTTAAATTAATTTCTGAAACTTCTGTGTTTTGAATTTGGAAAAATGGATTACATATTTGGAATCAGGATGTCCAAATTATGTAAATAGGTAACTTTTATTTTTACACATTTTGAATAATTACTGCGGTAAATATTTTATTTACCATGGTTAAAAGGTAAATCCGGTAAATAAGGGTTAAAAAATAATATTATAATAATACAAAATTACCCTAAAACGTGTTCTAACCTTATTGGTGGAAACATACCCGACCATGGGCATCCTTGGGTCGATTTGGGGACCCCTTAGAGCCACTTGTATGTGGTAGGGACACATTATATTAATAAAGTTAAAATAAAAATAAAAATGGCATAAGCTTACATCTTTTAGAAGAACAATTTTTACATAGGGTTATACATGTTGGATTTCAGATTATAAATATTCATTAGAAAGCTAAAAAGATTTCCTACATAATGATATTTTATTTATAATTTTTAGACATCAAATAATTTAAATTATTAATGACACAATAATGATGCAATATTTACCTCATTAAAAAATCATTTAAATAAATAAGATTATAATGATTAAAATATTATCTAAAACCTGTCCAATTATTATTGGTTGATGTTATTTAGAAAATGAGTCATCTTATCTTCGACCTCAATAATTTTTGGACCATTATAAACCGAATATAATTATATTATAAAGTAATACTTTCACTCTTTCCTAAAGAGCCCCTCCTCTCCCTTATAAAAGGAGACCACTTCTACTCATTCCTCACACCTCTCAAGCCACTTGGCTCGTCCAAACCCTGCCCAAATACTCTCCCAACTTCTCTCAATACAACCTAGAGGCCTTAGTTTGATCAGAAAGCCAACCTAAGGATCCCTTTTGATCAAATCAAAAGGAAGAACCCGAAGAAGAGGTAATGTTTTCACCACCCCTTTTCAAGTTCATTTCTTCTTCCACTTCTTCTTCCTTTGTTCTTACCATTATAAAATAATAACTCCAGTATCTCACATATACTGTGATGTTATTATAAATATGGTACAACCATATTCAGTATTCTATCCACCCTTTGAATAACATGTCACCATACGTGCGTACGTACGGCTTACCGTCTCCACGTCGTGGTGTAATTGTTATTCAATATAATATTATTTGGATGTGTATAATAATGATGTGTAACTCATGTAAATAATAAATATAACATGTTAATGATTCTGTATATATGATATACCATCCATTTATATATTATTTTAATATCAAAAGAATGATATTGTCGCTCGTGCGTACGTACGGACTACCGTCTCCACAAACGCGATAAGATTAATTCTCCATCGTATCCATTCAAGTATAATTATCATTTGATGATTTAAAAATGATGTTTAAGGACTTGATATCATTCTGGATATGAATAATATACAACCTATCCTTTACAAACATGTCTTACGTAACAAAACATATAAAATAAAACAAGTAAGTTAACACCCGAAACAACGATAATACTAAGATATTATTATCAAATCAATATTAAAAGATCATATATGATATCATATTAATGTATATGATTCTTTTATAATTTAATAACAATTATTTCACCATTATACAGGAGGTTAACCTACCCCAACCAAGGAAAAGTACAAGGTAAGGGTTATTTCACAATCTCTTCATTATCCGAGGTTGTTTAAACGTAATAATCTACTGGGATCTCGTTATCATCCACATCCATGTTTCTTCAAAATGTATTTCAAAACATTTTTAATATTTAAAAGAATATGGGTTAAAGTCATTTATACCCTTGTTTGACTTTTTATAAGAGGTTTTTATAAGGGAATCATTCCGTCGTTTTCCAAAGAAGGTGCTTTTTAACCTTTTCGACAGAATTAAGATAAGAATGTTTTTTTAACTTATACGGCGGGTGCAGTTATTTTCCGCCGTTATAAAATCGTCAAAGCTTCCCTTACAAGCTTATAAGAATATTTTCAAAGAAAATGTTTTATTTTATAAATATATGTCTCTTAAATGATTTCAAAATAGAAAGAGATATTTCTTTAAAAAGAGTTTTGATTTCATCTATGTCAACATGCTTTAATGGATTTTACGGTTATTTGAGGATGATATATTATGATAAAAAACTTTTATATTGTATTGAAGGTTTTGTGATATGTTTGAATGTGGATGTGCTATTTTTTTATATACCATTCATGGTTTATGGTGAAAGTATTGACATTTCGTATGCTAGTTTTAATACGAATGTTTAGGTTATGTTTAAACCTTTTCATATGGGAATGCATTGGACTTAATATGTGACTGGTGGAGCCCTCTATAGCTCCTCGATGCATCGGTAGGTCTCATGAGACAAACTAGTGTCTTGGCACAAGGCCTTGCAAAAATCTTATTTGTAGTCTTGGCACGAGGCCTTGACTATGTGGTTATGATAGTCTGGCATTATGCATTCCAACATTATGAAAGTGGTTATTGATTTTTGCATGTGATTATTCGATTAGTAGAATATCGATGTGAATAAGTAAATGGCATTATTTCATTTTATTTATGTCATACCATGTTGAAAGTTCATGTTTTAAAGGCTTTTGTTTTAGTTATACATTGCCTTAAATGTTTATTATTATTTATGAAAGTTTCCGCTATATTGTTATCCTTACTGGGCATTTGAGCTCACCCCTTTTCTGTGTTTTATTTTTCCCAGGAAGTGAAGAAGTAAATTATGAATGACCTGCAGGGATCTTATGAGGGGTTAATAGTGTGGACTATGGAGACAATATGTTGTTGTAGTAGTTCTTTTTTTATTTTGATGATGTAATGTAAAACTTATGAATATATCTAGTGTTTCCAAGGCTACTAAACCAATCGGTCTTTCGAGATTTGATCTTTCTTGTGATCATGCCAATGTTATGTAATTAATGCACCGACTCTGGGTAACTGGGGTCGGGGCATTACATTCTTCTTTCAAGAAATAGTCTTAAGATTATTGAGTGTGGTTTTCAGTACAAAGAGTCCAGTGTTGTGGCGGCGTCTCACATATCCATACACCAGGACCTTGACTTCTGATATCTGACTCAGTGCTCGAAAACACTGATTGCATGTGTCTTAAAAAGTTTTCTTTGTGATTACTTTGTGTGTCACAACCCGTCTTCGGGGCCCGTGTCGTGACTACCCCAAGCCTGCCTCCCATAGGCCAGGGGATGGAGACTAGCACCAAGGTGTAAATCCCGAAAAAAGGAGAAGGCATTGCCTTTATAAAGTAAAGAAACACCACAGATTAAGACAACAGAAGTAAACACTAAGCAAAACTGGGTACAAAAGAAGGTGCAGAAAGTAAATGGGCAAGAATACAAACCCAAACTGAAAGTAAAGTACAACTGGAAATAAAGTACATCAACTGAAAGTAAAGTAGAAACGTCGAGCCATCCACTGGAAGTACCACCTGAAGGGTGGGTACAGATAGCCACCTCAGCTCCTCGGGTCCAGCCATCCGCTCCATGTACGTCTCGCCCAGTAGTCCACCTCTAGGTACTGACTGCTCAACTAGCCTCAACCACGATCAGTGCTCTCCATCGTCTGCGTCCAACACAACGTAGTTCGGTCATAGCCTGTGTAGGGGTGAGTATACGCTACTCAGTAGGGACCCCGAGACCCCCGAAAATCTCCCAAAATCCACAAAGGATAGTCCACAAAGCAGAGATACAATCAAGAAGTAACATCCAACACTACTTAGGTATATGCCCATACATATACCTGAGTCATCAATTCTAGTTTGTCTCTAACATCCGAGCCCAAGTTTGATCACGTCCACATAGGAGTACAACCCAAACCACACAGGATAGTAAGTCAATCATATCGAAGATATTGATTGAAGTCAAGACTTAGCTCACACAGGTACACTTCTTCGGTGAAAGAGGTGATCAGATATCTCCTCTGATTCATCTAAGCTGGGACCCACGTAGGATACTAAACCAGCCAAGCTGCCAAACCCACATAGGATTTCAGTGTAGTCTTCATCGCTGTCGATCCCACATAGGATTTCAGTACGGTCTTTATCGCTACCGAACCCACATAATATTTCAGTGCAGTCTACATCGCCGTCGAAACCACATAGGATTTAAGTACGGTCTTCATCGCTGCCAAACCCACATATGATTTCAGTGCAGTCTTCATCGCCGTCAAACCCACATAGGATTTCAGTACAGTTTTCATCACTGCCGAACCCACATAGGATTTCAGTGCAGTCTTCATCACCGTCGAACCCACATAGGATTTCAGTACGGTCTTCATCGCTGCCAAACCCACATAGGATTTCAGTGCAGTCTTCATCACCGTTGAACCCACATTGGATTTCAGTATAGTCTTCATCGCTGCCGAACCCACATAGGATTTCAGTGCAGTCTTCACAGTCGCAGTCACAGCCGGCTCTAGGGTTCCCGCACACAACATGCTCGTTCTGGGAGGGTCCGCTCCACAAGCAAAGGGGTCGATACATCAATTGACACGATATACGGAGTTGATGTATCTCAAATTTTTGTCTCGACAAGAGGAACTCAACGTGACAGACGGCGCGTCAATCGGACACCCGGTCTGAGAGTTATTGACTTTCTCATTCCAGGGGCCCGGTTGTTTTTTAAGTCAATACCAACCCAACCGCACTCCAAATGCGTCCAAACCTCGGGTGGAGTAAGCCAAAAGGTCCGTCTCACTAAGATAAATCCAAAAACGTCGACAGCATGTCAATCAGACGTCCGAGGCTCAAGTTATAAGTGTTTCCGCTCCGAGGGCCCAGTTGGTTTCGTGTTCGAACCAACCCGATCATACCCAAAGTTTTCTGAATCCTTGAGTGTAATATACCGAAATGACCATCTCGACTCAAGTATCACATCGCAACTGAAGGTGCGTCGATCAGAGGTCCTTAGACCAAGACACTTGCATTTGAACGTAACCATCCGGAAATAGGTGGTTTTGGGCCCGGACCGACCCGGCCCAAGACCCCCCCTGGGTCGGCCCAAACTGGTTTGACCTGAACCGGGTCTGGGTCCGGCCCATTGGGGCACGTCCCGGCCTTGTGGGTGTGGCCCGCCCCCACCGGCGCGGCCCGGACCGGGGTGGCTCAGCGCTGGCCGAGCGGACGCGCAAGGGGGCGCTACCCCCATGATTGAAGTCACGACCCCCGCGTGGGGGCCTCTCCATGCCAGCAATGCGGCACTGGCCGCCGCGTCTCCCACGAATCCCATGCAGCCGTGGGATCCATTTGTTGCGCTGCCGCTGCGGCTTCAGCCGCGGAAGATCTTGCGGGCGACGCGCCTGCAGCGCCTTTCGTGGACCAACGGACGCACTCCGGTGGTCCGTTTTGCCCGCCTACTGCGCCTACGGATCTCCCGGGATCCATAGATTACTGAGAAGGGTTCAAAAAGCCTTTACGGCCTGCATTGTTGTCTCTCGTCGATCCGCACACCAAGAACAGAGAAACGGTGGGTTCAAACTTGTTCGTTGGTCCGCACCAACCTCATTAGTGGTTCAAACATCTTTCAATAACTCAAACACATGTAGAGGATTTAATCCACATAAAAATAAATTAAACCAAATCCCCTAACTCAAACGTTGTTGAAGGAAAGGTTCGTCGCGGGGAAGTGACGTCACGGAAGACGGTGTCGCGGAAGGAGTATCGTCGGCGTCACGGTACACAACGTCACGTCGTCGATATCCGGGGAACTAGCGTTCTTCGTCGTCTTCCATCGGAGGCCGACGTTCTTCACGTTTTTCGACAAGGAAGGGGAGTTCTTCAGAGCCAAGAGTTTTCTCCTCTTTGTTCCAGACAACGAATTTTCCCACCATAAAATAAGACCTTGTCTTATTTTATTCGCACACACACACACACACGCCATGTTTAATTCGAAAATAAAATTGAATTCATGAATTAATTAACGTGTGTTGTCCAAATAATAAGGCGTTTAATAATCAAATTAAACACGAGAGTTGACTTGGCATTTAAGAGGGGGTGCAGGTGAGTTACCATATTAAATGCTCGTGGGAGGTGAAAAGGGAAAAAAAGGGGTAGGGCTCGTGTGGGCCCCACATCACTAATATCCTACCTAGGATAGTTAGGAACTAGTGGGTCCCACCCCAACCTCCAAACATAGGTTTAAGCTACCATAAATAAAAATAAAATTGGTTGCACAAATTTTATTTTTATTCTTTAGTTAACCCAATTAATTAATAAGCTCACCCGAGCAAACGCAACTCCGGAAAAGGTGTTCTTAAGTAATTATCGGAATTGCGGTTCCATTGGTGCCCTCAGATTTTGATTCCGACCACCGGTTTAAAAGTTAGAAAAACCCGCTCATTCGTTTACTGAACGTACCCGAGATAATCTTCGGAAATTGATTCCGGGCACACCGGGCCTCAGAATCAGGTGCCGTCAGAAATTGCGTTCTTCTAAAGTTCAAAATAAAATTAAGAAAAAAAAATTCCCTTGAATTTTACGGGTCTTTACATTACTCCCACCTCATGGATTTACGTCCCCGTAAAGATACATCATAAACTAGGGGAACAAATGTGGGTACTGTGCACGCATCTGAGCCTCCCTCTCCCAAGTGCTCTCATGGAGGTTTCCATGCTGCCATCTGATGCGCACTAGAGGTATCAACCGTCCACATAGGACCCGCTACTGTCGATACTCGATCTCCACTGGGACCTCCGCAAAAGTCACCCCATTGTCAATGTCCAATTCCCCATAGTCAATGATATGCATCGGGTCATGCACGTATCTCCTCAGCTGAGATACGTGGAAGACGTCGTGCACCCGGTGCAACTGAGGTGGTAGATCCAGGCGATATGCCACCTCGCCTATCCTAATGAGGACCTGGAATGGTCCGATGAAGTGCAGAGATTACTTGCCACCTCAGCCAAATCTCTGTAGTCCACGTCGAGGTGAGACTCGCAAGAAGACGTGGTCACCATCCTTAAACTCTAGTGGCCTCCGCCTCCTCTCAACATAAGATTTTTTCCGGCTCTGAGCTGTCCTCATCCACTCTTGGATGACCTGGTCCTTCTCTATCGTGGCCTGGACCTTCCCTGGTCCCACAAGTGCTGACTCCCCAGGCTCTGTCCAGCACAGAGGTGATCTGCAAGGTCAGTCGTACAACGCCTCGTATGATGCCATCCTGATGGTGTAGTGGTATTTGTTGTTGTACGCGAACTCCACCAAGGGTAGATGGTCCTCCCAGCTACGACTAAAGTCGAGGACACATGCACGTAGCATGTCCTCGAGAGTCTGAATGGTCCTCTCTATCTGACAATCCGTCTGAGGGTGAAAGGCGGTGCTCAGACGTAGCTGCGTCCCGAATGCCTCCTGCAACCCCTTCCAAAGCCAGGAAGTAAAGAGAGCATCTCAATCAGAGACGATAGATGATGGCACACCATGAAGCCGTACAATCTTTTGAATGTAGAGACGTCCCAAGCTCTCTACTGATCCTTGCTCTCTGATGGGTAAGAAGTGGGCCGACTTGGTGAGTCAGTCGACAATCACCCAAATGGAGTCGTGACCACTGGAAGTGCGTGGAAGTCTAGTCATGAAATCCATAGATATGTCATCCCACTTCCACTCTGGGACCTCCAAGGGCTGTACCAAGCCTGCTGGTACCTTGTGCTCTGCCGTCACCTGTTGGAAGGTGAGGCATCGAGAAACAAACTCTGCCACAACCTTCTTCATACCCGGCCACCAGTGCTGTCGTCTGAGATCCTGGTATATCTTCACCATGCCTGGATGTACCACTAAAGGGGAATTGTGAAACTCTCTCAACACCTCCTCCTATAAAGTAACGGGTACCATGGTATGTTCTCTGAAAAGGAATTCGTTCCCTCCTCCTATAGAGAATCCATCAGGTTCCTGTCCTAAGGATATCTGCACATGCCGCATCTCACAGTCAGCGTCCCCACACTGTGCCTCTCTGACTCGCTGCAGTAGTGGAGGATTGACTGTGAGTGACTGAAGAAAGGATGCTCCATCTATATCCACGAAAGATATGTACAAAGCGGCTAGCTGCTCCATTTCCACCCTGAGTAGCTGAATGCCCGTCCTCCTGCTGAGAGCATTGGCTTCTACGTTCCCCTTTCTAGGACTATAGACTATCTCAATGTCATAGTCCTGTAGGAACTCGAGCCATCTCCACTATCTCAGATTCAGTTCCTTCTGCGAGAAGAAGTACTTGAGACTCTGGTGGACAAAATAGACTGTAAAGCGCTCTCCCATCAGATAGTGTCACCACATCTTCAGAGAAAAGACCACTTCTACTAACTCCAGGTCATGGGTAGCGTAGTTCTACTCATGATGCCTCAACTGAAGTGATCCATAGGCGATCACATCCCACTATTGCATCAGGAAACATCTGAGTCCAGCCCCTGATGCATCGCAGTAGACTACGTACCCTACTCTCTCCTCCGGTAGCCTCAAGATAGGCGTGCTGGTCAATATCTGTCTCAACTCGTGGAAGCTCTGCTGACATCTATCTGACCACACGAAGGGTTTCCCCTTCTTCTTCAAAGATGAGAGTGGTGCCACAACTCTGTAGAAGTCTGGTACAAACCTCCGGTAGTACCCAGCTAGCCCCAAGAAACTCCGCACCTCCGTCATGCTCCTGGGTGGATCCCAAGCTAGCACTGCCTTGATCTTCACAGGATCCACCACAAATCCCGCCTAAGAGATGAAGTGTCCCAAGAAGTGGACCTCACGTAACCAGAACTGACACTTCGAGATCTTACTATAAATTTGGTGCTCTCGGAGTGTGTCCAGTACAACCTGCAAGAGGTAGGCGTGCTCCTCCTCAGTGGTCGAGTATATTAAAATGTCGTCGATGAAGACCATGACAAATCGATTGAGGTATGACTGAAAGATCCTATTCGTGAGACCCATGAACACTGCTGGAGCTTTGGTTACACTGAAAGGCATAACCATGAACTCATAGTGTCTATACTGACATCTGAAGTCCGTCTTCTGCATGTCCTCATCCCGAAATCTGAGCTGATGATAGACTGATCTATGGTCTATCTTTAAGAACCATCGTGCTCTCTTGAGCTAATCGAAGAGGTCTTCAATCCTAGATAGCAGATACTTGTTCATCACAGTCACCTGGTTCAGGCGACGATAGTCGACACAAAGTTGTAGGCTCCCGTACGCCTTCTTGGCGAACAATATCGGGGAAGCCCAGGGTGAAACACTGGGTGAGATGAATCCCTTTACCTGCAGGTCCTCCAGCTATACCCGTAGATCTCGAAGCTCAGCGGGATCCATTTGATATGTTGGAGTGGATATCGGGGTTGTCTCGGGGTACAGGTCAATATAAAAGTCTACCTCTCTACGAGGAGGTAGTCCGGGAACGTCGTCAGGGAAAACGTCCGCATAATGATCCACCACAACAGGAAAACTAGGACTCTACACATCAACTTCTCCTAGGATGAGGCTAGCCAACTAATGGGTGATGGGTTGTCCTCTCCTCTACGTGAGTCTATCCTGTGCTGCAAAGTCTCCCTTCTCGCTGGTGAAGGTGAACCTGCTCCCATCGGTGCGTACACACCGCACCTTGCACCTAATACAGTCGATCTGAGCATGGAATGTAGATAACCAGTACATGCCCAAGATGACATCGTAAGGCCTCGACGCCACTACAAGAAGATCCCAGCCAAAGCTCTCGCCTCCTAGAGTAAGCTCACACTGCCGGCACCAGTGCGTAATCATCGAGTCTGCTCTCGTAGGAGTCTCTATCCATCAGGATCGAGCCAATGGCTCCGTCGGAATCTCCGAGATCCGAAAAAGGGAAGTGGAAATAAAACAATGACTCGCTTTTACATCTATAAGAACTGCAACAAGGGTGGAGTAGACAGATATAGTACCCGAAATCATCTTTGGCGCGTTGTGGTCGTAGGCCTCTGTTGCCTGAAGCTGAGCCTGTCTCTTCCCGCCAGCTCCCTGTGGTCGGGGTGGACCTCCTGGTGGTGGTGGTGGTAAAGCCTCAAAGCGTCGCCCACCAGCTACTGCTCGGCCAGCTCCCCTTCCTCGTCTGCCTTCTCTCAGAGGGCCGCCACATTTGACCCTCTGCCTCTACCTGGGTGGCCCCTCAACCATCTTCTGCTCATCTGCACGACGGGTCGGGCAGTCACGAGCCATGCGGCCCTGCCCGCCATATAAGTAGCACTGCCTGCTCCTCGGAAGGCTGGCTCTACGCCCTGTGCCTCACACCTCTATGCCAGTGTCCTATGGTCATCTTCCTGATGGTCCGGTCCGCCTGGACCCTAGTGACATCCGTCGACTTCCAACTGTATAAGACTCTGCTACGTGCCGCCCTGCGGTAGTTCTCGCTACTGGCGTAGGTTCGACAAGAAATCTCTCTATGAGAAGAGCTCACTCCAGTACTCCTGCCTATGAAGGAATGCTGAGGGAGATCATCGACACCATGATCTCATGCCTCAGTCCCTGCTCGAAGGTCCGGGCCCGGAAGAATGGGTCCCATTCCATGTCCATCGAATAGCGCGAGAGATCGGTAAATCTCGCCAACTACTGGGCGACGGTCATGTTGCCCTGCCGCAGCTGTAGAAGCTCCTGGATGCGCACTGCACGGAGGGTGGCTGTGACAAACTCTGAGCGGAAGAGGCTATCAAAGTCCGTCCAGAGGAGTGATGCCTCATCATGCACCTGAAGCATCAAGCTCCACCATCTTCCTGCTACCGCATGTAGGAGGCTCGCTGCGAGGATCACCATGAGGTCAGTTTGTGTCCCCACTAACCTAAAAACTCAAACAACCGCCTCCAGCTAATCCTCAGTTACCTGAGGGTCTGTCTCCCCACAGAACCTGGGCGGTCTCTGATGCTGAAACTCATGCAGTGCACTAAGGGAATGTGCACTATGAGCGGATGGGGCTGGTAGCATCGGTGGCTCGGTGGGTATATGTACCGCCGGTGCCTCTGCTGTCAAAGGGCCCTGCACCGAGGCCTCGTCGCTCAGTTGGCTATCGTCTCACACAACGCTTATAACCCAAGATGGATTCCGTCGTGGGGCCATCCTGAAAATAAACAGGTTCACCATGGTCAAACAGTATACCTAGTGAGCTGACACAAAGTAATCATAAAGATAACTTTTGAAACACACATGCAATCAATGTTTTCATGCATTGAGTCGGAAATCAGAAGTTAGGGTCCTGGTGTACGGATACGTCGGTCACCGCACCAACACTGGACTCCCTAGACTGATAACCACACTCAATACCCTTAACACAATTTCTTCACATAGAATAAAGATCAGAGTCCTGAGTTCTGCGGTAGAACTAGACTCCTCTGATACCAATTTTTCACGACCCATCCTCGGGGCCCATGTCATGACTACCCCAAGCCCGTCTCCCATAGGCCAGGGGATGGTGACAAGCACCAAGGCATAAATCCTGAAAAAAGTGGAAGGCCTTGCCTTTATAAAGTAAACAAACACCACAGAGTAAGCCAGCAGAAGTAAACACTAAGTAAAACTGTGTACAAAAGTAGGTGCAGAAAGTAAATGGTCCAGAATACAAACCCAAACTGAAAGTAAAGTACAACTGGAAAGAAAGTACAACAACTGAAAGTAAAACAGCAATGTCGAGCCGTCCACTAGAAGTCCCTCCTGAATGGTGGGTACAGATAGCCACCTCAGCTCCATGAGTCCAGCCGTTCGCTCCATGTACGTCCCGCCCAGTGGCCCACCTCTAGGTACTGACTACTCAACTAGCCTCAACCACGATCAGCTTTGTCCGTCGTCTGCATCCAACACAACGTAGTGCAGGCATAGCCCGTGCAGGGGTGAGTATACGCTACTCAGTAGGGACCCCGAGACCCCCGAAGGTCTCCCAGAATCCACAAAAGGATAGTCCACAAAGGAAAGATACAATCACGAAGTAACATTCAACAATACTTAGCTATATGCACATACATATATGTAAGTCATCAATTCCAGTTCAGATCCAACATCTGAGCCCCTCTTCGATCACGTACACATAGGAGTACAACCCAAACCACACAGGATAGTAAGTCAATCATATCGAAGATATTGATTGAAGTCAAGAGTCATCTCACACAGGTACACTTCTTCAGTGATAGAGGTGATCAGATATCACCTCTAATTCATCTATGCTATGACCCACGTAGGATACTAAACCAGCCATGCTACCGAACCGACATAGGATTTCAGTGCGGTCTTCATCGCCATCGAACCCACATAGAATTTCAGTACGGTCTTCATCACTGCCAAACCCACATAGGATTTCAGTGCAGTCTACATCGCCGTCAAACCCACATAGGATTTCAGTACGGTCTTCATCGCTGCCGAACCCACATAGGATTTCAGTGCAGTCTTCATCGTCGTCGAACCCACATAGGATTTCAGTACGGTCTTCATAACTGCTAAACCCACATAGAATTTCAGTGCAGTTTTCATCACCGTCGAACCCACATAGGATTTCAGTACGGTCTTCATCGCTGCCGAACCCACATAGGATTTCAGTGCAGTCTTCATCACTATTGAACCCACATAGGATTTCAGTACGGTCTTCATCGCTGCAGAACCCAAATAGGATTTCAGTGCAGTCTTCACAATCGTAGTCGCAGCCAGCTCTAGGGTTCCCGCACACAACATGCTCATTCCGGGAGGGTCCGCTCCATGAGCCAAGGGGTCGATACATAAACTGACACGAAGTCTAGATTTGATGTATCTCAATGTTCTGTCTTGAAAAGAGGAACTCAACGTGACAGAAGGCGCGTCAATCGGACGCCCGGACTGAGAGTTATTGGCCTTTTCGTTTGAGGGCCCGGTTGGTTTTTAAGTCAAAACCAACCTGACCACACTCCAACAACATCCAACCCTCTAGAATAGTAAGCCAAAATGTCCGTCTCACTAATAGGAATTCAACAAAGTCGACGGCACGTTAATCAGACGTACGGGGCTCATGTTATAAGCGTTTCTACTCTGAGGGCCCGATTGGTTTCGTGTTCGAACCAACCCGGCCATACCCAAAGTTCTCAGAAATTTTGTGTGTAATATACCTAAATTAACGTCTTGATCCAAGGATCTCATCGCAATTGACGGTGCGTCGATTGGAGGTCTGTAGCCCATGATACATGTGTTTGAACGGAACCGTCCATAAATAGGGGGTTTTGGGCCCGGACCGACCCGGACCAAGACCCCCCCTGGGTCGGACCGAACTGGGATGACCCATCCTGGGTCCGAGTCCGGCCCATTAGGGCGCGGCCTAGCCCAGACTGGGGCGACTTGGCGCTGGCCGAGCGGACACGCAAGGGGGCGCTGCAGCCTTGATTGAAGCTGCGGTCCCCGCGTGGGGGCCGCTCCTTGCCAGTGACGTGGCGCTGGCCGCCGCGTCTCCCACGGATCCCACACAGCTGCGAGATTCGTTCGTCCCGCTGCCACTGCAGCTTCAGCCGCGGCAGATCCTGCCGACAGCGCACCGGGGCGCCGCCGCCTCCGCGCGGCCGGCCGGTGCTGGTAGCGCCTTCCGTGGACCACCAGACGCGCTCTGGTGGTCCGTTTTGCCAACCGACTACGCCTGCGGCTCTCCCTGGATCCATAGATTACTTCGAAGGGTTCAAAACGCCTTTGCGGCCCGCTTCGTCATCGCCCGTCGATCCGTGAACCAAGAACAGAGAAACGGTGGGTTCAGACTTGTTCGTTGGTCCGTACCCACCGCGTTAGTGGTTCAAACGTCTTTCAATAACTTAAACACATGTTGAGGATTTAATCCACAAAAAAATAAATGAAACCAAATCCCATACCTAAAGTGTTGTTGAACTAAGGTTCGTCGCATGGAAGGGACGTCGCGGAAGACGACGTCATGGAAGGAGGATCGTCGGTGTCGCGGTACACAGCGTCGCGTCGTCATTCTCCGGGGAACTAGCGTTTTTCGTCGTCTTCCGTCATAGGCCGGCATTCTTCATGTTCGTCGATGAGGATGGGGAGTTCTTCAAAGCGCAAGAGTTTTCTCCTCTTTTTTCCACACAACGAATTCGCCCACCATAAAATAAGACCTTGTCTTATTTTATTCGCACACACACACGCGAACTTTAATTCAAAAATCAAATTGAATTCATGAATTAATTAACGTGTGTTGTCCAAATAATGAGGCGTTTAATAATCTAATTAAACGCATGAGTTGACTTGGCATTTAAGAGGGCGTGCAGGTGAGTTACCATATTAAATGCTCGAGGGAGGTGAAAAGGAAAAAAGGCATGGGGATCGTGTGGGCCCCACTTCACTAATATCCTACCTAGGATAGTTAGGAACTAGTGGGTCCCACCCCAACCTCCAAGCATAGGTTTAAGCTACCTTAAATAAAAATAAATTTGGTTTCACAAATTTTATTTTTATTCTTTAGTTAACCCAATTAATTAATAACTTCACCTAAGCAAACGCAACTCCAAAAAAGGTGTTCTTAAGAAATTATCGGCGCTGCGGTTCCATCGGTGCCCTTGGATTTTGATTCCGAGAACTGGTTTAAAAGTTAGAAAAACCCGCTTGTTCATTTACTAAACGTACCCAAGCTAAACTTCAGAAATTGATTTCAGGCACACCGGGCCTCAGAATCAGGTGCCGTCAGAAACTGCGTTCATGTAAAATTCCAAAAAAAAATTAAGAAAAAAAAATTCCCTTGAATTTTATAGGTCTTTACATTGTGTCAGCTCACAGGTATATTGTATTAGCTGTGGCGCACCTGTTTCTTTTCAGGATGGCCCCATGATGGAAGCCATCTAGGGTTCCAAGTTACATGCGAGATGGCAGCCCACCGAGCGACGATGCCTCAGTGCAGGGCCCCATTACAGCAGAGGCACCAGCGGTACCTCTACCCAGTGGGCCACCGATACCACCAGCCCCAGCAGTGGAGAGTGCACGCCACCTGAATGCACTACATGATTTTCAGCGACATAGGTCGCCCAGGTTCCGTGGAGAGACGAACCCTTAGGAAGCTAAGGATTGGATGAAGGATATTGTCCAAGTCTTTAGATTGGTAAGGACAACAGAAGATATTATGGTGATCCTTGCCGCGAGTCTCCCGCACGTAGCATCAGGTAGATGGTGGAGCCTGATGCTCCAGGTGCACAACGAGGCATCTCTACTTTGGACGGGCTTCGAGAGCCTCTTATGCTCGGAGTTCGTTCCAGCCACAGTCTGTGCGGTGCGCATCCAGGAGTTACTACAGCTGCGGCAGGGCAGCATGACAATAGCCCAGTACTCGGAGAGGTTTGCCAACCTCTCACGCTACTCCATGAACATGGTTCGAAACCCATTATTCTGGGACCAGACCTTAGAGCATGGACTGAGGAATGAGATCGGGGCATTAATGATCTCCCTCCGAATTCTGACGTAGGAAGGAGTACTAGAGCGATCCCTTCTTGTAGAGAGCTTCCTTGTTGAGCCTACACCAACAGCGAGGCCTACTGCAGGGCGACACGTAGCGGAGTCTTATGCAGCCAGAAGTAGAAAGATGTCATAGAGGTCCAACCAGACCGGGACATCAGGTGGGCGTCCACAAGATACTGTGTCGGAGGTGCGGGGAACATGTAGTAGTGCCAGTCATACGAGAGGCAGGCAGTGCTATGCATGCGGCGGGCAGGTCCACATGGCTCGTGACTGCCTGACCCACCATGGAGAGGAGCAGTAGACGGTTGAGGGACCACCCCGGTAGAGGTAGAGGTTTGACCATGGAGGATGAGGCAGAGGAGCTGGCTGAGCAGCATGTGGTGGACGATGCTTCGAGGCTCTACCACCACCACCACCAGGAGGACCACCCCGAGTACAGGGAGCTGGCAGACATGGGAAGGCTCGAGTCCAGGCTGTAGAAGCCTATGAACACGGTGCACCTGAGATGATTCAAGGTACTATCTGTGTCTACTCCACCCTTACTGCAGTTCTTATAGACACAGGAGTGAGTCATTATTTTATTGCCGCTACCTTTGTTCGGAGCTTGGAGATTCCAACAGAGCCGTTGGCTCGATCCTTACGGATAGAGACTCATACGAGAGTAGAGTCGACGATTAAACACTAGTATCGGTAGTTTGAGCTTACTCTAGGAGGCGATATATTCGGCTGGGATCATCTTGTAGAGGCGTCTAGGCCATACGACATCATCTTGGGTATGGAATGGTTATCTACAGTCCATGCCCAGATTGACTGTATTAGGTGCAAAGTGTGGTGTGTCCGCACATATGAGAGCAGGTTCACCTTCACCTACGAGAAGGGATCCTTTGAAGAACAGGATGGACTTACACATAGGAGAGGGCAGTTGATCACACATCAGTTGGCTAGTCTCATTCTATGAGTAGTTGATCTGCGGAGTCTGAGTTTTCCTCTTGTGGTGGATCAGTATGCGGACGTTTCTCCTGACGACGTTCCAGGACTACCTCCTCACAGAGATGTAGAATTCTACATTGACCTGTACCCCTGGACATCCCCGATATCTACTCCAGCATATATGAGGGCCCCACTGAGCTTCGTGAGCTATAGGTACAACTGGGGGACTTGCAGGAAAGGGATTCATCTGATCCAGTGTTTCACCCTGGGATTCTCTAATTTTATTCGCCAAGAAGTAATATCGGAGCTTACGACTATGTGTCAAATACCATCACCTGAATCAGGTGACTGTAAAAAACAAGTATCCATTTCTAAGGATTGAAGACCTCTTTGATCAGCTCAAGGGAGCACTATTGCTCTCAAAGATAGACCTCAGGTCAGGCTATCATCAGCCCAAAGTTCGAGACGAGGATGTGTAGAAGACGACCTCAGGTGTTAGTATGACCAGTATGAGTTCTTGGTTATGGCTTTTGGTGTAACCAACACTCCATCAGTGTTCATGTATCTCATGAACAAGATCTTCCAGCCTTACCTTGTTCAATTTTTCGTAGTCTTCATCGATGACATACTGATTTACACGACTACTGAGGAGGAGCATGCCTACCACTTTTGATTTGTACTGGACAAACTATGAGAGCACCAACTTTATGGTAAGCTCTCGAAGTGTCAGTTCTAGATTTGGGAGGTCCACTTCTTGGGGAACGTCATCTCTGAGGCAGGAGTTTTAGTGGATCCTGCGAAGATCGAGGTAGTACTTTCTTGGGAGCCACCCAGGAGTGTGACAGAGGTGTAGAGTTTCCTAGGTCTTGCTGGGTACTATCGGAGATTCGTGCCATACTTTTCCAGAGTTACATCACCACTTTCACCTTTGACGAAGAAGGGGAAACCCTTCATGTGGTCAGATAGATGTCAGCATAGCTTCTAGGAGCTGATACATAGATTGAACAGTGCACCCATCTTGAGGCAACCGGAGGACGGCGTAGGGTATGTAGTTTACTACGATGCATCAGGGACCGGACATAGGTGTGTCCTGATACAGGAGTGGGTAGTGGTCACTTATGTTTCATGAAAGTTGAGGAAGAAAGAGCAAAACTATGCTACCCATGACCTGGAGTTAGCAGTAGTGGTCTTCGCCTTGAAGATGTGGCGGCACTATCTGATGGGCGAGTGCTTTACAGTCTACTCTGACCACCATAGTCTCAAGTACATATTATCACAGAAAGACATGAACATGAGACAACGACAATGGCTTATGTTACTCCAGGAATATGAATTTGAGATAGTCTATACTCCTAGGAAGGTGAACTTAGTAGCTAATTCTCTCAGCAAGAGATCGGGCATTCGGATACTTGGAGTGGCGACAAAGAAACTAGCAACATTGCACATATCCTTTGTGGATAGAGATAGAGTATCCTTTCTACAGTCACTCACAGTCAGTCCTCCACTACATCAGTGGGTCAGAGAGGCACAACGTGGGGATGTTGACTGTGAGACGCGACGTGCACAGATATCCACATGACATAAACCTGATGGATTTTCTGTAGGAGGAGAGCACGTCATCGTCTTCAGGGGATGTACCATGGTACATGTTTCTTTACATGAGTATGTTCTGAGGGAGTTTCACACTTCCCCTCTGGCGGTACATCTAGGAGTAGAAAAGATGTACCAGGATCTCAGACGATAGCACTGGTGGCCAGGTATGAAGAAGGCTGTGGCAGAGTTCGTTTCACAATGCCTCCCCTGCCAGCAGGTGAAGGTGGAGCACCAGGTACCAGTAGGCTTGGTATATCCCTTAGAGGTCCCAGAGTGGAAGTGGGATGGGATATCCACGGATTTCGTGAAGGGGCTCCCTCGTACTTCCAGAGGACACAACTCCATCTGGGTGGTTGTCGACCGACTCACCAAGTCGTCCAAATTCCTACCTATCAGAGAGAGGGTCTCAATGGAGATCTTGGGATGCCTCTACATTCAAGAGATTGTATGGCTTCATGGTGTGCCATCATCTATCGTCTCTGATCGAGATGCTCTCTTTACTTCCCAACTTTGGAAGGGGTTGTAGGAAGCTTTTGGAATACAGCTACGCCTAAGCACCTCCTTTCATCCTCAGATGGATGGCCAGACAGAGTGGACCATTCAGACACTTGAGAACATGCTCCGTGCATGTGTCCTTGACTTTGGTCGCAGCTGGGAGGATCACCTACCCTTGGTGGAGTTTTTGTACAACAACAGCTACCACTCCACCAGCGGGATGACACCATATGAGGGACTGTATGGCCGACCATGCAGATCACCTGTAACACCCCTAGATTTTATGAAAAATATTCTTTTAATTTCATTAATGTCTTGTGTTCTATGCTACACCAAGATTACCTTGCGCTATACGCAACACCGAATTAGCTTGCAGTATACACAACACTATTCTTGGATCGTGTTACACACAATTTTGATAATAGTTATTTTACGCAACATTGAGTATATATATATATATATTCAATGCATAAATGAAATATGGTTGGATTATGTTATATGAAACAACAAATTATTCTTGCGCAACACGCAACCCTGACTTGGCTTGCATTACACGCAATCGCGACCTTCCTCGATAGCGTGTATTGTACGCAATACCAGGTTTTACTAAACAACGATATATTATTATAATATTATTATGAACTAGCCGTTATGAATATTATTAACTAAATTTTGAATTTTATAACATTATTATTCATCTTACAAATTTTCTAGAACACGGTATAAGAACAAACTAATTTTTTCGGGTAAAATAAGTATTTTTCAAAAAATGTAATTTTGCCGCCTTTTGATGGCGCACCCACTTTGAATCTAGTTTTTGACATTCTTATATGTTCAATTTGACAAAATAAAATTATTCTTTGGAATCAAGAAATAAAAATTTACTTTGGATAAATTTTTCGTATTATTCTGGTAACTTTCATATTTTGATGAATAGTTAAAACACGCTATATTTTAATGAAAAATAATTTTTTTTTCATCGTAATAATTTATATGGTTAAATTATAATATTGAATGTTTTTAAAGTATAAATAGAATATATTTTTACCATTTAATATAATTTAGGTCATTATCATTTATTTTACATTGAATTCGTAGGTTAAATCAATTCAATCTTTTGCAATGTTTTAAACAAAAACCCGTTTTCATTCGACAACGGGATTAATTTTAATTTAATTTCTGAAACATCTGTGTATTGAATTTGAAAAAATGGATTCGATATTTGGAATCAGTGGGTCCAAATTATGTTAATATGCTACTTTTTATTTTTTGGAATTATGAATAGTAACTACGGTAAATTTTATTTACCCTAGTTAAAGGTAAATCGGGTAATTAAGGGTAAATATAATATTATAAAATTACCCTAACACATGACAAAATTCTATTGGATGGCTAAAAGTAAACCCATATCAACTAAGGGTCGGATTAGATTCATTTTATGGACTTTTGACCTTGAAAATAATTTAATTATTATTAAAACCAATGAAAGTGACAACATGTCACTCTCTTAAATATTATAAGTATAATAATTTTAATTTAGTGATAAACATCATAAAACTTCGAACATGAATAGTCTCCAGAAATCTTATAAAATTATCTACATTGTGATAATTTATTTAGAATTTTTAGGGATTAAATAATTGTCATTAACGGTGATACATTAATGATACAGAAATTAAGTGGAAAATAAGTAATATAGTTTTTATTGAAATAATAATACCCATTAAATGGCCCACAAACCTGACCAAAAATTATTGGTAGTGTATATATACACCTTAATCATCCAATGACCTAATTTATAACCGTTTGGATCCTTATAAAAGTGATTATGACACTTATATTATTTTATTTTAAATGATGCCAATGTTGTCACCTTCATAATTTAATAAATATAACAATTTAAATATTGTGATTTTAAGATGATAAATTCAAGAAAAAGTATTATTGTGAAAGTTAATTGATTTATCTTCATCATAGGATTTTATTTTAAATTTTTATGCAACAAATAAGTATAATAAATAATTATAAAAAAATAATGTAGTAATTATTTTATTAAGAGATAAACCAAATAAATGGTTTTAAAAATAATAAAATAAATATTATATGAACTATTTAATGTGATCCACTAATTTTATAGATACATATGACCTTTTATGAATCTATTAAATCTTTTAGTTCTAACATATATTATATATATATTTTATTTAAATTCAAATGAATGAATAGTTTCAAAATTGACACTATTGTTATTTTATAAAAATAACATATTATAAAATTGTTTAAAAATCACAAAAATATTTAAAAATCATAAATTTAAATTTATATGGTCTATAATGTTATAAAGTAAACAATTATGGAAAATTCACAACAAATAAGTAATTATTTGTTATAATTTAAAATTTAGAATTTTATTACCACAAATAAACATAAATGGATTAAATAAGGATAAATCAAAACGATAAGGTTTAAAATAAGATCCAAACATGTATAAATTTGATTGTTTGATGAGATTAAAACCCTATCTCATCTAATATTCGAATATGAGTCATTTTTGGAGGTTTTTAAGTGGGGTTAGATTTATTATAAATTAATATTTTTAAGAATTCCAAAGGTGCCCCTCTCCTCCCTTATAAAAGGGCACTTCCTCCCTCTCCTCCTCACACAAATTTGAGCCTTCATGCTCGGCAAAAACCTGAAAAATTATCTTATCCACTTCCCTAGAAACATCCTAGAGTTTCTGGTCTACTTTAAAGACCAATCTTAGTGCCCTAAGAGGAGGTTTCAAAGAGGCGTATCGAAGACGAGGTAATTTCTTCTCCCGATTCTGTCAAGCTTATTTCTTCTTCAACTTTTTCTTATTTAGTTGTTTCATTATAAATTAATGACATCAGTATCACTAATATACTGATTTGTTATTATAAATATGAAACAACCCCATTTCACCTTCTATCCATCCTACGGAAAACAGAATCACCATGCGTGCGTACGTATGGAATACCGTCTCCACGCCGTGGTGTAATCTGTTTTTCCACCAACACCTTACATGGATGGGTATAATGGTGTAAATAATAACTATACATAGTTATTATAACATCATACTGATTCTGATATATTGTATCATCCACTCCAATTCAATTCAATAATTATGGAAACGATATCATCACTCGTGCGTACGTACGGGCTACCGTCTCCACGACGCGATGAGATTAATTCTCCATTTTATCCATTTAAGAATGATTATAAAGTATATATAAGAAATATTAATGAAATATATGACATTATAAAGCTACTGGATTTATGTATATATGTATGTCATCTACTTAATTCCATTCAACTCAATAAGGAAACGAAAACAGCGTTCATGCGTACGTATGACCTACCGTCTCTATGAACGGTGTATTTCTTTCCATTTATCGGTCTATTATATATATGTATATTCTGAATATATATTATATATAAATCATGTTTTATATTCTGGAATTATGTAATCGTGATCTAAGTAATCATATGAATAATTACAAGTCAAAACACGGACGAGAAATGAAACGATTTTACCCAAAACACTTTTTAACATGGAATTTACAAAAGAATGGGTAATATAAAGTAATAAGTGAACCATATATGATATCATAACAATTAATATGATTCTTTAATAAGTAAATAACATTATTTAAATCATTATACAGGAGGTTCAAACACTTATGAAGAAAATCGGACCTAAGGTAAGGGATAATTTTGCAAATCTCATTTTTATCTGAGATTGCTTATTCGTAAGTAATTACTGGGGTTATTGCTATCATCCATGTCCATGTTTTATAAAAGTGTATTCATGTATTTTTAAAGTCCTTTTTACCCTTTTTTTACTTTTACTACATGGTATGTATTGAATCATTCTTTTACGAGGTACTTTTTGACTTTTCCGTCCAAAGTACGAGAAGAATGCTTTTTTAACTTATACGGAATGAAAGGATTTTTACGGTTTTATAAAGCCATATTTTCATGAAGATTCCTCCAAAAGATTTCATGACTATTTTCAACAAAATCCTTTTATTTTAAAATTTCATGACATTTTGTGAAAAGAAAATGTATTTGAATAAAAAAGGATATTTTCCTCAAGAATTCATTTCAAGTGTTTTATCAAAAACCATTTTCCATCTAAGATGACATTATTTTCCTTTGTGTATGTTTCAAGTATAATGTATCTTTGATTTACATGGTTTAGATTTTCTTATTATGAAATTATATCTATTTCTTTTATATGGATTATGTGATGATGTGATGATGTTTATGACATCCATTTTATTTATTGGGTTATTATGAATGATGTATGTTTATTTTGTGTCACAAGTAAGAATGATTCCATTATGAGATTGGTGGGACCTATATCTCCCTCCAATGCATTGGGTAAAGATTTTATATCTCATGAGATAGACATGGCTGGAACGGTAATTTAATCTGGTTCAGTGTTACAGTACTGAAACAAGGAGTGAACTCGATTCAGAATGGGACTTTGTCCACTAAGATGGTCTTGGCAGCAATGCCTTGGCTACTATGGAAATCATTACATGTGATTAATGGATGACACAATTACATGTTTTATTACCATTCTATTTTATCATTCTTAATGTTTCTTTATGATCTATGCCTTACATAATTCCATGTTTTGTGTCATTGCTCAAGATTTTGATGTTTAAACATTATGTTCATGTTTTTAAGTTCAAATGTATATGGTATGTTTTATTTTATCCATGCTTACCCTTACTGAGCATTTGAGCTCACCCTTTTTATGTTTTCCTTTCCCCATGATATAAAGAAGGTTTTAGGTAAGAAAAAAAGGGGAGGATCTTTATGGGAGATTTTGAATATCTTTCACCACGATTAGAAAATTACGTTCCAAGTTTCCAAAGACACTAAAAAATTACGGTCCTTGTGTGTCTGTTTTTGTTATGTATTAAGTATTCCGCAAATGTAATGTAATGTCCATATACGTCAAACTTAGGTTCTCTAAAGTTGGTATCAGAGGAAAGGTTTAGTCAACCTTTGGAAACTAGGATGCGAAAACATTACTAAGATCCATAGATATATTTCTAAGGTATGTCTAGGGATGTACCTAAGGATAAGAATACGTATAGGATATAGTCCTAGAACTATGGTAACGATCTTAGAATTTAACCTAAGATGTTAGATATTGAGGGTGACCCCCCTTCAATATGTTGTTTTCCCTAGCATGATTTTTTCCTCTCACACTATTCATTTTGGGTTTTAGAAAATGGATGGAAACAAGAAGATTCATGATAATGGAGGCTATGACGGACAATGGAATGATTTTATTCATGAGAAACCAAATGAAACGGGATCTGGAAGTACAAACATCGTTATTATGCCTAATCAGGAATCTCATAATATGATCAATAATCTCAACTTTGGTAAGTTTCCCGACTCAGATAATAAGAGAAAGATGGAGTTTCATGATGATCATAGAGGAAAGAAAGTTCAATTTACCTCATGTAAATCATGTGGGAAGAGGCATCAGGGATATTGTTTCAAAGGAATTGGAAGATGCTTTGGGTGTGGAAAAGAAGGACACAGAGCCAGTAAGTGCAAAGGAAAAGGTTTAGTTAACACCATGGAAAAGGATAATGGTATTGCTACGACATCAACAATGATTAGATTTTTTAAATGTGGAATGTACGGGCATTATGCAAACCAATGCCCTAATGGAAAATCTCATGAAGAGAATCAGCATGGTCATATGGGTAGTATTTAGGTGGATGATGATGGGGAGACTACAAATGATATATGAGCTGAAAGAAGTGTTGATGCTCAGTCGGTTGTTTTAGAAGGTAGTGGAATGATTGTATGTTTATCGAGAGTTATGTTGTATAGTTAATGGTACTATGCAATAAAGAATCATCTAAGGATTGTTACACTATTGTTTTTCCTAAAAGTATTTGAAAGTATATGTTGAATGGTACCAGTAACCATGGAATGTTATTCAGATATTTTTGTAAAGTAGATGATATGCGCATAATGAAGGAATAAGAAGATAGTGAGATGTTTGATTGTATTCATGAGCTCATGATTGATATAAGGACTAAGTGATATCATGGTTTGAGTATATAGAATTTTTGAGGATTTTGGTATGTGGAAAGTGTTAACTTTTAAATGCATTCATGTTTTCACTAAGGTTCAATGGGTATTCATTTTTCAAGAGAATACATGATTAATGCCTTCAAACATTTGTAATGTGACCAACAGGACATATCTTATGATATATGGGGATCAACGATGGTATTAACATGCTTCTTATATGAAATCTCTGGTAATCGTTTTCACTATAATATGACAATAGACTGCAATATTATGGAAAAGCCTAATGATTGGAATGGATTATATTGGACATAAGTTAGTATTTCTTAAGGATAGAACCTTTTTTCGATATTATTGATGGGATGATATAGTAATGTAGTTTTAGAAAAACGAAAACCTGCAGGACGAGCGACAACCCATCGCGTCGGACAAGGCTGTGGGAATCGAACCCACAACCGAAGTGCGACTGGCCTTTATCGCCTACCACTGGCCTACAGGAAGTCCCTGGTTTGTAGAAACTAGTTTTATTTTATTAAGCGGTATGATATATGAAGTATAAGTTCATTTTTGGAACCATATAAGATTAATCTAACCATAAGATAGACTTATAACTTTTACTAACATTTTGTTTGAAAGAGATGGAATGACCCATCATTCTATCACATGATCTACTAATACCTCACGAATAACAAATTAAACTTCATTTCTTTAAGGGATGAAGGGGAAATTGTTCAATTCACGAACAACAGTGAGATTGTACCAAAATCATGCAAGTATTTCTTTTAATTCATCAACTTTAGGGAAATGATCTTGAAAACCAAAAATGTTGTCCTAGTTCCCTTATATCTGATTAATCAGATGGTACCATAGATCATCACAAATCAATAGCTTTGTGATTGTTGGATTTTTCATAGCCATGTTCTCTACCACTCTCCATCAGAACTTGATGGTTAGATTTTTCTTCCATATCCATATTTTCACCTATGTTCTCCTACGTGGAAACCCCGTGATGAGTTAATTTGGGCAACCGTTACATTTCATACTTTAGTTTTTAAAAGCCATGTTTTGGTATTCCTTTTTACGATGTGGGTTTCTATTAAACAAACTTTCGAGTAGTAAACCATTTATAATCCCGACGAATTTCGAGGGAGAAATTAATTTTAAGCGGGGTAGAATGTAACACCCCGAGATTTTATGAAAAATATTATTTTAATTTCATTAATGTCTTGTGTTCTATGCTACACCAATATTACCATGCACTATATGCAACACTGTATTAGCTTGCAGTATACGCAACACTATTCTTGGATCGTGTTACACAGAATTTTGATAATAGTTATTCTACGCAACATTGAGTATATATATATATATATTCAATGCATAAATGAAATATGGTTGGATTCTGTTATACGAAACAACGAATTATTCTTGCGCAACACGCAACCCTGACTTGGCTTGCATTACACGCAATCACGACCTTCCTCGATAGTGTGTGTTGTACTCAAAACCAGGTTTTACTAAACAACGACATATTATTATAATATTATTATGAACTAGAAGTTATGAATAGTATTAAATAAAATTTGAATTTTATAACATTATTATTCATCTTACAAATTTTCTAGAACATGCTATAAGAACAAAATAAATTTTTCTGGTAAAATAAGTATTTTTCATAAAATGCAGTTTTGCTGCCTTTTGATGGCACACCCACTTTAAATCTAGTTTTTGACATTTTTATAAGTTCAATTTGACAAAATAAAATTATTCTTTGGAATCAAGAAATAAAAATTTAATTTGGATAAATTTTTCGTATTATTCTGGTAACTTTCATAT
Source organism: Viscum album (assembly GCA_963277665.1). Lineage (NCBI taxonomy): Eukaryota > Viridiplantae > Streptophyta > Magnoliopsida > Santalales > Viscaceae > Viscum > Viscum album. Next base: position 836,161,372 of record OY728127.1, on the reverse strand, counting down.
TTTGATGAACAGTAAAAACACGATATATTTTAATGAAAAACAATTTTTTTTCATCGTAATAATTTATATGGTTAACTTATAATATTGAATGGTTTTAACGTATAAATAGATTATATTTTTACCATTTAATATAATGTATGTCGTTATCATTGATTTTACATTAAATTCGTAGGTTAAATCAATTCAATCTTTTGCAATGTTTTAAACAAAAACCTGTTTTCATTCGACAACGGGATTAATTTTAATTTAATTTCTGAAACTTCTGTGTATTGAATTTTAAAAAATGGATTCCATATTTGGAATAATTGGGTCCAAATTATGTTAATAGGCTACTTTTTATTTTTGGGAATTATGAATAGTAACTACGGTAAATTTTATTTACCATAGTTAAAGATAAATAGGGTAATTAAGGGTAAATATAATATTATAAAATTACTCTAACACATGCCAAAATTCTATTGTATGGATAAAAGTGAACCCATATCAACTAAGGGTCGGATTAGATTCATTTTATGGACTTTTGACCATGAAAATAATTTAATTATTATTAAAACCAAAGAAAGTGACAACATGTCACTCTCTTAAATCGTATAAGTATAATAATTTTAATTTAGTGATAAACATCATAAAACTTCGAACATGAATAGTCTAAAGAAATCTAATAAAATTATCTACATCATGATAATTTATTTAGAATTTTTAGTGATTAAATAATTTTCATTAATGGTGATACATTTATGATACAGAAATTAAGTGGAAAATACGTAATATCTTTTTTTATTGAAATAATAATACCCATTAAAAGGCCCACAAACCTGACCAAAACTTATTGGTAGTGTATATATACACCTTAATCATCCAATTACCTAATATATAACCGTTTGGATCCTTATAAAAGTGATTATGACACTTATATTATTTTATTTTAAATGATGCCAAAGTTGTCACCTTCATAATTTAATAAATATAAAAATTTAAATATTGTGATTTTAAGATGATAAATTCAAGTAAAAGTATTATTGTGAAAGGTAATATATTTATCATCATCATAGGATTTTATTTTAAATTTTTATGCAACAAATCAGTATATTAAATAATTATACAAAAATGTTGTAGTAATTATTTTATTAAGAGATAAACCAAATAAATGGTTTTAAAAATAATAAAATAAATATTATATAAACTATTTAATGTGATCCACTAACTTTATAGATACATATGACCTTTTATGAATCTATTAAAGCTTTTACTTTGACCATATCTTCTGTATAACTTTTATTTAATTTCAAATAAATGAATAGTGTCAAAATTGACACTATTGTTGTTTTATAAAAATAACATATTATAAAATTGTTTAAAAATCACAAAAATATTTAAAAATTATAAATTTAAATTTATATGGTCTATAATGTTATTTAGTAAAAAATTATGGAAAATTCACAACAAATATGTAATTATTTGTTATAATTTAAAATTTATAATTTTATTACCACAAATAAACTTAAATGGATTAAATAAGGATAATTCAAAATGATAAGGATTAAAATAAGATCTAGACATGTATAAATTTGATTTTTTGATGAGATTACAACCCTATATCATCTAATATTCTTATATGAGTCATTTTTGGAGGTTTTTAAGTGGGGTTAGATTTATTATAAATTAATATTTTTAAGAATTCCAAAGGTGCCCCTCTCCTCCCTTATAAAAGGGCACCTCCTTCCTCTCCTCCTCACACCAATTTGAGCCTTCATGCTCGGTAAAACCCTGCCAAATTATCTTCTCCACTTCCCTAGAAACGTCCTAGAGGTTCTGGTATACTTTAAAGACCAATCTTTGTGCCCTAAGAGGAGGTTTCAAAGAGGCGTATCGAAGAAGATGTAATTTCTTCTCCTGATTCTTTCAAGATTCTTTCTTCTTAAACTTATTCTTATTTAGTTGTTTCATTATAAAGTAATAACATCAGTATCACTAATATAATTATTTGTTTTTATAAATATGAAACAACCCCATTTCACCTTCTATCCATCCTACGGAAAACAAAATCACTGCGCGTGCGTATGTATGGAATACCGTCTCCACGCCGTGGTGTAATCTGTTTTTCCACCAACACCTTACATGGATGGGTATAATGGTGTAAATAATAAATATACATAGTTATTATAACATCATACTGATTCTGATATATTGTATCATCCACTCCAATTCAATTCAATAATTATGGAAACGATATCATCGCTCGTGCGTACGTACGGGCTACCGTCTCCACGACGCGATGAGATTCATTCTCCATGTTAACCATTTAAGAATTATTATAAAGTATATATAAGAAATAATAATGAAATATATGACATTATAAAGATAATGGATTTATGTATATTTGGATTTCATCTACTTAATTCCATTCAACTCAATAAGGAAACGAAAACAGCGTTCATGCGTACGTACGACCTACCGTCTCCATGAACGGTGTATTTCTTTACATTTATCGATCTATTATAAATATGTATATTCTGAATATATATTATATATAAATCATTTATTATATTCTGGAATTATATAATCGTGATCTAAGTAATCATATGAATAATTACAAGTCAAAACACGGACGACAAATGAGACGATTTTACCCAAAACACTCTTTAACATGGAATTTACAAAAGAACGGGTAATATAAAGTAATAAGTGAACCATATATGATATCATAACAAGTAATATGATTCTGTAATAAGTCAATAACATTATTTAAATCATTATACATGAGGTTCAGACACTTACGAAGAAAATCGGACCTAAGGTAAGGGATAATTTTGCAAATCTCATTTTTATCCGAGATTGCTTATTCGTAAGTAATTATTGGGGTTATTGCTATCATCCATGTCCATGTTTTATAAAAGTGTATTAATGTATGTTTAAAGTCCTTTTTACCCTTTTTTGACTTTTACTACATGGTATGTATGGAATCGTTCTTTTACGAGGTACTTTTTGACTTTTCTGTCCAATGTATAAGAGGAATGTTTTTTTTAACTTATACTGAATGAAAGGATTTTTACGGTTTTATAAAGCCATATTTTCATGAAGCTTCCTCCAAAATATTTCATGACTATATTCAAAAAAATCCTTTTCTTTTAAAATTGAATGACATTTTGTGAAAAGAAAATGATTTTGAATAATAAAAGGATATTTTCCTCAAGAATTCATTTCAAGTGTTTTATCAAAACCATTTTCCATCTAAGATGACATTATTGTAACATGTGTATGTTTCAAGTATAATATATCTATGATTTACATGGTTTCACTTTTCTTATTATGAAATTATATCCATTTATTTTATATGGATTATGTGATGATGTGATGATGTTTATGAAACCCATTTTATTTATTGGGCTATTATGAATGATGTATGTTTATTTTGTGGCACAAGTAAGAATGATTCCATTATGAGATGGGTGGGACCTATATCTCCCTCCAATGCATTGGGTAAAGATTTTATATCTAAGAGATAGACATGGCTGGAATGGTAAGTTAATCCAGTTCAGTGTTACAGGACTGAAATGAGGAGTGAACTCGATTCAGAATGGGACTTTGTCCACTAAGATGGTCTTGGCAGCAATGCCTTGGCTACTATGGAAATCATTACATGTGCTTAATGGATTCCACAATTACATGTTTTATTCCCATGCTATTTTATCATTCTTAATGTTTCTTTATTATATATGCCTTACGTACTTCCATGTTTTATGTCATTGCTCAAGCTTTTGATGTTTAAACATTATGTTCATGTTTTTAAGTTCAAATTTATATGGTATGTTTTATTTTATCCATGCTTACCCTTACTGAGCATTTGAGCTCACCCTTTTTATGTTTTCTTTTCCCCATGATATAAAGAAATGTTTTAGGTAAGAAAAAAAAGGGGAGTATCTTTATGGGAGATGTTGAATATCTTTCACCACGATTAGAAGATTACGTTCCAAGTTTCCAAAGACACTAAACAATTACGATCCATGTGTGTTTGTTTTTGTTATGTATTAATTATTTCACAAATGTAATGTAATGTCCATGTAGGTTAAGCTTAGGGTCTCTACATCACCTCCGTGTTGGACTGATCCCGGGGAGTCAGCACTCGTAGGACCAGAGATGGTTTAGGCTACGTCGGAGAAGGTGCAGATCATCCAGGAGCGAATGAAGACTGAAAAGAGCAGACAGAAGTCCTATGCTGATAGGAGATGGAGACCACTGGAGTTATAAGATGGTGACCACATTTTCTTAGAGGTCTCACCTCGACGTGGATTACATAGATTTGGCCAGGGCGATAAGTTATCTCTGCACTTCATTGGACCATTCTAGGTTATCAGTAGGGTAGGTGAGTTGGCATATCGACTGGACCTTCAACCGCAGTTGCACCGAGTGCACGACATCTTCCACGTGTCTCAGCTGAGGAGATATGTGCACAACCCAACACATATCATTGATCATGGGAAGCAAGACATCGATGAAGGGGTGTTTTTTGTGGAGGTCTAGGTGGAGATCAAGGATCGATAGGAGCGGGTCCTACGTGGATGGTCTATTCCTATGGTACGCATTTGTTGGCAGCACGGGAACCTCCAGAAGAGCACATGAGAGCGGGAGGCTCAGATGCCTACACAGTACCGTCAATTGTTTCCCTAGTTTATGATATAACAGTATGGGGACGTAAATCCCTGAGATGGGAGTAATGTAAAGACCTAGAAATTTCAAGGAAATTTTTTTCTTAAATACTTTGGAATTTTGTGAGTCTGTGGCTTCTAACGACACTAGATTCCGAGGCCCTGTGTGCCCGGAATCAATTACCGAAGTTTAGCTTGTGTACGTTCAGTGAACGAACAAGCGGGTTTTTCTAACTTTTGATCCGGTGCTCGGAATTGAAATCTGAGGGCACCGATGACCTCGCATCACTGGTAATTGCTAAAGAGGACTTTTACGGTAGATTCATTTGCACGAGAAGAGAAGTTAAAAATTTGTGGATTAAATGAGAAGTGAATAAAATTCTGGTGCAATTTTATTTTTATATCATAAGTTGTTATATCCTACATGGGGGGTGTTGGGATGGGGCCCACAAGCTCCTAACAACTCATGTGAGGATAATTGTGAGGTGGGGCCCACATGATCTCCAACCTTTCACATTCCCTAAACCACTTAAACTCTACATTAAACTCCTGTGTTTTAATGTTGACATCTTCCCTTGAATTTATTTGAGTAAATCTTCCACTCCCCTCTCTCCCTCATTAAAAAATGACAACCTATCACTTTATTAATTAAACAACTCATGGTTTAATTAATTATGTGATTTGGAATTTTAATTTTGTAAATTAGAAATCATGTATTGAATTAATAAAATAAGGAGAAGTCTTATTTAATTTTGGATGGCTTGTAGTGTTGAGATTTTGGGGAGAGAGAGCTCTTGAGTTGTTGAAGAATGCCAACTCTTTGACGAAGAACATCGACTCTGAGACCGCAGTTCTTTATCCTACTCTTCCTCCACGGCAAGGGAGGAGACACCGACACAGGAACTCGCTAACAATGGGGCACCTTCTATTCATCTCTCTGTGACAAAAGAGGAGACGTCACTTCCTCGGGTGCACACTGACGATGACGGAAACGACACTGTCATTCATGATGCTTGTCAATCACGAACTTCTTTTCATGGTAGGGGTGTGTTTTTATTTTAGAAACACTGATTCTTCCTTCCATGTTTGTTTCTATTGACATGCTTGCTACCAAACTAACGTGGAAGGACCATGCCAAATGAACACGACCCTATCCCTCTGCTGTTTTTGTGAATGTTTGGTGTGTTCTTCGTGTTCTTCATGGGTGATGAACACAATACTGTTGCGAGTTTGTTGAGAGACTCAATGATCCCAATTTGAAGACCCAACATCACGACGTCCTAGAGGAGGTGCGGCGACTATAACGGGAGGCAGATCAAACTGGAACAGGAAGGACCGTCCCTCGACCGTTCTTTGAGTGGGTGAATCAAATCGTGTTTTCAGAGTAGTTCAGAGGCCCGAAAACACTGAAGATGATTACAGGACATCAGGGAGACCTAGTGTCTGAAGTTTTGTGTTTAACTGACCATCAGAATGAAGAATGGACATCAAGAGAGGTGCACTAGATGGAGGCGTCATTTCTGGAAAATTCAAGAATACACGACTTGTACCTCCGACAAACACACAATGTAGTGTGGGCATACTACGGCTTGAGTTTTGGGTTTAGACAAGTAACACATGGCGTGTGACCCCGGTCACACGACATGTAATCTCTACACAGAATGGAAGAAGCATCCTCACGAGACATGGCATGTATTCTAGGAAATAGACGGACATGGGCAGCAATACACGACCAAGAGGCGTGGCGTGTATTCTCTTCACATAAGGGTTGAAGCAGCTTCGCAGGACTCAACGTGTATCCTAGGGATACACGGCCATGGGGTGGAGTACACAAGCATGTACTCCACCACACGGCCAGGCATGGCCAGTTACACAGGCTACCCCGTGTACTAGTTGCACGGTTTGGCGAACACTGGTGGAGGCCGTGTACGAGAACATGTTTAACATACACGGAGCTGAACCGGATGCTTGGACACGGCATGTAACCTTACCACATGTTGTGTACTTACTTCCTTCATGAACAACCTTTTGACACTGACCATTGGATGCGGGGAGTAATCGAGAACTGACTAAACGGCGTGTACCGTATACCTATAGGTCGTGTAATTTTTGGTAAAAAGGCTTGGTCATTTTGTACACAGTATCTTGCATACGTTTTATTTGGATTAGCCCCCTATGACATGGCGGACCTTAGGAATACATCAAATTGAGTATTCGTGGTAGTTGATGTATCTATCCCTTGACTCGTGGAGCGGACCCTCCCGGAATCGAGCGTGCTATGTGCGAGAACCCTAGAGCTGGCTGCGACTACGACGATGATGAATACTGTACATGGATCCTACGTGGGTTCAGTAGTGAGGAAGTATGTACTTGGATCCTTAGTGGGTTCGGAAGCGAATACGACTGTACTTGGATCCTACGTGGGTTTGACAGTGATGGTTACTATACTAGGATCCTACATGGGTTCAAAAGCGACGACTTCTATACTTGGATCCTATGTGGGTTTGACATGGGAGATGGTTCAGAGGCTACATATATCATCTCCACCACTCTTCGTGAGTTGTATACCTGTGTGAGCTGAGTCTTGACTTTTAGTCATTATCATCGATGTGATTGACTTACATTCCTGTATGGATTGGGTTGTACTTGGGCCCTTGAGTTGGAGTCGAACTAGAATTGATGACCTAGGTATATGTATGGGCATTAACCTAAGTAGATTTGGTTGATACTTCTTGTCTGTATCTTTCCTTTTTTGGTTTATCATTTTTGGATTCTGGAAGACCTTCGAGAGTCTTGGGGTCCCTACAGAGTGTCGTATACTCACCCCTGCATGGGTTATGCCCGCACTACATTGTGTTGATTGTAGATGACGAACAACACTGATCATGGTTGAGGCTTGAGGAGATGGACATTATCCAAAGTTGGACCACCTGGTGGGACGTACACAAAACGGACGGACAGACCCGAGGTATTGACGAGACTATCTGTACCCACCCTTCAGGTGGGATTCTCATTGGACGACTCAGTGGTTGCTGCTTTACTTTACAACTATTGTACTTTCCTTCTCAGTTGTACTGTACTTTCAGTTGGGTTTGTATACTGGCCCATTTACATTCCATCACTTACTTTTGTACTCAGTTTACTTAGTGTTTACTCCAGCTTGCGTACTCTATTGTGTTTGTTTACTTATATTAAGCCGATGCCTTCCCTTTTATTGGGATTTATGCCTTTGGTGCTAGTCGCCAGCCCCTGGCCTATGGAAGGTGGGCTTGGGGTAGTCACGGCATGGGCCCCGAGGACGGGTCGGGACATAAAGTTTTTTTCAATAGACACTATCTCATGGGTGTATGGTTTAATGGAAATGGATTTTATGTTGGTATATCCTGATGAAATCCAACGTAAATTTGTTTTTTTATAACATATTAAAATATGTGAGATAAAAAATAAAAAATAGCATGTGGTAAATGTGTTTAAATAATTTAACATATTATTTCAAAATATTTAATAATATATATTTGTGTCTATAGATGAAATTTCAATAAATTAATACTTGTAATGTAAAAATGAATGTTTAAAGGAAAGATTCAAGTCATATTATTATTTTTTGGAAAGTTTAATCTTTTTTCATGTCTCTAGAAATCATTCATTACCCATAATATGTTGAATATAACTAAAAGAATAAATTTATTGTATTTAGTGATGTAATATTCAATACAACTTCATGATAATTTTAAAATAATTTTCTATTTTAAAAAGAATATTATAGGGATTACGTTTAATAAGAGTAAATAGAATTAGAATATCTCATTTATAAAAAAGGAGATCACTTGTGGTTATTATAATATTTGGAGATAATAAAACATTACTAAGAAAGATTATGGAATTATTAATTTAAATGTTGACGTTGAATATGATTTGGAGGAACTATATTATCAAATGGTGGAATTACATGAAGAAAAAATAATTACACATGAATAAAACTGTATGAAATTGGTAATGGTGGTAGAGCTAAAATCCATAGGAAAAGATAAAAAATAATTAAAATATACAATAGGCTACCAAAATTTAAGATAAATTATATATAAACATTTTTATTATTATAAAATAAATATTGGATTGATTAAAACTATATATTGAAGAATAATTTTAATTGGAATGTTGGAAACCTTAGAAATCGATGAAAATTAATAAATTAAAAAATTAAATTCAATATACTTATTACATGAAAATACAATTTGATCTAGATTGCCTCTTCTAAAATTACACAATTATGGTTTATTTAATTATCATGGCCAATAATAGGATGTAATAATAGTTAAAGACCATGTATTATAAAAAATACAATGAGGATATTTTATCATTATTATTACCAATATAAGGTTAAATATGTCTTATAAAATAAGGATATCAATTTTTTGAGTTATAAAAGTTTGAGCATAAACTATCTAAAAGGAACAATAATGTAGAATAATATTTGAAATGTTATTTATATATTTTTAATGGACACAACATAATGTTAATTTATAGAGGATATGATGTTTGTTAAAAAATCCAAAAATAATATTTCTTATTATCTTCATTTTATATTAAATTGATATCATTTATATATTTATATTATTATCCACAATATAGAATACATTTTTAGAATATACAAAGGATATATAAATATACATAGAATAGTTCATCACATTATGTTGTCTTTAGAGATAGATTGTGTTAAACCATTGAATGCTTCAGTTTTATAATGATAGAAGAACTCTTTATCAACATAGATATTGTCATGAGAATGCAATATTTACAATAAAAACATAAATTGTGGTTGAAATTAGGAATCTATAATATAATCTACTTTTACATTTCTTAGAAGTAGGCCACGAATGATTTAATTGAATTTTTCTTGATAAAGATCTCTAAGAGCATTTATCAGTCTCTTCCCTCTATGAAATATCTATGGATCAAACAGAATCACCAAATTCTTGGTAGTGGTAATTCAAACATTCAGTACATGATAGTGTCTCTTTGGAATTGATAAAGTATGAGGTGGAAGGATTCATTAAATATTATTATTTATAAAAAATTTTTGTTATAATTTATTTTACATCTGAATGACTCATTCCCTTTTATATACACCTCTAAACATTACTTTTCCTTCCATGTAATTTACTCAAAAATTAAATATCGTTTAATTAAAATTCATTTATTATAAAAAATTAATCCCAATTATCCATATAAAATATAAAACATTTCATCATATAAAAAATTATTTATTCATATAGAATAATAGATGATAAATTTAAACATTTAGTCATAATGTTTGAATTTTCATATCAAGCATATAGTGTTTATATATATCATTGAAGATGATTTTTTTAAATTATGATATAGGATATAACTCAAATGGGAACTATAATTTTCATGGGAATGTGTGCCTTATTATATAACCCATATCATACCATATGTTATAGTAATTATTACCACATGCATTATAGTGGCCTTAGGTAATATCATTATCAATACCCCACATATAGTCAATCCCTAAGACATTGTGTTAATTAAAATTATATATTATCATATAAAATATCATGTGAAACCTTGTCCAATATCATTTTGGTTATTTCTAGCACACTACTATAAATTTATCATCAATTTCTCCTTGTATCACATCATGTTCTATTCATTATGAATATCCAAACAAAAACCATTTTAATAAATTATAAGACACATTTAAAGAAGTTCTCATAGTTCAACAAAACCCAATAACCATACATTCAACCACAATGTGTGGGTTTAGGGTACATTGATGCATTTGATTAATATATATATTTCCCATATCATCATTATGTGAAAATACATGCCTATAGAAATACACCAGTGTTACTAAAGCATAAGGGGATTGAGTCTAGTCTCCATCAAACACACATTTATCTTTAACTATTTCTAACAATTGTGTCATATGTATGTATTCACAATAATATAATGAAATTTTCTAAGATATGAGGATACCATGGTGCATAGAAAGTGTCAATCCCATATTTCACCCCTCTAATTCCTGATTCTCGCAGTATTAACTAACCAGGTAGATTAATATATCACATTTTGAATAACCTGGTTCTTCATTTTAGGTATGAATAAATTAATTTTGGTTCATATAATTGGAAAAAGTGTTAAAGGGGTAAAATTTAGTCTTCAAGACATACAAAACAAAACATGGTGGTTACACGCCGAGTACTTATTACTACCCGATGTGTAACATACACATGTATGGTTGAACATGGAATGTGCATGGAGTTAGTATATGGGGTGGTTTTATTACATATATGGTGTTTAGCCAATTAGTAAACAAAATGTACTTTATTTTTTTGGTTAAACAAGGATGTAGCTTAATTTTTCATTCCTTTGAATAGAGGGCTCACCAGGTAACGTGAGAAGCACCGTCAGAGATCATTTTGGTTCTTATCAGCCTGTTAGAAACTAGATTATATTGTTTCTTGCTGTGTTGTTACCCAATGGTTAAGCTCTCAACTCATCTTGAGATTTTATTCATGATTTTATCTCTGAATGAAGTTATCATTCCTTTAGTTTTTTACCTTTTTTTGTTGTTTTACATCATTCTATCTTGAATTAGAATCCAACTTTGTATGAGGAGAGCCATTCTACTACAAGGTAGGTGGTCTTCTGCCACTCTTCAATTGTTGAGATGAATAAATGTGTTTAAGTCCCATTTACCCATTTTTTGGGCGGCAGATTAATTTATTTTTCACCCATGTTATTGACTAACAATTTTTATGTAATTAAATTTGTTTTAATTTATGTGGATAATGTGGATATCGTTGAATTAGGGCTTCCCCATGGGTGTGTTCCCATTGATTTTCATTTCTGGCCATTTGAACTAGGTTGCCAATGAGGGAAGACTTGTTTTCTATTTTTTTTGGGTTGTTAAAAATGAATTTAATTGTAACTGGTTTTCAATTGGGTGAAATTTCAATTGGATGGATTAAGGGCTTGTGATTACTATTTTCACCCTTTTCCCATGTTATGACAATTATTTTTTACGCCTTTTGATAAATTAATTCACAAGTTTATTTATTTATGATTCCCACATGGGTTGTTATTATGTTAACCATGTAATATTGTAATTTATATGTGTTTTATATTATAATGAAATAATGATATACCCAACTTGACCCTATTATATTACTATGCATGCAGGTAAGGGGTTTTTATGATTGTAGATGATGATTTGTTATGCATGTGGGAGAGGATTGGTTGTACCTACGGGTGGGGTTTTTCTATGCCTGCAAGTGAGGTGCTGAATTGAATATTGAAATGGAATGGCTTATGATGTGTTTGCCCTGTCAAAGCACAAATCTAGGGTGGTAGCCTACTGGTATTTATTTCTCACACCATTTTTGGGTGATGTTTTTTTCCCAAATAGATTATATTGTTGTAGTTGTTTAATATGGAAAGCTCCCTTCCATAGCTAATGGATTCTGTATTTTGTAGGAGAGCAATGGACCAAGACAAGACTTTCATTGGTTCTGATTTTTCTTATGAATTTTTTTACCATGGTATTTTATTTTGAATCTTAAAATATATTATCCAATTTTTTCTACATTCTTAGTACATGTTACAAGAAGAATCATGATTAGTATGTGATGACTTATCTTAATCATTATTATCATTGTTTCATTGTTTTTTTCTAGTTGTATGGTATTTAATGCTTCCACCATTTTATATTATTGTTCTGCTATGTTACACTATGATAATTATGGTATTGTTTCTCCACTATAAAACCCCAGACCCTCACTTCTAGTCAGTAGCCTCTAGCATTTGAGGAAATGTGTTTGAGGCCATGTGACCAACCTATTACATAATAAATGTTCAGGGGAATGCAGATATGGGATGTCACAAAGTGGTATCAGAGGATGTTTCTTTTCTAGTTTTCTATACTTATTAGAGATATTAAGAATGGATAGGAAGGAAAATTGAGATTTTAATAAATTATGCTCAGGAATTTCTACCACATATACATGGAAAAACAAAATTGCCTCAAATTGACATGTGATTTATGGATTTCATATAGTTATAGTTGATTTTTTTCATAGATCGAAGACAAAATTGTTTTGTGCTATTATTATTGAAATTATTGTCATTCTATTTTGATGTAACCTGACGTGATGAGCGTATTTTATCTCATGCATCATATAGGCACAAGTTATAAATCACATGTCAGGCAATCCTGACCTTCCAATTTGATTGAATTACAAATTTCATGTTGTTGTGATATTTGTGGTGCTAGAGATGCATGCTGTTGTGATAGGTTCCATCATAGATATACCGACATTTGTGATAGGTGTATTGATATGTGTTATGGTTTGAATTGGATTGTCACCAAGCTTTGATCCATGTGGTGTATGGACCCTCTTGGATTAGAATTTTATGGATCATGTTTTTTCCTTTTGTGTCGAATTGTATATTGATATGTTATGCTTGGGTTCCAATGATTGATTCATGTTGAGTATGGGACCTCCCAGATTGGAATTTGGTATACCAATAGTTGGATATTTGGAAAAATAGGTTTTTTGGGTAATGTGTACTTTCAATCCTGAAAAACACAGTTTACACGACATATAGTTTATCCTAACACATTGTGTGTTTTTCTTATTCAGTGAAGGGATATTTATATTAATGGTAACATTCCATGTACTTGTCGTACTCACTATGTGGTAAGTGACTATGTGTCCGTCAATGTTAGAAGGATCAAAGGCTAGTGGGTTTCACAAGTACACTGCTGTGTAAATTCGGTACACACCATGTGAGATTACTCTAATAGACCCGATTTGAATCAGGGATTGTAAAAGTACATGGATAATATGTGGGACTTGTGTACGCACAGTTTACCGAAATAACGCACCATGTACATGGGGTGTTTAAATTATCAGGATGGCGGAAGTACACGACCACATAAGAACATATTTTTTCACACAGTGTATGGTATTTACCCATCATGTAATCATATATTGTAAACTTATAACGGGTTTTTCTCTTTTTTTTTGTTCTTTCAATCTTCATCTATGAAACATGGTGACAAATTGAACTGAGGTGTGTGCTGGACCATGCAGAGTCATGCCACCATGGAAACCTTGAGCTGTATTCTTGGAAAGTGGGGATGATCATACCCCGTAGGTGGTAGGCCATGGGATACCAGTGGATTCTACCATCATGATAGTTGAGATACCAAATGTTATACCATATTCAGTTACTGATGCAATGTTCCATGAAATATTTATGAGGTTCATGTGGACCCTCCATGGAGTACCTCATCCTACCACATCTTTGGATTAACTAACGTGAGTAATCCAGTCGTGTCATCCGCCTATGTTTACAGGGGATGGTGGACCATAGGCTATAGAGACATGGATGGAGTCCATGATTATGAACATAGACCATTTGGAGACACCTGCTGAGATGAGGATCAAGATCGCTAATTTTATGATACCTGATTTGGGAAAGTGGTGGTGGGTTGTTACCACTCAGACCGAGCATCATCAAGAAATCACATGAGGATATTTTTAGATGGTATTTTATGCCTAATATTTTCCCAATATGATGAGGGCTGATAGAGATAATGATTTCATGAATATTGAGTAGCACACTATGTTATGGATGGACTACTCTCTATGTTTCATGGAGCTTCCGAGATTCATAACGATTTTATTGGGTGATGAGAAATTGGGGGTGAGGAGATTTGATGCTGGTATCAGGTTTGACATTTTATCACATGTGAACATTTTTAGGTTTAATTTTGTACATTCCATAACGATTTAGCAATGGATTAATGATTTTAATCTGGGGGATGCTAGAGGTGCTAACCAAGGCAGTTTAGCCCTGAGATCTGGTACTATCTCCATTGGGAGAAAGAAACATAGTATGTAGCATTCTCATGGTGATACACATAGTCAGAATGTTTCTTCCAATAGAAAGGCAAGGTTGTAATAGGGTGGAAGAGCTAGGAATACTAGACCACAATGTCCAATAGAACCAGTCGAGTGTTGAGTTTATGGAATGATGTTCCATATACACCACTTTTGTCGGGCGTTTCCACCACCATCTTGTGAGAGAGGTTCTGTGCCGACTCCACGTTCAGGAGCAAGGTCAATGGATTCTCATCTAAATAGTAGTTGATGGTGGGTTAGGGTGTTCAGGATGTGGTGGTTTCTATGGTTGTGGTAGAAAAAACCAAGGGTCTCTATGATAGGAGGGTGGGTCAGCTCAGGGTAGCCATGTAGTGACACTAGGCCACGGTATCTGTTAGACCTATGTAGTGAAATAGTCCCAACAAGAGTTGGATCATGTACCTTCTACTATCAGAGGTACTATTCTAGTTACATCATTTTTATCTTCCACACTCGTTCATACATGGGATTCACATGGTTTTATATTTATGGTAGTTGTAGAGATCCTTGGGCCCTGTCTTTGGTCTTGTGATGATGTTATGACTCTTTACAATCTGTTAGTGATAAGAACAACATGTGTGCAGTAGTTTAAGGAGTTACCCAAGGAGGTTGGCGGGTGTCCCTTCGTATGGGATTCATATGTCATAGATATGACATGCTATTATGTCATTCTCAGAATGGAATGTTTGGTTCCTTTTCAATCATTGTCAACTGCTATTGCTGTAGGGTTATTTTCACATCACTAGAGAGAAGATTGTTTCTACACATAGACGAATGGGATTTCTAGGCAGGTGGAGCTAGATGCCATCGTTGTGGGTATGGTGATGTGATAACCCAATTTTCGAGTCGATATCTACAAGACTAGGGGATATGTTAGATATATTTTCCTCCATTGGTTAATCGTTTCTGAGACATTACATATTTCATTGATTTCAGTTTATTATCACATCACAAACACATCATCCTAATAAATAAGAATTCCAAAAGTAAAAAATATATATATGGGCATACATTTCTTCAATCTATGATTATCGGGATCCAAGATGTTATAAAACTCAAATGATAAGAAAATTGACATCTATGTTATTCTTGGAATGATTCCATGATCAACAACTAACACAACCAACATCATATTAGCTATTCTTAGATCCTTATAAAAAATATGTGTCGTAGTATGAAGGTTCTCAGATGATATATATCTATATCTTTAGGTACATGGATTCACTATGATGAATTAATCACTATTATAATACAAAATAAATGTGTGATGCTCTATGTGGTACACTTAACGTGTCATTATTGATAAAAAATCATTTCAACACCCGTGACCATAATTATTTTCTTTGTAATAAATACTTATTGTGTTAGCCTTAGAATCTCATCACGACCAATAATAATCAAAAATTACATTTAGTTAAGGTTATCTCAATGTAAATCATTGATATGTTATTTATCATTACAATTCATGTGATATTTTTAGCTATTGTAAAGGAGTTTACTTGAAAAGATTCATATTCAAAAACTACTTCAAAATTTTAAAATATTCTAAAAGAGGGAATGCATTATTATAACATATACAATTTCATACTAGAAAACATTATATTTAGTATATTTTTATAGTTCTGTTAAACACATTTCTTCTCTAGGAAATTATTTAAACATTTAAATTGTAAAATTAGGTTATAACCACCCACATTATTCTTTAGTGAGTAAAACCCATAATGAAATAACGATAGAATAATGATGATAGTTGGAAATCATATTGATAATTTTAAACTCATTTTACATCTACTAAAACTCTTCTAATTTATATAATCAATGGCTATAAATTCAATATTTTTTTATTTATGCAACACACTTTCTAATTCCCTATCATCTTCATTCTCGAAACCTTATCTATCAACCATTTTCTAAGACATATTTTGGTAAATAATTTTTATAATTATTCTAAATTTTTAATGACATAATATTAAACTTTTTTTATATTAAGTGAAATTTACATTGTATTTATAAAAGTACCATTATTTAACTGTCAAAAATCGAATTATTTATGTCCAAAACTTCTCCCATTATCCAATTAGAACTTATATTCTTCTCATGATAGCTTTATTATGTCTCAAAAAAAATTTCTTACCAAAATATTACGTATTTCATCATAGTGGGAATTTAAAATAATAAAAATTTATATTTATAAAATATATGGCATTCTATTTTTTGAGAAAAATTATGAAAATGATTTTTTTTTTATTTTTTGACATGTTATTGAATTTGATCATTAAAAACAATTTGATTCAAAATAGCCTTCTCGTTTCAATATTACAAAATGTTCATTACAAAAACACTTATACTCACATAAGATGTAAAAATGAAAAAAATAAAACAATATTAATTTAGTATCAAATCATGCATTATGTAATATATTGGATCCCATAAATTGACACCATAACCCCTTTATCCATCAATTAAATTCATACATTATAATATAATCATGCATAATTGTCAAACATTTTTATTTACAATGATTTCAAAACAAGTATTTGGAATCATATACCCTTCAAAATAAAATAATTTATTTATATATTATAAAAACATAATGTGGACTCCCCATGTATTTTATTACAAACCATTTGGTATTTTTGTGTAGTTCTATCATCAAATTTGTAGTTTTTCATAATTAAACCACATCAAATTCATAATTATCTCTAGCTTAAATGTTGGTGAGGATTCTAGATGACCTATTTTATTATCCCTATTTTCAATACATTTCATCATTTCACTGTAAACCATAATCATGGAACTTGATATCGGACTTACCATGTCATGGTAATTAATCCTCAACATGTGCGGTAAATATGGTAAATATTTGTTAAATCACTCATATTACAAATCACAATGAATTATCATATCATTTTGTGTATGTGAATATAGAATAATCTCTATTTTTAGATAATATCAATGTGGTGACCACTATCTCAACATGTATTTAACATACAAAATAAAATTTATTACATGAGGAGATACTTGTGTATCCATTATGAAAATTAATAAAAAATAACATATTAAATATCATACCTCTCATGTATTTATTATTAATAACAGATAATTCTTGGGTGTAATATCCTGATTTAAATTTCCATATTTTTACATTTTTTTACACAATGGTTTTGTGGTCTAAATTGTTTGATATGGGACTTCTAGTGAATCCTTTATATACATATCATAAAAATATAAGTATAAATTTTGAATGGTTTCACAACACTTTTTCATATGAATGGGATTATTAAATCCATTATACATTTATAATTACATAAAACTATTATTAATATATTCAGTAGGATTCAATGAAATCGAATACACTGCATTTTTTCTCTTCAGATATAAATTTATAATTTTTTATCTATGAAGATAATGAGAAAATATGTTATAATAACTTTTTTTATCAAATAATTATCATGATTTCACCTATTTAACATAGTTATTTTTGAGAAATTATCGTTCTAAAATATTGGCCCCATTTATTATACATCATATTTATTTGATGGAACATATCTATATTATACTATTAAATGAATCTAATTTGGATTTTCAATATCCTTTTATATTTAAGGCTTTATATTAGGATAGTCATATAAAATATGTCTCTGGTATGTTTTATTAGAAATATATTTTTGTAATCCAATACATTAAAAAATCATCACAATTTCTTGGGTATCCTTCACAAGGGATTTTTAGATATGAAAAAAAAGAAAATCCTAAAAATGAGGTCCTTAAAAATTATAATAACATCATTAAATTATTTCCTTTTTCATGATAATTTAGGGGAACCATACATTAGAGAAAGCTAAATTGTTAAATAATTCAGGTCACGAAAAATTATTATCATAAATGAAATATAAAATTACTATTTCTAATGTGGATTTAACTTCATTATTTTTATCATTTAATCTGAAGAAATGTTCACATGAATCTAATGATTTATCATGGACTCATATTCTCCTTGCTAAAAAATTATTATAAAACTATATTAAAGTGTTACTATATTAAAAATTTATACATCAGTTTTCATACCTTAAATAAAGTCTCACCCTATTTATACACATAAAAATGCATCTCAAGCATAATGTATTTGGAACTCTTTTTTATAATATCGTACAATCATATGTAATCAATCACCATTTGAAGGGTAATAATGGAGAAATATAATGGAAAAACACCTTTTTTATAGACAACATATAATCTTCAAATCTTGAGAATAGTCTGACCAAAATACAGTGTAATGAAGAAAAACATTCCCAAAAGATACCTCA
The DNA here is from genome assembly GCA_963277665.1 of Viscum album. NCBI lineage: Eukaryota > Viridiplantae > Streptophyta > Magnoliopsida > Santalales > Viscaceae > Viscum > Viscum album. The sequence continues at coordinate 836,142,463 of OY728127.1, read as the reverse complement.
ATAAAATTATGCGTTTGAAGCATAAAATTTCTATATATGAACTATAATTAACATCATAATAATGTATGATAACAAAATACTATCAAATAGAAAGGATTATGAAACAAAACATATATCATTCCAAGCATGTAGATTTATAGATGCATGTATTTGAATTTATAGAATCCATTTAACACTTTATAATCCAAAGTACTCATCAATTCATAATATTAAGATAATATTCACGTGTAATGTAGAGAATAATTATTATAATTGAGTACATAAAATATTTTAACTTATGATAAATATATATTTATATAATTCATAGAAAAGGATTAGAATTATAAAATGTAGTCATGAATTATAGACATTCCATAAATACGAAAATATAAAAACATTCTCTTATTCTCTAATATGAAGATCCTAATATTATTATTTTATGTAGAAATTTACATAATTGTGTGACATTAAATGTAATATATATAAATTTTCAAATTCAAATTCTATTAACAAAACATTTTATATACTATAAATATGAAAAATTTATTTTATTCATTCATTTATCATTTGATATACTGAAAATCCTTTTTCTACGGTTTCAATAATCTCTTAAAAACACTTATTAATTTAATAATTTCATAATTATCATGAATAATTCATAATTTCCAATAAAAATTTCATTATATTTAAATAATCTTCCTTAATTAAATTATTTTTATAAATTACTATTTTATTTCCATACAATCATTTTTTATATATAATATCAGTAATTCCGTATAATTTCAAAATTTTATTTAACATTAATTGTCAATATTTTGAAATTATTATTTAATAAATATTTTCTAAACCATTTTTATGACATATAAAATTTTGTTCCTTAAAAATATTAAAATATTTTTTTAAATAAATAAAATTACTTAAATTCATTTTTCATAATTAATAAATGATTTATATATTTTATGATTATATTCTTAAAAGATAATTAGAAAAATAATATTATCCTTTAAATAATATTTTGTTTTATCCATTATACAATAGCAGACGATTTCAAAGATATGTAATTGAAACCCAATTTTGGAGCAATCAATAGTAATGCTCATTTAATAATATTAGATAGAATTTTATGGGTAGTTCTCTGAATTGGATAAAACCTTTTTTCACTAGGAAATCACATCTTATGACATGGTATATGTATAACATTAACCAACACTCTGCATAGTAGAAACCCTTTGATATATGGGTCTCATATTTTATAAAATCACCTATATCAAAAGGGAAATAAATTTCTATGTTTTTTTAACATGGATTAATTCTATAATCACATATAATATCTAGAATTTTAATTTATAATAGAAGTAAAATAAAGTAATTATACTATAACATTATAAATGATATCCTATATAAAAGGACATCGCTATTATATGTCTTATGATCTTACCTCTCGTATATTTATCCCAAAAAAAGAAATATTATTTTTATTGATTATAAATAAAATATCAAAAATGACCTTAAATTTCATACTAATTATAATGACATAATGAATCCAAATATTATGACATGACTCTAATAAAAATGTTTTGTTACAATGATAAAAAAACTTCTTCAACATAGTGATTGTCATTTTATATAATAATTACCATAACTACTGTGAAATAAATCTAAAATGAGGAATTAGTATAAAACCTAACATTGAATATTCACTGAAATATGATTATACTAATATCATTGATCAGTGATATTATGAATACCAATAGGAAAAACATAAATATACATTCATTCATGGGGTATCCTTTTTTTTGAGATGAATCACAAAAATAAAGAGTGAGAATATCTAACAATGAATGATATTTTTGTATCAATAGATATATGAGTATAGTCTATGAAGAGGGTATTAAAATGAATAAGGAATTGATATGTGGTTTGGGTACACCTGGATGACCATGTATCAATCCACTACCTTTTTTACATCAATATCATAAAATTCTCATGTCCTCTATAGAGTTTACCAAAATGTTTAGTATTATACGAGTATAATAATTTTATTATTAATTGAAAATTATAGGCGACTTAAATGAATCCCATCAATTTCATCATATTAAACATCTAATTAATAATATGTTAATGTGGAAGATAAATATCAATGTTTATAATTTATATTTAAAATCCATAATTAATCATATTTTATATTTGTAAATCGAAATATTTGGTTCATTTAGAAATAAATTCCTATGATATAACATAGAAAAAAATTACAATTGCCACTAAAAGGGGAATATTGTTATATCACTCCAATCATACCATAATATATACCCATGTAATTCACATGGTTTAAAATTAATTTAATGAATGTATCCCTAAAATACATAATACCATGTTCTATGTGATTAAATAAGAAACATATAACACATAAAAATTATAAAAGAAATATTAGTCAAGAATCATTGAGTCATTAGTTTAGTTAGAGAGATTTAAAATTAAGGAAAGTAAATTATCAATTAGTATGATGTTTTGTTAAATTATTGTAATATTGAACATATATGGATTCTAAAAAGTGTCTGGTCAATATGACAACATGTTTTCTGGAATATTAATTTTTCTATAAATTCAAATTATATAAGAGAGATTTCATCAAATCTAACGCAAAACTAAATTGATTTGTGAAATATTAGAACTATATTATTTTGAAATCTTATGAATAATAATACCTATGATATATAAAATAATTTAAATCATTTATTAATTCATAATAAAATAATATTTATGGCATATAATGTTTTAAAAGGTATTTTGCAATAATAGATGTTTCAATTTTTTTCTTAACATTGTATTTTCGTAATTTTTAATTTTAATTTTTTAAAATGAGTTTCGTTTTTAAGTAAAATTTTTAAAATTCAAAAAGGGTAATTTATTTATATTGTTATAAAAATACAGATTTTGAAGTGAATACGGAAATAATATCAATTTTCACTACTATAAATTTTATGATGTATTCATAATATAATAAGGACATAAATGTTTCTAAAAAAATAAGTAAATATATATAATTATTGAAATGAATAATTTAATTTTTGTTGAATTTATAAAAACCATGTTTAATTTTTTGGAACTTCATGTGATATTTTACCCAAATTCTTATTTTCATCAAATTATATTAAAAATTAGTTTCATTTATTATAGAAATTTTATTTTTTAATTTTAATTTAATATTTTGTAAAATAATTTTTATTTTACAAAATAATTCCATTTCATTATCTAGAATATATAAATTTTTACGATGATTAAGGTCAATTGTCATGATAATGGTATAAATTTAATTTTAAATTCCTTTTTTAATAATATTTTGTATTATTTATGAAATAAATTTAATTAATTTGTTATTAAAAATTAAATTAATATAATTTTTATGAAAATATAAAAATTTATCATCGATTATTCCATTTTTAATCAATATTAAAAGAAACATTCTAATATGTTAAATGTAAAAAGAACATTTTTTCCAAAAAACCATTCCCTATATATTAAATAATTTAATTTAGAATATAATTTTTTAATGTATATAATATAAATTAGAATATATTGGGATTAAATTTTTGTTCATAAATATCCTAATTATTGACATGGTTGACCTTATAATACTTCTTAACATTAAATTACATGTGTAAATACTATCAATTAAGGTAAAAAATAAAACGGTATTGATAAATAAATCAATTGTAAAAATTGATTGAAACATGATTAAAAAATGTTATTAAATTTATGATAGAGTCCTGAACTACATTAGATAACCCAAAATATGCATTATTTCAAATATTTTCTGCCATTGACCCATGATTAATATCTTCCAATTCTTGAGATGTAATTGGTATTCCCAAAAGTGCCCTAATGTTCACATATAAAAGAGGAGCACGTCCACCACTTCACTCCACCATTTATTACTTCAAAATTCAAGATAAAATGATACCACATTCATCCTTATAGAATCTTTTCTCTTGTTTGTAATCTATATGTCTCAATTAGTTATCTTGTGACTTTCAATTCCATATAGACTTCCATGAAAAATCTCAAAGTCTAAATATATATATTTCATAATCCTTAGTTATATTTTTTTCAATATTAATCTTGAAGAATTATTTTAGACACCCTAATATAATTTGATTCATATTATTAATTGTAACGACCCGAGTTCGGAGCCCCTCCACTGGTGTCCCGTACCTGGTTCTCCACATTAACTCAAGCACGTTTCCCCAAATGCCAGAGGCGCCGACTAACAGTGATGGCCTTGGTGAGTCGGTGGGGAAACTATGCCCTAATTCGGTAAGGTATACAAGGTAAGGAAGAAAAAAATCTAGAGCGGAAGCAATAACTACATGCATAACAACTGAAACCAAATAGCGGAAGAAAGAAGATATATAGCAATGATGACAATGATGCAGTAGGTACAAGTATCTAAGGAAAGCATCAAACACAACAACATGCTGAAATAAAACTGAAGACAGGTGCAAAAGAAAAACAAAGTAGACTCCTCAGCATCGCGAGCCACGGCTTGGTCCCATGCTCTCCAGCACTAGTGCAATCAAGAACCTGATGTAGAAGGGCGCTTGCCCTTATCTATACCTACAACAATATAGTCTGCATGGGCCAAAAAGCATGGACCAAACAGGGCGTGAGATACAATCCTAGTAGGCAATCACCCAAATATTTGTGCCTAACATTCAATGAATAGATGGAAGTAATAAAACAAGAAACAGTAAACAGGATAGCACAAATAGCTACAATCCACCGTTCTAACATACAAGTGCACAAGTAAACAACCAGCAACAAGAAGAAAATAAGTAACCCTCTTGGTAGCTCTCACAGCCGAACCCCTATGGTTCAACCTATAGTACTAGCAACCCTCTAGGAGGAACACATAGTCTCACCCCTCTGGTTCAGCTATGTAATTAATAGACTCTCTTGGGAAGCACTCACCGTCAATTCCCGGAATAGTCTCATATCGTGCTAAAGGCTCTTTGGGGAAGCACTAAATGTCAATTCCCCCTGTGGCCCGCGTCGAGGATCCACATACTCTATGGGGAAGCACTCAATGTCAATTCCCCCTGTGGTCTCGCATCGTATTAAAAGACACTCTGGAGAAGCCCTTACGTCAATTCTCCCTGTGGTATACTACACCAGGCTCTCATAGTCCGGTGTAAAACTAAACAATCTTAGTGCGTGTATATCGTCCATGTAAACTTGAAGAAATACTTGGCTATCAACTAAGGCTCAACAACATATAAAAAAAAGTTCCACTATCCTACAACAAGTTATGGCAACTGGAAAAACGCCCAACAGGCTAAACAAGCATGTCAAAGAAACCTGAGCATAAAATAAATTACTCTACTCACAAGAAATAACCTCTACTAAAGTAATCATGCAAAGCTAGCAAACAGAAAGGGAAAAACAGGAAACACGCAATAATCCGTTCAAGGGTATTGGTTGAATTTCCACATAATATTCATCAACTTTCGACGGAAAGGCACAAACCACCTACCTTGATCCTAGGAGATCGATATATGTGAACCTCGACGACAGATTCCCCTTAGAACGAGGAAGATCTGAGAAAACGCACAAAACTTTCATCCCATGACAACTTGGAAATGAGGAGGAATCAAGAAACAAGGCTAAAGCAAAAGGAAGAACTCACCGCTGGGATTCCAATGCAATCGACCGTTCTCGAATCGGAGAACGGACGGCGAGGCAGGAGCTTGTCGAAGATCCAGCCGTACGGTTGCTCCTGGGCAGACAGAATCTGTAGGAGAAGATGAATTTGGGGGTTAGGAGCGACCCCGGTCCATTTAAGGAAAAAATATAATGTACACGATGTGTACTTCTTGAGTACACTGTGTGTACTTCAGTTTTCCATACTCCGAATTAACTGGCCTCCACCTCATCCTTACACACCATGTGCGTGGCCTGGACACGGCCAACAAATGTCTTCGAGCGGAAAAGGGAGTACACGGTGTGCAATCAGAAAGTACACAGCATGTACTTCAAAAATTTCCAGAAAATTCATTTTTTCTCAAAAACTCCAGAAAAAGGAAAAATATACCTGAAAAGAAGATCCGGGTTTTTACAAAAGTCCCCCCTTAAAGAAATTCATCCCTGAATTTCCATAATGAGGTGGAGAAGGATAAACCCTGAAGAGATCCAGCCACTGCGATCATACATCAGTATCCCTCTCCCAGGTCTTGTCCTGTACTCACCCATGCTACCATAGCACTGTTACCAGAGGAATAGACCCCCCACAGAGAACCTTCATACTGCGATAGACAATCCGGATAGGATGCTCCTCGAACGACGAATCTGCTTCAAGATCGACTTCCTCGGGCTGAAGGACGTGAGATGGATCTGAAATGTAATGTCGGTGCTAAGAGACATGGAAGACGTCATGCATGGCCCGATACCTCTGAGGTAGCTGCAACCGATAGGCGACCGACCCCACTCTCTCCAAGACCTCAAACGGCCCGACGTACAGCAGTGAAATCTTACCCTATCTCTGAATCCTTTTGTGTCCCAACCTCGGTGCAACACGAAGGAAAACATGATCTTCGACCTTGAACTCCAGAGGTCATCTTCACTGATCAGCATAAGACTTCTGCCGAGACTGTGCTGTAGCCATCCGCTTCCGAATTAGCTCTATCTATTCCGAATTCTCCTGAACAAGACGAGGTCCCAGCAAAGCTGCCTCTCCTACCTCCAGCCATCATAAGGGTTATCGGCATGGCCTACCGTACAAAGCCTCGTATGGTGCCATCTGAATGGTCACCTGAAAAATGTTGTTGTAGGTGAACTCCACCAGAGGAATATGCTTCTCCCAAGAACTGCCAAAGTCAGGGATGCAATCCCGGAGCATATCCTCAAGCACCTGGATCGTGCGCTCAGACTGGCCATCAGTCTAGGGATGGAATGCTATACTCAAAAGTACCTGTGTACCCAAGGCCTTCTGAAGTCACTGCCAAAACCGAGAGGTAAAGCTCACATCTCTGTCTGAAACAATAGAGCGTGGAACTCCATGCAGACGAACGATCTCTCTAATGTAAAGTCATCCCAGATCATCGACACTGAAGGTCTCCTTGATCAGAAAGAAGTGAGAAACCTTCATAAGCCTGTCAACGACAACCCAAACAACATCATTTCCCCAAGGCGATCTCAGAAACCCTGTCACGAAGTCCATCGCAACATCCTTCCACTTCTACTCCGGAATGGGTAACTGCTGTAAAATCCCCGCTGGTCACTGATGCTCTGCTTTCACCTGCTGACAAGTAGAACATCTCATGACAAAAATAGAAAAATACTTCTTCATACCTGGCCAACCGTATTGGTGATGAAGGTCCTGATACATTTTGGTGACTCCAGGATGAACTGCCCAAACTGAGGAATGGAAATCCCGCATCAGCTCCTCGCGTATGTCTGCTGGCACCAATACGCGTCCCTGAAAATGTAAGACCTCATCCTCACCCGCTGTCCATCCAAGAAGAGGGTCCTATCCTGACACACTCTCCCGCATGACTAATCCTTCTAAGTCTGATAGTTTCCTAATCCATACCCGATCAAGTAGTGTTGAGGTAACAGCTAAAGAAGATATGAAGGTCAGTCCCTATCTATCGTGCACCTCCAGATGCATCTTAGAGAACAGAGCCATCAGCTGCCACTCACTACTGGCCTCCGGAACTGCCTGAATCTGAGTTCTCCTGCTCAACGCATCTGCCACGACATTTCCCTTTTCCGGCATATAGGCACGTTTGAAATCAAAAGACTAAAGATACTCGACCCACCTTCACTACCTCAGATTTAGATCACGCCGAGTGAAGATATATTTGAGACTCATGTGGTCAGTGAAGACCAAAAAATGCTCTCCCAAAAGATAGTGTCTCCAACAGCGCAAGGCATGAACAATAGTTGCCAACTCCAGATCTTGCGTAGGGTAGTTCCTCTCATGTGGCCTCAGCTGCCAAGACCCATACACAGTGAATCCATCCCCCTGCATAAGCACAACTCCCAACCCGATACCCGAAGCATCATAGTAAACAGTGTAGCTCTTTCCTGGCTCTGGAAAGACTAGTATCAGTGCTGACGTCATCCTCCCTTTCTACTCCTGAAAGGCTGACTCACAAGAATCTAACCATAAGAACTTTCCCCCTTTTTTGTAAGACCTGTCAAAGGTGCGACTAGATGAGAGAAGTCATGAATGAAGCGTCTGTAGTATCCATCCATCCTTTGGAAGCTCCGTACCTCAAAGAAGTTCTTTGGATGCTCCCAAGAAACTATAGCTCTTACTTTCTCTCGGTCCACAGATACTCCTTCCTCTGAGATGACATGACCCAAGAAGTGAATCTTATCCATCCAGAAGTGGCACTTTGAGAGTTTAGCATAATGCCGATTCTCTCTCAGTGTACCCAGAATGATCACAAGATGTGTGGCATGGTCATGTCGAGTGTGAGAGTACACCAAGATATCGTCCATGAAGACCATGACAAAGGAGTCCATGTAATGATGGAACACTCAGTTCATCAGTTCCATGAAAACTGTAGGTGCATTCGTGAGACCGAACGACATGACTGTATACTCGTACAGACCATACTTTCTCTTGAAGGCTGTCAGAGGTATATCTGATGGTCTAACGTGCAACTAATGATAACTGGACCTCAAGTCTATCTTCAAGAACACCCGGGCTCCTCGAATCTGATCAAAAAGGTCATCGTTCCTCAGAAAAGGATATCGATTCTGGACCATCAACTGGTTTTGCTTCCGATAATCCACACAAAGACGAAGGGTACCGTCTTCCTTCTTCGCAAACAGAACAGGTGAATCCCAAGGAGAAGTACTGGGTCAGATGAAACCCTTATCCTATAGCTCTTCCAACTGCTTCTTGAGCTCCTGCAACTCAGGTGTGGCCATCCTATAGGGAGGAATGTACACCGGTGTCGATCCTGGCACGAGCTCAATATAAAAGTCTGCCTCGCGCTCTAGAGGAAAACCTGAAAAGTCTTCTGGAAAGACATCCCTGAAGCGATCCACCACTGGAGGAAAGTTTAACTGTGGAGTCCCCTGATCATCCATATATAGGCTAGCAATCTGGGATGTCACCCTTCCTATCCCAAGATTCTCAAGTCCAACCCAACTCGCCCGAGTATCCCATTCTCCTATATGAAGAAAAGGTTCACCCTCTGGTGAGATGAAACTGACTCCGCAGCAATAACAGTCAAAGAATACTTGGAAGGGAATCAACCAGTCCATTCCGAGGATGAAATCATAGCCTGTCAACTCTAGGACATAGAGATCCCATAATAAGTGATACCCTGGAACCTCGAGAGGGCACTCTCTACACAGGCGTACACTAGATGTCCTCATTACCAAAGGTGTGTCTAGTGTTAACGCGTCGGCAGAAGAAAAGATGCAGAGCCCAAGGCTCTCCATGAAGGAAATGGAGATAAATCTATGTGTGGCACCAGTATCGAAAAGGGCTAAAGATAAAACTGAGGCGACCGAAATTGTACCTCAAACAGTAGAAGGGTCAGGATCCTTCTCCTGATAAGTTTTCTCCACGGCGAAAGACTGGCCTGTACCATGGCCCTGCGGCCATGGCTGACCACTCTGAGTTGAACCTCCCTACTGGTGCTGAGGAACTGGTGTCTGAATGCCATGGCCTCGACCTCCATCTCGGCCCAGATGGCCGGAAGAACTCCAGTTTCCTGACTGGTGAGAAACTGGTGGGGCTGATCCTGAACGAGGGGTCATGGAAGAACCCCAGTCACCAGCTACTGGTGAGAAAACCTGACAAAAATTATGAAGGTGGCCCATATTGTCACAATATCGGCACTCCACGGGGTCTCTCTGGCACTGCGGCCTCGTGTGCCCTGACCGGACACACTGGTGTCATGTCACCTGGCTGCCTGACGATGCATCTCACTTCCTCGAATCACCGCGTGTAGGCTCCCTAAGGCGCTTCGTGCTACCATCATGGGGAAAATTAGCTCTGGAAGAAGAACCAACCTGACTTCTAGCTCGAGAGTCTCTCATATTGCGCTCTGCAATCAGTTCCTGGATAACGATAGAAGCAATGGAAGTTGGCTGGAAGATGTTAACCTGCGAGTGGATCTCCCGCCTGAGACCGTCCTCAAACATCCTTACTAAGAACACCCCACTCCCATCCCGGAGGGGTGTGAAGCACTGCAAATCAGTGAAACGAGCGGAATACTCCATGATAGAAAGAGTACCCTGCTCTAAGCTCATGAATTCCAGAGCTCAATCGGCCCTCAGGGTCTCCGGGTAGAAGTAGTCGTAGAACACACGCTGGAACTCTTCCCAAGTCATAGCCTGCTATTGACCCGCCTATGAGATCACATCCCACCAACTCTTGGTGGAGTCTCGGAGCATGTAGGTGGTGAGCTTGACCCGTCTCTCTGGAGGCGTCTTCAGATGATCGAAGATAGTCTGCATGGATTCCATCCATGACTCTGCAGCCTGAGGTCCTCCCTCCCTGAGAACGTGGGAGGATGCTGGTGCTAGAAAAACCGTGTTAGGTCTTCCATAGATGAGGACAGAGGCGGTGCTCCCTGGAAGTCCTACATCATCCTCATGAAGCTCTCCCTGAACTGTGCATCAGTGCCCACAACTGGTATGACAGTCGGTGCCAAGGCTGGCTCGACTGGGGGATCGACAGGAAGTCCCTGATCAGCCATATCTGGCGTCTGATCACTGCCTGATGACAGACGTACGACCGAAGGACGTCTCGGAGGCATAGCTCTGAAAGATAAAAAGTACACCTTAGATCAAGAAAACAAGGGCAGAGAACACAACAATACAAAATGGGAATAGGGGAAGAAAAACACAAAAGATTGCAAAACACGACTACATAGCATGTATAAAAACTACACGACATGTCTTTTTAAGCCACTGACATGGGCGCGTACTCTCACCCTACAAGTCGTGTAACACCTAAACTACACGGAGTGTTGACCCCAACACACGGCGTGTCCAATAAAACTATCCCCTACCCGAGTCTCTTTACACGGCTAACCCACACAGTCCGACTTAACCCGAGACTACACATCATGTTCTACACAAACACGACATGTACTAGGCAAGGCTTCGGAGGTCCGTGTTGTTGAGTACACAGGCGTCTACATGGCTGGAAATTACACGGCATGCTCCGAACAAACACAACATGTATAGGCAAAGGCGACACCGTCCCGTGTTTTTCGTGACACGACTGGGTACCTGGGCAAGACTACACGGCGTGTTCCGAACAAACACGCCATGTGGAAAGGAAGGTAACACCGACCCGTGTTGTTTGTGACACGACCGGGTACCTGGACCGGACTACACATCGTGTTCCCTATGCACACGACATGTTCTACCCTTACTTCCCCGACCCATGTTGTTAGTGACACGACTGGGTGCACGACTCCAAACATACATGGCGTGTAGCTACCGTACACGTCGTGTTTCCGAAGTTACTTCCACGACACCATGTTCTACTAACACGGTCAGTGACATGACCTAAAAACTACACGGCATGTATCCAAAATGTACACGCCGTGTATTCTGTGTTTTTCTGGGTAGTAGCTCAGAAACTGCACAGAATTCCAGAAACACTAAAACAAGGGAAAAAGTGCCAAATTCCAATCCGTGAGGGCCCATAACACCTAAAGAACAAAAATTTGGCGTTCAATTTAAGAAAAGAACAAAACAAATTTTTTTCTAACATAACAGCAGAGAATCTATCAAGAAACTATCACAGTTGCATGCATAATCTACACAAAGTCTATCACAACAGCATGCAATCGCTAATGCACCCTAGATGGCATTGAAAGAATTCATGGCATGTGATTCCTACAAGTGTCAATATGATGCATGAGATGGAATACCCTCATCTCATTGGGTTGTGACAGAAATAGAACTGCAATATAAAAACAGTAATAGCACAAGCCATGTGAATCACTCTAGGTGAAATCAGATCAACTATAAAATCTCAAAACCAGCAACTGCAATTAACGAAGTATTATGGCTTTTCCCAGTACACGGGACAGCTACTCCCGATCCCAGCTTAATACCAAGTACCAAATCGGTCCTATCCCTGGCTAAGGTCTCCAAACATTAAATCAAGAGAAAAGAACCCCTCTGATACCACTTTGTAACGACGCGAGTCTGGAGCCCCTCCACTGGTGCCCTGTACCTGGTTCGCCACATGAACTCAAGCGCGTTTCCCCAAACGCCAGAGGCTACCGACTAGAAGCGAGGGCCTTGGTGAGTCGGTGGGGAAACTATTCCCTCATTCATTAAGGTATACAAGGTATGGAAGACAAAAATCAAGAGAGGAAGCAATAAAAACATACATAACAACTGAAACCAAACAGCGGAAACAAGTAGATATATAGCAATGATGACAATGATGCAGCAGGTACAAGTATCTAAGGAAAGAAGCAAACACAAAAACGTTCTGAAATACAACTGAAGATAAGTGCAAAAGAAAAAAAATGTGGAATCCTCAGCATTGCGAGCCATGGCTCGGTCCCATGCTCTCCAGCTCCAGTGCAATAAAGAACCTGATGTAGAATGGTGCTTGACCTTATCTATACCTACAGAAACATAGTCTGCTTGGGCCCAAAAGCATGGCCCAAATAGGGTGTGAGATACAATGTCATTAGGCAATCACCCAAAGATTTGTTCCTAACAATCAATGAGTAGATGGCAATAATAAAACAAGAAACAGTAAACAGGATAGCACAAACAGCTACAATCCACCGTTCTAACATACAAGTGCACAAGTAAACAACCATCAACAAGAAGAAAAAAGGTAACCCTCTCGGTAGCTCTCACAGCCTAACCCCTATGATTCAACCTTTAGTACTAACAACCCTCTGGGAGGCACACACAGTCTCACCCCTCTGGTTCATTTACGTAATTAATAGACTCTCTGGGGAATTACTCACGGTCAATTCCCCCTATAGTCTCGTATCTTGGTTAAGGCTCTCTAGGGAAGCACTCAACTTAAATTTCACCTGTGGCCCACATCAAGGATCTAAAGACTCTCTGGGAAAGCACTCAATGTCAATTCCCCCTGTGGTCTCGCATCGTATTAAAAGACACTCTGGAGAAGCCCTTACGTCAATTCTCCATGTGGTCTACTACACTAGGCTCTCACAGTCCTGTGTAAAACTAAACATTCTCAATGTGCGTATATCATCCAAGTAAACCTCTAGAACTATTTGACTATCAACTAAGGTTCAACAACATATAAAAAAATAGTTCCACTATCCTACAACAAGGTATGGAAACTGGCAAAATACCCAACATGCAAAACAAGCATAGAAAAGCAACCTGAGCACAAAATAAATTACTCTACTCATATAAAATAACCTCTACTAAAGAAATCAAGCAAAGTAGGCAAACAACAAGGGAAAAACAGGAGACACACAATACCCCATTCAAGGGTAGTGGTGTAATTTGCACATAATATTCATCAACTTTCGACGGAAAGGCACAAACCACCTACCTCGATCCAAGGAGATCAATATACATGAACCTCAAAGACAGATTCCCCTTAGAACGATGAAGATCTGAGAAAACTCCCAAAATGTTCATCCCACTATAACTTGGAAACAAGGAGGAATCAAGAAACAAGGCTAAAGAAGAAGGAAAATCTCACCGCTGCGATTCCAACACAATCGACCATGCTCAAATCAAAGAACGGACGGCGAGGCGAGTGCTTGTCGAAGATCCGGCCATACGGTCACTCCTGGGTGGACGGAATCTGGAGATGAAGATGAAGATGAATTCAGGGGTTAGGCGTGAACCCGATCCATTTAATGAAAAAAAAGAAAGTACACGGTGTGTACTTCATGAGTACACGGTGTGTACTTCAGTTTTCCATACTCCGAATTAACTCGCCTCCACCTCATCCTTACACACCATCTATGTGGCTCGAACATGGCCAGCACACGACTTCAAGTGGAAAAGGGAGTACACGGCGTGTACTTTTGAAGTACATAGCCTGTGATTCAAAAATTTCCAGAAAATTCATTTTTCTCAAAAACTCCAGAAAAAGAAGAAACGTACCTGAAAAAAAGATCTGGGTTCTTACATTAATATATTAAAATTTAATTATATTAATTTTTAAATATTATTAAATCCATTCCATCCACTAATTAAAAAAACAACCTTAATCTTGTATATGTAAAGACCAATGTAACATTGTATTGATGTGGTTTGTTTTACATCAATTCAATCCATCATTGGTTATAATGATTTAATTAATAAATTAATATTATGAATATTTAAATATTAATTTTATAATGAATAATTTATGATAGTTATTTCTTCAACCTCATTGGTTGATAAATTTAATGGTTAATCATGTAAACGGTGGACTACCACCTCAATGAATGATGATTACTGATTTTCATTACAAAAAATAATGGATGGATCTAATAAAGATTTTAATGATTATTTGTGATATTTATTAAATCTTTAATATGAATTAATTTTTATTTGAACATTATATAATATCATAACCTTACTCCAAAAATCATTGTAATACATTATCTCCTATGTTAGTTTTTACCACCCAAAAGATTGACGTTATAATGTTTAATCCATTAATGATTAAGATAAGTAATTTAATTATTATAAATTATAATAAAAAATTATATCTTATGATTTCATTATTCTTGATATATAATATTATTATTTATTATATTTATTAAGATATTATTATTTTATTTTCAATCTCATAAGATCCATTTCATAAACACAACCATTTACATGACACATATCATTATAATTTTACTAATGATATTATTTTTTATTAATCATTGAAAAAAATGATTATTATATTAATAAAAATATATTAATGATGATCCATGGCTGAAAAATGAAAATTAAACCACTATTACAACCCCAGATTAAATCAATGAATTTTATCAACTCCTAATATCTATAATAGAAAATAATGAAATTAAATTCATTTAGAGAATAATTATAAAGAAAATTTATAAATATTTTTTTGTTTAAATATGGTTCATTAATAGTTTAATTTTATGAATATAATTATTATACAAGAGGTTATAGTGTATTAATGTATTCTACAATACAATGTAGTGGAATTTGGATCTCAAATATGTCTCATTGAAATATGATTCATCATCACCACATGTTTATTTTTTCCGATTTACATATTTGACATGGACGTCATTTTATCCTAAAATTCTTGAAAAATATGAAATTTAAGAATCCATATCATTTTATACCAATGAAAAAAATTTATTCTAAATGATTACAATTCAATAAGAGTGTTGGGTTTCCCAATCCTCATTTTATTGAGTTATAGGTTTTTATCAAAATATTCATACTTCTATGCATGTTATCTTCCTCTCTATGATTTTATTTTAAGGTACCTTCTAATTTTAGAAGGATAAAAATGTCTCATTTGTTTCAAATATTCATCATGGATAAATTTCAACCACATAATATCATATAGTTATTGAGAATAATTCTCATGAAATTTCACAAAATATTTTCTTCCAAGTCTATATTTTCTATTTAAATAAACATTCCTCCTTATAATTTGAAGCCCAATAATTTTTCAACCCTTGTGACAAATATATTTACGATTTCATTATTTTAAAATTATTTTTTGTTAAAAAATGTATGATACTAGTTTTCAAAAAATATATTTCAAAACATTTAAAATGATTTCAATAATATCTAACTAAAATTTTTCATATTTCATTATACATCCCTTTTTATTAACATTTTTTATTTTAATTGTTATATTTCGATATATTATTTTAAAATGTAATATTACTAAAAAGAACTCCACCTTTTTCAATCCTTTAATCCATTTTCATAAATTCTTTTTCAATGAATATTTATAAAAGAAAATGTTTTAAAACTCAAATATCTTCACATTTTTAAAACCATTATGTCATTTTTAGGATACATTATTGATGGTTCCATTTAAAATGAAGGTTTTTTAAATGTTTTTTATCTAAAAATGTCATGAGCTAACATATTTAAGATGAGGCAAGGAATAGAAATATGTTGAGTCCTTCCATCCTCATGTTGAAAGAGAGATAATGACCCTAAATTCCTTCCTCCATTAGGGCCAAGGATGGAGACCAAATCCAAGGGTATATAATTCTCAAAAAAGGGGAGGTATTACCCTTTTTATAGTAACTAAGATCAGGAGATAAGATGTATCCACCAAAAACAACTCTGAGGAATATATATATATAAATAAACAAAAATCCATCCCACATGAATCTTTAAGTAAGAAACCTAGAAATATAATGAAAATTATAACATATGTACCAAAATAAAACTATGTAGTGAAATAAAAATTGTCCGCAACGTCTAAGCTAGTATGGTCTAGCACGGTCCACATAATCTCCATGGCAACCTAAAAACAGTTTTATATAAATAGGGTGAGCATACAAGTATACTCAGTAGGGTAAAACCAAATTCACCAGTGCAAATGTGGAATAAGTAAAATAATTCCACCATGAGAAAAGAACAGACACTTCAAAAACACCTAACAAGGTATATTATCCACCCCAACATCACCAAGGAATTCTCTACAAATAAATAATTTCAAATAATGTAATATAATAAGAACAGCGATACTTGGGTTCCACATACCACTTCCCACTGAATATATATCCATATATAATGGTGAATGTCTTAATGCTACCACCTACTTCCATAACCCCACTATCCCAACCTTCTCGTACACACCTGGGCCTCAAACCACACCACAATACTACCCGTATACACATAGGCCTCACAAATACCACAACCTACCAACAAACACATAGGGATCATCTAGAAGACACATGGGAAACAAACCACCTCTCACACAACCAATACCACAAATCATGTAATAAACCTCAAGTCATTACGGACATCCTGAAATCATAGAGGTTATAAAATAGTAGAGCTTGGAGTAGAATAATGTCATTGACTAGTCATCCATCCTCCCATTGAGATGATGGGAATCACACCCTCCCCCATAATAATTGGCCTGTTTGGAAAATAATTTTCATCATGGTTGTGGTGCTTAAAGAAATCATAAGGAACTAAAAGTGTATATATATTGTTAAAAAACAATTATCACAACCTATTAGATTACAAACACATAACCATCTGAGAAATAAAAACATCCCTTGATGATAACCGTATATGTGCTTCCATGCAATATTCACAACCAAAACATCAATCCCCCACTTTAATTTAACTAGTTTTAATTCTGTATATTAATTTCATTTCTTTATTTTTTTTATTTCATCCCTACCAAGTAAACATCCAAATATAGCACAAGGAACATCCACACAACCATCCATGATATACCAGGAAAAAGGAACGTGGTAAAATAACATATTCCGCACTCCCCATTATTGAACACCAATTCATACAATACCAACTATAATTATTCAATGTTATCTCACACAATCATCATCTAAAAAGAAAACATGATAACCCAGCTGCTCAAAAACACCACACCCATAACATCTATAAACATGAAAAAATGACACAACCGTATCCTATAGCCCAAATACCCAACCACTTCCCAGATGCAGTCCCACTACATAACAAGCCCATCCAGTCCACAATCAACAAATCTCAAAGCACGAGATACCATCAAACAACATGTACCTCTTCAAACACACTGACAGACCCCCAACCATATCACCACACTACCTAAATCCACACAATGTAAAAAACCAAGTAAAAAATAGCTGACAACTAAACCTATCAAATAGAGTGAATTCCGATTTGGCCAACATTGTTCCATAAATTCCATTTTGATATGAATTGTGATCACAAAATAGGGGATTCGTACGAGTAGGCGACTCCACGGAAAATCGAAGTGGGTGGGGTGCTACTGCACATGCATACAGCTTGTCAAAAAGAAAATTTTTCGACCCAAAAAGTGAAAAATAATAGAGGACCATATATTTTGAAAAATAAAGATCCTATGTCCAAGAAAGAAAACATGTCCAAAGGAAAATAAAGTCATATCATTGCCCGGATCACACATTTTGACTATTTCAATGTCCATCGAGCATTATGATATTTATTATATAAATAATATCCTATGTAATTCCTTTAGAAACGCCCAAACAAGGATTTAAACTTAATTTATATCAAATAAAATGTAGGATTGGTGAAACTAGAATAACTAGGAAAAATCGGAAAGGAATCACCGATGGGTGAGTCACTGATAGCAAGCCACCGATAGGGAGTCACCAATGCTAAGTCACAAACCCTATGATAATGATGTTGAGCCACCAATGTGACCTATAGATGCTTGAATCATGGACCCCCTGACTTACTGACATGCGCAATCTTTGATGCCCTTATTCAATGATAGAAAAAATGGAAATTTGGGAAACTATTGGAATAAGATACATTTGCCTCCTCAAACACACCACCACTATATATTGACAATTTAATGGAAAATGGATTTCCAATTCATTCGATTAGATACATAAAAAACTATTATCATACTCTATAATTCAAAACCAAACCCAATAAAAATAGGTATCTGAACACCCCCCACATAATACCTCTCACTGATAAACCACCTCATTGGAGTGAAACCTCAACACCCAAGAACACCTCCTTGGATATTTTCCAACACATCAACAACATTGAATACCACAAAATCAGAAAACATTGTCATAACCAAAAATATGAATTAAGAAATTTCTTTCCTCCAAGTTAATATGCTATACACTTTGGGTAGCAATGACATGCACGTACGAGTTTAATCGCATCCTCATTATCACATCTTGATTATGGATTAAGTTCCCCCCGCTCATATAGCGGGACATTATCATACATCACATAATATGAAGACAATTAATTTCATAGAAAAAAGGTTTATTCATTACATCACAAAGAAAAACACATGAGAAAAACTCATTACAACATTTGGTACTAAGAAAGCATCGACAACCATCTCTCCCATGTACTCTCATCTTGGCCACCATGCATCCACAACACACGAACCAAGGGAATGGTCCAACATAGCACCTTCTCCTAATGATCCCTGATATATACAGTTCTCTCCATAAATTTAGCATCATTTTCGACATTCACCACCACACAATCAATGAAATGGGAGTCTGTATGGCGATATCAACGAAGCTGGGAGTCATGAACGAGGTCGTGGAAATTACCCAACTGTAGTGGTAATTCCATCTGATATTCCACCTCTCCAAGTCGTCCCAACACCCTGAATGGTCTGATGAAACTTGGTGATTTCTTACTTCATATTCCAACCCTACACTATCCACATCGAAGAGAAACTATTAAAAATACGTGGTCCCCAACCTTGAAATCCAAAGTCCTTCTCCAACGATCGGTTTATGACTTCTGCCAGTAATGTGATGCTTTCATCCTCTCATAAACATGTTGCACCTTCTCTTTCATACTCTGCTCCATTTCTGGGCCATGAAAAGATTCCTCCCCAACTTCCTTTTAGGACACGGGTGAATGACACAGCCTCTTGTACAAAGTCTCGAACGGAGCCATGGAAATCAAAGAGTGATATCTATTATTGTAAGAGAACTCCACCAAGGTAAAATGTCAAACCTAAAACCCACTATATTCTATAATAGTTGACTATAATATGAACTCCAACATCAGGATGGTCTTATAGGTTTTTCCATCCATCTAAGGGTGGAAAGGATTGTTGAGGAATATTTGGGTTCTAAAGGCATGCTACAATACCCTCCAGACTATCGATGTAAAATGGGTATCCCAATATCAGATGATTGATCTCAGATCTCCACATAGGTGCACCACCTCATCAACATACCTCTATTCAAAGGAATTCACTGTGATCAAATCCTTGATTGCTATGAAGTGAGTCTATTTCATTAACTAATCCAATACTACCCAAATTGAATCAAATCCTTCTTGAGACATGGGTAATAATATGACCAAATCCATAAATATTTCATCCCACATCAACTCAGGGACATATAGGGGTTGAAACATACTATTGGGAACATGGTTCTCATCCATCACTTACTAGCACATGACACACCATGCCACAATCTCTGCCACTTCTTGCTTCATCTAGAGCCACATGAACTGTTCCCTCAAGCCCTAGTACATCATGTAAACTCCTAGGTGTACCGCTCGGGGTGATCTGTGAAACACACTCAGAGCATCGTCATGCAATTCCAATGGAACAAACAGATTCCCATGGAACAACATCAGATTTTGATCATCCACTGACCATATCCCAGAGCAATACCCTAGTCAAATTGATCATGCATTACCACTGCCTCTAAGTCTTCCCATTGAGAATCCCCCACCATCTTCCTAAAAGTTGACTATACCATTATCAGAAACAGATGGCCTCTACCACTATCCAGTCCTATATCTATTTATATGAAATCCAACTCCTCCATCACCCTCAAAGAATCTATAGATTCCCAAGACACTTCCTTATGCGATTACCAACTCAAGGAATTAGCTATAACATTTCCCTCCCCTGAGGTGTAAGAGATCTCAAAATTGTAACACCAGCGAAACTCCAACCACCTCTACTTCTAAAAGTTCAGGTATTGCTAGGAGAAGATGTACCTGAAGCTCTTATTATCCAGGAAGACCAAAAGGTTCTCCCCAATGAGGTAACATCACCAAAAATTATGTGAAAACACTTCCACACCTAGTTCAAGATCATGGGTGGCATAGTTACATCCATGGGTATGTAACATCCTAGACACAAAGGTGATCACCCCTTGTTGTTGCATCATCACACAATCCAATCCTTAATGGTATGAATCACAAAATACCTCAACCATCACCCCTTCCACTAGCATCACGATCAATGAAGGACTAAATAACATCCCGTTAATATAGAAATTTTTTCCTCACAATCCTCACTACACAAAAATGATTGGATTTTTATGGTTAGAGATATCAATGGAGCTGATACACAGGAGAAATATGATACAAATCTCTAGTACAATCCAACCATAACAACAAAACTATGAATCTCAACCTCATTATGGGGTTTTTCCCAAGAAATAATTTCATCAACCTTCAAAAGGTCCAATTCTACGCCCCGTTGAGACACCACATGCCCAAGGAAGTTGACTTCCCATGAAAGAGGGATAGTGACCCTCAAGTCCTTCCTCCATTAGGCCCAAGGATGGAGACCAAAACCAAGGGTATATAAGTCTCACAAAAATGGGAGGTATTACCCTTCTAATAGTAACGAAGATCAGGAGATAATATGTATCCACTGAAAACAACTATGAGGCATATATATATTTAAATAAACAAAAATCCATCCCACATGAATCTTTAAGTAAAAAACCTAGAAATATAATGAAAATTCCAATGTAAGTACCAAAAGAAATCTATTTAGTGACATAAAAATTGTCTGAAATGTCTAAGCTAGTAAGGTCTTGCACAGTCTGCATAATCTCCATGGTAACCTAAAAACAGTTTTATATACATAAGGTGAGCATAAAAGTATACTCAGTAGGGTAAAACCAAATTCACTGGAGCAAAAGTGGAATAAGTATACTAATTCCACCATGAGAAAAGAATAGACACATCAAAAACACCTAAAAAGGTATATTATTCACCCCACCATCACCAAGGAATTCTCTCCAAATAAATAATTTCAAATAATGTAAAATAATAAGAATAGTGAAACTTGGGTTCCACATACTACTTACCACTGAATATATATCCATACCTAATGGTGAATGTCTTAACACTACCACCCTCTTCCATAACCCCAC
This sequence comes from Viscum album, assembly GCA_963277665.1. Taxonomy (NCBI): domain Eukaryota; kingdom Viridiplantae; phylum Streptophyta; class Magnoliopsida; order Santalales; family Viscaceae; genus Viscum; species Viscum album. Next base: position 836,120,672 of record OY728127.1, on the reverse strand, counting down.
TATCACAAACTTCCCGTACACACCTGGGCCTCAAACCACACCAAAATCCTACCCATAGACACATAGGGCTCACAAATACCTCACACTACCAACAAACACATAGGACACATCCATAAGACACATGGGAAAAAACCACCTCTCACACAACCAATACCATAAATCAAGTAATAAACCTCAAGTGATTACAGACATCCAGAAATCACCACGGTGATAAAATACTAGAACTTGGAGTAGGGTAATGTAACTAACTAGCCATCCATCCTCCCATTGAGATGATGGGAATCACACCTTCCGCCATAATAGTTGGTCAGTTTGGAAAATAATTTTCAACACAGTTTGGGTGCTTAAAGAAAACATAAGGAACTAAAAGTGTATACATATTGTTAAAATTTTTTTTGCACAACCTATTAGATTACAAAAACAAAACCATTTGACACATAAAAACATCCCTTGATGATAACCATACATGTTCCTCCACACAATATTCATAACCAAAACATTAATCCACCACTTTAATTTAACTAGTTTTCATTATGTATATAAATTTCATTTATTTATTTTTTTATTTCATCCCTACCAGGGAAACTTCCAAACAAAGACCAAGGAACATCTACATAGCCACCCATGATATACCAGGAAGAAGGACCATGGTAAAATAACATGTTCCACACTCCCCATTGTTGAACACCAATTCATACACTGCCAACTATAATTCATCAATGTTATCTCACTCAATCATCATCTAAAAAGCAATCCTGGAAACCCAGCTACTCAAAAACACCACACCCATAATAGCAATAAACATGAAAACATGACAAAACCATATCCTATAGCCCAACTACCCAACCACTTCCCAGATGCAGTCCCACTACATAACAAGCCCATCCATTCCGCAATCAATAAATCTCAAAGCGTGAGATACCATCACACAACCTGTACCACTTCAAACACACAATCAGACCCCCAAACAAATCACCACACTACCAAAACCCACATAAGGTAAAAAACCAAGTAAAAAAGAGCTCACAACCAAACCTATCAAATAGGGTGAATTCTGATTTGGCCAACACTGTTCCATAAATTCCATTTTCATATGAATTGTGATCACAAATGTGTTTTCATCCTAAGGAATCCAATTATTTCTCTAAGTGTACATGATTAATTGGATTGATATTTTTTTAAATAATTCCCAAGGAAACATAATAATTTATAAATCATCACCCATGAAAAGGTTATGTTCACCAAAGACCATGATTTTCCGAGGCCACTTGGGAAAAATATATCACATCACAAATGATGCTAAAAAACTAGAAAAGCAATTAGAATCAATACACTCCCAACCTATTAACAAGTTTTTATTTTATCATTATAATTTATCTTTGTAAAAAACTATAGTCAAAAGTTTTTCATGAAACAAACAAACTATTCCCCACCCCGTATGATACACAATTAAATAGAGGCAGTATAATTCTTACATAGAAAAACTGGAAACCAAAAACTCCCCATTTCTCTAAAATAGGGGAGTCATGCGAGCATGAGACTCCAAGGAAAACCAAAGCTTGTGGGGTGATACTCCACATGCATACATCTTGTCAAGAAGAAAAATTTTCAATGAAAAAAGTGAAAAAATAATAGAGGACCTTAGATTTTGAAAAATAAAGATCCTATGTCCAGGAAAGAAAACATGTCCAAAGGCAAATAAAGTCATATCATTCCCTAGATCACATAGTTTGACTATTTCAATATCCACCAAGAATTAGGATATTTATTATATAATTAATATCCTATGTAATTCATTTAAAAACGCCCAAACAAGGATTTAAACTTAATTTACATCAAATAAAATGTTGGAGTGGTGAAACTGGAATAACTAGGAAAAATCAGAAAGGACTCACCGATGGGTGAGTCACTAATAGCAAGCCACCGATAGGGAGTCACCAAAGATAAGTCACAAACCCTAAGATACCTATGTTGAGCCACTAATATGACCTATAGATGCCTTACTCATGCACTCCCTGACTCACAGATATGCCCACTCTCTGACGCTCTAATTCAAAGATAGAAAGACTGGAAATTTGGGAAACTATTGGAATGAGATATAGTTTCCTCCTTGAACACACCACCACTGGATGTTGACAATTTAATGAACAATGGATTTATAATCCATTTGATTAGATACCTAACAAACTATTATCATCCTCGATAATTCAAAACCAAACCCAATAAAAATAGGGAACTGAACACCCACAACATAATATAACACTCACTGATAAACCACCTCATTGGAGTGAAACCTCAATACCCAAGAACACCCCCTTCGAGATTTTACAACACATCAACCACATGGAATACCACAAAAGCACAAAACATAATCATATCCAAACATATGAATCAATAAATTTATTTCCTCCAAGTTAATATGCTATACACTTTGGGTGGCACTGACTTTCATGCACGAGTTTAATCGCATCCTCATTACCGCATATTGATTAGGGATTAAGTCTTCCCCTCCTCATATAGTGGGAGATTATCATACATCACATAATATGAAAACAATTAATTTCATAGAAAAAGGTTTATTCATTACATCACAAAGAGAATCACATGAGAAAAACTCATTACAACATTGTGTACTGGGAAAGAATCGACAACCATCTCTCCCATGTACTCTGTTCTTGGCCACCGTGCATCCACAACACGCAAACCAAGGGAATGGTCCAACATATCACCTTCTCCTAATGATCCACGATCAATGCAGTTCTATCCATAAATTTAACATCATCGTCGATATTCACCACCACACAATAAATGAAATGGGAGTCTGTATGATGATATCGATGAAGCTAGGAGTCATGAATGAGGTTGTTGACATTCCCCAACTGTGGTGGTAATTCCAGCTGATATTCCACCTTGCCAAATCATCCCAACTCCTCAAATGGTCTATTGAAACTAGGATAATTCTTACTTCATATTCCAACACTACACTGTCCACATTGATGAGAAACCTTTAAGAATACGTCATCCCCAACCTTGAAATCCAAATTCCTTCTCCAACGAACGGTTTATGACTTATTCCAGTAATGTGCTGCTTTCATCCTCTCATAGACATGCTACACCTTCTCTTTCATACTCTGCTCCACGTCTGGAACATGAAAAGATGCCTCCCCAACATCCTTCCAGGACATGGGTGAATGACACAGCCTCTCATACAAGGTCTCGAATGGAGGAATGGAAATAAAAGAGTGATATCTATTATTGTAAGCGAACTCCACTAAGGTAAAATGTCACACCTAAAACCCACTATATTCTACAATAGTTGAATATAATATTCCCTCCAACATCAGGATGGTCCTATAGGTTTGTCCATCCATATGAGGGTAGAAAGAGTGTTGAGGCATATTTGGGTTCCAAAGGCATACTACAATACCCTCCGGAATCATGACCTAAAATGGGTCTCCCGATATTAGATGATGGATCTCGGATCTCCATATAGCTGCACCACCTCATCAACATACCTCTATTCTAAGGAATTCACTATGATCAACTCCTTGATTTCTAAGAAGTGAGTTGATTTAATTAACTAATACAATAATACCCAAATTGAATCACATGACTCTTGAGACATGGGTAATAATATGACCAAATCCATCGATATTTCATCCCACATCAACTCAGGGACATATAGGGGTTGAAACATAATATTGGGAACATGGTGCTCATCCATCACTTACTAGAAGATGACACACCATGCCACAATCTCCGCCACTTCTCGCTTCATCCAGAGCCACATGAACTGTTACCTCAAGCCCTAGTACATCTTGTTAACTCCTAGGTGTACCGCTCAGGGTGATATGTGAAACACACTCATAACATGCTCATGCATTTCTAATGGAACAAACAACTTCCCATGGAACAAAATCGGATTTTGATCATCCTCTAAACATAACCTTGAGTATTAACCTAGTCAAATCGATCATGATTCACCACTGCCTCTGAGTCTTCCCATTGAGATTTCCCACAATCTGCCTCATAGTTGACTGTACCATTTTCAAAAACAGATGGCCTCTACCACTATCCAATCCTGTATCTATTTATATGTCATCCAACTCCTCCATCACCCTCAAGTCATCTATACATTCCCAAGACACTTCTTTATGCGACTTCCAACTCAATGAATCAGCCATAAAATCTCAATTCCCTGAGGTGTAAGAGATCTCAAAATTGTAATACCAGAGAAACTCCAACCACCTCTACTTCTACAAGTTCAGGTATTGCTAGGAGAAGATGTACCTGAAGCTCTTATTATACAGGAAGACCAAAAATTGCTCCACAATGAGGTAACATCGCCACCACTTAAGTGAAAACACTACCACACATAGTTCCATATCATGGGTGGCATAGTTACATCCATGGGGATGTAACATCCTAGACACAAAGGAGATCACCCTTTTTTTTACCTCAACACACAATCCAATCCTTAATGGTATGAATCATAAAACACCTCAACCATCACCCCTTCCACTAGAATCCAGGGAAACAAAGGACTAACTAACATCCCCTTCATATAGAAAATTTATTCCTCACAATTCTCACTCCACACAAATGGTTGGTTTTTTATGGTTAGTGATATCAATGGAGCTGATACATAGGAGAAATATGATACAAATATCTAGTACTTTCCAACAAGACCAACAAAACCGTGAATCTCGACCTCATTCTAGGGTGTTTCCCAAGAAATAATTTCATCAACCTTCAACAGGTCCAATTCTATGCCCCGTTGAGACACCACATGCCCAAGGAAGTTAACTTCCCATGAAGGAGGGATAGTTACCCTCAAGTCCTTCCTCCATTAGGCCCAAGGATAGAGACCAAAAACAAGGGTATATTAGTCTCACAAGAATGGGAGGTATTACCCTTTTAATAGTAACCAATATTAGGAGATAAGATGTATCCACCGAAAACAACTCCGAAGAATATATATATAAATAAACAAAAATCCACCCCACATGAATCTTTTAGTAAAAAACCTAGAAATACAATGAAAAATCCAATGTAAGTACCAAAATAAAACTATGTAGTAACATAAAAATTGTCTACAACGTCTAAGCTAGTAACGTCTAGAACTGTCCGCATAATCTCCATGGCAACCTAAAAATAGTTTTATATACATAGGATGAGCATAAAAATATACTCAGTAGGGTAAAACCAAATTCACCAGAGAAAAAGTGGAATAAGTATACTAATTCCACCATGAGAAAAGAACATACACTTAAAAATCAGCTATCAAAGTATATTATCCACCCCAAAATCAGTACGGAATTATCTCCAAATAAATCATTTCAAATAATGTAATATAATAAGAACAGTGAATCATGGGTTCCACATACCACTTCCCACTGAATATATATCCATACATAATGGTGAATGTCTTAAAACTACCACCCTCTTCCACAACCCCACTATCACAGCCTTCACATACACACCTGGGCCTCAAACCACACCATAATCCTACCTATAGACACATAGGCCTCACAAATATAACACCCTACCAACAGACACATATGACTCATCCATAAGACACATGGGAAACAAACCACCTCTCACACAACCAATACCATAAATCAAGTAATAAACCTCAAGTTATTACAGATTTCCTGAAATCACCGAGGTGATAAAATACTAGAAATCGGAGTAGGGTAATGTCAGTTACTAGACATCCATCCTCCCATTGAGATGATGGAAATCACACCCTCCCCCATAACAATTGGTCAGTTTGGAAAATAATTTTCAACATTTTTGGTGTGCTTAATGAAAACAGAAGGAACTAAAAGTGTATACATATTGTTAAAAAACAATTAGCACAACCTATTAGATTACAAACACACAACCATCTGACACATAAAAACATCCCTTGATGATAACTGTACATGTGCTTCCACGTAATATTCAAAACAAAAACATCAATCCACCCCTTTCATTTTACTAGTTTTCATTCAGTATATAAATTTAATTTACTTGTTTTTTATTTCATCCCTACCAGGGAAACATCCAAACATAGCACAACGAATATTCACACAGCCATCCATGATATACTAGGAAGACAGACCATGGAAAAATTACATGTTCCACACTCCCCATTACTAAACACCAATTCATACACTGTCAACTATAATTCATCAATGTTATCTCACTCAATGATCATCTAAAAATAAATCCCGACAACCCTACTGCTCAAAAACACCACACCCATAACAGCTATAAACATGAAAAAATGACACAACCATATCCTATAACACAACTACTGAACCACTTCCCAGATGCAATCCCACTACATAAAAATCCCATATATTACATAATAAATAAATAAAAAATAATGAGATACCATCACACAACCTGTACCACTTCAAACACACAGTCTGACCCTCAACCATATCACCACACTACCAAAACCCACGCAAGTTAAAAAACCAGTAAAAAAGAGCTCACTACCAAACCTATCAAATAGGGTGAATTCTAATTTGGCCAACACAGTTCCATAAATTCCATTTTGATATGAATTGTGATCACAAAGGTGTTTTCATCCTAAGGAATCCATTTATTTATCCAACTGTACACGATTAATTGGATTGATATTTTTTTTAAATAATTCACAAGGAAACATAAAAATTTATAAATCATCACCAATGAAAAGGTAAAGTTCACCAAAGACCATGATTTTCAGAGGCCATATGGGAAAAATATATCACATCATAAATAATGCTAAAAAACTAGACAAGCGATTAGAATCAATACACTCCCAACCTATTAACAAGTTTGTATTTTACCATTAGAATTTATCATTGTAACAAACTATAGTCAAAAGTTTTTCATGAAACAAAATAACTATTCCCCCTATATGATAAACAATTAAAAAAGACGCAGTATAATCCTTACATAGAGAAATAGGAAACCAAAAACACCTCATTTCTCCAAAATAGGGGAGTCGTGCGAGCAGGACACTCCAAGGAAAACTGAAGTGGGTGGGGTGCTACTGCACATGCATACATCTTGTCAAGAAGAAAAATTTTCGATGCAAAAAGTGAAAAAATAATATTGGACTTTAGATTTTGAAAAATAACGATCCTATGTCCAGGAAAGAAATCATGTCCAAAGGAAAATAAAGTAATATCATTTCCCAGATCACACAGTTTGACTATTTCAATGTCCACCGAGCATTAGGATATTTATTTTATAGTTAATATCCTATGTAATTCCTTTAAAAACGCCCAAACAAGGATTTAAACTTAATTTACATCAAATAAAATGTAGGAGTGGTGAAACTGGAATAACTAGGAAAAATCAGAAAGGACTCACCGATGGGGGAGTCACTGACATCAAGCCACCGATAGGGAGTCACCAAAGCTATGTTACAACCCCTATGATACCGTTGTTGAGCCACCAATGTGACCTATAGATGCTTGAATCATAGACTCCCTGACTCACTGATTTTCTCATACTCTGACGCCCTAATTCAAAGATAGAAAAAATGGAAATTTGGGAAACTATTGGAATGAGATACAGTTGTCTCCTCGAACACACCACCACTGGATATTGAAAATTTAATGGAAAATGGATTTCCAATCCATTCTATTAGATACCTAACAAACTATTGTCATCCTAGAGAATTCAAAACCAAACCCAATAAAAATAGGGATCTAAACACCCACCACAAAATATACCTCTCACTGATAAACAACCTCGTTGGAGTGAATCCTCAACACCCAAGAACACCTCCTTCAAGATTTTCCAACACATTAACCGCATGGAATACCACAAAAGCACCAAACATCATCATATCCAAACATATGAATCAAGAAATTTCTTTCCTCCAAGATAATATTCTATACACTTTGGGTGGCACTAACTTTCACGCATGAGTTTAATCACGTCCTCATTATCACATCTTGATTAGGGATTAGGTCTTCCCCTCCTCATTCATTGAGATTTTATCGTACATCGCATAATATGGAAACAATTAATTTCATAGAAAAAAGGTCAATTCATTACATCACAAAGAAAAACACATGAGAAAAACTCATTACAACATTGGGTACTAGGAAAGCATCGACAACCATCTCTCCCATGTACTCTCCTCTTGGCCATCGTGCATCCACAACACGCGAACCAAGGGAATGGCCCTACATAGAACCTTCTCTTAATGATCCTCGATCTATACAGTTCTCTCCATAAATGTAGCATAATCGTCGATATTCACCACCACACAATCAATGAAATGGGAGTCTGTATGATGATATCGACGAAGCTGGGAGTCATGAATGAGGTCGTGGACATTCCCCAATTGTGGTGGTAATTCAAGCTGATATTCCAGCTTTCCAAATCATCCTAAATCCTCGAATGGTCTGATGAAACTAGGATAATTCTGACTGCATATTCCAACCCTACAATATCCACTTTGATGAGAAACATTTAAGAATACATGGTCCACAAACTTGAATTCCAAAGTCCTTCTCCAATGATCGGTTTATGACTTTGGCCAGTAATGTGCTGCTTTCATCCTCTCATAGACATGTTGCACCTTCTGTTTCATACTCTGGTCCATGTCTGGACCATGAAAAGATTCCTCTCCAACTTCCTTCCAGGACATGGGTGAATGAAACAGCCTCTCATACAAGTTCTCAAACGGAGCTATGGCAATGAAAGAGTGATATCTATTATTGTAAGAAAACTCCACCAAGGTAAAATGTCACACATAAAACCCACTATATTCTATAATAGTTGACTGTAATATGCCCCCCAACATAAGAATGGTCCTATAGGTTTGCCCATCCATCTAAGGGTAGAAAGGAGTGTCGAGGAATATTTGGGTTCCAAAGGCACTCTACAATACCCTCCAGAATCTCGACGTAAAATGGGTATCCTGATATTAGATGATGGATCTCATATCTCCGTACAGCTGCCCCACCTCATCAACATAACTCTATTCTAAGGAATTCATTGTGATCAACTCCTTGATTGCTAAGAAGGGATTAACTTTCATTAACTAATCAATTACTACCCAAATTGAATCACATCCTTCTTGATACGAGGTTAATAATATAAACAAATCTATCAAGATTTCATCCTACATCCACTCAGGGACATATAGGGGTTGAAACATTCTATTGGGAACATGGAGTTCATCGATCAGTTACTAGAATATGACACATCATGCCACAAACTCTTCCACTTCTCGCTTCATACAGAGCCACAAGAACTATTCCCTCAAGCTCTAGTACATCTTGTAAACTCCTAGGTGTACCACTCGGGTTGGTCTCTGAAAAACCCTTAGAACATCCTCATGCATTTCCAATGGATCAAATAGCTTATCATGTAACAACATCTGATTTTGATCATCCTCTAACCATACCCCAGAACAATAGCCTAGTCAAATCGATCATGCTTCACCACTACCTCTGAGTCTTCCCATTGAGACTCCCCCACCATCTGCCTCATAGTTGACTATACCATTATATGAAACAAATGGACTCTACCACTATCCAATCTAGTATCTATTTATATGTCATACAACTCCTCCATCACCCTCAAAGAATCTATATATTCCCAAGACACTTCCTTATGCGACTTCCTACTCAATGAATCAGCTATAACATTTCCTTTCCCTAAGGTGTAAGAGATCTCAAAATTGTAATACTAGAGAAACTCCAACCACCTCTTCTTCTGCAAGTTCAGGTATTTCTAGGAGAAGATGTACCTGAATCTCTTATTATCCAGGAAGACAAAAAATTACTCCCCAATGAGGTAACATCGCCACCACTTAAGTGAAAACACTGCCACACCTAGTTCCATATCATGGGTGGCATATTTACATCTATGGGGATGTACCATCCTAGACACAAAGGAGATCAACCCTTGTTGTTGCATCAACACACAATCCAATCCTTAGTGGTATGGATCAAAAAACACCTCAACCATCACCACTTCCACTAGCATCTGGAGCAACGAAGGACTAACTAACATCCCCTTCATATATAATTTTTTTTCCTTACAATGCTCACTCCACACAAATTCTTCTCTTTTTATGGTTAGATATATAATTGGATATGATACACAGGAGAAATATGATACAAATCTCTAGCAGTTTCCAACTAGACAAACAAAACTATGAATCCCGACCTCATTCTTGGGTGTTTCCCAAGAAATAATTTCGTTAACCTTCAACATGTCCAATTCTACGCCCCATTGGGACACCACATGCCCCAGGAAGTTAACTTCCCATGTCCAAAACATTCACTTGTACATCATTCCATTGAGAAAGTGGTTCTTAATGACCTCTAGGACAATCATTGGATGCTCAGAATGATCCTCTACCAACATCGAATAAATTAGGATTTTGTCAACTTATAAAATGAAAAAATTGTCTAGGAACTCATGAATGAAATATTTCATAAGAATCATGAACATTTTTAGTGCATTTTTAATATCGAACTACATTACCATGAATATGAAGTGCACATACATGAACCCGATAGAAGTCTTCAGGTTGTCACCCTCCTTAACCCTCGACTGCTGATATATATACCATAGATCAATCTTGGAAAATCACCTCCCTCCCCTTAGTCGGTCGAAGAGATCATCCAACCTTAATAGTGGGTAACGGTTCTGGACTATTACATAATTCAGTCAATGGTAGTCTTTATCCTGCCTCGGACCATTATCTACCTTCTTCACCAACTAGGCCGATGCACCCCACAATGACACACTATTTCTAATGAAACCCATATCCATCATATCGTGAATCATAATTTGAAACTACAATAACTAATAAGGATCTGTTTGACAAGAATCCATAAAAAATTAGACTACCATCAATTCGTTAGTCTATCACAAACTCAATGCCACATTGAGGGGGTAATGTTACAAAATCCACAAAAAACATCTTGAAACACTATAAAAACTACCAACAACTCCACCATATAAACATCTATCCATCCATCCCACTAAAAACAAGATAATAAGGAAATAAGTGCCTCCATAAGTCGGATGCCAACTTGGCAGCTCCACTCTCCAAGAAATTCTACATTATATTCTTTCATGATTGAAAACATGACTATTCTGTTTAAGCTTTTGTTAACATCATGCAACAAAAACAACCATTCGATGAAAATGAAAAAATGTACGACTGCATCTGTAGTATAAAGTGATCTATATTAGATAGATGTGGCCCCAACAACAGTCTACATCCCCAGAAAACTTCCAACAATATAGCCTAACCTTTGAATGGTGTATTCAAAACTAGTGGAATGTAAATTTTATTTATGTCTAGTATTAAGACATGGTCCAGACTAGGTGCAATGAAGGAGTTTGAATCTCTCTAATTAAACAAGGCACAAGCAAGTGTATGAAACAAATTGATCATACCTCAAACGATATTCATCTCTACATGAACTAATGCCTATGCGATGTACAAATTCCCATACACATCTCTTCTTCCCATTGACCACACATCGCCTCCTCAACCGCACCCTGGTAGGTGTCCCTGAGAAGAACCCTAAGGTTGGCCTCCTCTTACACTGTCAACCCTAGATGGAGTTGAAGAATACAGTCCCTACTGCTAGAATGGCCTGCCATGGAACACCTACTAAGGAGGGCTCTAAACATGACCAACTCCACCATACCAAACTAAAGTCAGGCACTATCCCTAGAGGTGATCATCCCCTTCTTATGAAAACCACCTCATCCCAAGGCTCATGAAAAAATTATAGGACTAGAAGGTCGAAACTGAAACTGCATGGGTAAGATCACCACTGGACAAAACCAAGAAATCCCTAACCCCAGAGACTTGCTAGTGACCACCTTCACTTTTGAAGAACTCAGATTACTTCCATACTATGATATAAATCATCATGAGTACATCCTTTTGAGTACATCAAACTTCTTCTAAACCTTTATGTATGTCGGTAATATTAATGGATTAACCCCATATTGAAGATAAGAAAGGAGTGGCTTCCCTAAGTGACTCTCCTAAGAATCCTCATCCAGAAAGTGATCCGATGAAAATAGTGGGAGATCCTTGAACATGATCTCCAATTATCTCACCGACATAATCCCTTGTTGGAGGTAGAGTATCTCTTGCATATTCTCATATATCATCATGGATGATAGGAATTTTGCGCAGAACCCATTCTCAAATCCATACCATGAAACATCAATCTCTTTCCTCTCATCTAGTTAAAGATTCCACCACTAAGGCTTTGAAACCACTCATCTTGATCACCAATAGAGGAACCCAGTACTGTTTCAGAGCCTGAATCAAGTTAAAAGTTTTCAAAAACTCTCTGAAAAAATTCTATGTTTCCATGTACGAGACATTTCACTTGTACTTCCTTAGAGTCTCTAGCTGAAAAAATGAAGTTTCCACTAGCACAGATAATCCTCGTCTACTGGATTGATACACCGCTGGTCAACCAAGTCAGCCTGTTGACCCTCCACTCCTTGTAACACATGCAGGAAATGTCCAAGAGCCATATCTAAAAGGATAGCAAGGAACTCCTCTACTCGGGAAGTATAGAATTTATATAGGATTAATTTTAACTCATTGATTATTTTATGTTCATGGAAGAACAAAAAACAAACAATAACCCTAGTCAACATGATTCATGTACGTTTCCAAATGTCTCTAACCCACAATTGGTGTTGCCTCACTTGGTCATTGGGTACACCCATTTTCCTTGCATCAGATCTTGGGGGGCTCAAAAGTTCAGTTTCCTTGTAGGTCTTCCCTGGCCTATGTCATACAACATAATCAACTAATATTTTCACCTTACTAACCAATGTAATCCTCATTATGCCTAACTCCAAACTAAATCCTATCTCTCACCATATGCTCTAATGAAATACTTCCATGACCAACCTTCTTCAAGATGAGGGAATGGATAACAAGATGGTGAGTCCTTACTTCCTCAAGATGATGGAGAAATAATGACCCCCGAGTCATGTCACTAATTGGCCTCAGGGTGGCGAATTGCAATAGGGTATAAAAATCACACAAAAATGGGAGGAATTATCATTTTTATAGTATTCAAGATCGGGATAAAATATGTATCTACCTAAAACAAATAAAATAGATATATATATATATAATAAATCAAAAATACATCCCACATGAATTTTTAAGTAAAACTGCTAAAACAAAATAGACCAAGGTAATTTCCAAAATAAAACTAAGAAGCGACACAAAAACCACCCCCAAAATCCGAGCTAGTAAGGTCCACACAGTCCACGTAAAATCCCTAGAAACCATAAACAAATTTATATACGTAGGGTTAGAATACAAGTATACCCTGTAGATAAAAACGAAAGTCACACATCCACATGTGGGAGAGGCATACTAATTACCATGTTAGAAAACAACAAAAACTCCAATAGAACCTAATAGTGTATACTATCCAACCTAACCTCACCACGGTAGACTAACCAAATAAAACAAGTCATGTAATGCAATTTAATAAGCACATCGATATTTAGGTACCCACACCACTTCCCACTAGATAACTATTAATCCATAAAGGAAAATTCCCTAATGCTACCGCTATCTTCCATATGCCCCACTATAACAACCTTCTCACACACAACTAGGCCTCAAAACACACCGCAATCCTACCCACAAACACATGAGCCTCACACATGCTAAAAACTGACCAAAAACACATAGGACTCATCCTGAAGATGCTTGGGAAACAAACCAACTCTCACATAGCCAATACCATTATTATATTCATTAAAATCAAGCCATTATAGATTTCTCAGAAACACCTGTGTGATAAATTCCTAGAAGAAAGAGCATGGTACAGTCAGTAACCTTCCATACATCCTCCACCAGGATGTTGGGAACGACACCCCCCCCTAAAATGGGGGTGTACAACAAATATTACTCAACACAAATGCGGTTCATATTGAAAATATTAGGAACTAAAAGTTTTTAAATATAGTAAATAAACACTCAAACTATCCTATGGGATTCCAAACAAACAACCATCTCACAAATAAATACTTCCCTTACTACAAACCCCACATGAACATCTATAAAACATCCACAACCAAAAACTTCATTCCACCAAATTCATTTAACCAATTGTCATTATGCATTATAATTTCATTTATTTATTTCCATCCCTGCCCCGGAAGCTACTGAACATAGCACAAGATAAAGCCACACAAACATGTGTGACACCCCAGTAAGACGGACTAAAGTAAAACAACCTGATTGATACTCCCTTTTACAGAACACCCATACAACAACATTCAACAATAATTCTCCAATGTTATCATGCTCAAACATCCTCTCACAACAAAACCCGAAATCTCTGTTACATAACAACACCGCACACATCACACCCATAATCATGAAATCAAGACACAATTTTATCTTAGTACCACTACATAACAAGTCCATCCATTCCATAATCAATCAATCTCTCAGCCTGAGATACCATCACACCTTCTATACCACCCAATACACACATTCACACCCCATTCTATAGTACCAAACCACCAAAACCCAAAAAATGCACAAAACATAGTAGAACACAGCCACAACCAAACCGATCAAACATGGTGAATTTAGATTTGGACAACAATAATATTTAAATTCTTCATTGATATGTTGGGTGCTCACATAAGTGTTTACATCTAGGTGAATCCAATTACATAACCATGTGTTTTTAATTAATCATACTGATATTTGTAGCATTTATTCACAAGGAAACAACAATAGTTTTAAAGAATCCCCCACGAAAATTCAAATACCACCAATGACCATGATTTTGGGAGGCCACATAGACACAAAAAATCACATCATAAACAATGATAACAAATAAAACATGTGATAATCTCCAATAAACTCCAGACTATTATCTTTTCAGTATTTCATCATTACCATTTATATTTCATAAAAGCTGGATTCTGCAGTTTTTCATGAATGGACCTTAATATTCCAACACATCATGACACACAAATTAAGAGAGAAAATATAATCCCTACATGAACCAAAAGGATACCAAAACTCTTATATTCACAAAAAATATGGTAGCTTTGCATGAGAGAGACTGCAATGAAAAATTATGAGGGTGCTACAACAAAGATGTACCTCCCATCTAGGAAGAATATTCCATTGAACACTAAATGAAAAGAGAATAGGGACCTCAAATTTAGAATAATACTGATCATATGTCATCCTATGGAAATGGTTCCAAGGTCCATTAATATTGGATCGTTTCCAAGATCACAATGTTTGGATACTTCAACGTCCCTAGAGTGTTGGGATCTATATCATATAATAAAAATCCATTTCAATTCCATTGGTAACACCCAAAAAAATATTTAAACTATATTTATGTCAAATAACACCTAAGAGGGGCGAAAATAAGAAAACTAGGAACTACTGGAAGTGAGTCACTAATGGGTGAGTTACTTCTAGCATGCCACTGAAAGTGAGTCACCAACACTGAGCTAATGATGTTGAGTGACTGATGCAACCTATTGATTCCTAAGCCACCTAAGCCTTGACTCACCAATACCCTAACTCACAAACACCCTAACTCACAAACACCGTCATTCACCAACACCCTAACTGACCATCTCATAGACTCACCAACTCCCTGACTCATTGACAAAAAAACAAAAAATTTGGAAAACTCTTAAAATCAGCTACCATTACCATCGAAAACACCGAAAACACTATATTTTGACAAATTAATGGTCCATATAAGTCCAGGACTTTACAACACTGTTTTATAATGTAATTTTTTTTATATAAATTCAACCTCATCTTTTACACCACTGATAAAAGAATTTTCAAAAAACAAATTTACGATACTTCTTCAATTTTCATCAATATCTATAAAGGAATTATTTCCATGGAAATAATTATTCATGATCCACCCTATAAATTTTATTCTAGGAAAATATTTTTGGGTTTTTGAGTTTTCTTTATGAATGGTTTATGTATATCAAGTAATTTTTGGATTAAAAATTTCAAATTATTGGATTCCTTTTAATTTTAATGAGCTCATTATGATATAATGATTGAATTCTGGGGGAACACATATGTTTAGATGATTGATTGTTTGGGTGTCATATGACCCTTCAAATCATTTTTTATGGATTTATATCACATAAGATTAGGATTTAAAGCATGGAAACATTTTTTTTTCTAACAATAGGATATGTCGGAATTTTATTTGTTCACAACTGAATGAATGGAAGTCTTATTTGTTCATTATTTGAAGAGAAATAATTTTTTGCACATTTTATATGAAATGGATTTTTTTAAATATTAAAATTTCAAATTGATAATTTTGTGACAATTTTAATTTTTATTATATATTTTATTGTCATTATGTATTTCAATATAATGTACATGTTATTATTCTCCATAGGGAGTATTTATCATAATATTTTTATGCACTATTTTTTCTATTTTATATGTTTCTTAATTTGAGGTCTCATATCCTTCTATCCTAATTTATTGACAAATCATATCGTACAATCTTTTATTAATAATATATTTCTCCCAAAACCATGACTTTTCAAATTATTATGATAAAAAATTGGTGACATGTTGACATTTTTTCTAATAATGATTATTTGATCTCACCGAATTCTTATATTTACATTACCCATGCTATAGTGATTTTAATGATTATTTCAATGATTAAAAGGGTGTTTGTAGGAGTTTTTGAATGACAAAATTTTTACATTTGTTTTAAAATAAATTCTTAAGGTAATTAATACACAAATACAATAAATAAAATGAATCTCAATGATTTTTTATGTTGTTATGAGATGTAATTCTAATAAGAATTCAATAATGTTTATCATGGATAATCACACTTAGTTACAATTTAAATTTTTAATTTTTTTAGAACCTGACTTGGTGGTTATGGTCTCGAGATACATAGTTGGAATAAATTGAGAGTTTAGTAATATCTGAAGAATTGTATTGTTGTTTTTTCAGATTAAGATGATAAAACAATACTGAAAACCCTGTTGATAAGAGTTAGAGATAATCATATGTAATGATGTTATTATATTAGTATTATCAATCATATTTCTTTTCATTGAAATGAAACAACATTCATGACAATACTAGTGGATACACACAATATTATAGATAAAAAATGGGGTAATCACCTAGAAATGTGATTATATGAAATTAAATTTATAATCACCTATTTCACAATAATGACATTATTGCACACGTGGTTTGAAACATCCAGTGATAGGCTATGGTTATATCATATCCGTTATAATTATACATAATCTATAATATGATTATTAAACTGACTAATTAGGTTAGAAAACATAATTGGAAAATGAACATTGAAACCCAAGGATTCAACAAAGAGTTTCATAAGTTAGTGAAAAATTGTCATATCTTAAAAATGAAGGTGTTATAGGTGAAGTCATATTAAAAATTATTTTTTTTCAAATTTATATAATAATTATTATAATATCCTTTTTTATTTTAGTATTTTTATGGAACATGATAACAAAAATAAATTTGTGAAACGTATGTTTTAAGAAACCAATATCTATTATAGCCAAATTTAGTAGTATGAATTATTTGTGGAGAATTTTAGTGTATGCATGTTATGATGGAAAATAAGTGTTTATTTGTCTTGTTTGGGTAGTTATCTTGACATCATAATAAAATATTAATATTCACACACCTTTTAATTTTCATATAGATTTGTAATTATCTTTTATAGTATCTTATCTTACACATGTTATTAAGACTATTTTAAAAATATATGGATTTATCATAAATAATCATTCATTAATTATGGGGAAAGAAATATTAAATTTTATCAATGATATTGAAATGTGGTTAATAAAATAGCTAAATATATTTTATAACTATTTATGAATAAACTATTTAAGGATTAATATATATTAGGATTAACATAATCATGATATAGAAATAGAAAAGAGATTATTGATTTTTAAAAAGTTAGTAAGAATATATTGGTAACCATGGTATTGGTAATTGAGGCATGATATTTGACACAAATTTCATCGCTTTTTTTCAAGTGTGAAATTTACTAGATGTTGTGTTATTTAATTACCTAGTTATTAATATAATTTAGGGGTTAAAAATATATATATATATATTATGGAAGAATTTTTGGGTTCACTGTGATTTAATATCTTCAAGAGTCATAAGGATTTAGGAGATCAATATTTTTTAGAATGTATGATTTTGATATATACATACATAAATATATGATTATATGAATGATTAATATTTTTATGATTTCTATCTATGGCGATATAGCTTGATTTAGTTATACATATGTTATATTTGATGTTATATGCTAAATGACTAATTCCATACGAATAATCTCACCTTATTTCCTCATTGAGTAATAATTAAAATGGATGCAGAGTAATTTTTTTATGGAGGCAAAATTGAAAGAAAATTTTGTAAGAAAATAAATTTTACTTTTCATTTTTATAAATTTTAAAGATGGTTTAAAAAAATTATTAATTTTAATTTTGTAAAATGAACATAAATCCTAATGGTAACAGAAAAAATTATCGTAGGGTTATTATCATATAATTTTCAAAAATAATGGATTTTTATCTGAATATTTAAAAATAAAAATATTAATAATACCATCACCTTTATGAAAATATCATAATATAAGAAAGGGTAAAATGTTTTTGAAAAAATTATGTGAAAAAAATAATTATTAATGAAGATAATTAGATTATACATAATATATAGAATTAATAAAAACTATGTCCATAGTTTTGGAAAATTAAGTGATTGTTTAATTTAGTAACAAATTTTATTCGATTATATTAAAAAAATCATCATTTGATGAAAATTAATATATTAAAATTCATTTCCTAATTTATATAAATATGAATATAATATTTATTATGTCAAATTTAATATTATTTATTTAAACTATTCTATCTAAGATATGAATTAGTGATACTAATAAACATAAAACTTTTATATAAATAATCGATTCATTCATATTCTGTATTTTTATTCTAATAAAAAAAATCACCCCCTTATAAAAAATTTATTTAATATAATTTATACTCCTATTTATAAATAATTTCTAATTCATATAATTGCTAATAAAAAAAAATTATATTTTGAAAACTTAATGTAAGAAACAACATTTTCTCTAAAAAAACATATATATATACAATATTTTTAATTTAATAATTATTTTTGATTTTTTATATAAGGAATTAAATTATATTGGTATTATATTTTGGTTCATCATATAGAAATTTTTTTATGATGGATTATCATATAATTTTTTATAAATGAAAATTACTTTTTAAAAAACTAGTTAGGAATGTAAAAAATAAAAAGGGTAAAAGTATAAAAATCAGGTTTAAAAAAGACATGATAGATTATAAAAAATTTATTAAAAATGAGTGTTAAAGGATTTTTCAACCTTAAATCCATAGAAGTAAATTATTTCTCATGTAAGGATACATTTTACCTATAAAAATATCATATCAATGTTGATAAATAATGTGTACCAACAAAATTTCCCTTTTCATCACTTATAGAAAGGGGAAACTGACACCCTATCATGCCACAAATATTCCCCAAAATTACATCATAAAAACCATCTGGTATCCCAAAAAATAAACATATATTAAATTAATAATCATCTAGTCAAAATTATATTTCCTTGTCCCTTCATTTCCAAGGAGACTTATTTGAATGATCTCGGCTTGTCTACATAAGTTTTTCTTACTCATTAGTATTTTCGTAATAATCATAATCTTCCATATTTTATCTAGACACCATAAAATAATTATAATAGTATTATAAATATAATTTTTTATCGTATTAAAAAAACCATAATTTAATCCTTCAAACCAATAGTCTATTATAAAAAACAATGATCTTGTGGAAGTATAGGCTACCACCACCCCAAAATGATGTGGTTCATATTTAATGACTACATTTAATGGTTTTTAGTACGAATTGAATTGATTTATTAACATTCTGAATTTTTTATAGTTACAATTCAAAAAAAAGTGTAGGTCGGTTTTGACCACCTATTTGAGTGATGTTATAATGATTAAGACATGAATGATTCATATTTTTTATATAATAGTAATATTATATAACAATAATTTACATAATATGACATAATGAATAATAAATTTGGTGATTAATTATTAATTTATTTATTAATATATGCTCTTTTATTAATTAAACTTGCAAGATCTAATTCATCGCTAATTCCTTTTTCATGAACCATATCCATGTATTCCTTCTATGGAAAATTAATTAATGTAATCCTAATTAAAATTATTTTTATATCATTAATATTATATAAATGACTAAATCTAGGGAAATAATTAAGATTAATAAATCTATTACAATATTAGATCAAAATAGTCAAATTTTATCACACCCAACACTGAAAATAGCTAATAACAAACTAATACACATGAATGGAATAATTATTGATAAATTTAAAAATTGTTATATATATATATATGAAAATGGATATAGAATAAGTAATTAAACTAGTAAATTATATTATATAATAAATTATAGAACATTAGGGTATGATATAATAGAAGGTATGGGTTTTTATATCATTTCTCTTTCATTGAGATATGGTTTATCAAATAAACATTTTTTTATTTTGTTTGCATTGGAAATTAAATAATTTTTTTTTGTTAAATTTAATTAAATATAATTGAATTATAAACATATATGATGTTTTACAGTCTAATTATTTACCATTTTAAATTATAGTCACAAAGTGAGTGTTTGGTTTCACTAAAACCTCCTTTTTTCTAGTTATTTTAATTTATATCTATCATCATAATTAAATTATAGTTTTCTTCATCCCTAATATTTAATTTAATGTAAATTACTCATTCACTATAGGGAAAATGAAACTTTAAACAGATGTTACCATTCATGATAATCTTGATCCTAAAAAAATATTCCCATATTTGGAATAATTATCAAGCTCTTTAAGGATGCTTTCCCCCTCTTGTCCATATTTAAATTTCATGACAATTTTATATTTTATTTATGAAAACCCATTTATGTTTCATTTAAGGGTCAATTATATTTACCTCATCCTATTCTAAAAATATTATTTATTACAATTTTAATGTTATTTATAATCATCAATGTGTTATTATAATATTCAAAATGATGTTCTTCCATTAAAAATAATTATTTTTCTCACTACACTTAAAATATTAATATCATTTATTTATATTAAAAAATAAATTATTAAAGATTATATATTAGAAAATAACATTTAAAAAAACAAAATTAACAATTTATAACTATTAATGTAATTTTCAAGGATGCATTATTTAATATTATTTCTAAAAAAATTTAATGTAATTTCAATTCACCTTTTTGAACCAGTATGTATTTTTCTGGGATCCAATATTTTTATTTTCACTGTGAAATTAATATTTTATCTTCAATATTTACCACTACACCTTATAAAAAATTACTTTCTTCATGGATACCGTAACTTTATCATTTAAACAAATTATGCATGAATTTGTTAAAAAATCATATTATTTCACTTACACAATTATCTCCATTTCTATTATCCTTATCTCCATAGACGTTATTTTATTAATGAATAAATAAATGTTCATTTGAGATAATATTGTGTGGTTATTGAAATTTTGGAGTGAAATCATTACATTCTAATGTTCAACTTCAGTGGTACCTTCTGGATGAGTTGAGAAAATCATTTTCATTATCAATTTTCTTTATGATATAATGATTAAATTTGAGTGGAATACATATAAATGGATGATTGATGGTTGATATCATATATCTCCCTCCAATTAATTTTAAATATATTTATATCTAATGAAAAAATGATGTTAATAATTTAAACATATGTTGTTTACTATAAGAGGCATAAAAACATATATGTTCATAACTACAAACATGGATATATTGTATGTTCATAATAGGAATTGTGTTCATCATTTAATTCAAAACATGAATAATGTACATTATTTGTTCAATATATTATTATATCCATATTCCAATATTTTTCATAGAAAATATTTAATATTTTATGTTTCTTGGTCTTGGAGTATTTTAAAGTCATATATATTTGATTATACTCCTTGTATCATTTTTATCAACTCATTATTTATTACTATTTTCTAGGGTATATGTTTGTTCATTTAATATTAAATTACCTACAATTAAGATGTATTTACAACCTTTATTATTCTTTGTTCTTTTTATTAAGAAATTTACCCCCTCCCATGATTCTTTATTACCTTATCATCCAAACCATAAGTACATGTTGATATGATTTCCATTATTAATTTTTTCATCTCACTGGGTTCATACATTTCATTTCTCCAGGTTTTAAAGATAAGTATTAATTCATTAATGTATTGAAAATACACTATAGGGTTTTAATTATTTATAAATGCTAATATGTTTTGTGAGAAATATTTTATATATTACTAGTCCTGAATTAAATTATTCCAAAATTTTCTCCGAGTTGTTTGAGAGTATTGAAATTTTTAACACTCATATGATGTCTTAAATTAATATTATGGATCATATAACATGGAATCAATGTTAATTTTTATAAAAACATTTATAACAACACCCATGAGCATGGTTATGGGGTGTCTCATTCATTATATTTGATTAATAATGAAAATTTCATTGAAAATGAATTAATAAGTATATGGTAATGAAAAATTTATAAAGGATGGGAAATTATTGATTATATACATTGTTACATAAATACATAGAAGAAATGGGATTTTAAAAATTTTATATAATATTTTCCAATATCAAAATCATAATGTTAATAGATTAATTTCATTCCGTTATGTAGATAATTGTGTCAAATTAAGTAGAAATGAATACATTATAAAGTGGTATGTGATGATTTTAATATAAAAAGATGAATCAATAATAGGAATGACTATTTAATCATTAGTAATAACAGATTAATCTTTATATCCATAGATAATTAAAATGGATTATGGAGGAATATAGTGGTATACAGTGTTTATGATATTATGTATTATCTACCATGAAAAAACGATATCACTAATATGTCAAAATTAAAACATAATTACTAGGTTTATACGGCATATTGAGTTAAAATTATTATAAAAATGTACTGTATTCCAATGGAAATAATATATATAAATGTTACTAAGTTTATTTAATATAATCAATAATAGTCCCATAAGTGAATAGGGTGTGATTGAATTGTTTTATTATGCCCCGTTTATTGTCAACTCTAGATAATTAGGATATATTATTCCAATTTTTGACTATACTAATGTATTTTATTTTATTCAAATATATAAGAAAATAAGAAAAATAAGAATGAGAATCAGTAAAATTTCTGTATGACACCTAATTGCTTATAGGAACCCTACAATTTAAATGTTAATGGAGAAACATGGAATATTTTAGAAATTTAATGTTGTAAAATATCCCCTATACAAAATGTTTGTTGATTAAAGAAAAAAACATACAATGTATAAATTTTTTATTTTAAAATATATTTTCATCTGAAGATACTACATGATAATTTTAATATGGACTATAATAAACATATAGTCTATATATGTTAGTTATATAAAGGAAAATGAAGTATCTTATGAGGAATGTTTTAAATGAAATTTAAATGTGATGTAATATTATGTTTTTTATATCAATTGATACGTTTTTATTTGACAAATAAAATTAAAACAAATATAAAAATTGTATATATGAAGTAATATTCTTTGTATAATATTCCCCAATAAAATAGTAAATTTTCTATAATAAATTGTTTTATAATTGTTTTAGGAACATACTTTTTATGGTTAATTATGTGGGAAATGAAATATATGATAACCTAATGGAAGATTATGATAATGATAGGAAATGAACATATATTATTTCAAATATTATTCAAGTCATAATATATATCATACTAATAATCTATATTGAAATGATGAATGATATAACACGATATAACCACCAATAAATTTTAAATGATTTTATAATATTATATATTTTAACAGTTGAAGTATTTGGGGAAATTATAATTCCATTATAACTTATTGTAAAAATAATGAATTTTTTATGATCATTTATATGTATTTTAGTAATTTTACTATAAAAATGATTCTAAAAATGATTTAAATGCTAATTTCATGAATAAATATTTGAATTAATTAAATTGTAATAATAATTATGTGTTAATTAACAAACCAATAGATGGTAATACATTTGTATCCATATGTGTATATAAATAAAAAATCAACCAAAAATGTAAATTAGTGGGGAATAATTAAATGATACTATGCTATGTATATTCCCAATATAGAAATAGTAATTAGAAATTCAGTAAGTTGAAATTCATGGTTATTGTTTAGATGATATTCCAATAATAAAATAGTATATGTGAATGAAATATTTTATTCAATGCAAATGTCTCAAGTAAAAAGTGTGAACCTTTCAATTATTATTGAAAAGAAGTTCATGATTTTTCATATGTATGTGATGTTTTTATTTTTATTTCTGTTATCATTATAAAATTTTAAATAAATGATTCATAATATTTTCATATAGATATCAAAAAATTATATTATAAATATTTTAAAAGGTTTTGAATAGATTAAAGAAATTATCTTGATATTGGTACTCATGAATTAATTAATGTTTTATATAGTTGACCTTCACTAAAAGCGAGATACATTAAAGCCCTTATGAAAATAAATAATTTAAAATCAATACAACATTATTGGAATATATATATGATATTAAATTTTCATGTTTACTAGATGGTTGTTATATATGATATATTTATCCCATTTATAAATATTTTAAAATATAATTTATAAGAGAATTTTAATTTTACATGAGACTAAAATTAAAATATGTGTATTAGAAAACATGTTAAAAATATAATCCTTTAACTAATAATACAAATATTATCATCCTCATGAAATCATTAAAAATTTAATAAAATAAAAACTTATAATTGAACCTCATAATTTACAACACTTGTGTTTCCATAAAAAAATATCTTTGATTAAAAAGAACCCATAATATATTTTTATTGACCTCCGATTCATTCCTCTAAATTATCATTTGTCATAAAAAATTGTTGAGTGTTTTGAAAATCACCAGGTAAAATTTTTACCACAAAAAAATTTCATCATATTGGAGTAAATATATTTCATTTTAAAAAATGAAAAAAATTAAACATGGTATAACACCACCTTGAGTAAATAAATTCACACATATCATGAAAAATTTTATAAACATGGTTAATAAAATAATCCAATATTAATATATAACGTAAGTGAAATAAAATAATTTTTATATTATGAAAAATAAAAATCAATTATTGGAATATGTTGTGTATAGAGTCCAAGACACCGGGACTCTTTCCCTTGAAGAAGAGTTACATTTTCATGGATGTGGGATGTAATGAATTTTAAAGAGACTATAAGAAAACAAGGGTTCCAGTATCATTAAGTTGGTGGCCCAAATAATCACACCCTGCATTGATAGGGAAAATAATACTATTATAATAATTATTTATATCCATATACTATATATGAATATTAAGACTTGTGGTTTCTAAAATTCGGATGTACGATCAGAAACTACATTTTCCTAATCATGTAAGGTTTCTTGCATTAAAACTTTTTTATATTCCACCTCCAAGCACATAACAGTTAATGTTAGACCCCCTGAAAACCTATTTTTTTTTTCAATGACCTATGATTAATGTTTTATGATTGATATATAATGTATCTATAACATCCTCCTCAGTAATTATAAAGAATATCTCAATATGTTTGATTGGGTATAACTCATAAAAATTCTCAACATAGGGGAAAAGGTATGAGATATCAGGATATCAATAAATTTTATTAAAGATTTCATATCATAATTTCATGCAATATTATTTTGTAAAATAGATTTTCTAGATAAAAATTCACTTAATTCAATAATAAGAAAATAAATTATAGGATTTTTGGTTGACATGATTGGTTATTATCCATCCTCCATGAACCTCTAACATTCCATAAACCATAATCTCTAATATTGTAAGGGACTTATCTAACCATTAAAATATTCATATCATCTGGTATAATAAGATTCAATGAAATAATTATTTCATTTTATCTAATCATTTGACCTAGGATGATGATTACATGTAATTGGTTAAAGGATCATGTAGAGTACCCACTATTATCCATCCATGTTCCATTTATAAAAACACCTCAACATCTGAATATAAGGCCAGTGATTCCAACACCACTATATAATTAAAACTGTAATATCAAATATTACCTAGATTTATGATCCTTGAAAATAAATGAGGTATGACCAAAATGTTTTACTCCTATCGAACAAAAAATGATATTGTAATAGAGGTTACTGGAGGAATTAAAAATCACAATGGAGAAGTCTATAGAAAAACTTCATATTGGAGATAATAATATTAATTAATATCAAGAATTATTTTTTGAATAAAATTTACTAGGAAATTTCAATCTGTATTATTCACAACCATTATGTTAATTTTGTGACATTTACCCATCTACCTCTTCTCCATTCTTCAGGATGGATGGTGTTCTAGTATGGGTAAATTTAATCCCTTGTTTGTAAAAGGTGATAGATTATATAAAAATATCATCCATTACATAACCAATCACATTAATTACATGATTAAATCAACACCCATTATGGACGTGATTAAAAAAGGTTATCATTATCATTAGCACATTTAGTTAACCCAATCAATATGGCTTACATAATTTATTCTACATAATGGAATGGGAAATAATTAAATAATAGTTTACTAAATATATGAATAAATACTATGTTAGTGGTTATCTCCTCAAATCCTCTAGATCTACTTCCCTCCATATGATCCTAAAAGTTCAATTCCAAATCTTCATCTTATGATAAAGCCCCACATGTTTATGTAATTTCTATTACAATGTTCAAATAAAAATAATTAAATATGGGATTTATTTTCTTATATAAATAAATTTTTATAATATTTTTTTAAAATTTTGTTAATGGTAGAGTCATTTTATAATCAATCCGGAAATCATAAATGATTAAAAATGTCCTAATTAGGAAACATTTCATCATAAATATCATAAACAAAATAAATATTGGATAATATTACGAAAAAATATAATGTAAACCCATTCCATATTTTATAAGACACTGCAAATTGTGTAAATATTAATGAAACCATCTATTCTGTAGCTAATAATCACACCGTTTCTCGATCATAATAATGGAAATAATATCTCCATCCTCATGTAAACTCAAGGATATGAACAAGGTGACCCACTTTTATATATTATCTTCATCTATTATCATATCCATCCTGATTGGAAAATGAGTTATACCAGGTATAATATTCAGATTCTACCACTCATAGGAATGTATGGTTTCCTAGATATATATAATTTTTTAACATAACATGTTCTTCCGTTTTGGTAATATTCTCTCTATTTTAAAATTTATAGATATTAAAAAAAATATAGTTTGAGAGGTGGATAGTTATTTGGTATTAAGAAACTAATTTTGATTATCTCTAGTGGCTACTCTAACATCCTCTCTCAACTCATGGAAGGATGGAATTCTTATTATATAGGTAATTTTTTTTGACATTCATTGAATCGAAATGTTTTCTAGAAAAATATGTATCCTCAATTTTTTTGTTTAGTGGAGAGGATCAAAGGATTCATTTAAAAAATGAAGAGGCAGATATTATATTTTAGAAGTAGATCTAATCTCATAAATAGTTTTCCATTGTATAATTCTCATGTCTGTCTTATCTATTAATAGTTCATATAAATCCATGTTAAGAATTATTTTGAATATCAATAGGAAAATTTGGGTAATATCTCCAAGAATGTCCCTACCACTATGTGACATAGATTCACCCAGAGAAATAAATTGAAAATTTTGAAATCAACTACAAGAATCATGAGGTAATCATTCAATTTATGAAAACTATTTTTTATGTGAGATTGATGTTATTCCTATGGTTTAAATTGATTATGGATACTTATAAAATAATCATTGAAGCATTAGGAACTAGTTTTTCCACCCCCTCATCTATTTTAACCATTTAGGTGTCTATAAATTTATTGTTGATAATAAAAAATTAATTATTAGTCATGGATAGATCTCCTTATAGGATCAAAATTGTATTGTATACTCATAATTATTCCAGTGGGGTCAAAATACAATAATGAAATATTTTGAGGATATGGATAATCCATGGTGTCTCGGTTATACTTTAAAGGGAGAATATAAGATTCTAAATTTCTCTATCAAGGTAGATAACATACTTTATTTCAAAATTTACACTACATAAATATTCCTATATTTTAATCCTTTATTACTATAATCATAGCATACATGTCTTGTAGGGACTGAAAAATTGAGTGAAGGATTATTAGAATGAAAAAATCATTGTTTTAGTCAGTTTCATATCTCATGAAGCAATAACAAATACAACACCACTAAAATATTGATTAAACATAAAATTATTCATATTGATATGAAATATTTATTTTCTAGATTTTAAATATAAATATATCAAATATTTCTTCATGGGAGGATGCAGTGTGTTATATATTTGTAGCCACACAAAAAATAATTTGAGAATCACAATTTAACACAATTCCACAGATAATTTTTGTTAATTAATAGTTCCTTAACACTATTTGATTCTATATAAAAGGATAGGATCTCAGAGTGATGGTATATAAAACAGTTTGTGATTATAAGAGTCACATAATGAACCAAGAAAAAAGGGATCATAGGAAAAAATTGTCTGATTTCAAACAAAAGATCATCTTCTAATGTGCAAATGGTGTGAAAATAAAAAAATATTCTCCTCCACTACCTAGAAACTTTATTCTTTTCCCCAACCATATTTTTATACAGTCTCTTCATCTATGGTTTACTAGGATTCAATGAAATACGAAAATATGGGTTATTAATATAACACTTTCGGTGATTAATTTCTCTGTATGATGCATCGTGGAGTTCTATTCTATGAATAAAAATGCTCAATGGTTTCTTCTTATAGTGGATTTTATATGAAATTTTAATACCCTGTATTATTCTCTCAATAAATTCATTATCGCCTTCTCATTAATATTATTTTAAATATAAATTCTAAAGTTGTGGGATTTGAAATAACTATTCATGTCAAATTGTTATCAAAATTTAACATTGTTATTTGGTCCATTAATATTTTATACTGGGATCTGATAGTATTATTTTTAAGAAATTTAATTATTAAACACATGTGGAATTAGTGAAATAATGATATCGATATTTTTATATTATAATATGAACACCATTTTCCTATTTCTACTTTTTTATTACTTGATCCCTTGCACCAAATTTTATAAATGTAATTAATGGATATTTTTGTAGTCTCTACTACTTAAAAATACATTATACATATATAGGTGTTACTAACTATTTATACAGTTTTCATACTATGAATAATAACTCCTATTTTATTCTCCATTTTTTAGGTGTTATTATTTTAAAATCCTATTCTCATGTACATTCAGTTAATATATGTGTACAATAATTATTAGTGATGTATGATCACATAACCACCAATTCATATATTAACCCATGTTATTTTTTATGTGGAATTATTTCCGTAACCATCTTATCAGTGTTTCATTTTTGTAATAGGTTATAATATATATTGTATTAGATAAATATTTTATTCTTCCAAACTATAATTATTACCCACATTTGATACAAATCACTAATCATATCCTTCATCAAATTCCTTCTCTATAATAGCTTTTCTACAATAATTATATTGCATCATTTTCTATCATAGCTATAATTGAATCTATATGCAACCATACTAATATTTCCTTTGAGTTTTTCCTAAATCGATATTTTCATTTCATGACATCAACCATTAAAAATATTCTTTCGTGAAATCCTCATTAATTTTACAATAATTTAAATACTTTAACTATTTTACATAGAGATAATTTTTCATCCATCCGAAAATTATTTTTTCAAGTGTTTAATAATTTAAATACGTTTAAATTCTTTAATTTCATTATAATGTTATTTTTCATACAATTAACATACATTACTTAAGTATTTATAAGATATCAGAATCATATTTTCTATATTAAAAATTTTATTTTATATTATATGAACATTTGAATTCATTGTGACCTAAAATAGAAAAGAAATTTTCCACTTCATTGATTTATACAATCCCTAGTTTCCACAGTTCAATTTCCCATTATATTACATCGTTCTAATCTTTAAAATTTTAATCACCATAAATTTTAATGTATGGAACATATTTTTATAATTTATTTATGAAAAATTCCTAATCAATATACACCTTCCATATTATCCTCTATCTACCCATATTTTTACAATTTATTTACATGAGTTAACTCTATTGAGTCTATTTTCCTCAAAAAAGGTTTTGGTTATTGCTCCTTGAAAAAAATATTGGATTGTGCTGGAAAGGTGGAATGTGATCTCTATAAATAATGTAATAGATTTATTAATTGACTGTGATATTAATTGGGTAATATAATTAGATGGAATATAAAAAATCTGTATATAAATATTATATATTTTTCTTCACTTTTTCATGGGAGAACAGTAGAACTGTGTGTGTTTTTATTCAATATTTGGTGTGTATTCATATGTTGATATTTATAGGTGTGTGTCGGTGTGGGTCATTTTGTGAGTAAGTGTGTGTACAGATGTTGGTGTGTGAGTGTGTGTATCTCTGTTTTAATTTCTGTTATTTTTTTAGTAAATTATTTGGGAATAATGGCTATAGAAGATAATTTATCATTTGAGTGATGGAAAAATACATAATATATCTCCTTAAATAAAAATATATAAAACACCATATTCAATCCCTAGAATATAAATTTATCAACAAACCAAATATTGAATAACCAACTCTTGAAACTTTAGTGAGTTTATGGAATAGACTAATGGTAATTATATAAACCAATTTAATTGTAACTATTGTGTGGGTATCTAGGATTATCTTATTGTGAATGGTTTTACACAATAAACACATAAATGATGGGCTCTAAATCTAGAACCTAGTATAAACTCACAAAAAATTAGTTTTTCAACCCATTAATATATTATAAAAAACTATAAATAACTTAAAATAAACAATTGGAAACCATAAATTAACCTAACCACTTCCCACTAACAAAAAACCCAAAAAAATCATTAATCCATTATAAATGTAAATGGATGTGAATCCTAAATAGGAATAAGAGGTTAATATTCAAATCTCATAAAAAGTAAAAATAATTAAAAATTCCGTCAACACATCTCCATGTGACAATGAGAATCAACACCACAACCATGTATCCTCGACATCATGAAAAAATATCTATCCTTATTAACCTGTACCTCTATGTATTTAAATGATATTTATTATATCATACATCTCAAGGTATACAAACAAAATTATTCTATATATGTTTTTAGAAAATTAAAACGAATTGGATCCCTGTAGGTATTCCCTAACATATCATTTGATAGAAAAAAATATCATTTTAGTGTATAAAAAATGAATATTTTATTATATTTATCTATGTAATGGAATAAATAGAATTTCATGTACTATACATATAAAATATGTGAAATGAATTAATATTTTAAAATAATGATTCAAAACAATGAATCACTGGAGAGTACCCTATTTATACAAATAGTTGGGAAACCTAGTAAACAACATCAGTAGCCATATATAAGGATGAATATACATTTAAATACCTTAATGGAAAGGGGTGCATAAATTAATTCACTAATGTGGATGATACCATAACTAATTGAATAAAATTAATATGGTATATATTATCCTATAAAATTCTCTATTTTCCCCATAATTATTATTTAGTTACATATTTTTCTATAAAGATAAAATTTTCATTAAAATATTAAAATGTGTTTCTAATTCCATATGAAAACATGTTCTTTCAATTTATACCAAGAAATAATCAATCAAAATATAATACCCCATCATGATCAATATATAATATTTACATGATATAATATTAAAATATTTTATAATATAAATTGAAATAGTATTGAAATCATGTTATCATATAGATAATAATAAAAATTGAACCAACTACATTTACCTCGAAAATTATCTAGGAAAAGAATAACTCTAAGGAATTTTTTTAGGGAAATATCTAGTAATTTCGTATATTCAAAACAAACATCATAAAAAGTTATGTTAATGATCCCCATGGCCTCCACAACATTGGCGAGAAGATGAAACATGTAAATAATAAATGGGAAACTCAAAATAAAAAAGTTTTTGACCTTACTTTTTGTTTACCATGTGAAACCATTAATAAATCCATAATAAATACAATAAAGAGGATATGGGTATGAAATTTCATGTGCAAAGAGGGGATTTTTTCGAGTGGGGGAGATATAAGAGATTGTGGATTTAATAAGAGTGATTTTTGAACTATTTTTTCATTATTATTAAAAACTAGTTTTAGTACATGGTATGACAACATTATTTTCCAAACTAAGAGAAAATCATGGTTGTGGAGCTGTCTTCACATGGGAATATTCATGATTTTGTAGTATATTGATGAAAATTTAATTCCATATCTGAAAAATTCCTATGGGACTAAACATCAGGTTTATCATGGTTTATGTCACTATTAGTACAAATTGTGTGGATAATTAAGAAGAAAACTATTTTCAAAATTTAATAAATTAAATGAAACATCATTTAAATGCTGAATAATGATTATATATTTAAATAACAAATTTAGAGATTGAAATTAAACCACGGGTTTCCAAATTCATGCAACCATAGCACTTATTCCAGAAAAAAATTTTACTTGATGGATGGTCATAGAAGAAATGAATCTATTTGTACTACATATGAGCTCTTCTCTCCCATGTCTCATGTGAATGTGGTTATTACTACCCCAAAACACTATCCAATTAAATATAATTAATGGGATGACCATTATAAATGTACTTGTCTATATAAATATTTTTCATTGTAATGCAGATGTTCTCTTATATATCAAGCTCTTATAAATTCACAACATGGGATAAAGATTGTTTATACATAAATATATATATATATATATAAATATATATATATATTTGAATTAGACGAGACACATCATTGATTAATGATAAATATTGTATGAAATAAAATCTATAAATTAATTTCTATATTTGTTCTCTAATCTAAAAAAACCTATTACCATGGATAAATCATCTATTTCTTCTACAATCTACTGTAACATATATGGAATGATGACTTCAAAGGAAAAATGTGACCTGATGATAAATGTGATGTATTATGATGATTAAATTATGATTTATTAAAGCTCTATGATGATGAAAAATGATGTAAAATAATCTAGATCTTACATGTATTCCATAAGACATGTATAGGTCCCACAAAATAGGCATTCCCCTCCTATGTCTAGGATAAAGTAGATTGACCTGTCCATCCATAGATTTCTTTAAACATGGCCATTTCAATAGAATCATGGTAACTATTCTTATAGAAAAAATCATCTTTCCCTATATGCATATCCCCTGAACATACAAAATCTATACCACATGACCTAATAATATCATTCCATATTTTATAATCATGAACCATATACCAATCCATTTATGTAGAGTAAGTTTTACTCATATTTATGAAGTTGAATGTGACCTCTTAGAGGCCATTGAAAAATTTAAACCGAAAATTGAGTTCAGTGTCAAATAGAATGGTTGATGGAAAATCATGCAACCTCAAAACCTTTTTCAAAAACAGTTTTCCAGGATTATCCATGTTTTTACACTATTTCATCAATGTGATGTAGGGTGATATTTTCAACTATTCAATAATGAACTCTAGGTAATTCCTTCCTCAAGTTTTCTAATGAAATAAAATAATTAAATCCTTGGAATCCCCCTGGAACTTATTGGTAGGAATAGAGTGAGGGTAGATTAAACTGTAGCATCACTTGTATTTCTCTCCTACCATATAGTAGGTTAAATACTGAGACAGAAAATCAATTATATTTTCCCATATACCAAACTATTAACATAAGAAATTCATATCATTGTACAGCGTGGTTGCACTGGGCTAGACAGCCTACTAATACTATTGATTTTCTTCTATCACATTTCAATGATAGAAAATTGTACAACATAACAAATTATGAAATAATGATAGAAATATATAGATATTGAGAACTCATTGATAGCCTCCTGACCATATAAAATCCCTTTGAAACCCTGTAAATACCTATTTTCTAATTAGTCAGGCATTATTGATGAAGCATTGTCCTGCATGCTCTAAAAAATAGTTATACTATGTTCAACACAGTGGAAGGCCTAGGTCGATCTCTTGATGAGAATTCACAGTCAATAACACACTACATATAAATCAAGTTATATATATATATATTAAAAAAAAATAACAAAAAATGTAGATTTTAAAAATTAGAATGAAATACTAAAATGAAATATGCAGATATAATGCAAACAGAATGAATGTAAACAGAATGAATTTAGAAGAATGTAGACATTCCCGAGAGAATCACCCAAATTGAACCTTCATTGTCACATTATAAGTTTATAAATTAATTAATTAACACTATACATAGTATCTGTGAGAATGCTCTTCTGAATATGGTTGTGAATATATGGTACTCTCAATGATCTCCAGGAGACCACACATCCACCTCCTCAATCGAGGGAAAATATTGTAGATGTTAAAGCTAAACCTCAGGTGGAAAGTGGAGGCCCAAATGAGCCTTACCCACTAATTCCCACCTTGGTATAACTCTATTAAAATAAGAAACATTATGAATTAATGTTAAATGTCTAGGGTTTATCACTAGATTACTCCCCCAGGATCTTTCTCGGGTTAGCTACTCATGATCACCAGTATAATAGTTCATAGTGGAAAGAAAATGGGGGAAGAAGAAAAAAGAGAGAATGAAATGGAGAGAAAGGAGAAGACTTATTAAATTTTTTAGTGAAATTAAATAATAAATGTAAAATAAAATACATCACTAAAATACATAAAATTGCTAACAATGGCTACCCATAAGTTTCCAATGATTTGAAATGAAAGAGGGATACACTTTAATAGGCAATGGGAT
The DNA here is from genome assembly GCA_963277665.1 of Viscum album. NCBI lineage: Eukaryota > Viridiplantae > Streptophyta > Magnoliopsida > Santalales > Viscaceae > Viscum > Viscum album. Next base: position 836,085,422 of record OY728127.1, on the reverse strand, counting down.
GGAATTATTTTGCTCTAAAATAATCCTTCAAAAGATAACGTGTGGTATACCTCGTTAATGATAGAAGTTTGGAAGTCTTCTTTCATGAAATTTGTTCCCATACATCTCCTCTATCGCCCCCAAATGTTGGGGTTTCGTGGTGTTTTGTAGAGATAGATATTGAAACATTACTCCAGATAGTTTATTCCTCCAAAAATGCTGTTTGTATTCCAATACACAGATTTACAACTCATTTATGTCCATGAGATTTAGAGAATCATGCACACCCATCTTAATGACAGTTGTTCCTATGCATTTATTTTTCCTCCTTGTTTAATTTCAGATCATATGGTTTTTCCATTTATGAGATATGGTCTCAACTATAAAATTCTATAGTTATGTGCACTATTTTCGAGGCTTGTTTTGTGAGCTGAATTTGAGCATCCAAATGATGGATTGAGATTTGGGTCCACAAGGATAAAATGAATCCCACCGAACATATGTAACTATTAATGAAAAATATTGAAATTTTGTTTGGATATGTTCAAAAATGATCCTAAAACATAAAATGTGAATACATCCCCTAAATTTTCACATTGGTGGGATTAAAAAAATGATATTATGAATAAAATACTTGAAAATATTTATTCTATAAATTTCACGCCAGTTAAAAATTTCACTACTGGGCAATCAACTATTACCATGGTCAAACAAAACTTCTTATAGCATAAATGATAACACAACCCAATTATCATATCGAAGAAATAATCATGCCTCCTACTTGGATAAAAATTTCAGAACTACTCAAAAGTCATTTTAATCCATTCAATTTCATGTTAATCCCCACATGCTTTTTGTACCTACCTCCCAGAAAAAATATTTTTCTCTTCAGAAAAGGATTTTCAAAGTGTAGTTTTTTTCATTCCCAAGAACATGAGTGATATCCATAGGCTAGCTATCCTCATAGTATCTCCACTTCAAAGGGTAAAATTTTTTTAAATCATGTGGTATTTTTCATGGATTTTTCTGATGTTGAGGGTTGGTAGGTTTTAAATATAAAAACATAAGAGGCAAAATGAGGTGGTTTACGCATTACGTTAAGTAAATGCATGAAAACAGGTTTTCTCAAGAATGGTGTACTCCTCAATCAGCTATAAAATTATTCACCTCCAAAAACATATTCCTTTTGGAATTTCACAATTTTAAATTTAACATCAATGATTTTATTCCTTCTTTTCACCAATTATAGCATTGTTTCTGCTTGAATTCAGATATGGATTTCTCTTCAGAATAATGGTTTGGAGGAAAGAAGAGGAATATTTTGATCTTCAGAAATTGGTGAACACCCAACCCATATTTTTAATGATATTTTTGGCCACCCATACATCTTTCTATAATGAAATTTCTTCCACCCATGTATAAATAAATATGGAAACAATTTCAATTCAACTCAAAAAGATTCTCCCGGAAAGAAAAATACAACACATATTCTCCCTCCCCTACACATATGTTCTATAATAATCATGAATTTAAAGTATATAGAAGGTTGTAAAGGGATAAATGGTCTATAATTTTGCATCCAATCAAGTTATTTCATGGCTACTAGGGTCTAAATAAATTTTCAATTTAAAGGTAGGACACATTAAGAGTTCAATGAAAAAGGGATTTCAAAGTGATGCCTCAATCATACGAAACACATTCCATGAACTCTAAAAGCTTTTAAAAAGAGAAAAAATAGAATCTTCTGGATCACAAAAGATGTCTCAAAACTCTCAATAATAATATAAATGTAAGAGGAATTCATATGTGTTTAGAAACCTCTCGAGTTGGGAAAGATTTTAAATCTAGATAGTACATGGGCACATGAATTTAACATTCAATCAAACATTATCAAATGAAAATATTGGAAACCAAAAAAATCCATTTAGAAATAATTTAATTCATCAAACAACAAATTAATGCAATGGGATACAAACAGTAAGACAATTTGAATTTTCCAATGTATTCTACTCATCACAAGATTACTAAAAACACACCAAAAAATGGAAATGGTAAACAATAAAATTTTAAAAAAACAACATGAAAAATAAAATGAATGCACGCAAACAATTCCCAAAAACAAGTTGAAATCCTTCCCCCACACATATTCCATTTCCTACACTCATTTTACCTCAAATTATATCAATAAATATTTTCACATAGAATTTAGATTTGGTAGAAAACAAAATAAAGAAAATGAAAGACACAACCTGATTTATTTTTCAGTGGAAGCCTTGAGTTAAGCTCATAGCTGTTACAACTTTTATAACTACAAGTAAGAAATGAAAATACATAATAATAATAATTAAAATGAATGAGAAAGGGTTTATAACTGTTATAATTCAAGGTTTTATCTCCCTAGATAATACTAGGTTTTTGCTTCCCCTAGTCAGGCAGTTTTAGTGACCTATCCCCAATCAGATGGTGGATGATATTTCATTGAGATGAACCACCACATGTGACTTTTACCAGTGTCCATCAATAAACACCATCAATGGAGAACCCCAACGAATAAATTTTTTTCCCAACACCCAAAAAATGAAGAAAGAGATAATTTGAGTTCTGGAGTGGGAGGAAATATAATATAGGGGTTCTCCCTATTAACACTAGTGGTGTCCTCCTCCATATTGTATCCAATTTGTTGTAGTGGAGGTAGTCACACAAGATCCATATTATCTAGTTCATCTTATTCAATCACCACCACTTGGGTGTTATCATAATCAACATCCATGTTCGGTTCCATTTGTTTTGTGTCCAAAATTTGAGGGAAGGAGAAGTCAGAAAAAAATTCTGTTTGAATAAGATTAAAACATGATGAATCATTTATGAAATCTTCCAACTCAAATAAGTCATCATAGAAATTGATCGCTTCAGGAAGGACCATTGGTAACTCCATATCATCATGTGAATCCTCTTTATCATCTTCCAAATAATGATAGAGCTAAAAAGATTCTTATTTATCAACATTAGTGATGGGAAGATCATGTTTCAGGTTATCTTCAACAAAGTGATTCCAAGATTCTTTCAAAAATTATTGATCTCCCATAAGTTAATCAACTGGAATGTGTACATCAGGAACCTCCTAGAGAAATGGTTGAGTACGATATGATATTATTAACTCGATTAGTATCTTCTTCTCACACTCTTCAAGTTCTTTGACATAAAAAATGATCGGTGAAATCACTTTCACCACACATTCTGGTTTTGGTTCTGGTTCGATTTTCTCTTGACAATCATGTACATATTCATTAATCAACCCTATTTGACTCTCCAATTTTTCCACTAAATTAATAATCCTATTATTCATAGAATCAATATCATTTAAATATTCTTTGGGATAGTAGGATTCATCAGTCCATGAGTAAAAATTTGAATTTAAAGACATCATGAAAAAAAGATTTTGTTAGTGTTTTTGAAATTTATTATTTTTTTAGTATTTTCATTTTAAATTAAAGGAAAATTATCTAAAAATTGTGAATAAAAATATTTAGTGAAAACAACTTTTCACCCCCTCAACTATTCAAATTTTATGAATCATTGTCGTGCATGCTCTCAAAAATATTTATACTAAGTGCAACTGAGTGGCTGACCTAGGTCGATTTCATGAGAATATTTCGCAGTCAATATCTCACTACTTATAATTCTCATTGCATATATATTAAAAAAATAACCATAAATTTAAATTTTACAAATGATAATGAAATTATGAAATTAAATATACAGGTTCAATGAAAATAGAATGAATTCAAACATAATAATGTTAGAAGAAACAAGACATTCACGAGAGCATTGCCAATAATGAACCTTCATTGTCTCAATATTAGTTTCTAATTTACATAATGAACACAGTCCATAGTATGTGTGAGAATCCTACTCTTAATATGGTTATAAATATATGGTAATCTCAACGACACTTGAGAGACCACACATCCACCTCCTCGATCAAGATAAAATATTGCATAAGTGAAAGCTAAACATTAGGTGGCCAGTGGAGACACAATGACACCTTGACTACTAAGACCACCTTTGTCTAACTCTATGAAAATAAGAAACATTATTAATGAAATTTCAGTGAATTGTGTACATAACTAGATTACTCCCTTGGGAACTTCTTTTGGTTAGCTACTCATGATCTGGAGAAAAAGTGACCGCAATGGAAAGAAAAAGGGGGAATAAGACAAAATAGAGGATGAAATGGAGAAAAAGGAAAAGACATAAATTAAATTATGTAAATAAATTCTTGAATTAAAGTAAAAAAATACATCAATGAACTACATAAAATTTCCAACAAATGCTACCCCTATGTTTCCAACCCTTTGAAATGAAAGAGGGATACACTATTATTGGAAAATGGAGTGAATTATTTGGCTCCAAAATCATCCTCTGAAAGATAATGTGTGGTATACCTCATTAATGAAAAAATTTGGGAAATCGTCCTTCTTGAATTTTTTTCCCCTGTATCTCCTCTATCGAACCAAAAAATTGGGCTTTATTGGTACGTGTGGAGAGAGACATGGCCAAATTACACCGAATAGTTAATTCGGACAAACAGATTGTTCATATTTCAATACACCAAGTTCTAATGCATTTATGTCAATGAGATATATGGACTAATGCATTCCCATATTAATGAAAGTTGTTCCTATAGATTTACCCTTTCTCAATTTTTAATTTCATCTCAAATGGTTTTTCCATTTATGATATATAAGACCATCAATAAAACTATCCACTACTATGCACAGTTTTCAAGGCCTAATTTGTGAGCTGAATTTGAGCATCCAAATTTTCGATTATGCTTTGGATCCAAAAGGACAAAATGAATCCCATCAAACCTAGTAACCAATAAAAGAATAATTTTGAAATTTTTATGATTTAAGAATTAGTTAGGGCCAAAACAGTTAAATAAAGTAAAACAGTTAAATTACAAAATAAGGAATTTTAGCAATTATTCTAAAAAACGATTCTATAATTTTTTTTAATTGTTGGGTCGAAGCCTAAATTTATTATTAAATAAAATACCTAAATATATTGGGTGTAGAGAGACCCATTACATAAATCAAAGGACAAAGGACATGTGGCCTGAATACAAGGCTTGAACGCCCATTTTTTGGGCCCAAAGGACCCCTCAGTGAACAATGCCACTACAGTTTTTGTTTTGCTGCAGTGACATGTTTTGGGATTTAGGGATGAAATTGGATATCTATATGGATAATGAATTTTTATCTAATGAAACATCCAATAATAGATCATCCATGATACTTATGATATTAAACTCCTCACATTACAACCTCAAAAATTGTAGTGTTAATTTAATGATTAATGCATCAATAATGACAGTAACATTGTTCAGATTATAAGATAGATCAAAATTGAACAAATGGAGATGTTACATCCATTTCTTATACATAATGTTTATGTATTACAAATAATTTTATAGTGGGTGGACATAATATAATTATTCCCATATAGTATGTTCCATAAAAATTTATCATTAAAGATAATTATATCCATTTATATAACACGTATAGGAGTGTTCCTCTCATGTGGTTGGAATTGAGAATTCTATGCTACCACATGATGGATGCACATAAATCCATAATCATGTCCCACAACATGTGCATCAGAAATGACCAAATAAAATTAATTGTCATCATGTAGATTATTAAATGGAGATAAAATGAAAAATATCTTTAACTCATTTAAATAAAAATTAAATTCTACAGTCTATAATTATTTAACCCCTTTCTAAATTAACAAGTAAAAAAAGAGACGTGATAAAGACAAATCATGGATTAATCATCAATATTAATCTTATAATAATAAGAATCGTTATTTCTCAAAGTCATTATTAGGAAAATCCCATAACATAATAGTGATGAATTTTTTAGTTAAACAAAATATCCCTACTGGGATACAACATGATCAAAAAATATTAAGTCTCTAATCCAAAAGTCTACTTGGTATTTATGGAATATAATTTATGATTTTAGGAATTCCCAAGATGACCCTAAATTTCAACTCATGATTCTTTTTAGACATATAATAAATAACAATATGGTTTGGAATCCCATCAATGGAGAATCCATATACTAATTTAAAAACCAGGTTGTAAAGACTCGAAAATTTCAAGGAAATTTTTTTCATAATTTCTTTGGAATTTTACGAGTGCGCAGTTTCAGACGCCACTTAATTCCGAGTTTTGGTGTGCCCAGAATCAATTTCTGAATGTTAGCTCAAGTACGTTCAGTGAACGAATGAGCGGGTTTTTCTATCTTTTGAACCGGTGCTTGGAATTGAACTTTGAGGGCACTGATGAAACCACAACGCCGATAATTGCTTAAGGGGACCTTTACCGCAGTTGTGTTTGTAGCGAGATGAGAATTATTTATTTGGGAATTTGTTTAAAATGAATAAAATTGTTGAGCAATTTTATTTTTGTAACCCTGGAAGTTGAACCCTCTCAAGGGAAGTTGTTGGTGGGGTCCGCAACCACCCAACCTCCCATGTGTGATTTATGAGAGGTGGGGCCCACACGATCCCCAACCATTAATCTTTCCCAAACCCCCCTTCATTAATTATGATAGATCCTCTTATTTTGTGTAACTCTTCATTTCCCCCTCAACTCCCTAAACCTCTCCTCTCCACCATTAAAGCTAGCCAACTCACATAATTAATATCTAGAATTAATTTGAAAAGGGTGGCTTGACTTTAAATGGGAGTCGGTTAACACATTATTTGTTTAGAAAATAATATGTTGGGGGAACCTCTGAATAAATAAGGGAAGCTTCGTTCTTCAAGCCTTCGACGAAGAACGAGAATGCGCCATCTATACTTCTCTCTGCGAGAAGAGAGGAGAAATCCTTTCTTCTTTGGGTGCACACCTACAACGACGGAAGCAAGAACGTCATCCACGCTACACAGCTACCGTGTATCTTTCTCTAGGTAAAGGTTATTCTTTGTTCAAGTTTCAATCATTATTCTTCATATTTAAAAGTTTGGTTACTTGATACCGTCGTAATGGGAGGATATCAAACCGCACAAACACGACCGATTCTCATTCCCTTTCTTTTGTTGATCCTCGTTGACGTTTGAGGTGAAGGCGGCGTAATGCCATTGCACCGTGCGGGGATGAAGAGGACCGCGGCCAGAGTGGGCCCCGGCGGTGGTGTGTGGAGCAGTCACGCCGGGCCGGTGTGGACGAATGAGGTTGCGGCTAGAGCGGGCCGCGACGGTGGTGCGCGGTGCCGTCATGCCATGCCGGTGAGGCCAAAGGAGGTCACGGCCGAAGCGGGCCGCAGCGGCGGGGCGCAGTGCCGGTGAGGCCGTTGCTAGGAGAGGGCCAAGGTGGGGGGGGGGGCATGGCGCCATCGCGCCGCGTCAGAGAGACAAGCTGCGGCCTTAGGCTGCGGCAGACCGGGTAGGGGCAGCCAGTTGTCCGGCCACCGGCGTCTCCAGGTGGCGTGACCCAGAAGGGGTCCTGCGAGCCGCGGCCGGCTTCCGAGCTAGGCCGCAAGCCGCACGGGCTGGGTCGGCTGCGCCCTACCGGGCCGGGACGCGCCCAGCCGGGCGGGACCCGGACCCGAGTCGGGTCGACCCTGTTCGGGCCAACCGAGTATTGGGCCGGGTCGGACCGGTCCCAGACCCCCTATTTTCTGACCAGGTTTCTTCAAATTCCCATATCTTGGGATACGAACCTCCGATCGAAGAACCATTAGTTGCGTAGGAATCCTTGGATCGAGACTGTCGTTTTAGTATATTACACTCAATCTTTTAGTGAAGTTTGGGTATTGGAAGGGTGGTTCAAACAGTAAACCAACTGGGCCCTCGGAGCGGAAATTGTTATAACTTGAGCTCCGGACGTACAATTGACGTGTGCTCGACTTTCTTGGATTACTTTTGGTGAGACAGATCTTTTGGTATACGTCATCTGTGGTTTGGATGCAGTTGGAGTTTGGCCGTGTTGGATTGTACTCGAAATCCAACTGGACCCCTGGAACAGAAAAGCTAATAACTCTCAAACCGGACATCCGTTTGACGAACCGTCATCGGTGTTGGTAATCACGTTGTGAAACGGTCCCTATGATTATAACCTATGAGTTTTTGGGGTACCATTGATATAGGGTCATGTTGGTTCATACATGAAACCAACGAGGCCCCCAGGACGAAAAGGCTAATAACACACAGACCGAGCGTCCGAATGACGCGCCATCTGTTACGTAGAGACCCCTGTGATGAGGCGGTTCTTTGTGATAATTCTTCATGGGACTTTGTGAAACTTGGCGTATTAACCAGTAGCTCATTGAGTGGATCCTATCTAAGACGAGCGTACAGAGTTTGGAGACATAGTATTTGTGGACCTGACGACTGCTTGATCGATTCGACTTGGAGTGAGTCAAATAGAGTGTGGACAGAGCACCCGATATTTGGTGGCAGAACCACGGTGGAAGGAGTGCCTGGTCGTAGGCAGCAGACCCGTGGTACTCGACATGAGGAGTACCTCTGTAGGCTATTAGGGTAACCACTACTGTGTTTGGGAGGCAGACCCCTGGCGGGAATCACTACTGTGTTTGGGTGCGGACCCGCGATACTCGACCAGAGGAGTAACTCAATAGTCTAAGGTTATTGAGTAGCACCTCGGAGTCGTGATAGGGCTACTTTACACGACAGAGTAGGAGTTCTCCAGCAGTTGTGGTGTCGATATCTTTAATGAAAATCTTGGTTTGAGCTGAGTCAATGAACTTTGTGTATTTCTCATGATTGAGATGGGTTATTTGATAACTTAGGTATATAACTGGGCATATACCTAAGTAGTGGTTATTCGTTTATTTCATATCTGTGTGATACCTCTTGATTGAGATGGGATACTTGATAACTTAGGTATAAGTACGGGCTTATACCTAAGTAAAGGTTATCTGTTTAGATCTTTCTTTGTGGTTAACCTTGTTGGATTTAGTGATACCTTGAGGGTCTCAGGGTCCCTACTGAGTATCGTTATACTCACCCCTGCATGGGCTATGCCCACACCTCATTGTGTTGGATGCAGATGAAGAACAACGCTGATGGAGGCCAAGTGTTCGAGGCTTGGATGGTACCCGGAGGTGGACCTCATGACGAGTCAGTATCTAGAGGTGGAGTTCACGATGATACGGTACTCGGAGGAGGTTGATGGGAGAGAACGTTGAGGAGGCTATCTATACCTACCCTTCAGGTAGGATCTGTGGTGGATGAACCAGGAGCTGTGCTATCTGTACCTACCCTTCAGGTAGGATCCGAGGTGGATGACCCAGGAGCTATTTCTATTTTTTTCCTACTGTTTGAATTTTCTGTTGTATGTTCGTTCAGTTGTAACAGTAGATTCAGTTGGCTTTGTATTCTGGACCATTTACTTTTCAGCACATTCTTTTGTACATATTGTATCACTTCTGCTTGTACTATGTGGTATTTTTTTACTTTTATAAATGCACTTCCTTCCCAGTTATCATGATTTATGCCTTTGGTGCTAGTTTCCAGCCCCTGTCCTATGGAAGGCAGGCTTGGCCTAGTCACAGCACGGGCCCCGAAGACGGGTCATGACATAGGTCATTAGTACTAGAATATTATATGAGAATCATTGAATCAAAATGGAATTACATGGTAAATATAGTGTCATAATTAATTTTTAATTTTTTTCCCATAATATATTCCAATATTAACCTATACTTGTTTAAACCCAACCGAGGAATGAATTTAGAGATCCATTGTTCTTATTTTTGATGGTTAAATAACCCCTTTTTTTGATGAATGGGATATTTATTAATGATTATGAATAAGAATATATTTCTTTAATAGATTCATAACCAAATGAAACCACCATAAATCTTATAGAAAGGAAATAGGGACACCCATATTGATCCATACAGGTATATAACCCCTTTATCAACAAATTCCTGGATCTAGATTTTCAATAAATTTATTTTTACTAGATCCATGTGGTAGGATGTAATGGAGATAAAAAGTGTTTGTAGATCCAAATAAATAGGTTATTATAAATTTCACTTAAGGTAGATCCAGATATATAATCTAGAAATATTTTTGAGAACTCAATTACAATAGGGGGTATCACATATCCAAAATTTCCTATAACATCGTCCAACCAAACTAGTGAACTTGTGAAAAATTGAAAACACTCTATGAACTGGGGGTCAGGGCCATCTAGACCGATGTTTCCAATCTCCTTAAAAAATATTTTTATTCTCATGTGTGGATGAGAGACAATATCTAGTTATAGAAAGCATTATTTACATTGAAATCCTTCTTTCATTCCATCGCATAGATTTCATCAAATAGTTATGTATAAAGATTGAGTTGATTTTAAGAAAACACCACTTCAGATAGAGAAATGATACCAAATGAAAAAATAAAACAATACTTCTACTTCCAAAACAAATTCAACATTTCAATGACATAAGGTTTTATTACAAAATATGGTTCAAACGATAAAAAAGTAAATGTCATATAAATGAGTGATAATTACTTGTATAAAAAAATTAAAAGACTATAGATGATGTAATAAGCATTGTAACTCTCACCATAACTAGTATAATATCATATTTAATAGGGGATGTTTCACTACATGAATCAAAATACCCCCAACCTATTTCCATGTCCTACTTTTGGCATAGGGTAGATCCCCCAAGAGGCTCTACCTTTAAGATGATCCTCCATTTCAACTGTTCCCTAGAGAGTGAGGTATATGTGCTCTATTATTTTTTTCACTATATCTAGGTTCCCATGGGAGATGAGGATCCTACACCACTCCATTATAAAATAACCATTTTGAAAAATCATTTTAGGGTTTAACATATATCCAAATATATTGATTGCCATAATATTCTTTGGGTAAGATGTATTACTATATCCCATATTACCACAATATTTGAAAACAATGGATCTACCTTCCATGGATGAAGATGTATGCAGATTAGATGAATGTTATGAATCAATAAAATATCTTCTACATGGATCCTCTCAACTTTTTCATTTCTAATATTTTTTCCTAACTCCCATATAGAATTAAAAAATATTTAGTCAAAGGTGAAATCCCATCATAGTATATTTCACCCATCAAGGGTTGATCAACAACCTCAGCACAAGTCATAAGATTTATTATTCAACCCTTAGTAAATTTATAATGATAAAAGAAATTTTCAATCTTCCAAAATTCCATATTGTAATTTAAAAATATATTTGGGTTGAGGTAGATAATTTTAATAGGTCATTTAGAATACACCATAACCATACGATCACCCTTCTTGAGGCTCAAAAATTTCTTATATTTTCATTTACACTATAATATTTGGTTATAAATTCTATGTAAACATTACTTTTAAATAAATTACCATAAAAATTATAATTTTTCATGGATTTAATAACAAGATACCACTATATTTTACTATATCCATCATTCATAAATCAATCATAGTTCATTTTAATAGAGGGATTATCACTATTGAATTAAAAAAATTCATTCAACATTCTCCATATACTACTAATGTATATGGTATTTTTAAATCCATCAATGTAATGAATGTTATGTCAATCTAATTTCTGATCAAAATCACCATTTAGTATTGATCCAACTTCATTAAACTAATTGGGAAATTGATATAATCCTTGGTCCATGGATTGAACCATCCTCATAACCACCAAAATCATGTTCCTATAAATTCAAGAGTTCTTTAACAAAAAATTATTTATTAGTCCATCAGGAGGGTTTAGTTGGGGTCATTATGGAGGCCTGATACTGAATAAAAATAAAATAAAATGATGTAATATAATAGGTAAGAATTTAAATAGAAAAAATAATATCCCAAAAATAAATTCTATAAATACCAAAAAGACAACATAAAAACCTCATCTAATCCATGATACATGGTTGGGGTGGATGATCTGAATTCCATACCACCTTCACATGAAAGAGAACCCGTTCATCAAAAATATAAATTATTGTCAATGACAACCACTGGATACTCAAAGTATAGAACTAAGAGTATTATAATGACACTCCTACACACCCACCCGAATTGTGTCCAATCAATCCTAGATCTATTTTACTGAGACATCCCAAATACTTAAATAAAAACATGGATCTGATATGATTTTATTTGGAATAAGCTTGGTCGACCAAAAAAAATCAAGAAACTGATTCATCCCACAACAATATCGAACATGCATTACTAATCCCCATTTAATATACACCTATGTCAAGGATTAATTTAGTACACATAATAGAATGATTCATCAATATAAACACTTCAACTGAGAGGTGAAAAATGGGACCTCAACATGACTACACTATACAATCGATAATCTACCATAAATGGATGAAAACCACAATATTACACATTAAATAGAAAAATTATACAATAATTAAACATAACGACATTCATCTAATGACAAAATAATAATATAACCATCAATTAAAAATAAATTTAATTTGAAGGGAAGCCTAAATTATGGTACATGGTCACTATGCAATTCTAACAAGAATGTACCAAAATAATAATATAGCATGTGATACATATCTATGTTGCTTGTGGAATCGACCCAACACCATTTCAACTCTACATTATCCATTAATTAATAAGCATGAGTACCGACCATGTCCAAGGGGATCCTTGGATAATGACTCATAATTTGCATACCAAGATTTTATATATATTTAGATATATATTCATAACATATCGTAATGGTCAAAGATGGAATCACATAATTATATTTTCTTTGTAATCATGGAAATATAATCAATGTTTACATAAGAGTCTCAAATTATACTTTTAATAGCTCAAACTCTTCATAAGAAATATAATATCTAAAAAATTCCATCATTACCTAGAAAAAAAGGATCATTGAAAGGGGATATTATACACTTAGTAAATGTAAAAAAGGTATACATAAATGATAATATAACTGTAACATGATTATTAGGAAATGAGAGTGTGAGTTTATAATTATAAATTAACACCATTAATGTCTCAAATCACCATCCAATGTAATGTAATAATTCATTTTTGTTAATAAGAATCAAATTCTAGGATATAATAAATAAGGGAATAACATTAGAATAAGACATGGATTTATAACATTCACATAATTATATAAACTAATTTCAATAGTACTCAGGTCTATATTTCAATAGAATCCTAGAGGAATGATTTTACACTCCAATTCATCATAATAGCCAAGTTCCACCCCAATGGCTATCATAGTGTATTGGGTTCACTCCCAAAACCATCACCTTAGTCAAGGATTATTTCCAACACTATCATAGAAAATAGAGTTTCATAGTACAATAGGTTGACTCATATTACCGTCTTATTTATCTCAGGTGATATCTATGTTTACCAAATTCATTTGAGGGAAATATAATTATATTATGACCCATCACATAAAAATAATCAGATATATGTGTTTAATAATATCATAAATCAATCGTTATATAAGTACCCATGATATGTATGGTTTTTATAAACCTCTTATTATAGAATAATCTTTGGATAATAAATATGTTTCATAAAAATTTCATCACTAAATTTAACAATAACCGATGTTAAATGAACTGGTTTAATAAATCATTTTCACAAAAAACCCTCTAATGAATAAATTAAAATTGTATTATTGGGTTATATCACTATTAAAACATAAGAAACATTTAAAGATTCCATCACAGATGAAATATTCTTCTAAAAGATCAACTCTGACATTTCAAGAAGAAAATAATCATTTCCCTCTAAAATAGGATATTTGAAATCAAATAATTACAAATATTAATGATACTTTTCATTGAAAATAACCTTAATTATTTTTAATGGATGTCTAAATATAATTATTTTTTATAACATCATGAAATTATATTTATTTTATGTATGATAATGAAACATTCAATTCAATTTTTTATATAAAAAGTCAAAAACTACATCCTTCAGAAAAATATTAGATGATCAATTTTAGACAATGTAAAATGTAAATAATGGGAAAACATTTCCTTGGAAAATAATTCGATAATAATATAAACCCTCTTCTAATAATTTATAGTAAAAATTTACAAGGATGAGAAATAATAATTGAATAAAGATAGAAATTATGTTATTTTTATTTTTAAAAATATTTTCAATATCCAAAGTACATAGTGCGGGTAAAATGTAATGAAAAAAATTTAACCTCATAAAATATCCATAAGATGTGTAAATTAATGATTTCATTTATTGGTTGATAGGATTTCATAATCCGAAACATAATGATATGCAATCTTGAAAAACAATGAGATTGAAAAATACACCCTTTTCTTCTTTGGTAAAATTTAAATTTTATTACCCATAGGTAAAATAAGCATTGATTGAATTATTAATGTAATATCATAATTTATAAAAAATTTATTATTTCCTTTATTATTATAACTATTATTGAACCATTAAGTCAATGTTAGTAATAATAATATTAATAAATATAAATTAAGGAATATTATAATATCATTTAAGAAAATAAATAAATAAATGACGAATTATTTATGAATATTTTTAAATATGATTTTAACATATTATTTTTATTTCATTACAAGAGAAGTAATCAGAAGGTAAAATATGTATTAATTTAACCAAGTTTCATTGTTTTTTATATTTTTTTACATGAAATAATATTTTTATTTCTAAAATTTTGTTTGAATAAATAAAATTAAACAAAATATAATTTAATAAATAAAATAAAATTAATTAGTATTATAAATAATTAAATTTATATATATCAATTTCATTAAGTAACATCACCAATGAGTTCTATAAAACATATTTAGTTGTAATTAAAATTTTATACTTATATTTATAACATTTAAAAACCAATAAATAGTTATATTCAAAACATATAAATGATAAGAATAATAAAAGATAAATTATATATATATATATATATGATATTATGATAATTATGAATATATATATATATGATTATTATTTTGAATGATAAAATTCAGGTAAATATTTTATTATAACAAATTTAAATTATTAGAATTTTAGAATAAAAAATATTATATATATATTTTTAAATTTAATCATATAATAATATATTATTTCAAAAAAATAAATGAATATATTTGTAAAATTAAAAATTAATAATATAAAAAATGAATAAATAAAATAAATAAAATCAATTAAAAAAGAAAATCAAATAAAAAAAAATGATGACGATTGATTTCATAAGGGGGAACACATGAACAGTTTTTACACATATGATAGATAAACTAATGAAGGGGAATCATTCATACTTGAAATGATTGAGCATATATCGAATGAGTTATTGAATATTAATGAAATGTCATGAATAAAAATATGATCTTTGGACTTAGAAGTGAATTCATCAAAGATTAAAACTTCAATTCTGGGAATCCTAGCATAGAAATTGGGATCAATGTCAGTTTTGAATGCCAGAGAGGGAGATCCGATGTTAGAAGGGGAGTTTTTATTTTCCCTAATCCTCTTGTAGTGATATTGTCAATGAAATTAGATATATATAATTTATTGTTCTAGGAATCCATCATTTTCATCTAAAACATTGTTTTGATTAACTTTTACTCATTTTCATTATCATTTCATAATTCATTATCCTATAGTGATCATCTTCTAGTATATTTTTTTATTTGATAAATATGACTAATCTCTATATAGATTAGGATTAATAACATTTTTGTATAGTTATAACTATTTTCTTTTACTGATTTTTTGCAATCTGAATCTTTGTGTTGAAAAATCCAAAAAATTGATCAAAAGGACAATCTAAACTAAATTACACAAAATCAAAATTATTATTCGTTAATTTATCAAAAAAATAGCGATAGGTACAGATCATAAAATATAAAATATATGGCTAAAATTCATCTTACCTAGAAAACATTAACCCAAAACCACATATTTAGAGGAAATTGTGATAATTTCATAGTTAGTTTCATACATTTCAATTCTTCTGTGAATATTATATATATATATATATATATATATCCATCACCATACAATGTCATGAAAACCATGATTTATTATTAATTAAATTGAAATACGAATTTCAAGAGAAATTTTAAAAATGTCATTAATCATAGACTAAAATAATATACACACAACTGGATTCCTATATTAATATAAAATATATCATTATACAATTCTAAGTTACTATATATGTAGCTTCTCTTCTCATTGAATATCTATTCTATTATGTTGCAAACCTGTATGAGATTAATATGACGGAGAGTGAGAATTGGACTTCTATTAAAGAATACAAAGAATAAGTATTCCACATCAATTTTAAGGGTAATAATTATTTTTAAATACTATTTCATTAAATCATTTTATATTAAGAGAGTTATTTTTTTATATAAGAATTATCTATGATTTTTGATGATTTATATTATTAGAAATTTATGTATGGAATATTAATTTTTTTTAAAAATCAATTTAAAAAAAATTATTAACTAAAATTCTATTTGAATTTATATTTTTATTTAGAAATATTTTTATTTAAGAATATTTTTATTATTATTCTAAATTTTTATATTTTCAAGTCTTATGTTTTAATTGTAATAATGTAAATTATGTATTATATATTGATGTGATTAACATATGTATTCTAGAAAAAAAATGGGATTTTTTTATTAACATTTAATTTGAATTTTATTTTTAATGGAATTTCCATATCAGATAAATATATATAAATTTTTTTATATGTCCATTATAACTGTAGATTTTATATATTCATGGTATCGTCCCGACTCAGATAACCTCTAAGACATTTGCTGCACCAGTGGGTTACATGACCCCAAGCGCATCTCCCTGAATACCAGAGGCTGCTGACTAAAAGCACATGCCTTTTTAATGTGTTCATGGGGGAGATTATCCCCTCATAATTTATAGATAATAAATAGTCGATGTAAGAAAAATTAATAATAAATAGCAGAAGAAATATGAAAAATCCAACTGAATAATAATCAAGTACGGAAGCTCACAAAACAATGTCATGCGTAAATGTGTGTCTAATCTCAAAGAATAGAAAATAAAATCATGAACATGGTATCAACTAAAATGAAAAGACACAAAGTGTGAAAACTGCATCACGAGAGAGGCTCGGTCCTGTTCCCCTAGTCTTCATCTTAAGCAGCAAAAAACAATCAAGCATCAGAAGCAGCACCTTTACCTTTTTCGATACAGGAAATCATATAATCTACATGGGTGTCAACGATGCCCGAGTAGGGTGTGAGATAAAATCCATGTAGGCTGACACCCATGGTGTCTAAACCATTACATTTTTTTAGTAATAAAACAAAGTGTGGGATTATACAACAACTGGAGATAATAAAATTTTTGCAATAAAATAAATAACTTAGTCCGGGTTCCCAACGGTACTCATCCCTAATCACCTTCTTCGGCCGAAGACGGATGTCTGAAGAGAGTACCTTTAAGCAGAATATATATATGCATTTATATAAATTATAGATGAGTAATTTAAAACAAGGATGAGGCATACCCCCATGCTTGATCTTTAACTTGGGGAATAAGTCATATGCCAACCTAGTGTGCTTCAACATACCAAAAAAATATCACCAATATTAAGAGACTCAAAGGAGCATTAATATAAACCTTCGGTGAATCCTTATTAAGGATTAAGTTGAGAGATGAAGTTCGAGTCTGTCCCGAAGGTATTTCTATGAAACATCCTTCAAATTATTCAATACCATCGAGCCCATCCAAGGGAATCGTTCGAAAGACCATGTATCGATCGAGGCATTACCATATTTTGAGTCTGTCTCGATCTCAAAAAAAGGATTTGAGAATCATTTAAGGATAGAATAGCCACATTTCCAATAGATCCAACCACAATGGTCCATTTTGGAACTAGTATCACTCATAAGTGTTGGAAAGCCCATGGAAGTCTCGGTCTGGAAAAACCAAAGACAACGCCCCCCGGGATGAAGTGGTAACCAGTCAGGAATGGAAGGTTTAAGTATAAGAATAAATATGGGACCAACATTCTTTCCACAACTTTAATTTAATTAATGTTTTTATAGTATCAGATATGACATAATAAGAATATAAAATTGTAGATTGAAAACTAAACAGATACACCTGCGAATCACAAGTTACAAATTAAATATGGCTGCATAAAAATCATAACAAGGAAAGATACCACATCAACATAAGAAGAATAATGAACTTTTTGATAAATAAAAAATTCATCATAAAAAACTAACAAATATCCAAAAATTCAATGTTCATTATTTATCAAAATTATTTATTTAAATTCAACACAATAAAAATAGGATGTGAAACACATATAGTTAATTAAAATAAATGATCTATCATGAACATTTAAATGAATAAATAATTCATAACAAACATCTACCAAATATCCAATAATTCAAGGTTCATAATTATTCAAAAATAATTATTTATTTTAAACATTACAAAAATAGGTTATGAAACACATGTAGGTAAATGAATTAAATACACAGGCTAACAGAATTTATAATGACCACTTCGGCACACCCGAATGGGTTTCCTAGCACATTGAAACAATTTAAACAATTTAATTTATAATAAATAGGTCTGCAAAAATTAAGCGGAATAACTAAACTGAAAATATTTATTAAATTTACACAATGTCAGCAGGCACTGAAGAACGACACAATCATGGGTTTTTATAAATTGAAATGAAACAGAGAGAAAGAGTGTAAACACCTTACCTTATGTTTCTATATGATCCTATGATCCATTGTACACATTGATATGACCTAAAACGGAAGAAAACAGATGATTTTAGAATTACCCCAAAACAGGGTAAAATTCTTCCGCGAAGAAATGCATAATAGATATGGAGGTTGTCTAAATCTTGGTGTGTGGGATAAGCCTTACCAAGAGATTAACAGAACACCTGACAGTGATGAAAATGGATGACGAATGGAGGGGCGACAATCTTCCAAAGAGATGAAAAGGTTGTGTGCACCACCTAGAGAGGAGAGGTGCGCCACACAGAGGAGAGTAGGAGAAGAAAAGAAAAAAAAGAAAAAGGAATGGAAATAATTAAAAAGAAAGAATAAAGGAAAATAAAATAAAATAAAATATAATAAAAATAAAATGGGGGGAAAAGGAAAATAAAAATAAAAATAATAAAAATGGATAGACCCATTTTTAATTATTTTTTATATTCATCCCATTCCCCATTTTTATTTTATTATTATTTTTCCTTCATTTTCAATGTCTTTGAATTCCATTAATATTTCATAAATCCTTTTTAATTATTTTTAACATGAATGTTGCTCTAGGGAGCGACATAATATTTTACATAATGTATGAGAAATTATTTAATTAATTTTAATAGTTGTTCGGGACCCGCAATAGGGTGCCCAAGAGTATTCCCTGAGTCATTTTAAGGATTTGGACTAAAAACATAAATGGTCCACACCTAGATTTATGTCAAGATGATAAATGAATTTATGTAGATAATTAATAATATTTTATCTAACACAATAATAAATATTGACCCATGTATACACATTATATATATATATATTTATATAAACATATGTATATTCACATATATACACCCTCACATGTATATATAACTATATATATATATTTAATCTCATATACATATATATCACTCATATATAAATATACAACAAAGTTTTTTGTCCCAAATCTATTAATAATATCTATAATTAAAATTATTATTATTTAAGACAACTCATTAATGACACCATTAATAATTTAATAACAAAAACCATACAAAAGTTTAATGATTATTAAATAAATATTGATTGTGCATTTGTATTTAATTTGATTTGTTAATAATAACACATTTATTACATTGCCCAATTATTATTTACACCGCAACACAATTTATTAATTATGGAAGTGCATTTTTATTTTTTGTCTTCGAAACAAATAATAATATTAATAATAAATTTATTATTATTATTCCCAACCATCTAACAAAATATTTATATACCAGACAAATTAGCTTCGGGTGCGATTTGACAAAACGACTGATCATTGCATTAGTAATACCATACCTAGTGTGAACCCCATTTCCCAGAACCATCAGTGGTCTCAAATTTATGATACGATGTACTGTTTGAGAGAAAATAATTATTTGTAATTATAAAATTAGAATAATAAATTAATTAAAAACAAATAGGGTTTTATCGCGTGCGAGAGAGCCAAACACCCAATGCGAATCATGGTTATACCCTACCTAGGGTAAACCTAAAATTCTAGATCTAACGGTGGTCTCATATTTATCATATGACGCACCGTTTCAGATTTATTTCAATTTTTTAAAAGAAAACACACATGCGTTTTAATAAAATAAATTCAATATTTTTATTCTATTAATGCTTAGGGTCTTGGGTCTCCAAACGCCGCATTGACTCATTGTTTAATTATAAAAATATTTCATAAAATATTTCAATGTTCTAAGGAAGACTTTTAGACTTCATTTATTTTATTCCCATTTTAATTTTAATCTAATTGATTTAATTATATTTATTTAAAATACAGATCACAGTTTCAACTATCAAAAATAAAAATTTATGATGTTTGGTTTTAAAACTGACCCACCTAGTTAACAGAAAAATTTAATTTCCTTCTCTTTTTCATTCAGTTCAAACAATATAATATTACAACCTTCCAACCGTAGATTTCACATCCACGAGAAGCCTTCTGGAATAGAAAAAATGTCCTCCAATCCATCATGGTCGTGACGTCTCACAAAAAAGGTTGTGTTGCATCTCTGAACACCCAATTCACGTTCAAGCATTATTTAGGAAAACAACACAAAATCCATAATGGTGATAACTAACACCCATTTTCCAACAAAAACACTAAGACGATATTTATTCAAGCCCTTTTTTCTAGAGATACAACCATGTTGTTGTATCATTAAATATCTTGTCAAACATACACCCCAACTTGGGGTTTAATGTTAGAAAGAGGAAAATTCTGAGTCACTATACCTTCCAAAATACAAATTTCCTATAAGACACGCCCTTAAGATTTCTAGCGATGTTTCTCGTTTGATTTCTAAAAAGGATAAAATAGTTCAACCCCATTAACCTGAAAAGCACATTTCAAGCCTGTTTTTCATGAAAATCCTTAGTCATCCCAATCTGAACTCATCACATCTAATGAAATTCTAGAAATGGTCCTTCACTAACCGCTCCACTGAACAAAAGAGATAACTATTTAAGCCACTCCAACAGACCATTTCAAAAGTCACTTGGCTTAGACAACAGATATTTTATGAACCGAACAGCGATACCTTCATCAATGGTATCTCCTATTTACTACGACCATGTCCACCTATGTTCAAACCATACATCCGGTGATGTTCCCTGATTTAGGCATCACCGTGCGTAATAACAAGTTTAGGGTAACATCAGAATAACACGACTTGAGTATAAGGAACTGACCAACTGTAGTCCATACACTATGTTTATGAGTGAGATGATGGTACAAGGATATGACTTCCAAATCAGGTTGCTGACTAAGCCCATAGAGACATCAACCTGGTGGTCACGTCTGATGAAAGGGATGGAGTACAAGAGTTCATTCAAAGAACTCCTATACAGAAATTCAAGGGTCACTCAAGACTAACCAAATACTCGATAAGAACGATGCATCAGTATGAAACACTGATAAAACCACCCTAAAAAATCCCCAAAACTTTTAATAATTTATCATGGCTTAAGAAAAATTATCTCGTAGTGTATAAAAGATGAAGGTAAGATTGGGGACATGCTCGTCACTTAAGGTAGAGTAATCTAAGAGGATTATATGATTACCAAAAGGAAAACTTTTAAAAAATGGGAATTAAATCCCAAAAAAACTGACTGGTGTGTCAAAAAACTAGAGTCACTAGAAGTCATCCTGATATTTGGGATGAACTTGATTCCATTAACACAGAAGTTATCATACTACAGGGAAGACCCGAAACATATTTAACAGGGAAATACTTGAAGATGACACTAAACTCAACTGGTTCATCACAACATTAAGAACTCAACGACACCATGTACGTGAACGCATACTATCTCAGGGAGATACAGAAGAATGATGAATTTCAACTCAGAGGATGACATAAGTGGGAATCTATCACAGTGGAGAAGAGAGGGTTTAACTACCTATTAAGAAACTGACCATTCATAAGGCATGCCTAACCTGTTGGAAATGATCATTACTCCATGTTGATGCTCGAAACAAAATTTAGGGAAAACATGACCATTAGTCTGAACAAGGGTATCATTTTAAGCAAGGGTATATGACTAGGGACAATGAAATGCTAATAGTTCTGTTCCAAAGGAACTCAAGGAGAAACTAAAACAACTCTTTCACCAGGGTCTTAAATAGAGGACATCGCTGTAGGTTCTATATCCAAGATATTTATATTTAATCACATTTAATCAATAAAAATCAAAAGATTTAATCAAAACATCATGTACCATTTTCCAAAACAAAACACAAGGTACTTGATCGTAAACATGGCCTCAATGGAAAACATGAAATTTATATTAATCTCCATTTTAAAACATTTTACATTAATTTAAATCCCATCCATAATTAGGCCATATATTACATAAAATCATTTTATGTAGATAAGGAAAACTACAAGGGTCCCACTAAGCTGACCTGGGTTCATTAGAATGAAAAAGTAGTTGTTTAATTATTTTTAGTCACAACACCCATACCAGGTAATCTCATAAGGAACATGCACCAACTATACAAATTAAACCAAGTTGGTCATTTAGGTATTTAACCAACTAATTTGAAATTATAACATTCTCAATCACAAATTAGCCTAGATATATGGGTGGTCATCCAACAATCCATAAAGAACCCACACACATAAGAAGTGGAAATTGTCTCCCATTTAATTGTAACTAATAGATTTTTTAAAATAAAAAAATTACATAAAAAACAAGAAAGTAGGTCACTATAAGAAGCTAACATAGAGAGATAGGTTGTAATCATATAATAATAAGATTTTAATCAAAGATACATGATCATAGGCACATAAGCTTGATACATGGAAAACATGGTATTAAACTGGCAGCATGACAACAAGATAGCATGGTAAATATATAACTGAAAAGTGGTATCTAAAAAGGTGTGCTAAATAAATACAAGAGATGGAATGGAATTTAAAGAACTCAATCATATCAGTAGACAACCTGTGAATAAAACTTCACGACATGGCACTATACATGGTATGTGAACTACTATGTGCCTATTATTATGTGTGTCATGCTTCATCATTTCCTAAATAAGATAGGGGTAAAATATAACAAATATCATAAATTCATAAGCTGTAGAAATTACACCAATCACTCGAGGTGAAATCATATTAATTATAACATTGAAAAGCATGACCAACAATCCCAAACCTGACCACATGGTCATTTCCTATATGTGGGGTGATTAGACCCATGAACGTCTACTATTCAAGTACCGACACATTCCTAGTATCCGATCTACCAACCCAAAATAGTAAGACAAATGAAAAATACCAACACTAATACCACTTGTAACATCCAAACTTGGCTCACCTCTATGACAGTGGTTGGACCAGTGGGTTACATGACCTCAATAACATATCCCTAAACGCCAGAGGCTTCTGACTAGTAGAGAGGGCATTTTTAATGTGTCTGTGGGGAAGACTATGCCCTCATACATAATAGTTAATACACAGCGGAAGTAAAAAACAATTAATTATAAATAGTAGAAGAATATAAATGAATAAACTACATCAGAAGCAATATGAATAATCCAACAAAATAAGAATCATGTATGGAAGCTCACAAAACAATGTCATTCTAGGATTTCTGTCTAATCTAAAAGCATGGAAAATAGAAACTGAAGCATGCTATCCACTGAAATGAAAATACAAAAAGAGTGAAAACTACATCATGATCAATGCTCAGTCCTCTTCCCCCAGTCTCCATCCTAGGCAGTAAGAAACAATCAAGCATCAGAAGCAGCACATTTCCATTTTCAAGACTTACAAGAATATAATATACTTTGTTGTCAACGATGCCCGAGAAGGGTGTGAGGTAAAATCCTAGTAGGCCGGCACCCGTAGTGTCTAAACCTTTCCTTTTAGTGAATTAATAAAAAAAAGTGTTTCATTATATAAAAAATGATGAAAAAAATTAAGTAGAAAAAATTAATAACTTGGTTCGGGTCCAACGATACCCATACATAATCACCTACTCCGACCAAAGCTGGATGTCTTAAGGGAGTACCTCTAAAAAGAATACACATATGCAAATATATAAATCCTATAAGAGTAAGGTAAAACAAGGAAGAGGCATCCTTCCAAGCATGTGCTTTATCGTGGGGTATAATTCTTGTGTCAACCAGGTGTACTTCAACATACCAGAACAATATCACCAATCTTAAGAGTCTCAAAGAGAAATTAATATAAACCTTTAGTGCATCATTATTATGTTTTATGTTGAGAGTTGGAGTCTGATCCCATCCAAAAGGTATCGCTACGTAGCATCCTTCAAATTATTTAATACCACCAAACCCATCCAAATAATCATTCGAAAGACCAAGTATCAGTTGAGGCATGAAATCACCCTGAGTCTATCCCGATCTCGCAGAAAGGGGTCAAGAATCATCTAAGGCTTGCTTAGCCATATTGATAATGGATCCATCCGAGATGGGCCCTTTTGGAACTGGTATCACTCATAAGTATTGGAATACACCGGGAAGTCACGGTCTGGAAAATCCAAAGACACTATCCCCGGTGTATAGTGGTAACCAATCAAGAATGGAGTGTCTAAGCGTGACCCTTAATAAGAGACCCGCCTTCTTTCCTCACCCTTACTTTAAATAATTTTTTCATAGTATTTGATATGACATAATATTCATATGAAATTGCAGCTTGAAAACTAATCAGATAGATCTGTCCATCACAAGGTATAAATTAAATATTACAGCATAAAAATCTTAACAAAGAAAGATACCACATCATAATAAGTAGATAAATGCACTATTTAATATATAAATAATTCAGCAAAAATAACCACCTAATATCTAAAAATTAAAATTTAATAATTTATCTAAATTATTTATTTAAATTCAACACAACAAAAATAGGATGAATAACACATGTAGTTAATTAAATTAAATGCTCATGCATGCAAATTTAAATAAAAAAATAATTCAGCCCAAACAAATACCAAATATCCAGTAATTCAAGATTCATAATTATTCTAAAATAATTATTTAAAATAAACACAACAAAAATAGGATGTGCAGCACATGCAGTTAAATAAATTAAAAACCAAGGCTAAAATATTTTATATCGACCATGTAGGAACACCCAAAGGGGTTCCACCCATGTTGAAAAATTTTAATCAATTTAATTTATTTAATATAGGACTGCAACAATTATGCGGAATTACAAAATTGAAAATAATTGGTGAATTTATACAATGATGGCAGGCACCAATGAATGACACAGTCATGCGTTTTCTATAAATTGAAATCAAACAGAGGAAAATAGAGTATACGCCCTACCTTATAGTCCCAGATGATCCTATGATCCGTGGTAGGCTTTGATTTGACCTAAAATGGAAGAAAACTGATGATTTTAGAAAAACCCCAAAATTGGGTAAAATGTTTCCACGACGAACTGCATAAAGGATAGAGAAGGAAATCATATGATTCTTGGTGCCTGAGATAAGAATTACCTAGTGGTTCACAACTCACCTAATGGTGAAGAAAAAAGATGATGAACAGAGGTGCGATGATCTTATGAAGAGAGGTGAAGGTGGTGCACACCACTTAGGGAGGAGAGGTGCACCACAACCAAGAGAGGAGGAAGATATGTGGAGAGAAAAATAAAGAAAATAAAATGGAATGGAAAGAAAAAATGGTCTAAAGTAAAAAAGGAAATTCAAATAAAATAAAATCTAAAATATAAAGGGTGGAAAATGAAAATAAAATGAAAAATAATAAAAATGGTTAGACCCATTTTTTATTTTTTTTATTCTTCCTATTCCCACTTTAAATTTTATTATTTATTTTCAATTATATTACATTTCTTTTAATTCCATTACAATTAATTTAATCCTTTTTAATTATTTTTAACTCAAACATTGCATTAGGGCGCGACTTAATATTTTACTAAAACCTGAGCAATCATTTAATTAATTTTAATAGTTGTCCAGGACCTGCAACTGGGTGCACAGGCGCGCACCCTGAGTCGCTTTAAAGATAAGGACTAAAAACATAAATGATCCATACCTTTATTTATGTCGATACGTTTAATGCATTTATGTGGACAATTAATAATATTTTATCTAACCCAACAATAAATATCGACTAATTTATATACATGTTATATATATATACATACATCTATATATTCATATATATACTGCCACATATGTATATATATATATATATAATCTCATATATATATATATATATATATATCACTCATGTATAAAGATATATCAATGTTTTTGTTCCAAATCTTGAAATAATAACTATAATTAAAATTATTATTATTTAATACATCCCATCAATGACACCATTAATAATATAAAAACTGAAACCATAAAAAAGGATAACGGTTATGAAATAAATTTTGATTATGCATTTTTATTTATTTCAAACAATTAATAATAACACATTTATTGCATTGCCTAATTATTATTTTCAGTATGACACAATTTCTTATTTGTGGAAGTGCATTTTTTTATTCAAAAAATATTAATAATAAAATTAATATTATTATTCCCAACTATCCAGCAAAATATGTATAACCCAAATAAATTAGCGTCGGGTGTGATTTGAAGAAACGCCCAATCCTCACAAAAGTTATACCCTGACTAGGGTGAATCACATTCCCCAGAACCATCGGTGGTCTCAGATTTATAATAAGATGCACTATTTGATAAAAAATAATTATTTATAATTAAAATATCAGAATAATAAATTAATTAAAAATAAAGAGTGTATTATCGTCTGCGAGGGTTCCAAATACCCGACACAAATCAAGGTTATACACATCCTTGGGTATACCCGACGTTCTAGACCTAACCGTGGTCTCAGATTTCAAATATGACGCACCATATTATAATTATTTAATTTTCTGATAGAAAACAGACACACATATGAATAAAATAAATTCAATATTTTTATTCTATCAATTCTGAGTGTCAATGGGTCTCAAAACCCCACGCTGAGCCATTTTCTTATTTAGAGAACTTTTCATAGAATATTTAAATCTTCTCATGAAGACTTTTACACTCCATTTATTTTATTTCTATTTAAATTTTAACAAAATTAATTTTAAATAAATTATATAAAAGACACATGGCAGTGTCAACTATCGGAAATAAAAAGTTATGATGCTTGGTTTTAAAACCGACCTACCTAGTTAACTGAAAAATTTAATTTCCTTTGATTTTATGTTCAATTCAAAACCTAGAATGTAAGATTCATATCAAACGACCATACATTATGAATATAATAAATATTACACTAATTTCTATTATACGTTTGATTTAAATTAAATTATTATGGAATTTTTATATTATGCATTAGAATTTATTTAATTTATATCCTTCCTTACAATTTAAACTATTCTATAGAAATTTTAGTTTTTCAAAAATTATTTATTATATAAAATTATTTCAAACATTTAAAATAATTCAAGATAAATTATAAATGTGTTTTTTGATGATTTAAAAATGTTATATATGAGAATGAGGGATGGTTAGAATATTTATTACTAAAATTAATTTGTTGATATCATTTCAATTAAGCTAAAGAGAAGGAATGGGGAGAGAATCCATGACCTCGTTAGGGCGATCTCCCTCTAGGGATATTTTTACATGGTAATAAGAGATTTATAAGTTCTATAGAGTATCATAATAATCAATAAAAATATTATTTTATTCAAGTAGTTTTTTGGAGAAATCACAATATTTTTCAGTGATTTTTTGAAATAAATAATCAAAATGAATTTATTTTTTCAAATATTAGTTTTGAAATAAAATTTTCAATTTATTTTTATTTTTCAAATATTTTGAATTTTTTTTTTATATATTAGGAATCTATATATTAATACATGATATAAAATGTTTCCATTATTTTTTATTAAATATTCATAAATTTATATTTTTCTTTTGTAGAAACCCCTTACATGGAATTTTTTTTTATCATTCCATGTTTTTAAATTCTTTTTTATTATAATATTAAAAGTACTAAATTATACAAAAAGTAACATCCCAGACTGGCTTACCATCGAACCGGTGGCCGGAGCGGTAGGTCACATGGCCTCAAGAGTGTCTCCCCATACGCCAGAGTCTGTCGACTAGCAGTGAGAGTCTCGGGAGGTGATAGTTGGGAGACTATACCCTTATATCAGAGTAACACAACGATATTATCAGAGTAAATAATATTCAATAGCGGAAGAAGTAAAAAATTTTAAAGGCAGCAGTGATAGACATGTAATATCCATTTAATTAAAAGGTGTAAAATGCCAGTTTATAATTCATGCATGTACAGATGATGTTACATTTATGAAAGCAGGAAACATTACAACATGCTCTACAAAATAATACAAAATGAAAGGACAAAAAATCCTGACAATGATCCCCTGAGCATCCCAAGCTCCTACTTGGTCCTTTGCTCCTAAATCCCCAGGTACTAACAGCACAACATATAACCTATGTCCTGCAAGCAAGATGGTCTACTCAGGTACCCCAATGAAAAGGCATCCCAAGTAGGGTTTGAGATACAAATCTTAGTAGGTCGACACCACTGGTGTCTAACCCAGTCCAGACAGTGTATAATAATTAAACAGTGAGCAGGTGTGGAGAAATAAGTAAGCAGAATTACGTAAGTAAGAAACACCCGTCCAAGTTCCCAAGGGACACCTAACGGTTATACCAGCTTCGGCTCGTGCCGGTAAAGTAACTTGATCATGTCACCACATATATATGTGAATGCATTTATATAAATGATGGCATGTCGTAAGAATGCCTCCCACCCATTAATAAGAGAATTAGCGAGCCCAATGTAAGTATTCCTCTCATCCCTATAGGTCAATTGGAAAAGGGAAAGAATGCCTCCCTTCCATAAATCGGGATTAGCGGGCATGAGTTAAGAATGCCTCTCGTCCCTATAAGTCAATTGGAAAGGGGTATGAATGCCTCCCTTCCATCACATTCATTCAATCGGTATGGGGTATAACTTCTTCCCATCTATCACATTCATAATACTGGCATGGGGTATAACTGCCTCCCATCTGTCACATTCATAATACTGGCATGAGGTATAACTGCCTCCCATCTAGACATGTAATCATCTACAGATTTCAACTAGAATGGGGTAAGAATTCCTCCCTTCCAGACACATAATCATCAACTGAAGTCAACAGGAAAGGGGTAATAATGTCTCCCTTCCAGACATGTAATCATCAACTGAAGTCAACTGGCCAGGGGTAAGAATGACTCCCTTCTAGACATGTACAGTCTCACTGGCATGGGGTATAACTACCTCCCATCAAACCACGTATCTATCACTAGGTGGCCTCAACATACACTCACCTTAATTATCATTTATTATGTGGCATCAGCATGTGCACACTCACAATTCCAACATGTCTATAGTATACTACTTATGGAATTACCTCATAAGAATTCAAATAATAATACCACAGACACTTAAGAGAACACATTCACGTTCATACTTAATGCTACCCATCTTATGTTTCTAAAAAAAGATATTCACACATTCATTTTATTAACATAATCCATGCTCATTACGTCATCCCCATGCGTGTTCATACCACCCTAGTCCATTCATTTATAGTTTTACCTTTTCATCTTAATGGATATTTTTATCATTATTAAACCCTTTTATACCTTTTAAAGAAACATGTCATATAGTCATATGTAATTGCACTAAGGTTACCATCTTACTCTATTTTCCTAACATGGAAAATTGACCCAAACATAATTACCATAGCCATATCATTCTATTTGTCTCAACAAAGCATGTTCACATAAGAAGCATTATAGAGGCACCAAACAATCTAACAGGAAAACATAAAAATTATATCACTAAAGTTATCTTGAATAAATTGTACCTCTGACAGAGGGGTTTTATTTGTAAATCGTTAGGTTAGTGACCAAGAAAACTCTTTTATCTCATTCTAGATATTCAGATGATTTTCACAGAAGCAATCAATCACAACTAAACTTGCGTAATTAAAATGCTAAGGAAGTGCAATATTAATCTCACTTTTACATTACTTAAATTTAAAGGCAAGGAGAGGGACCCTACCTCAAGGTGGATCCATCCATCTACTCTGGATCTTGGTGCATTATAACTAAGAGTCGCAAGTGAGTCTCCTAGTCTTTTGCGACTTAAAACCACGCCAAAACCTCTAACACACTATAATCAACGTTCTAGGAACTCAAAAACATCAAAAGTACCTAATTCAACAAGTGAAAAATGAAGAAAGAGGTGAAATACTTACCCCGATACCATGCTGATGATCATAAACCACCTGAACCGCTTCGCCTTCGGCCGCAGTTGCTGGAACGCGCACTGAGGAGTCCCAACAGACCTTTCGCATAACCTAGAACGAAAATAGTAATGAAAATCGGATCACCCTAAAACTAGGGTGTTTATAAGATTCTCACCGGGCGATGAATAGGCTGAAAAGAATCCGAGAAGAGAGAGGAGGAGATGTAGAGGTACTTACCGTAGAGATTCGATGAAGAAATAGCCTGAAATAGGAGGAAGAAGCTCGATCGAGTGGAGGCCGAAGGTGGTATCACGTGCGGCTCAAGGGGAGCCCCACCCTGTGTGTTGTGCGGGTTGAGTGCGGGTGAGGGAGAGATTATATTAGGTTTTAATATTTTTAGTTTTATTTCCTTTTATTTTAATTTTAATCAATTTCTTTAAATAGACTGGCCTGCACGGTTTGATCTGCATAGGTTTCCAAACCATGCACAAGCCATGCTGCACCCTCTATCTAAGATAGATCCCTCGCACGGGCTAGGTTCACAGTTTGGGAAACCGTTCTCAGCATGTGTGCAAGCCACTTCCTCTTTAAATAAGGCTACATGGTTTGGGCCGCACGGTTTTTGAAACCGTGCGCCAACCGTGCGCCCTCTGCAAATCTTTAAAAACTTGGGTCAGGCACTTCTGGAACCTCTCGGGCCACCCGAGAAACTTAACGGGCCTTCACCCATTCCCAAAAACATTAAAAGGACGGTTTAAAACCTTCATAACCTTTTTTTGAATCCCGTTCATCAAAAAAAATAGTTCAGTAAATGAAAAGTACAAAATCCTTCGGGTTTTTGTTCGGTTCAAAACGCGGGTCATTACAACCTTTCCACCTTAGAACTTCTCGTCCCCTAGAAGCCTTCGGGAACAACGTACACATCGCCCAACCTACAAGGGTCATGAAGATTAGTTCAAATGATCACTTTGTGTTCAAAAACGTCCAACACACCCTTAAGCATCCATCAACCCTATGATGCTTAAGCCACCGAATCTCGATCCAACACTCATTTCCCAGACGAAACACCAAGACAACTCTTCTCGAGCCCATCTATCAAGAGACACGAACCCATCATCATCTCACGAAGCATCCAGCCATAGGTACTTACCACATTATATTTTTAACGTTATGAAATCAACTCCAAAGTATGATTTGGACCACCATTGGAATTAACTTTCAAAGCATTCCCCAAGTGTTCCCACGACGTTCCTAGCATGATTTGAAACCGATCAAACGGTCGATTCCCCATCGATGTTATGGCCCAAGTTGAGCCGGTTGTTCATATCAGGCACCATATGAAATAAACCAAACTCTCCTCTACCTGAGGACGTGCCGGAGAACAGTATGTCACCAACCACAGACATTAAACAAGAACCCCGAGTTAAGTCATCTCCAGATGACTATTTACAAAAACACTCGGCCTAAATGACCGACATATTTCAAACAGATCCACATTCCCTTTCTCCAAGGCACCATATGTTTAGCACACACACGTTCACTGAAGCCTACACTCGACTTTCGATTATGTTTCCAAAAACAACCCACATAATAAACCATGCGTCCTGCATGCAACGCCGAAAGGGAACCATCCGATCAAGCACAACGACATCAAGGCATTATCACGGATAAGGCTGATGCTCTCTTAGTGCATCTAAGACGATGTCAAGATAGGGTACATGATCATTGCTAAGAATAATACACTAAGAGGTTTCAACAGATTCTAGTTAATCATATCCGAGTACTGGAAGGAAGAACAGTCAAGCCTCAACTGGTCTACTTCAAGGAAGGAACTCAGATTCACTTACCGACACATCAACACGTTTTAAACTCACATGTCTCAGAGGCATTCAAACACGACCAACCCATTTCCAAATTCATTCCAAGAAGAATCCATTCCATGTGAAAGGACACATTTACCAGATTCGACGTGACATGCTCCCAACCATAGGAGTGTCCAAGTCACCAAAGGGAAAAAAGATAACCTAGATAAACACAAGCGCACTAGTACACAAACACCGTAAACGATCGTGTGACTCTCCTCCACAACAATCACATCACCAAACAAACAATGAAGATCCAAAACAAGGAAACCAGCATGTCAAAACACACGAGTCATTCGAATGCCACCCCGAACATTGGGACGAAAAAATTCGTCACCATTGGACCACTCTATTGAAGAGATGACCCAAAGCCGCAACAAAAGTCAAAACCAAACGACCACCCATCAGAACAAGGGTGTCATTAGAAAAACAATAGTCCAACAAGGGACAACGACACCCGAACAACACCTCACGTCAGAAAACCCATGGTGAAAGCAAGGTATTAAAATGATAAGGTTTCTACCAACCATGGTCTAGCCCCTTATGAAGATCAAACAACGACCCTAACAATGGGTCATGACAAATTAGTCGTTATGCTCAAAAGAGACCATCAAAACACCGCTACGGAAACAACGCCCACGAGAAACACCTAAGGTCACGTTCCAAGGCAACTCACAGAGAACTCAAAACTACCCCTTCCAGAGGGTCTCAAAAAACCATTAAAGGTTCCATTTCCAAGAAATTATCAATTTTCCTCATTTAAACTCTAACCATTTAAAAACTCCAAGCACACACCATGAAAAGAGGAAAGTTTCACCAAAAAATCCTTTTAAGAACATGAAACATTCAAAGACATCTTTTCTTTATCAACCAACTGAGCAACACGGATCCATTTAGACAAAGGGAGACCTACGTGGGTCCCATTTTCTTCCATCCTAGGTTCTTCAAAAAAAGAAACCCCAAAGCAGTTGGTCAATTACTTTTAAAATTCAAACACCCCAACCCGGTTATCTCATACAACACTTTCCAACTGACCTACTCGGGTCAAGTTTCACATTTAACAATTAGCCAAAACCTTTCAATTCAAAAATAGTCATCATTTTCCATTTAATCATTTCATAATATAGAAAGCCTTTACATTTAATACGGTTTGCCATTTCCCAATTCATGAATCGCCCATACACTTCATTGATTGAAAATTGACTCCCTTTTTTATCAAAACCAATTTAATTTAGCATTTTAATTTCCATAGAATTACATTTTTATCAAAGGCCCTAAAAACACATTTATATCATGCTAAAAATGGTATAAATATATGGGTTACCCCTTCCCGGTTGTAAGGAGACCATACACCTTAGAACATAAAATTGGATCCCATCATAATTGCAACCAATCTACTTTAGCCCATGCTAACATTTACATGTTAAAACTTAACTAGCATGTTCTCACATGCAGTAAGAACAGAACATGTTATATCATAGAAGCATGGCATATCAATCAAAAAACAGAATCAGATCAGCAGGAAATTACTAATGCAACTAACTTGCATGGAACTATGCATGCCATGTTAATTTCTTATATGCCTAATATGATGCATGAAATGCAACTTTCTTGCCATATCAGGCCAAGAGTAAAATTCTAGGAATTTCATAAACCATAAGAAATAGAAAATACAACAGTCACTCAAGGTTAAATCATATCAAAATTAATTGCAAACAACATGAACATCAATTCCCAGCCCCGACCACATGGTCATTTCCATTACGTGGGGTGATCAGTACCAAGCACAACTATTTGCCAAGCGCTGACACATTCCTAATCTCATGTCTACTGACCCATAACAGTAAGTAAAAAACAAAAGAAATACCTCTGATACCACATTGTAATGTCTCATCCCGTCTTACCATCGAACAGGTTTCCGGACCGGTAGGTCACATGGCCTCAAGCGCGTCTTCCCGTACACCAGAGGTTGCCGACTAGCAGCGAGGGTCTCGGGAGGTGATAGTGGGAAGACTATACCATCATATCAGAGTAACACAATAGTATTATTAGAGTAAATAATATTTAATAGTGGATGTAGTAAACAATTTAAAAGGTCGTAGTGATAGACATGTAATATCCATTTAATAAAAAGGAGAAAACACCATTTTACAATGCATTCATTTACAGATGATGTTACATTTATTAAAAGAGGAAACATTATAGCATGATCTACAAAAAAATATAAAAATAAAGGACAGAAAAGCCCAACAGTGATCCCCTGAGCATCCCAAGCCCCCGCTTGGTCCTTTTCTCTTAACTCCTCAGGTACTGATAGCACATTACACAACCAAGGTCATGCAAGAAAGAAGGTCTACTCGGGTACCCCAATGTAATGGCGGCCCGAGTAGGGTGTGAGATATAAATCTCAATAGGCCAGCACCACCGGTGTCTTACCCAATCTAGACAGTGTATAATAAATGAACAGTGAACATTTCTGGAGAAATAAGTAAGCAGAATTACATAAGTAGGCAACACCCATCCAGGTTCCCAAGGGACACCTGATAGTTAAACATGCTTCGTCTCATACCGATTAAGTAAACTGATCATGTCACCACATAAATATATGAATTCATTTCGATCAATGATGGTGTGGGGTAAGAATGCCTCCCACCCATTAATAAGAGAATTCACGGGCACGAGGTAAGAATGATTCTCGTCCCTATAGGTCAACTGGCACGGGGTAAGAATGCCTCCCTTCCATAAATATGGATTAACGGGAACGAGGTAAGAATGCCTCTCGTCCCAATAAGTCAATTCGAATGGGGTAATAATTCCTCCCTTCCATCACAGTCATTCAATCGGTAAGGGGTATAACTGCTTCCCATCTATCACATTCATAATTCTAGCATGGTGTATAACTTCCTCCAATCTGTCACATTCATAAAACTGGAATGGGGTATAACTGCCTCTCATCCATAAATGTAATCATCAACTGAAGTCAATTGGAAAGGGATAAAAATTCCTCCCTTCCAGACACATAATCATCAACTGAAGTCAACTAGAAAGGGGTAATAATGCCTCCCTTTCAGACACGTAATCATCAACTGATGTCAAATGGAAAGGGGTTAGAATGCCTCCCTTCCAGACATGTACTGTCACACTGGCATGGGGTATAACTGCCTCCCAGCCAACAACGTATCTGTCACAAGGTGGCCTCAGCTTACACTCACCATTATTATCATTCATTATGTGGCATCAGCATGTGTGCACCCACAATACAATCATGTCTATAGTATACTACTTATGGAATTACCTCATAAGCATTCAAAGAATCATACCACACACACATTAGCTAACATATACACGTTCATACTTAAGGCAACCCATCTTAAGTATCTAAAACAAGATATTCACACATTCATTTTACTAATATAAGCCATGCTCATTACTTCATCCACCGACATCGTCGTACCACCCTAGTCCATTAATTTCTAGTTTGACCATTTCATCTTAAATGATATGTTTATTATTCCATAACCCTTTGATACCTTCTAAAGGAACATGTCATATAGTATTTAGTCATCCCACTAAAGTTACCAGCTTACTCAATTTTCGTAACATGGAAAATTGACCCAAACACAAGTACCATAGCCATATCATTCTCTTTGTCTCAATAAAGCATGTTCACATACAAAGCATTAAAGAGGCACCACAACAATCCAGTAGGAAAGCATAAAAATTCTATCACTACTTTTTATCTTGAAGACATCACACCTGTGATCGAGGGGTTTTGTTATTAAATCGATAGATTAGTAACCAAACAACCTCTTTTATCTCATTCCATCAATTCACACGATTTGTACTGAAGCATTCAATCAGAACTAAACATGATTAATTAAAATGCTAAGGTAGTGAAATTTTAACCTCACTATTACTTTACTTAAATTTAAATGCAAGGAGATGGACCCTACATTAGGGTGGATCCATCTGTCCACTCTGGCTTTTGGTGCTTTCAAACTAAGAGTTGCAGGCGAGTAACCTTCTCTTTAGCGACACAAAACCACACCAAAACCTTAAACGCACTATAAACAATGTGCTAAGAACTCATAAACATCAAAATCCCAAAATAAAACAAGTGCAAAACAACACAAGTGGTTAAAACGATACCCCAAAACCATGCCGACAATCCTAAACCACCCAAACCGCTTCGCCTTCGGAGGTGGTTTCTGGAACGCGCTCCAAGGAGTCCCAACAGACCTTCCGCATAACCTAGAACCAAAAGAAGACTAAATATCAGATCACCCTAACCATAGGGTGTTCAGTTTATTCTCACTGGGTGAAGAATAGGCCGAAAAGAATCCAGGAAGAGAGAGGAGGAGGTGTAGAGGTGCTTACCGTAGATATTCAACGAAGAAACGACCAGAAATCGGAGGAAGAAGCTCGATCGAGAGGAGGCCGAGGGGGGTGTCATGCACGGATCTAATGGAGCCCCACCCTGTGTGTTGTGTGGGTTGAGTGAGGGTGACTGACAGATTAGATTAGGTTTTAATATTTTTATTTTTATTTCCTTTTTTTATTTTTATCAATTTCTTTAAAAGGACCGGCCCACACGGTTTGATCCGCACGGCGTTCCAAACCGTGTGTAGACCGTGCCGCACCCTCTTTTTAAGAGAGATCCCTCACAAGGGCTAGGAACATGGTTTGGGAAACCATGCTCAGCCTGTGCGCATGCCAATTCCTCTTTAAATAAGGCCACACTGTTTGGGACGCATGGTTTTGGAAACCGTGCACCAACTGTGCGCCCTATGCAGCTCTTTAAAAACTTCGGTCTGGAAATTCCAAAACCTCTCAGGCGACCCGAGAAACATAACGGGACTTCACCCATTCCCAAAAACATTAAAAGGAAGGGTTACAACCTTTGGAACCTTGTTCCAAATCCCGACCTTCAAAATGACTGGTTCAGTAAATGAAAAGTTCAAAATCCTTTGGGTTTTTGTCTGGTTCAAAACACGGGTCATTACACAACATCTCTTAATGATTTATCACATGTGAAACATATTAATTATTTTATTTTTTTATGTGCAACTATGATAAATATTAAAATTTTGAATAATTCTCTAGAACCTAGACCATGAGTGTACCCAGAATGTAATATATATTATGATATTTTTTAATTATCCATTGTAAATGAATATACATAGTATTTTTATCAATAAATGTAGAAGCATGGGTCAGGGGTCATTACATTTGGTATCTTGGATGTTGTCTATACAACACTGGATATTATACATTGTCAATTGTGGAAAATAAAATAATTAGGATAAAATTTTATTTATAACACCAATATAAATAATTACTATTAAAAAGTATAGAATTAACTAATTCTGAATATGGGAATTTATAATTTTCATAACTATAATGAATTAATTATGAGGGTGTAATTAATTGAGAGTGGGGAGAATATAAGATATTAAATTTTAATAAAATATTTATCTATTTAATTTTTAATATTTTAATTTAAATATTAAATAAAATTTTATTATAATAATATTAATAAAACAAAATCATTAATGATTATAAAATTATCAATTAACAAAAAAATTAAATTATGAAATTATTATGACAATTTATTAAATAATATATTTGCAAGTTAATTATATAAAAATACTCAACATGTTAACAAAATTAAAAATATGTTTTGATGTGATAGTGTTTTATTAATTATTACTTTTTTAACATGAAATAATATTTTTTTTATAAAACTAATTTTTTTTAAAAAAACTATGGAATATATTTTAAAACATAATATATAATGATTTATAATTTTTTATACTAAAATTTATATAAATCTATTTTATGAGATACCATTAGTATTTAGTTTCATTCAACCTCTTTTGTTGTAATTAAAATTTTATAACTATATATATAACATTTGAAAACATTAAAAATGTAATTTTTAATACAAAAAAAAATGATATGAATAATTACATAAAATATATAAATTATATTATGATAATTATCAATATATATATATATATGAGTTTTATTTTGAATTATATAATATATATTTTAGATTTTATTGTAAATTAATGAAATTATAAGGATTCCATAATTAGAAATATTATATATATATATATTTATCATAATAATTAGATTTAAAATATAAATTTTTTCTAAATATAAATATTAATTAATTTGTAAAAAAATAGTAATATAATAATAAATAAAAAATAAAAAATTAAATGAAATGAAAATGAGCTAATAAAAAATGGTAATCATTAAATATGAATAGAAGCCGATGGTGTTGAACATTATAAGGGGGAACTCGATGATAATTTTGTAAATGGTGAGGGCTTGGATAAAAATGGAATTCAACCCCATTTTAAACGCATCAGTGCCGATCAAACACGAGATCAGATGAAGATGAATTGAATCAAACAATGAATAGGTTCTCTTATCTAGGAAAAGTCTTGAACATGAACAAATGATTTAATTTCAAGAAGAGGAACCTAGAAATGAGGATCAAAGTCAGTTTCTAATTATAGGGAGGAAAATATGACCACAAATGGTGTGTTTTATTCTTCTTTATCATCTTATAATAGGATTAGCATAAAAAATAGAGATATATATTTTATATCCTCTGAAATCCATGGTTTTCATCTAAAATATTAGACTGTTCATTTTTTCTTCATTTTCTTCTTTCTTTAATAATTCAATGTCCTGTAGTGATTTTTTATAGTATATTATATGAATCATCCCATGAATATTCTATATTTGAGAATAGATCTTGTTTAGTAACATTTTTTTCCAATTATTAACTGTTTTATTATACTGAATGGCAATAATCAGAAGCATTCTGATGAAGTATCCATAGAATTGATTAAAAGGTCTCTGTCAACTATTTTTTCCAAAATATTAATTTACAATTCATTCGTATCTTCATTATAGTAAAACCTATAAACATCATGAAATATAAAATATATGCCTAAACATTAGCATTCTCGACTAGAATAACCCCTAAAAGACATATTTGTGGAAAATGTAGATCCTTCAATAGTCTATTCTATCCACATGAATAGTTATTTTAATATATATATATATATATATATATACATCAGTGTATCATAGTATCGAAACCATGATATATTATGATATAGATATAAATATTGAAATTTCAAGACACGTTTTCAACATCTCATAAATATCAGTCTTAAAGGATATACACACATCATATTGTTCTATTAATATAAAATATTTTTATATACATTTTCTGAGAGTCTATATAAGAATCATCACAACTCAATGTTTATATTTTCTAATGTGCTACACAGCTGCGTGAGAAAAATTGGAGAGAGTGTGTGAATGTGTCTTTTGATAATGAAAAAGAATTAATCGACATCAAATGTAATGGGAAAAATATTTTTATTTAATATTTCATTAAATTATAATATTGTAAAAATTTAGTTTCTATAATAGAAAAATTCTATATGATTATGGGCTATTATAAAATTATCAATTTAACTATGGGAATATAATTTTTTCAAATAATCATGTTTAATTAAATTACTATTTATCATGAAATCAGTAAGGATTTATATTTAAGTTTAAGAATAATGGATAATATTATTTTGAACATCTATATTTAAAAGTTTTATATAATCATATTAAAAAATCAAATTTCATATTAATTTTATAAATTAATACTATATGTAAGTAGAATAATTGTATAACTATTTTATATTAAAATTTAATTATAATTTTATTTTAAATAGAATTTTAATATTACAATATAATATTTACAATTTTTAAATGTGTATTGATACTACTTATGTTATATATTAATATCTAATGGTATTGAATTATTTTTATATGAAACACTTTATTCATTTTAATAAAACATTAATTTTTCTTTAATTATTATGGTATAATTAAATTATGACTTTGAATTTATTTATCTCATGGAATTCTATAGACATTAAATTTTTTTAGAGAAAAAATTTATGTTATTAAAATTATTCTTTTTTTCAAAAAATTATATTCATTAACTTAAACTATTGATTTAAATTATCAATGATATTTTAATGATTTTAATGAGTTAATTTTGGGAAATATGGTTCTTCATATTTTTTTTAAATTAATCACTTCGTGCATATTTGTTGAGTTGGTGATGAGGAATTGGAGCTCACACGATCTCCCCCATTGAACTTTAGAAATGGCTCGCCCCGTCGAGCTGCACCAATGGACATCCTGTCCTCCCACCTTCCCTGGAAGGACCACTCCCCATCCTCTGATCCAACCTTTCTACATGATATCCCCCAGATTAAACATTTCCCTAAATTCCTAGCCCTCCAGTGAGGTTCCCCTTCTCTCCCTCTCTCCCCATAGGAGTTCTCAACGGTGTCTTCTCTCCATGGGTTATTTCTAATATCTAGGTTCAGCCTCAATGTCCTTCTCTTGTTAGCTTCGCCCGTTTCGTCCACAACTATTTGTCCCTTCAATATCATTTCATCATATGGCTCCTAGACGCTTGGCACGTCCTTCTATAGTGCTTCAATGATGATGATCTCACTGTTGTTTGGTCTAATGGACATCGTTCATTTGAAGGGAACCACTTCATTCTTCTTCAATATAGCTAGAAATTCTATTTGAAGAGGGATTGCCCCTCCACCCCAATCTTGGTAAGCATCCCCAGAAATCCCCTGCCCTTTTAAAATAATTATATTCTACAATTTATTTTCAATATGGTCAGAAGGTTTTTGGCTTTCGATGAACATTCGAGGATTTTGTGACATCAAATAACACCTTATACTTTTGTGGAAGTCGACATCTCCAAATTTACTATTATGGAAGTATCAATAGAGGGTGAAGATGAGCTCCACATCCTCTAACCAGTAGTTTTGGAAACTGATGTGGTTTTGGTGCTTCATTTTGTCTCCTTGGTCATCTTTAATGGGAATATAGATCATTGCTTCGTAAATCATCACAATCAGTTGATTGTGGAAGGGTCTCCCAGGATTTTCTGTGGCTATTAGTGCACCTATGGACATCGGGCCCTGTAATGAGGCCCCTAAAACATTGGTTGAGGATTCACATCCTCCTTTGGAGACTACGTTGGATTTATGGAACGGTTTTTCGACAAGTGCAGGAAAGGGTGAAAAGCCTATGTTCCCAAAGGTGAGGGTTGCAGAGGACTTTTCCTATTTAAGGCCTGATCCGAGTATTCCCCCACTATCCAAAAGTACAGGGAAGGATGGAAAAGGAAGTATTTTAGGCATTTAATGATTCTACTACCTCTAAGGTTGACTTCATTGTAGAGTCTAAGCCATTGAAAATGCCACTAAAGTAGAAGTCCTTTTTGTAGGCTGCTACAGAATCACAACGAGGACAAGGGAGGATAGATGAGAAAATTGTCTTGGGTCCCTTGGACCCATACACTCTCATTACTAATTCATAATCCCTTCATAAGTCTAGGAGTGAGGTGATGAAGAATTCCTTGGATATTATAGTAGGCAATGTGATGTCTCTGTGTAGGCAGAGGGCCGTCAATGAAGGACCAATGGTGGAGATGAAAAAGCATTATGAATATTTGGAAGTTCAAGAAATAATATTGACTCCTGAGAAGGCTGATTCAGGTGTTGAATTTTATAGAAAACTCTCAGTGTAAATTTTGGACCGAATTCACGGTAAAGGCCCCCACAGCCCTATAAGTATGAATGTGATAAAATGAAAGCACATCTCATTGAAATATATTCAGGTCAAGTGGAAAAAACAAAATGGATTCAAAGATTATTCTCAATTCCCTAAACCAATGGAAACAGGCTCATCAAGGAATAGTGGAAACAAGCGAAAAAAATCCCTATAGATTAGAAAAATTGTAGAACCAATAAGTAAAATAAGTGTAATGAAAGAAGAAGGGAGTGTTTGATGCTCATACTCTACTACAAGGAAGAAATCAATGAAAAAGTTGTCTTTCCCAACTCCTCTAATGAGAATATTAGAATAACATATGAAAAAAGGATGCTTGTTGATGCCCCTGAGGAACAAGAAGCATGGATAGATAAGAAAGAATGAATCATGGCCCGAGGCTTCAACCATTGAAAAATCAACTCGGAGGAATTCAGTCAAACCATGGACAGAATGCTTATTCTCCATGAAGAACTCATCATCGATGATCCAGATAACAAATATAGTACTCTTGACAAGGAATTATATACTATGTATGAATCAAATAATATTATTCTTGTGTTTAATAATTTCTTGATCACATTCCATAAGTAGTGGTATTTGAATTGGGACTATGGTTTCCAACATTTCCTAAAATGTCATAATAAGAATTTTATATTTTGTGGATGGCGAGGAATTGGGAGTGAACCTAGGACCACATCGGGTTGTATTCCTACAAGTGATATTACTATGTGGACACAAATGATTAATATGTTATATCTATAATAATTATAATCCCTAAAAATATTTTTATTTTCAATTATTTTTATTGATATATCCAAAAAATAAATGATTTACTTTTGAACTAAAATTTCTCAATTTTAATATTTTTCAAATTATATTATGAAATATATTTTCAAAATGGTATCGATTTTCAAAATAATTTGTTGGAATGTTATATAAATATATAATATTTTAATTTATATTTGATATGAAATGGTTTAATGGATGTAATGTAAATATGTACGACTTTACATTTCGATGAATATAAAATACCTTAATGGGAAATTTAAATCCCATACCATGATTTTAAAATGATTTTCAATGGTATCATAAATTCTTAATAATGGTTGTCTTCTTATAGAGAGTTATAAACCGTCACAATAATTGGTTATTTTATTTTATTATTTTACAAATATGATAAATTGTAATGTTTTTTTCTATATCTCTAAAACCTATATCAGGAATGTTACCTGGAATGTATGATGTAATGCGCATTATTTCATTTAAATTTATTGACAAAAATATATAACGTTTTTTTGTAAGATCCAAGAACTTTCATAAAGAATGTTTTTTAATGTATCAGTTTATATTTTTTCATTTAGTTAAATATGTATTTTACAATGTTCATGAGATTGATCAGGTTGTTTTAGGGGTTCATGACATGAAAATTGAGGAAAAAGGAGTTTTTAGGCATGTTGAGTGGTTTGCACATGATTAGTGAAAACTGATCCCTTCATATTAGGAAAATTTACATCCTTGTATAGAGGCATACACACTATTATCACACAGCTAGACTAATTGTTTGTAATTTCCATGAAACTCTGTGAAGCGGTGATTTTTGGACGGTATCTCTTGCACAATTTCTGCACGGTTTGGAAAATTGTTCGGGTAAACAGTGTATCCCACCAATGTTGAGAAATTTACATGAATTTCATTATGGGATATTTAAATCGAACACTGGATTTCCTCCTTTCAAACCCTATGAAACACTAGTGACGAACCAAGTCATCCAAGAGATTTTAAGGGGGATTATCCCTCTTCTCTAGGACATTTGGAGTGTCTTCAATTTAAAATTCAAGATCTGGGAAAGGCCAATCCCCTTCTTACATCCCTTTTTGGTTTAGGGTAAACATGCCTTCCTTATCTCTTTCATGTGATCTAAAAGCCTACATTTCTCATGACATATAGGTTAATCCTTCCAAGGGGTATTGAATTAGGATCGACGGCCTCGATTACATGTGTGTTCATCAATATATCCATGGTAGGTGGTCTACAAGTTATTTCCCATAGATTCATTTGTGATTTTCACATTTTTGGGTTTATTTTTTAGATACCCCTTGTTGTGATTATTATCCATTGATGATATTTGGACTGATGGGTGTATAAATTTGGAATGGAAACCCTCATGGTCCTCTT
Organism: Viscum album; assembly: GCA_963277665.1. Taxonomy (NCBI): domain Eukaryota; kingdom Viridiplantae; phylum Streptophyta; class Magnoliopsida; order Santalales; family Viscaceae; genus Viscum; species Viscum album. Next base: position 836,041,131 of record OY728127.1, on the reverse strand, counting down.
AGTACAAATAAAGGATTACTTAACCTTTATTGGGTGAACAATATGGTGCGTTGATAGTTCCCAGACATAAAAGTTAGCAAATAATGAGAAAGGATTCCTTATGACAGTGTAGATACCTTGATAAGCATGATGAAATGTTTAATGAGATTGAAAATTAATTATTGGCATGTGCATATTCTTAGTAAATGCATAATAGATTGTTCGGATAGGTAATAAAAATTGTCTCAATTAATTAAATAGGGATTATTCCTTATGGCTGATGAATTTTTTTGAGAACCCTAAGATGGTGGGATTACGTGAAATGTTGACAAATAGAATTGGTAATGTATTTATAATTGATAAATATGGTTAATGGGGTGAGACAATTGTATTTTAATGGGGTATTGGGTTTTGTAGTGAAATATGGCATTGTAAGCGGGATATGTAATAACATTGAATACCATGTTAATTGTTATGAATCACGATTGTAATTGTTATTAGTTGTATTGGTTGTGTTATAGATAAATATGGTGAACAGTTATATGTGAATTCACACATGGCTTGGTGGTGGGATTAGGGACTGACGCTCCTCCCATAAGTATGAATGGACTGATGCTCTAAAATACCAAGGATTGCATGGGTGGGTGAGTTAGACTGATGATCAATTCTGTAAATGGTTGTATCAATTAAAATACATGGACTACGGCTCTAAGTAATGTGTGGTGATTAATTAATATTCTTTTCCCTAGTGATATATGGACATTACTCATTCACTTATGCATAATGATAAATTCCATGAATATTGTGTGAATAAGGTAAATGTCTGACTCATGGAATACATGTTGATGATGAAATAAATGAAGAGATCATGTAGATAATGAACATGTATTAATAATAATAATTTTACTAGAAAACTAGGTAACAGTTATTGAGTTGCCTCAAAACTATCCTTCGTTTACATTTCATTTATTTCTACTTTATTTCACTATCAGTTAAACTGTATATTTTGTATAAAACCACGGTGGAGGCCTACTGAGTTGTACTCACACCATTATTTGGCCTCTGTTGGGAACCCGAGTATATTTCATGATTTCATATCAGGACAAGGCTAAGATCCCTATGTTATGGAGTTGTTTTGTACAAGGGACATGCATGGATGAAGGTCTTGACATGGTGTCATGATCGTTTTTGGGATTCCAATATTGACTTTATTTTGGGTTTTTTCACCTGGAACTATAGCATGACATGGCATATTTCTTATTTTATATCGTTTTTACCCATTTTATGAGATTTTTGGCTATATATGTTGTTGTTTTATAATATTTACTTAGCTATTTATATTGTGATCTGCTATGCATTAATATGATTAAAAGGGTACAATCTACCCATAAGAATTATCTAGACTCTCACTGCTAGTTGGAAACCTCTAGATAATGAGGAGGCATGCTAGAGGTCTTTTGATGACTCGAATTAGGGAACCAGTTTAGTAGTTTCTAGGTTAGAGATGTTATAATGTGTTATAAAAAGAGTTATTTTCTCTTTCTTAATATATGGGGACATAAGACAAAAGATTTAGATTGTGTCATGACTTGGTGATGATCTCGTTTCTAGGAGTTCCTATCCCAAGTACGGTGGAAAACAGAAGTCACCCATGGTGGGAATTTATGTTCTTGTTTTGTGTTGCTACATTTGATGATATTTCACCATTGGGTGATGCACATGTTGTGTGATTTTATAGATTTATGATAATTTTAATTTCACCTGAATGGACAGATGTTGTGCATTCTTGCATCATTCTAGGAACCAAAGTATATAATTAACATGCATTATAGAAGTCACACACATATAGGATGTGTGTGTGGGATATAAAGTGTCGAATTCATTTTATTTTCTTAAAAATAAAGCAATATTATCAAATGGGATGATAATAATGGGTAAAAAGTGCAATGATAATTATATGTAATAGTTATAGAATGATTCCCTATATAGGAGGGTAAATGAAATGAAAATTTGGGATCATAAATCGGGTTGCGGAAATCATTTTAAAATTGTTTAAAAATATGGGTTTGTTACCATGTTATTTAGTTACCCAATGTTTTCCATGGACATTAAAAAGACTATTGATGGTAGTGTTCTATATATAATAAATCCCAATGGGATATGTGTGTGAAATGGTTTGTTTATTTCTAGTGACGAGCCTTTCCTTTTTTACTTGTGAACTTTTCATTGTTATGCTCTCAAAAGAACATGTTTGGAATTTTATTGAAATTCCCCCACGAAGGTACGTACTGGTTGGGAGATAATAAGATGTTTTCGAGAATGCTTCCCTAGTAGTGGAGCAAGAAGACCGCATGGTTATTGAGGATTGGGGAGGGTAGTTCTGTGATAAATTTTTTTGTTTTGTGAAGAATATTGAATGGGACCGAGGGTAGGTCGCACCGAGTATTTTCGAGATGACTAGGGAATTTCCACTACAACACTGTTTGATACTGACTAGAGAGGGAGGTAAAAAGGAAGTAGAGTTACTGATAGAGTCTTCCTATACAACTCTTGATCATATGAAGACTCCCTCAGATAAGTGAGTTATTTTGTATGTTTATATGTTTTAGGGATAGGAAAAGTGATGGTGGGATATCATTACTCATACTGAACATATAGAAGGAATGATGTAGATGATTTTTCAAGAAATGTTTATGGGGAATTACTACTTAGAACCATTAGGTAAGTAGAAAGCTATAGATTATATGAGTTTGAAACGTGGGAGGATATCTGTAATGGAGTTTGAATGTTGGTTTAAGGATTGGAAACATTTTGTTCCACTTTTAGTGGGAGATGACGCAAATATGGAAAGGATGTATTAGGATGGACTTCGATATGAGATTATATTCTAGGTAAATATATTTTGGTCGAAGAGGTTTTCTATGGTAAGAGACTTGGCCCCCATCTTATACAGAAACCTCAAAGAGGCTTCCAAAAAGAGAAATACAGTTTTGGTGGGGTGAACCAGTGGTGTGATATCTGATAATTGAAGGCGCCATTTCAATAATTTCCACTAGGGAAGTAGTGGACATCATGTCCAGAAAAAGGAACACGTCTCTTATGTCTTTGAGGGTGTTTTCTTGTACTAGTGTGGAAGTATGGGACAATTGTGAAGTTAGTATTCCTGACCTTCTATTGAGTGTAGATAATGTTGAAAAATGGGCATTGTGGAGAGCTTCTTTAGGAACCCATGACAGAAGAAATGTGTTGGAGGACAATGATCAGTGAAGAGTGCATGTAGGTGATCAATTACCCCTTATCAAGAAGGTAGTTTGATTTCCATAGTCCATACATGTAGGATTGGTTGATGTGGAACTCTAGGGAGAGACAATTCATACTATAAGGGTAGATAATCATCGGGTACTCAGGATTGACCCTAGAGTAGATGTACATGAAAACCAATGGAAAGTTAGTCTACAAATAGAGGAGTTGAGGATGAACCCTTTACCATTTGAAGTATAATTCTTGTTGCATACACACATGAAAATTCAATATTTTACCACTGTTCTGAACAATATTTTATTTTAGCACAGTTAGTAGTATTGCTGGGCCTAACTATGGAATGTTCATGTCATGTTATGTCACATGATACTCCATTGGGGGTGAAATTTATGAATATAAGTTGATGTAAAGGTTGTTCCTTATAGGATGGTGGATATCATTTCCTGTGGGATCTGTTTGTTATGGATATGTTATGTTATGAAATGATCTTAGTAATGGATTGGTTAGTAGAATATCAAGCATATATTAATTGTTATCAATGTCGTGTACTATTTAAATCTCCATATGTAGAAACTTTTATCTTTTTTTTTGTGATCGAGATGTTAGTGTCGTCCATTAATGTCCATTTTGGCAGCAGTTGGGAGATAACACGACCCATGTTCAAGCCTTGTTATTAATGATGGAGAATTAGAAAAACATATCATTAAACATATGGTGGATTATAAAAAATATGTATTTTCTGAGGTATTCTCTAGGATACCACCTCATAGAGATGTTGATTTTATGATTGAGCTACATCCTGAGGTAGAATTTTTTTCCATACCACCAAAACAAATGGTTCTTAGAGAACTCTAGGAGATTAAGGATCATCTTGAAAAATTGGAGAAGAAGGTATTTTTTCATCCTAATACGTCTCTATGGGAATCACCCATGATGTTTGATAAGAAGGATGATCTGTCGTTGAGATTAAGATTCAATTACAAGAATTTGAATGAGGTGACTGTTATGAACTGATACCCGCATCCTAGAATTGATGACATGTTTCACAAATAGAGGGGTGCCACAATGTTCTACAAGATCGATTTGAGATCAGGATACCATCATTTGAGGGTGAGATCTTTGGGCGTTCCACAAACAGATTCCCGAAGTAGTAATTGGTTATATGTATTTTTAGTGAAGCCTCTTGTGTTGAAAAACTCACCGTCTAGGATTATTGTGCTAATGAATCATATATATAACCCATATCTGAATCAGTTCGTGGTGTATTTGTTGATGACATCATGGTGTACTCATGAACTCTTGAATATCATGCCAAAATTCATGATACCATCTGGAATACACTACAAGAGCATAGGATTTATACAATGCTATTAATGATACCATTTTTGATCAATAATGTGAATTTATTGGTAAACATCATTTATGAGTCAGGTGTGTCTGTGGATATATAGAAGCTACAGGCTATGGTGTCTTGGGAGTAGCCCATGCATGTTTCTGATGGTTATTGTTTTCTAGTATTTTCTATTTATTATCATTGTTTCATTAAGGATTTTTCCCATTGGGATGATCCAATCTATTTCTTAACTAGGATGGGTGTTACGTTTGAGTTGTAGAAGGCGTGTGAAATTTCTTTTCATAATTAAAGTTTTAGTTGATAACCGCAACGATTCTGATCTTAAATGAACCTAGTAAGAAGTAATTTTGTGTGTGTCTAGTGTTGGAAATGGGGATGATTTGATGCAGGATGATTGAGTTGTGGCTTATGAGTCGAGACAATTGAGACCACAACAAAAAAACTACCAAACCCACGATCTTGATCTAGCATCTGTAGTATATGCCTCAAATTGTTGGAGTAACTACTTATTGGAAGAATGATTCAGATTTTTTTTGATCATATGAGTTTAATGTATATATTATCTCAAATTTATTTAAATATTCGTGTATTAAGGTTGGTCTAGTACCTATAGTTTTTGATTTCGAGTTTGTTTACACACTTGGAAAAGGGAATTGTATTACAAATTCTCTGATCTGGATGACATAGAATCAGGTTGTTCATGAATCCAAATAGGAATGGAAATTTACGTCTTTTCTTGTGGTGATGCACCTAGAGGTCCATGAAGGGCACACAAAAATGTCCCTTTCATCTTTAGCATTTGAGTCAGCGATTTTGAGATGGGTCAAAGGGATCCAGTTGGAAGATATGTATTGTTTGACTATGAAGGAATATTTTAATGTCTTGAAATAACTTTCTAGTTGGTCCTTGGGTGTTGACATAATTATTTCTATTAGTAGTTCTGTGGTGGTACCTGTGTGTTTCAATAAGTTTTGATACATTATTTCCATGAATTGAAGTGGGAAGTGCATCTGAGACAGACTAATACATTTCATGTTCTTCATAGGGAGTATTGGTGGCCAAAGATAAAGAAAAAATTTGAGGGTTTCATGATGAGATTCCTTACCAATCAATATGTTAAGGAAAATATTCAGAATTTGGGTGGATTTTTATAAACATTTCTCATTCTATAATGGAAGTGGAATGTAATAATGATGGATATTATATTGGGACATCCAAGAAATCCCCAAATGAATAACACAATCTGGGTTGTTGTGGATTGGTTGACTAAAGAGGCTCATTTCATTCCAATCTAGGAGAGTTAATTAGTTGATCATATTGGTGAGTTCTATGTTTGAGAAGTCTTGTGATTTGATATAGTGTCAAGGAAAATAGTTTCATATAATGATTCGTGTTTCACACAATGCTTCTTTAAGGGATTATAGAAGGTACTGGGAACCAAGTTTTTTTGAGTACGGATTATCTCCTGCAAATGGATGATAAGTATAAGCGTACAATCCAAGTAATAGAGGACATATTCAGAGCATGTGACATGGATTTTCGTGGTTCATTTGAAAAGGACATGTCACTATTTTTTTTAAATAACAGGTTCCAGGGTATGATTCACAGGGTTCTTTTGAAGCAACTTAATGGGAGACCATGTAGATCTCTGTTCTATTGGTTAGAGGCTTGGTAATCTATGTTTTTAAGATGGAGTCTCATGGAGGATATGACAGTGAGTAATGTTTTGTTGATATAGAATATAATGATTATAGCATAGAGTTAGTAGAAGTTTAATGTGGATTGGGGTTATATACCAATTCAGTTTTTGGTTGGGGTAGAGTGTTTCATTGGGTGTCACCAAGGCTTGGACATCATTGAATTCAATGATAGGGAATGTTAGTGCCTAGGTAGGTGGGGACAATCGAGATTATGAGAGGATCAAACCATAGTATTACAGATGGGATATTCTATGGTAGTATAGTGTTATAAATGATCTCTTCAATGTTTCAAAACCTAAAAAGTATCATCTAGATCTGTCACATTTGATAAACATTGATTATGCTGATATTGATCTTGACTTGTCCATTACGGAGCATCTGGTTCATATTTAGGATCATATTGAGAAGTTTTTATAGGGAAATGTTTTTCCTATGGTTTGTGTTCTGTTGGAGAATAGGATCATCTAAGAAGAAAAATGGGAGTGAGTGTCATATATATATATGCCAATGGTTTGATCTAGTTTCTTCAGAAACTCAATGATGATTTGGAATAGGGATGATGGATGAGATATCTTACGGTGTGGAGGATGTAACATTCAGGATCATTCGTAAGGTAGGTTTAGTTATTTTTCAATTTTAGTCCATTAATTTTGTTAAATATGTGGTTCCAAAGTACATGAGAAGTCTCAGGGTTTTCTTAAGGTTCAAGACATGAAAATGGAAGAAATAAGAGTTTTTTTGCATATTGTATGGTCGATGCATGGTTATTGAAAATAGTTCGGATCGTTGCAGGTAACAATGCATCCTTACATAGAGGATTTCACAAGGTTTCCACATAGTTAAGATAACCATGTGGATGCCATAGGAAACCATGTGAATGTCTGATTTTGAGATTGCACCTCACATATAGTTTTCACAGTGTTTGGAAAACTATGGAGGTAAACTATGAAGCACAATAAAATTGAGATATTTGAAAAAAATTCCACTGCGGTAATTTTAACAGAAACATGATATTTCCTCATTTCTACCCCCTTGGAATACTAGGACCAAACCACAACTCCTAATATATTCCATGGGTAATTCTCACACATCTCGAGGTCCTTTGGAGTGTCGTTTGTTTCTAATCGAAGATCCGGTTAAGGCCAATACCCATCTTGCTTCTCTTATAGTTTTAGGGTTCATATTTCATCCTTATCTCATTCCAAAGCTCTAAAACCCATCTTTTTCAATGAGATATTGGATGATCCATCAAAGGGGTATTGAATCAGGATCCATGGCCTTGATCATGTGTCTGTTTGTCAAGATATTCAACGTAGGTGGTCTACATGTTATATCCCATAGTTTTTATTGGATATGTGCATGCCTAAATTTATTTATTGGTTATAAATTATTGTGATTTAGATTGATTCATGATATTTTTAGTGATGGGTGTCTAAATGATAAATGTGAACCACCATGGACCTCATTGGAAACATTGAGGATGACTTGACCTTTGTAGGGCCACCCATTGGGTGCGCCGATACTTCCTAGACTTACTAGACACCTATTTATGAGTAATGATACCTTGTGACAATTTAGAAACCTTGACCAACATGGAAAATCCTATTAGTGTGGTTGTATGTGAATTTTTTACATATAGAATTGCTAATGCATTATGTATTGACAAATATGGTCAGTGGGGTGAGACATGGTAAGATAATTGGTCTAATGGGTTGTGTTGTGTAAAATTGCATTTTTGACAGGTTATGGTGTATCATTGAATCCCAAATTAATTTTTGTGAATCAGGATTGTTATCATTAATGGTTGAATTGGTTTTGATATGGATAAATTTGCTGAAAAGATATATAAGAATGTGCACCTTGGATGGTGGTGGGATTGGAGACTGATGCTCCTCCCACTGGTAGGCAATGATTGATGCTCTAACCTACCATGTAATGCATGGGTTGGGGAGTCGAACTGAAGCTCTATGCCTCCAATGGTCGTATTCAATGAAAATACCAGGACATAGGCTCTACGATATGTGTTTGGATTACATGGTATGTGCATCCCTAGTGATATAGGGAAACAACTCATTCTATAATGAGAAATGATAAATTCCATTAAAATTTATAGAATTAGGTAAATTATTGACTCATGGAATACATGTTGATGATGAACTAAATGATAAAATGGTGTACATAATGAAATTGGCTTGATAATCCTAATAGTAATACAAAAGTTGAGAAAGTCTAATGAGTGGCCCTTGAACAGTATTTCCATTACATTACATTTATTTCGACATGCATGATCTAAATGTTAGACCCATTATTTTATAGACACCATTAGTGGTGGGATACTTATTTGTACTCACACACATGCCATTCCTCCATTTGGAACCCATGCAGATCTCATGATTTCAGGCCAGGAAAAGGGTAAGGGCCCCTTTCTAGGGAGTTTAGTTGGATATGGGACATGCATGTATTAGGTTCCTGATCAGGAGTTAGAACTGTTTTTGGGATTCTATGGCTAACATTATTTTGGGTTTTTCTCACTTGGAATTGTAGCATGGCATTACATATTTACTATTTCTTGTAGTTTTTTCCCAGATTGAGAGACATTTGGATATCCATGTTATCGGTTGTTTTATAATGATTCGTTAATTTATATTGTGATCTGCTGGGGCTTAATATGATTAAGAGGGTATTTTATCCACACATGATAAATCTAGACCCTCACTACTAGTTGTAAAACTCTAATTTATGGGGACACATGCTTGATTTCATGTGACAACTCAACTTGGGGATCCAGTTTAGTAGCTCCGAAGTCGTGGATGTTACAATTTTTTTCACTGAATCTAGAAGAAAGTGTTTGAGGAATTTACACTAAATACGTATAACATTCATATGAATAATAAAAAAAATAAATAAATGGGTATCATATCCACCAAAAAAAATAACTATTGGGGAATATATAATGTGTCTGAAAAATATAAAACTAAAAAACAAATATCTTTCCTTGAATTCTGATTTTTAGAAATGACTCTAATATCATATATAATAAATACAGTTTTTATTAATCTATTCCAGAATGATAATAATATATAAAATACCATATATGAGTAACTTATAACCTTTATTACCCATTTTTTACAATTATTTAATTAAATTTTTTTTCCGTTTGATATCTCCTTCTTTTCTAATATATGTTTTCATTTAGTAGTTTTGGTCCATGAACATTTATCATTTTACGTTCATTGTTAGAAATTTTATATTGATATAAATATTGTTAAAATTCATTATAATCATTATTAGGGTAATTAATTAAATTAGACACAAAAAAATATAATTCCACCAATCATTGCGATGATTGATCATACGTACATGTAATCATTAGATTCATTCTTCATTAGATTGATCACATGAGAGGTAAATAATAAATAGAATCTAAAAAATTATCTCTATGTATTATATATAATATAAATTTTTTAAATATATAAATATTACCATCAATGTAAAATGATAAAAATTCACATTGATTCATGCATGTGGTAGTCTACATGTACATATTAGCAAAATTATCTTCTTCCAAAAGTTTGATCGTAAGAATTTTTTATGATATTATAATTACATATGTATAGTAATATAAAAATTATTCTATTTAAATATTAAATAATTCATAAAAAAAAATTAATAAAATTTGGTGATGATTAAGAATTTTATTACTACTTGGAGACTCTAAGCTGCACATATGCCCAAGAGACAATTTCACATCCCAATTGATGTAAATATTATGGAAATGGTTGTTTCACAATCTTTTTTACATTTATTTATATTGAGGATACTAAATTTATTATTTTATGTATAATTTAAAATCTCTAGATAATATAAAAGAAGAATAAAAATTTGTTTAATTGGTTAAGGATATTACCACTCTTTTGGAAGAACTCCCTAGATCTCCTCTTAAGTATGCATGGGATGGTATTTATGGAATGTCCAAAACCTATAGAATGTCGATAAATAAATTTTGAAGTGATTATATTTTTTGGTATGGTCATGAAATAATGCTCAATGTTAAAAAAATATGAAAAAGGGTGTTTTCCTTTTATAATTGTGATGAGGGGATCTTTTGGAATTTCATAAAAGTTCAAAATATAATAAAGTCATTAGCCAAACTTAATGACACCAAAATCCCACTAACTAGAATCTAATAAAGTATGATGTTGAAAATAAATTATCCAATAATATTAGAATTGTATTATTTTTTGTTTTGGACATTCTAATTTTATTTAACTACTTAGATAAGCCATTTTCTAATAAACATTGGTACCATATTTTCCAGAGTTAGTTTATTATAATTTTACGTATAAGAAGAAAATTATCTTATAAATTCCTATGGTAATAAATTACCGACCTTTTATTACCGTCTCCTTACTCCTAAAATATATTTATTATTTTTATTTAATTTTACAACATATTATTTTTATCTAATATCCTAAATTTCAATTTTGATTGTACACAATTTATTTGATATAACAAACTAGGAGAAAAATAATTAAAAAGTATATAATCCACTAATTGAAAAATACTATCAAATATTTAAAAATTAAATTCATGGAAGACTATACTTAATTGATATTGTATTTTTTTTTATTTTTAAATTCAATTATTATATAATTTTGTTATTTAAATAAATACTACGCTAGAATTTCAAAAGAATTTTGGAAATTATATAATTACTAAAAATTATAAAAAGATTACATTCATCAAAACACCTTAATTTTTGTCAATATAGAAATCTATATCATTCATAACATTATTTTTTATCAATTTGGAGACATTAAAAAAAATTAATAATGGTATAGTGGAACACATTATAATTCTTAGATTTAAATAAAATATATGTAATTTTCATGGGATGGATCACATTAAAAATATAAATCATGATAACCATGTGATAAGGATCAAATTAAAAAATTCTTGTAAGATTTAAGATAAAAAATCGATTTCATATCACATATTTTGTTTACCTAGATTACCCAGATTTACACATTCAGATGGGGATAAATTTTAACACTCTCACCATTCATATTGACCAACAAAAAAAGGACCCATTAAAAAAAATACAAATAAATAAAAATATGTAAGAAATGATATCAAATTTATTTTCTTTATATTTTGAAAATTTAATTTATAAATAATGTTCAATAAGTGATGATAACTTTTTCAAAGAAATGTATATTTTTATCATAAATCAGTATATATTATCAATCCATTAATATAAATACATTAATTTAATTTTAAAATATTTAATGAGACATATAATAAACAAATTTCTAAAAAATAATACAACAATTTTGATTAATTTAATAAATTAAATTAAAAATACATTGCATACATAAAGAAATTTATTAAAATTTTCACTTTTTTCTTCAATCAATTTATATTTTAATATATAATTAATTTATAACCAAAGAGGTAATTTTATTAATTTTTAGAAGATAAATTTTTATAAATTATTTTGTACAATTAATACCATGCATTTCAAATTGATATGAAATAATAGCAAAATATTATTTAAATAGTATATCTCTATTTATTTACACTTAGTGTTGGGGTTAACACATAAAATGAAAGAAATAAAATTAATTAAAGGTATTTTTTTTCTAAAATATATATTTCCTGTATTATAATATCCAAATAAAATAATTTCACCTTAAAATTCATCACTATGATATAACCAAATGTGGATAACATTTTTCCATTACATCATCGGGTCCATAGGTCGCTTCTTCATATTTTTGATTTTTCCGAATAACATATAATATGTCAGTAGTATTATTCAATAGAACTATATTTATATGATCCATGGTTTAAAATTGTTTTTGATTATATGATGGATCATGTTCTATTTTAATGTCCTCTACTTTTATTACATGTGATGTATCATATTTTAACATTCAAAAGAAAGATACATGGAACACATCATGAACATGAAATAGGATCGGTGGAAGCATAAAGAGATAAAATATATTCCCTAATTGATCAATATTATTGAAATCCATAATATACTGTTGGATCATATATCAATCAAAAAAATATCGTAAACAAATTCTATAGTTAAAATAAAATAAAAACCTTGTAAAAAAGTTCAAAATTGTGGGTCACGATTATGCTATTCTGTATAAAGTTACTGTTAACTTTTACCTACCAATATATATACCATAGACATTTACACATATTATTACATTTTTTGAACAAAATTATCCAATGATTAAAACCAATTGTAATAAGTTCTACTATTTTCAGATTATTATGAACATAATAAATCAGCATGAAACCAAAATAAAAACATATTTTATTTAATATTTATAAAGAGTTCATAACTTCCCCCAAGTCCTTCGACCTATGTTGGATAACTGAGAGAATAAATGAACAAAGAAAATATCTAAAAGCATAGAAAGGAAATAAACATTAGAGTAACCATAACACATCGGTTATAAGTCATAACATGATTTATTCCATATAAGGCATGATTCATGAGTAAAAATAAAAAAATCATAACAAGAATAACATGGGATCATATAATCATAGAATCATAGGAATGTAGTTAAAATATAAAACATGACCTAAAAATAAGTTACGGATAACTCCCAAGACTATATCACATAGTGTAAAAACTCTCATAGAGGAATCACGTTCACTTGTTGTCCCATCACGACATCCCACAAGGCAAAAAAATTACCCAATGCATTGGACCACTCACTGGGTTTACCAATTATAGAATTTTCGTGAATATGTGTGCCACATGAATAAGAAAACATTAACATAAGGGTTACAAATAGATAAATGGGTATCATAATCATTTCATAAGTCATAAAAAATGTGTTTATCATAAGGGTGTCCATAAAACATTGGTTCTAAAAAAATACATGGAAGCTAAAAAGGTAAATTAGTCCTAGAACATGAGAAGTGATGCAAAAATAATTTTGATAACATTTAATAAATATTATTTAATAATCATTATAAATTTTACACATAAGTGTGTTTTAAAAGAAAAAATTAAATATTCCTCCAAATGGAAAACTAATAATTGATTTTTTAAAACCAGAAATGAAATAAAAATTTTATTTATGATTATATGAATGATTAAAAAAATGGATTCATAAAAAATATTATGGAGTGTACATGAATATGGAGAACATATCATTATGTTCCCTTTAATAGGGCGTTCATAACGGGAATAATTTAGTAGTGAACCTTTTTAAAACATGTTTTTCCCAGTCCAAGAATGGTAATCATATATAGATTCATGATTCTAAAAACTAGAAGTGAAATTTATAATTGGTATACAAAATTAAATATGAAATATATTTCGTTAAATAGAGAGTATGAGTAACCTCATGGAAATATGGGGGATTGGGTATAATCTCATAGATTATGTATGAAATTGCTCTTAACTAGTACTTCATGTCCCAAATTAGCATGTTAAATACATTAATTATCTAATAAATACCCATTAATAAAATTATTTTACATATTCAATGTTTATTAAGCTCATTTATAGCATTTTTTATGAATTTTAAGATACAATTTAATCGTTCGAGAGTTTTCGTATACTTTGATTTCATAATCATATCATATATATATGTTTGTAAAATCATTTTAAAGGTGAATAGTTGTGATGAACTAAAATTTTCTTTTATTAAATAACCTAAAAAATAATAAATGGTCTAATGTATATTTTTCTGGATGTAATGATGATTCGTTAGATTAAATGTTAATGATTTCTATTTATATTATTTTGGTGTTTTTTTATCATCACACAACAAGTATAGTTTAATATTTTATATTATTTATATATACTAGTTATATAAAATTAAACTCATTTTAATAAATATATTATAATATATTGTAACCATAAAAATTGTTTTACAACCATCCTTGGAGTATTAATTGAAAAATGAAAGAACATCATGCATAAAGGAAGTAAATTGAGACCTCAAAGGTGATGTTTTCATTTTTAGTAAAAAATGAGAGGGGAAGAGAAATTTTGATAGATTATTCAATTAAAAAAATAATATTCTATTATATACATTATATAAGAGTTATCATGTATCATTGATCAGTGTTCTTGAGGTGGGAAAAAAAATAAATGAAATTTATAATAAATTCAAAGAAAAAGAAAGAGATTTTCTACTCTTGAATTCAACTAAATGAGAACCTCTACAAGGGAAAGGTATTGGTTATTTAAAGAGACTAAGGGTTCATAGAGGTTAATGAGGGGATTGGTAAGAGGAATTTAAAGAACATGGACAATCTTCAAGGCTTACGAGTTCTAAGGAGAATTGGTTGTGTGGGTGGTATTTATAGTGGAGAAGATATGGTTTTTATTCATTTTTTATTATTTTCGCTCAATAAAAGAAATAATATTCATTACTGTGACTATATCATGTAAATTTAGAATGTTAATTCTATCCAAAGGTTCCAAAATCATCCATTCATCATAGGAATCCATAATTCATGATTCTAATTTATATATAAAATTATCATATTAAAAAAAAACAAAATAATTAATATATATTTGAAAATTATAAAAAAAACAATCCCAAAATATTTTCATCATTAATAATTGAAAAATTTATTAAATTTTAATTAATTAATATTCTAAATATGGTAATTTTAATTTTTAAATATAACCACTATTTATTCAAGAAATAACATTTCTAAAATAACAACTAATACAATGAAACTTTCAAAAAATAATTATGGTCCACTAAAATTATATTATAATCCTAAGAAAAAAAATATTATATTATCGAAATAAATTATCATTTAAATAATTATATTAAATATTAAATTTTAAATAATGATTTATTTTTAATAACAAGTCCAACAATTAATTAATCGTTTTAAAAAAAATTATTTTATTTTCCTATGGTATAACATTATAATGTTTTTATATATATGATCCTTAAATTTTATTTATTCTCATAATGGTGGGGTTACTATTATATTGATCTTATTACTATTCATCAGGGTCATGTTACTATTCCAAAGGTCATGATACTATTCCTTTAGAATATGTTCCTTAACTTTTATAATTACATATTGTTTCATTCATTTTTCAGTTATAAAGTTTGTATTGTGTTCTATTAAAGATTTAATGAGATTTATATTGTAGGAAATAAATATAACAATGAAATTTTCAATGATATAATTTTTTGTTGTAACATTATTCCCCCCTTATGAAATATTTCCCTCAAAATTTCATTTTACAAACTACGGACAAGACATGTGAGTGTACTTCTCTTTCATTGCGTCCTTTTGTTTTTGTGATTACTCTTTGTACTTATGGTCCTGTCACAATAATATGAACATGTGAGTAATCTTATCGCATATATATTTATCTTTGTAGTACAAGATCTTCCTCGAATTCTATTTATAAGAGAGATCATTTTCCAACTGTACAACTTGTGGATTCAGTGTATGTGAATCATATACTATATACATCCTCAAGGGGGATATTTGGAAAACATTTTAGATATAAGAAATTCATGGGGGATGATCTAGTGTATTGGCCACAACTCTAACATAAATTTTAATCTCAGAAGGGATAATGTACATAAGAAATAAAATTAATTTCATTGGAAGTATCATGAACCTCTTTCATAACGATATGCAATGGGATACAATATCTCCAATTATAAACTCCATGTATCAATAATGACTATATGTATAGGTCTTCTATCATCTTTGTCCTTCTCGTATTTGTTGTTGGATTTTTTTCATCATTTCTAAATTATTTAACCATTTTAGTACCTAACAGCTATAATTCACCAAATTCATCCCAACATGTAGGTGTTCTACATATTTTTGAATAAATGGGTTTATATGCAGCCATCTGGATGCTCGATTGAAACTGTTGTTGTAGTAGAACATGACCAATAGTAAATGTGGATCCCATCCTCACATGAAATACATATAATAAACTCTAAACATATATTATATTGTATGAATTATCTATTCATATTGGCCATAAATTTGAGGGTGATTGGTCGTAATGCATTCCAGCTCAGTGTTTATAACATGCTAGAGACTTTTCCCGAACATCAGGATGAATCTTGATTCTCTATCTGATATAATAAATAGTGGAAATAAATGATTCCTTAACACTTTTCTAAATTATATCCATTCATTTTCATCTAGTGAGATGTAATTTCTAATAGTGATAATGTGAGCTATAATTGTAAGACTTTCCTCAAAATACCATATATTATTATTTACTATGGATGTATTTGGAAGTCCATGGACAAAGTCTATGATGAATCTTTCCAATTAACATGTTCGTGTGGGTAATTATTGCATAATCCACTTCTAATTTTGGATTTAATTCTTTCAATTTCTAACATAATAGGTAAACTGATATATATTTTTTGATCATCTTTTCATATTGTCCCACCAATATTGAAAACAAAGATCCTAAAACATCATTGTTATCCATGGGTTAATAGATAGGGTTGGTCTATGACAATCATTCAAACTCTCATTCAATCTCTCTAGATTGGATGGTACACATAGTATTGGCCACAACCTCACATCTTCAGCCTCATAATTTCTTAACTCTGAGGATATCCCCTCTATCATGGCTTCCCCCCATAATTTCAATTTCCACATCATTCCATTGAGAATTATTTATTTTCAATATTATGAATAGTTGATTAATCTTTTGTGAAAATATTTAGGATGTTCCATCCTTAATTATTCCCATGTCCATCCTTTAAAAATCAATTAATATTGGACCCTTTTCATTTCTCATTATTGATAAATATACGTAATACTTTCCAATTAATGCATTTACTACATCTTTTTCATTACCAGGATGGTAGTGGATTGAGAAATCATAATCCAAGATGAGATCAACACATCTTCACTTGAAAAAATTATTCTCCATCTATGTGAATATATATTTGATGATCTTATGGTAAAAATATATATCACACTTTTCCCCATGGAGAAAATTCAACCATATGTTCAATGAAATGATCACATATGACCACTCTAAATCATTCATGAGTTTGTTTTCCTCATAATTTTTTAACAACCTTGATGTGTGGGCTATTACGTTATCAATTTGTATTAGTAAACATCCTAATAACTTATTTAATGTATCCCTGTACATGAAAATGTGTTCCCCACATTTCATAATTTTGAGTATCAGTGTAATAATAAGGTTAATTTTAAACTACTTAAAGTAGTCTTCACATTCACTAGTATAGATAATATTTACACCCTTCTATGTGAGCTTATTTACAATGTTTTAATATCATGATAATATTCCTCCAAAATCATAAATAGTACCCATCCAGTCCAATGAAGCTATGGTCCTGCATCACATATGTTTTCTTGGCCACTTTTCAATTTCCTATATCTTAGATAGAACCATAGATATTCCTTTTATAGTGATTACATTTTCAAATAATGATAGGGAATCCATTAAAAACTATCATTTTTTGTACATTTCATAATGTTTATCACTTCTCAAAGTCTTCAACATAGCATTTAAGTTATCCCCGTGTTCCTCCTTTCTCATAGAGTATATTGGAATATAATCAATAAAGTCTAAAACATATTTTTGAGGTAATATCTAATGAATCTATTCATTAAGTTGATACATATTGTTGGACAATTTTTATGTACGAAATGAATCACTATTAACTTATATTGTCCATACCTCCTTGAAATGTCTATAATTAAAATATATTCCACTTCACCTTTAATTGGTGATAACCTGAAAAAAGGTCCATCATTGATAATTACATGTCCCCAATTAGTTAATATAAATATTATAATATCTATGGAAAGGGGTATATTTTTTTAATGAATTTTTTACATAATGATTATCAATGTAGTGAAACATTGATCTGTAATTCTTCTTAAAAAAGAGTACTAATGCACCCCAAAGTGATACAATTAGTCATATAAAACACTTATCTGGATTCTATTGTAACCACCACATATGTTTTTTCAAAAAAACAGTTCCAATAATATAACATGTCATTGATATGGGAAGATATCATTGTATATGTTCAATTGATAACTCAACCTCTATATTAGGAGGAAGAGTAGTAAATTCTTAAGGGGATAAATCAGTCTAGATCCCAATAATGTGAATGAATTCATGCATTTTCTTATACTTCATTTTAATCATTTGAGGTATATATGATTTACCATATGGTAATAATACAAAAAATTGATATGATGATTCTAAATTACATTCATCTTCATCCTTAAACTTTTACATAATATGGGGATGATTTTGGATGTGAAGTGTGATATACTTTTTATGACATTTGATGTTGTCTTTACATAATGATATCCATTACATTAAAAATATAACATATAACTAAACCAATGGATGTAAGGTAAAATTTTCTAATAATTTCAGTCTTTAATCATTATTCGGGGAGGAATTATATACATGGGATGCAATAATTTACCCATCATATATTCTGATATATAAATCAACCTCTATAATTTGAGAAGGTGTTGGGATAGTTATAATGAACATAAAAAATATGAAAGAATGAGTATAAATAGAATGAAATATTATGTTATCAATGATTGAATGAATAAAAAACATACTAATAACGACATAATTATCATGCTCTGCCTATGTAGTGGTGATAGTATATGAAATTTCTTGCAACCATGGAGGTTTTATATGATTTTATCTTACCAAATTCCACATATGGTAGTGGTTCACATAATTTCACTATGTGTTACAAAATAAAAACTACATTTTAGGATGATTGTTTATCTAAACCTTCCCCTATTCATCTGTATTTAGGAGATTTTTAATATTCCTTCAGATGTTATTAATGGTACTCCATTCTCTTCCACATTTGATGCATCACTTTGTTCCCTTTAAAATGTTTATATGAATCTTCTCCCCACACAATTGAATCATTAAATGCTAGGTCCAATGTATACCATTGGATTTATATACTATTCAATCAATACAAAACACAATTTTTGTCTTATTATCACCAAGCCCATGAGACCATTGGGAGTCTCTGATCTACATTTCCACCAGTTAGGAACAATAGAAAATATCCTCATGAATTTTTAAGTCCCAACTCACCAACTATTTTATTACACATTGATATAGACTGCTAGAGGATAGATCAACCTCATTTTTAGTGTTTATGATCTTTTAAATGGTGTATCATGCATGATATGTGAATTTTTTATATATGATTAGATAGAATCATATTCCTTTTACTTATTTCCAAAGAACTCTCTTTCCATATTAATGTTAAATGTTCAAGGAAAAATATTTATTGGAAAATATTTTCTTCATAACTTCCCATTCCATGGTGTAAATTTCCTTTTTGTACTATCTGTTTGTAATTAGTGTACACCACTGATTAGATTCCCCATAAAAATGACTAACTACTAGAAAAACATTATCCTCTTATGATAATTTAAGGTTATAGAATATGTTTTCAATAGAGTTAATCGATTGTTCTGTAATGAGGGGATCAGAAGATCCAGTAAACATGTAATTCCTTTTTCACATGAAGGATTCAACAAAAACATTCCCATTTATTTGAAATGGATGTTGTTCCACACGATTCAAGTTATTATTCAAAACATGAACAAAATGATCATGTGTTTTGGTCATGTTTTGTGCACATTTAACCATCGTATTTAGTATATAATTATTGATATTTTAATATAACATATGAAATTATTCATTGGAAGTATTTATTATGTTTACATCCCTTATATATGAATAAGAAATTAAAATTAGTGGCCTAGAAAACATTTACAATAAGGACATAAAATGATAATAATGAATAAAGATTATGAAACTTATAAATAAAGAATATATCCTAACATTTCATATACTATGATTCGATATAGGTTTTTAATTCTAATATAATTATCCATATGGTTATTTGTAAATTTCATTTATCATAATATACAAACATAACTATACCATGATTTGATACCAACAATAGCGACCTTTTACTTTTAAACATATTATTAAATGGTTTGATCATAATTATCCAACAAATAAAACCTAAGATCATATGTATTAATGTATTTTGATGATTAGGTAACTATTAAAAAAACATGAAACCGAACTTAAATCTTTTTCTTATTTAATCATCACAGTGAGATCCTATGTTCCAGTAGAAAATTATATCTTCATAGGATAACCTAGAGAATAAATGAGCAATGTGATGCGCTAATATCCCAGAATGGGAATACACAGAATAGTAATCTTATCACGTGGGTTATAAGGAATAACCTGATGAAATATAAGGCATGAAACATGAGTAATCATGTAAATTAATAATAATAAAAATATCATGTGATCATGTAATCATGGAACCACAGGAATATGGTAACAACATAAAACATGGAATAAAAAAGAGTCATGCCTAGCTACCAAGATTATATGACACAATGAAAAATTTCCCATAATGGAATTCAGTTCACTCCCTATCATGGAATGGCATATCATGAGACAAAACATTACACAATTAATTTCTATGAAATATAGGCACACCAATCATAAAATTCTTAGGAATATGTTTTCCACTTTAATAATAATACATAACTATAATCATTACTCATAGAAATAAATATTTATTTTAATCATGTATAAGGCATAAAAAATGTGTATATCATTTCGGTATCCATTAAAGAAAGGATTTAAAACATTAATTGACATTCCAAATTGAAATTTGGAATATAAAATGAGAATATATTTAAATAATAATGGAAAATGTTAAAAAAATGGTTTAATAAAATTTATAAAATTTTCACTTTTGTGTTGCTTGAAGATATTTATTAATGAATCCCTAAAATGGAAAATAATTGCTTGTTTTAATAAATCCATAAATGAAGTAATAATGTAATTTATGATTAAATTATTGTTTTTATAGAAATAATGGGGTCTTTGAATATATAATGTAGTGTATTATAAAATTATTAAGAAATAAAAATGTCCTGGTTAATTGGGATTACATTATGAGAATAATTAGGAAATGAGCATTTTTAAAACATGTACTTATCTATCAAATAATAATGATATGATATGAAATCATGAGTGTGGATAATATTAAGAACATTTATAATATTTAAATAAATATAAGGAAGTATTTCATTATGCTAAATTGAGTGAATGAGTACCCCAATGTAATAAATTGTGGTTTGGGTAGAATCCCTTACCTTATGTCGAAAATAGTTCGATACTTGTATATAATGTCTTAGAGAATCCAATTAAATATACTAATTAATTAATTATAAATAATTTATAACTGATTTAGATTCATTATTAAATTATTAAGCTCAATTATATCCTTTTTATGAGTTATAAGATACAATTCAATCATGTTGGGGTGTCAGTTTCCATTGTTTTCACAATCGATATACTATTACAAATGAATGGGAAGTCTGGTAAAATTGTAATAGTTGTATCAAATTGAAATTATATGTCACTACTAAACATCCAAAATAATAAATGGTCTTATATAATCATTTTCTTCAATATGTGTCTTTTATAAATTAGAAAAAAATGCAATGATAACTTATTACATTAATTTTACGATTTATGATCAACATAATCTAGATATCTATTATTAATTAGAATTATGAAAATATTGGAGTTCTATAACATTAAATAATTTTCAATACATCAACAATAATCATGTTTAATCCTAAAAAAGGTTTCATGATCATCCTTGTAGGAGGCATTGAAAAATGAATGATCATCACCCATGAGGGTAGTAAATCACCACTTGCCAAACGATGTTTTCATTTTTAGAATAAAATGAGACATGGAGAAAAATGATTTTGGGTTGATCCACTAATAAAATAAAAAATCAGTATATAAATTATACGTGATTTATAATTTAACTTTTATGATGGGAGTTGATGTGATAATAATAAAAGGAATGATATACAAATGAAATTATAGGAAAATGAATAAGATTTTCACCTCTTGAATTTCTCTCTTTGAGAACATCCTTAGAACAAATGGCTTGGTTTTTTGATGCGATAGATGGCACTTGGACATGGGGGAGGGGCATTGAAATTTGATTCATATGCATTTAGTCATTATTCAAGGATTAATTGGAGTGAGAAGAATAATTGGCGAGGGTGGTAATTATATAAGATTAGAGTGGATTTTTTTGAAAATTTTATTAATTTGTTTATTATTTTGGCTCAAGAAAATTTATTTTATTGATCATCATGGGACCAATTAGGATAGATAATGATTATTTTAAATAAAAAATGTTTCTTCATAGTTATGTTCTCACTTTAGTTTAATAATATTGATAAACTATCTTTGTAATTGTTCAAAATTAGACTCACAATTATTTTTTTCAAAAAATATGGAATCAATTTTTTAAGAAATACTATCATATTGAGAATAAGTAGTTTAGAAAATATGGTCTTGATTTGAATATCTTCTAGTTTGGAATGGGAGAGGTATGTAATGTGGTACTGATCACAATCATATTCAACATGGATTCATTCAAAATCTAATAAATCTTTTTTTATTATTAATTCAAGAAAATCAAATGTAATTTGTGAATCTTATGATGAAATAATTATGAATAAAAATGTAAAAAAAAGAAATTTAGGATAGGGTAGAAAATATTTTACTGATTCTTAGGAAAATATGTTTTAGGGTGGCCCAAGAAGAAAATTATGTTACTGAGGATATGAAGAAAAATATAATGATGTGGATCAAGATAAAAAAGATGTGGATGAGAAAATCACACTGAAGAATTCATATTAATGAAATTATAATAAGAAAATCAAACTGAATAATTATTATTGATGAATTCATACTAATGAAATCAAATTGAGGAAATGATAATCAACAATTCATATTGAAGAATTTGTAACGAATAACTCATACTGATGAATTTTTTACTTTTGAATTTGTACTAATGAAACCATATAGATGATGTTACACTAATGAATTTTTTTCAAAAAAAAATTCTTTTTATCAATTATTATATTAGAAATATTATTTATGAATTTTCACTGAATAAATAGTATTGAATAAATAGTACAGATAAAATAAAACTAATTAAAACATACAGATGAAATCATACAAATGAAATATTACAGTAAAAATTGCAATGGTATTTTGTAATGAAAAATAATACTACGATTTATTAATGAATAAATCATAATGTAAAATTTTAATGGAAAATAAAATTCATATTTATATTAATTAATTAATTCATAATTGAGATAACATGGTTAAAAGGGTTGATATGGTTCGAGAATAGTTGAAAATCTTTGACAAGGACAATAATGTATCTGAAATTGAAGGAGTTTGAATATAAGGAAAATTTGGTTGAGTGAGAAATTTTTTTAAGAATCAGATCCAATACATTTTGGGGAACCTATAAAATGATAATGTACATAGTAATTTCTTGTGGGCCTGATTTAGTGTACTAAAGATATATAATCTCTGAGATCTAGGAGGATAAATTGTACATACAAAGCATTGTTATATAATTTTTTTTCATAATAAGAAGAAAAAATTGTATTCATATCCGATCATAGTATTATACTAAATTATTTCATTCAATTGATTATCAAATTCACATAGATGGGGAATCACACTGAATTTTTCATACTCAGAATATAAGTGGTGAAAATTTTCCTCTACCATGTTTCGACAAAGATATAGATGTTCTATACTGCGAGAATCGTAGTGGGATGAATTGGACTGGGAAATTCTTAATAGGATGAATCAGACTGGAAAAATAAAATGGGGAATAATTGAATAGGGATAATCATATAGAAATGAATCAGACTAGTAAAATTATAGTGGGGATAATTGGAAAAGGAAAATAATACATTGAATAATTAGACTGGGATGATCTTATTGAGAATATCTTATTGAGTGATTGTTTAAAATTTTTATGTAGTACATACTAGCTTTTGGGTATGAAAGTGGAGAAATGTTTACGAATCTTAATATTTTTTAATGTTGAATAGGATTTACACTAACATGTTTGTTACAAAAACATTCTTATTTCATTTCATGCTATCTGAATAACATTCGTAGATTTATTGATCATATATCCACATGAGTTTAAGGGATAATCCTACCAATTTTATTATCCACAAAAGGATTTCATTATACTATATTGTAGGGTATTGTTTTGTTTCCAAACCATACCAAGGGCATATATTATCTTATTGAATATAAAACCATGAATATTCTGGTGTTCTTGTGGGTGTTTGATTGTTTTTTTCAGTATAGAAGGGTATTTAACAATCAGATAATTTTTTTTAAGAAGAGAAACATAAAAATAATATATATATCACTATTCAACCCTCTCCCTATCAGTGATAATATTATACTACATATGAACTTATAAGTGGTATCATAGAGAAGGATCCCTTTTATTACTCTTGGATGATGTTTTTGAAGATATGATTATAGAGAATATAAATTGTGACAATATTAAATGTTTTTTAGTTTGTGATGGTAATAATTTTCATATCTGAAAAGATATAATATTACCTTATCTTATGTCTCTTGTATAAGATGTTAACAAAGATACAACAGATGGGATTCCTAAGATTGATGATTAAAATCCCTTTATATCTACTGATAATAAAAATATTGATATTTATGGTTTATTTAAATATTATTTATCATCATCACCATCTAAAAGTTTGTTTTTAAAGGTGAAAGCTTTTTCAAAGACCAATAGTATTTAGGAAAATGTGAAAAATATTAATGAAGGAAATATAAAAGTTAAGATGGAATAGTTTGATGTCCAGATACTAAGTCATTATGTTCTCATTATGGGTAAATAGGAATATATTTCGGACTGCTTGACAGAGATAAATTACAATGTTAGCACTATTATCTGTCTATGAGAAAATTTATTAGAGTCTAATGTTGTTTATAATTTTTTTAGATTACATCATGAAAAGATTGTTGTGAATGTTTCTTAATTATAAGATAGATATCCAAAAACATTATATCTTAATTATTGTCATAGGAATCTCATTACTTATGAGATGATAATGGAGAATATTATGAAGGTGAAAAATTTTAGACAATGAAATGTACTTCAATGTGGACAGTAAATAATAATGTATAAATATTATTGAAGAAGTAATGTTAGTGACTCTAACTCTGAAAATTTGGTATGTGAAAATTATGATTATATTTTATCCTTGTTTTCTAAAAAATTTAAAAGAGGTACATGGAATTATAAGGGAAAAATTCACACAAAATATTTGGAATTTGGAGCTATTGGACAATGTGATGCAAATTATCCACAATGAAAGAAATATGATGATTGTGATGAAGATAAAAGAAGGTCAAGAAGGTCATTGAAAAAATATATTGATAATGGAAAATCATACTCAATAGAAAAATAACTTCTTCAAATTTAAACTATGAATGTTTTTAATTTGGGATAACAATGAATTTGACATTGAGGCTAAATTCCAAAATATTAGTTATAATGAAGGTGAGAATATATTCGGTGTTATATTTAATGATGAATAATTAAAAATCATCAGTTTTGATGATGAATAAATTCAACTATTATATGATTTGTAAGAAGTGTTGAAATAATTTTTGATTAGGATTAGAATCCTTGAAATGAAAAACAAGAAATTGGATGATAAATTATTTTCAAAAATAATTCTGGTTAGTTTTCTTAAGGAGAATAACAAGATACTTGAAGAGATTAATGTTTTTATGAAATCTATTGAGAAGTAAAATAATCATAATGAACAAATAAAACTTATAATGATGGAAAAACAAGTGGAATTGGAACATGCTTAAGAAAAAATTCTAAAGTCTAAAAAATAGTTACATGTTTTAAAAATATTATTTTTGACATTGGTGAATTTTTTTAAGAGAAGGATCCATAGAAGGATAAAAAAAAGAAACCATTTAAGGAAGATAATAAGTAATAAACTTTTTTGAATGAGAAGAAAAATGTGAATGTTTTTTTACCCATGATTAAAAAGGTGGAGAAGTCAGAAGTAAATAAAAATAATGAGTTTGAAAATTTATTTAAATATGATAAGGAACACAATGATCTCAATACTTCTAGTTTTGTTCATGATGAAAATAAAAATATTCTCAAGAAGATTGTTTTTTTGAATTCAGAAAGGTTGGTTATCAATAATGTTCTTTCAAGAAAGATAATGAGAATCATATTCAAAACAAAAGAATATATGGAAATTTTGAAGAAAAATACTCATTCTATGAGACTTCTGTTATTGGGGTGGATTTGGACATATGGATTATATATTTTTATTCGAGAAAAAACATTATTATTATCCAAAAATGTTGTGGGAGGAATTATTTGAGGGGGGGGGGAATTTCCTCAATAAAGGAAGTTTTATGAGGATGTTTGAAAAAAGGATTTCAAAGATGTGATGAAGAAATTTATGAAAGTAACCATAAAAATTTTAAACAAGTTACTAGCATTATAAACTTTTTTGTAAATATGTGAACAACCAAGAGATCATTATAAGGTATTTCTTGTACTTTTTCCAACCCAAAAAAATATTCATAACAAATCTGAAAATCTAGAAGTTAAGAAATATAAAGGAAATGAAAAAATCTCTTGTTGTTGAAAGATCCCTCAAGTAAATTAAATGTTAACGGACATTTATTCTTGATATTGGATTTATATCACCTATTAAAAGAGTTTTTATATTTTTATTTTATATAATATACATTAAATAAAGAAGTATTAAATTTGGAAAATATGGCTCATTATGAAACCAAGGTGTTGTATTAGCTAATAGGGAATGTAAATTTGAAATCCAAGAAAGTATTATATATTTATGGTCTGAAACATAACATGATGAGTGATTCAAAATTGTGCGAAGATAGTAAGAAGATTATGTTCAAGAATGATGGATTATTTGGGAATGGTGAGAAGGTTGGAATGGTATTTTCAAAATTCCATCATACTAAAAGAAAACTTGTTTCATGTTGGTGATATTCAAGACTCATTTTATCTATGTATGGTCAAAGAAAATAAATTTTTGAACAAAAGGTTGGTACAAATGTATCAATGAAACAATAGAATGTTATCTAAAAGAAATAGTATATGAAACAATTATATTATGTTAGATAGTAGATTTTGGTGTTTCACTATTTGTCCAAAAGAAAATATTACAAAATCTAGGAATTTTAAGGTTTCCATTTCTTAAAAAAACCCCTAAACATATCCCTCTAATATATGGCAGTCGCTGTGAGAAAAATTAACAAATTGATATATATATTTCATTGTATATATTGATGAAATTACTCACATTACTTGTGCCATGTATATGAAACATAAATTAGATGCTCTGAATATGTTTTAATCATTTAGGCGGAATGATAAGAATGAATGTGAGTATTTAGTGAATATGTTAAGAAATAACAATGGTGGTGAATATATATATGATGATTTTGAAAGTAATATTGATAATAATTGAATTATTCATGACTATATTTCAACCTATACTCTTAAATAAATTGGTGTTACTTAAATTAAGAGTAAGAATTAGGTGGAAATGGGGAGAAATATGCTTCAATAACATGGTCTCACTTATTATATTTGGAGGCAATAAATGAGAACTATCATGTATATTCCAAATTGATGTTCCAATATACCATTTCTGATATGACAATAAAATATTTTTATGTAAAAAATCCATGTTTGAAACACTTAAGATTCCTTGGGATTCATTTCATTTAAAAAAAATGTTGAATCAGTGGAATGTTTGATAAGAATGGTAATTAAATAATCTTTCTTTTATTGCTCTATAAATAAGAGGATAAATATGTTATAACAAATAAACGTAAAATTTTTTTACTATATTGATGAGCTTTTTATTCAATATAATAATAAATATAAATAAAATCAAGTGTATAAGGATATTGATCATGATAATGATACATTACTTAATAATTCTAATGAGGAAAATATCTTATCAATTTCGATAAGGATATAGATTTTACTCAAGAAGAAAAATTTGACTCATCTATTTATTGTGCTGAGGAAGATACTCAAAAATATCATCTTGGGATGATGATACTAGTGAATTAATATTAAATATTTAATGAACAACATCATAAATTATAAATAATAAAACATAATTTTACATTACACACATTAAATTATATTATAAATTGGATGAAAATGATCTTGATACATCTTTTCAGCATCTAGAATGGTTTCAATCCATGAATTATGAACATAAATAGATTGAAAATAATCATTATTGGGAACTCATACCAATTAAAAATAATAAAAATGTTATTCATACACCATTTGTTTTCAAAATCAAGATGAATAAAGGTAGTTAAGTGATACTAAATGAAAAATGACTACTGTGAAAATGGTATTCACATATTTAATGTATTGGATTTCATGAAACCACTGATATAGTGGAAATGCTAAAAACTATCATAATATTTCTTTTTGTTGTTTCACAATGTAACACCCCAAGATTTCATAGTGTGTTATTTCTTCAAAATAATTCAATAACTTGCACTACACGCAACACCGAGTTCAATCACAGCATGAATTACCAAAGGAAAAAGCCATTCAAAAGAGTTTATGAATATTATTAACTAAATTTTAAACTTTATATAATCCTTATAATTTTAGAATCCATATTATGAGTTTCTTAGATATAATGCAAGAACAAATTCATTTTCAGTATTGCACTTTTATCAACTTTAATAGTGAACCCTTTTTAAATACTATATTTTAAACTTTTTGACTAAATGGGGACATCAAAAATTTAAAATGAAACATCCCAAACTTCTACGGTACGCTTCTCTTTGAATAATGTGATAGCGTGTGTTGTACGCAACACCGAGTTCTAACACACCATAACTAATCAAACTAGCCGTTATGAATAGTAATATCTACTTTTTGAAATTATATATATTTTATATTTGAAAATGGACTTCATTTTTGGATTCGGAATATCGAATTTAGCCTAAGGTGAAATTTTGGTACATTTCGGATAACTTTCATATTTTGATGAATAGTGAAAATTACTAAATTTTAATTAAAAACAACTTTTTTAATCAAAATAATTAATAGTGATAAATTATGAATTTGAGTGGTTTTAAAGTATATTTAGAATATATTTTTACCATTTAATGTAATGTTGGTCATTGGATATAATTTTACAATTAAACCGAACATAAACGAGTGTCAATCTTTTGATAGTTATTATCTCTTAAAAACACGCTTTTTGTTTTGACAGCGGGAATTAATTTTAAATTAATTTCTGCCACTTCTGGGTTTTGAATTTAGGAAAATGGATTACATATTTGGAATCAGGATGTTCAAATTGTGTAAATAGGTAACTTTTATTTTTAGACATTTTGAATAATTACTGCGGTAAATATTTTATTTACCATGGTTAAGGGTAAATCCGGTAAATAAGGGTTAAAAAATAATATTATAATAATACTAAATTACCCTAAAACGTGTCTTAACCCTATTTTTTGATACATGGTCGACCATGGGAATCATTGGGTCTATTTTGGGACCCCATGGATCCACTTGTAAGTGATAATGACACTTTATTTTAATTAAGTTAAAATGAATACAAAAATGACACAAGCATATATCTTTTAGAAAGACAATTGTTACATAGGGTTATATATGTTGGATTTTAGATTATAAATATTATTTAGAAATATAAAAAGATTTACTACATAATGATATTTTATTTATAATTTTTAGACATTAAATAATTTATTTTATTTATGACACAATGATGATGCAGTAATTACTATAATAGTGAAAAATTAAAATAATTGATATTATAAATACCCAAATAAATATAATATGAAACTTTTAATGAATTAAAATAATTTTCTAGGATAATATGATATATTAAGATTGATTTAATTGACTTTGTTCGAAGTAGTAAATCTGTTATGAGTTTCACAAAAATCAACTATTGAATAGTGTCAAAATTGACATAAAAGAGTTCTTAAAACAAATATTATATTCTTAATTGATATTAAATTCCTAAAAATCTAAGGTTCGGCCAAGAGACTTATATCATGATAGGTCCATCATTAATGTACCACTTGGGGGTCGATTGGATGTATATAGTAAGTTTATTAACCATATTATATAAAAATACAAAGAGACATTGTAAAAGTGAAACTAATTAACTTAGAGTTAATACTTAAAGATAAGGTTAATATAAGTACCCAAACCTGTCTAAATTCTATTGGTTGAGTGGTTTTCTACCTATACCCACCTTAACCTTTGAATAATAAGCTTTGGAGCCATTAGAAACCGAATATGAATTTATTATAAATTAATATTTCTAGCTTTTCCAAAGGTGCACCTCACCCCTCTTATAAAAGGGCACTTCTCCTTCTCATTTTTTCACACCTTCAAAGCCTTTTGGTTCGGCCAAACTCTGCCCAAATACTCTCCCAACATCCCTCAATACAACCTAGAGGCCTTAGATTGATCAGAAAGCCAACCTAAGGAGCCCTTTTGATCAAATCAAAAGGAAGAACCCGAAGAAGAGGTAATGATTTCACCACCCTTTTCTAAGTTCATTTCTTCTTCCACTTCTTCTTCCTTTGTTCTTACCATTCTAAAATAATAACTCCAGTATCTCACATATACTGTGTTGTTATTATAAATATGGTACAACCATATTCAGTATTCTATCCACCCTTTGAATAACATGTCACCATACGTGCGTATGTACGGCTTACCGTCTCCACGTCGTGGTGTAATTGTTATTCAATATATTATTATTTGGATGGGTATAATAATGATGTGAAACTCATGTAAATAATAAATATAACATGTTAATGATTCTGTATATATGATATACCATCCATTTATATATTATTTTAATATCAAAAGAATGATATTGTCGCTCGAGCGTACGTACGGACTACCGTCTCCACGAACGCGATGAGATTCATTCTCCATCGTATCCATTCAAGTATAATTATCATTTGATGATTTAAAAATGATGTTTAAGGACTTGATATCATTCTGGATATGAATAATATACAACCTATCCTTTACAAACATGTCTTACGTAACAAAACATATAAAGGAAAACAAGTAAGTTAACATCCGATATAATGATAATACTAAGATATTATTAACAAATCAATGTTAAAAGATCATATATGATATCATATTATTATATATGATTCTTGTATAATTTAATAACAAATATTTCACCATTATACAGGAGGTTAACCTACCCCAACCAAGGAAAAGTACAAGGTAAGGGTTATTTCACAATCTCATCATTATCCGAGGTTGTTTATACGTAATAATCTACTGGGATCTCGTTATCATCCACATCCATGTTTCTTCAAAATGTATTTCAAAACTTTTTTAATATTTAAAAGAATATGGGTTAAAGTCATTTATACCCTTGTTTGACTTTTTATAAGAGGTTTATAAGGGAATCTTTCTGCCGTTTTCCAAACAAGGTGCTTTTTAACCTTTTCGACAGAATTAAGATAAGAATGTTTTTTTTAACTTATACGGCGGGTGCGGTTATTTTACGCCGTTATAAAATCTTCAAAGCTTTCCTTACAATCTTATAATAATATTTTCAAAGAAAATGTTTTATTTCATATGGCTCTCAAATTATTTCAAAAATAGAAAGAGATATTTCTCTAAAAAGTGTTTTGATTTCAACTATGTCAACATCCTTTGATGGATTTTACGCTTATTTGAAGTTGATTTATTATGATACAAAACTTCTATATTGTATTGAAGGTTTTGTGATATGTTTGACTGTGGATGTTCTATTTTTATACCATTCATAGTTTATGGTGAAATTATTGACATTTCGTATGCTAGTTTTAATACGAATGTTTATGTTATGTTTAAACCTTTTCATATGGGAATGCATTGGACTTAATAAGTGACGGGTGGAGCCCACTATAGCTCCTCGATGCATCGGTAGGTCTCATGAGACAAACTAGTGTCTTGGCACAAGGCCTTGACAAAATCTTTTTTGTAGTCTTGGCACGAGGCCTTGGCTATGTGGTTATGATAGTCTGGCATTATGCATTCCAACAATATGAAAGTGGTTATTGATTTTTGCATGTGATTATTCGATTAGTAGAATATCCATGTGAATAAGTAAATGGCATTATTTCATTTTATTTATGCCATACCATGTTGAAAGATCATGTTTAAAAGGCTTTTTTCTTAGTTATACATTGCTTTAAATGTTTATTCTTATTGATGAAAGTTTCCGCTATATTGTTATCCTTACTGGGCATTTGAGCTCACCCCTTTTCTATGTTTTATTTTTCCCAGGATGTGAAGAAGTAAGTTATGAATGACCTGCATGGATTTTATAAGGGGATTATAGTGTGGACTGTGGAAACATTATATTGTTGTAGTAGTTTCTCATTTTATGATGTAATGTAAAACTTATGAATATATCTAGTATTTCCAAGGCTACTAAACCAATCGGCCTTTCGAGATTTGATCTTTCTTGTGATCATGCCAATGTTATGTAATTAATGCACCGACTCTGGGTAACTAGGGTCGGGGCGTTACAGTTGGTATCAGAGGAAGTTTAGTACAAACCTTGGAAGCTAGATTTAGATAAACTCTGATTAGAGCACATAGACCTAAGATGAACTTTGAGGATTAGTATAGAAGAACTTCCTAGAATTTTGGTATTGTAGAGATTTTGTGAGTTTTCCGAGCAATACATCCCTGTCTGGATACGAGCAGGTAGAGGCGGCTCTGGCACAGATGTACCTAGGGGTAAAACCCGAAAACACCGCTTTGAGCTAGACTCGAACGGGAACTGGTGCACGACAACAGGCCTTGCTGCACTCTTGGTTACGACACTCCCGGGGGATATGCTTAGGATAACTCTCATTTTCTTTACAAATCATTATGAAGGGTTTATGAGTATATACGTCCTCAAAGGAAACATTCTTATGATTATGGATTATATCCATAAATAGTTCAATTTATGTTAAGTGTTTTATAAGTATGGGATTATGTATTTTGATTCATAAACTGATCTAGTTTATGCCATTGTTTAGAAATGGCGCCCAGTAGAAGGAATGAGAACTCCAGAAATGCACATGATCCAAAGAGAAGGAAGGATCATATCTTTCATGGTTTTAAGCTAGAATTTATAAGAGAAATAGTCCCCCATGTATTATCATCATATGAAGAAATAATATCATGTGTTGATAAGATAAGTAAAGAGTTTACTGAGTCCTATGGCTTTGAAGGGAAGCAAGAGAAGAAAAGGATAGAAGAGAGAAAGATAGATAAAGGGAAGAGGGAAAAGAATAATTTTCCCATATGTGGTAACTGTGGAAAGAAACACCCTGGAACTTGCCTGAAAGGAATGGGAGTTTGTTATAAGTGTGGAGGAAAAGGGCACAAAGTACATGACTGCAAGGGTAAGAAAATGGTTTCAAATGTACAATGCTTCATTTGCAAGGAATTTGGACACTACGCGAACCTATGTCCCAGTCATCAAACTATGCCGCAAATGATGTTATTGGATAATAATCAAGTTATGATACTACCACAGATGAAGAGGAATGATTTGAGTTCTTATGTTGATTATGTCAATTGAGTGTGTATCAACAATTTACTTGTTATAATAATTATGGAGTATGTAAGGATTGTACTGTAGTACTATTTCATTAAGGACTTGAGATTTTGTGGAACAAAGAAAAGTGACTCAATAGCAGGATAAATTTTTGGAAAATATATGGTTGAGAGAATGATAAACCATAATATAGTTCTGATACCGAGGTGGTGATTTTAGAATAATACATGATTGATTTGGATAAATTATATTGGATATTATTGACTACCTTGAAGCTGATTAATGATTTGTATATTCCATCATTGTTGGGTTTTAAAACATTTTTGGATTAATGAAGTATATCCAGCATTCTATATGGAATAAGGGATCATGAATATAATTAATAAGGAATATGGTAATACATGATGAAGGTATTCATATGCTATTATGGGGTAAAAAGGATCTATATTATGTTTACCTTCCTTATAAATGTTGGACTGTGAGTTTGGACAGAAGTATTTTGGATAGTTCTAGTTTGGATTATTTTGGATTTCCATAAAAGGACAACCCGGAGGTCGGGCGGCAACCCGTCGCGTCCGGCAAGGCTGCGAGACTTGAACCCGCAACTGAAGGGCGACAAGGGTGTATCAACTACCACTAGCCCACGAGATGTCCTGGATTAAATAATGTAGTTTTTATTAAAAGATCTTATAGATGAATTATAAATTCGTTTATTTTGGAACCCTATACGAATAGTGTAAATAGAATTCTTTTACATTCTATTATCTTTTAGAGTGAAAGATGAGTTTGTGGTAGAAATTTATTAATGGATAAAACTCTAATTATAAAGTAAGTATATCTCCTTATGATATTAGCCAATCTCATAAATAAATTCCTCAATATTAAGAAAAGCAACTTAGAACAAAAATGTTTTCCTAGATGGTACCTTAAATCATCACTAATTTATGGATTTGGGATTGTTGGCCTTTTCATAGCCATGTTCTCTACCACTCTCCATCAGATAATTGATGGTAAGATTTTTCTTCCATATCCATATTTTCCTACATGGAACCCTAGTATGAGTTATTTTCGGTAATCTTCATACTTTCGACTCTTTATTTTAAATAGAGGCCTCATTAATTCATTTTTCGATGTGGGATTTCAACTAAGATATTTTGAAACGTCAAAAATGTGTTATCCTAATATCCTATGTTTTGTTGAACCGATGGTATTTCAAATCATCATAGATTGATGAATTTAAGGACCTCAATTTTATACTTGTTTGTGATTGATGACTCAATCACTACCTATAAATATTTACGTTTTTCCTCCAATTATATGTCTCTAATTGCCACCAATGTTCTCCTAATCGAGATCATAATTTGGTGGTGACCCTTTCATTTCATTTTTCCTCATATTAAGACTAAATTTTAGTAACCCAATTTCCGATGTGGGTTTTCCCACAAATATATTTTCTATTTTCAACCTT
Organism: Viscum album; assembly: GCA_963277665.1. Taxonomy (NCBI): domain Eukaryota; kingdom Viridiplantae; phylum Streptophyta; class Magnoliopsida; order Santalales; family Viscaceae; genus Viscum; species Viscum album. The sequence continues at coordinate 836,005,751 of OY728127.1, read as the reverse complement.
TTATTTTCGAAGAACAATTTCAAATTGCGAGGACACAATTTATTGAAGGAGGGGAGAATGTAACACCCCAAGATTTCATAGTGTGTTATTTCTTCAAAATAATTCAATAACTTGCACTACACGCAACACCGAGTTCAATCACACCATGAATTACCAGAGGACAAAGCCATTCAAAAGAGGTTATGAATATTATTAACTAAATTTTAAACTTTATATAATCCTTATAATTTTAGAATCCATATTATGAGTTTCTTAGATATAATGCAAGAACAAATTCATTTTCAGTATTGCACTTTTATCAACTTTAATAGTGAACCCTTTTTAAATACTATATTTTAAACTTTTTGACTAAATGGGGACATCAAAAATTTAAAATGAAACATCCCAAGCTTCTACGGTACGCTTCTCTTTGAATAATGTGATAGCGTGTGTTGTACGCAACACCGAGTTCTAACACACCATAACTAATCAAACTAGCCGTTATGAATAGTAATACCAACTTTTTGAAATTATATATATTTTATATTTGAAAATGGACTTCATTTTTGGATTCGGAATATCGAATTTATCCTAAGGTGAAATTTTGGTACATTTCGGATAACTTTCATATTTTGATGAATAGTGAAAATTACTAAATTTTAATTAAAAAAAACTTTTTAATCAAAATAATTAATAGTGATAAATTATGAATTTGAGTGGTTTTAAAGTATATTTAGAATATATTTTTACCATTTAATATAATGTTGGTCATTGGACATAATTTTACAATTAAACCGAACATAAACGAGTGTCAATCTTTTGATAGTTATTATCTCTTAAAAACACGCTTTTTGTTTTGACAGCGGGAATTAATTTTAAATTAATTTCTGCCACTTCTGTGTTTTGAATTTAGGAAAATGGATTCCATATTTGGAATCAGTATTTTCAAATTGTGTAAATAGTTAACTTTTATTTTTAGACATTTTGAATAATTACTGCGGTAAATATTTTATTTACCATGGTTAAGGGTAAATCCGGTAAATAAGGGTTAAAAAATAATATTATAATAATACTAAATTACCCTAAAACGTGTCTTAACCATATTGGTTGATACATGGTCGACCATGGGAATCTTTGGGTCTATTTTGGGACCCCATGGATCCACTTGTAAGTGATAATGACACTTTATTTTAATTAAGTTAAAATGAATACAAAAATGACACAAGCATATATCTTTTAGAAAGACAATTGTTACATAGGGTTATATATGTTGGATATTAGATTATAAATATTCATTAGAAAGCTAAAAAGATTTCCTACATAATGATATTTTATTTATAATTTTTAGACATTAAATAATTTATTTTATTTATGACACAATGATGATGCAGTAATTACTATAATAGTGAAAAATTAAAATAATTGATATTATAAATACCCAAATAAATATAATAAGAAACTTTTAATGAATTAAACTAATTTTCTAGGATAATATGATATATTAGGATTGATTTAATTGACTTTGTTCGAAGTAATCAATCTGTTATGAGTTTCACAAAAATCAACTATTGAATAGTGTCAAAATTGACATAAAAGAGTTCTTAAAACAAATATTATATTCTTAATTGATATTAAATTCCTAAAAATCTAAGGCTCGGCCAAGAGACTTATATCATGATAGGTCCATCATTAATGTACCACTTGGGGGTCTCTTGGATGTATATAGTAAGTTTATTAACCATATTATATAAAAATACAAAGCGACATTGTAAAAGCGAAACTAATTAACTTAGAGTTAATACTTAAAGATAAGATTAATATAAGTACCCAAACCTATCTAAATTCTATTGGTTGAGTGGTTTTCGACCTATCCCCACCTTAACCTTTGAATAATAAGCTTTGGAGCCATTAGAAACCGAATATGAATTTATTATAAATTAATATTTCTAGCTTTTCCAAAGGTGCCCCTCACCCCTCTTATAAAAGGGCACTCCTCCTCCTCATTTCTTCACACCTTCAAAGCCTTTTGGTTCGTCCAAAATCTGCCCAAATACTCTCCCAACATCCCTCACTACAACCTAGAGGCCTTAGTTTGATCAGAAAGCCAACCTAAGGAGCCCTTTTGATCAAATCAAAAGGAAGAACCCGAAGAAGAGGTAATGATTTCACCACCCTTTTCTAAGTTCATTTCTTCTTCCACTTCTTCTTCCTTTGTTCTTACCATTCTAAAATAATAACTCCAGTATCTCACATATACTGTGATGTTATTATAAATATGGTACAACCATATTCAGTATTCTATCCACCCTTTGAATAACATGTCACCATACGTGCTTACGTACGGCTTACCGTCTCCACGTCATGGTGTAATTGTTATTCAATATATTATTATTTGGATGGGTATAATAATGATGTGTAACTCGTGTAAATAATAAATATAACATGTTAATGATTCTGTATATATGATATACCATCCATTTATATATTATTTTAATATCAAAAGAATGATATTGTCGCTCGAGCGTACGTACGGACTACCATCTCCACGAACGCGATGAGATTCATTCTCCATCGTATCCATTCAAGTATAATTATCATTTGATGATTTAAAAATGATGTTTAAGGACTTGATATCATTCTGGATATGAATAATATACAACCTATCCTTTACAAACATGTCTTACGTAACAAAACATATAAAAGAAAACAAGTAAGTTAACACCCGATATAATGATAATACTAAGATATTATTAACAAATCAATGTTAAAAGATCATATATGATATCATATTATTATATATGATTCTTGTATAATTTAATAACATCTATTTCACCATTATACAGGAGGTTAACCTACCCCAACCAAGGAAAATTACAAGGTAAGGGTTATTTCACAATCTCTTCATTATCCGAGGTTGTTTATACGTAATAATCTACTGGGATCTCGTTATCATCCACATCCATGTTTCTTCAAAATGTATTTCAAAACATTTTTAATATTTAAAAGAATATGGGTTAAAGTCATTTATACCCTTTTTTGACTTTTTATAAGAGGTTTATAAGGGAATCTTTCCATCGTTTTCCAAACAAGGTGCTTTTTAACCTTTTCGACAGAATTAAGATAAGAATGTTTTTTTTAACTTATACGGCGGGTGCGTTTATTTTACGCCGTTATAAAATCTTCAAAGCTTTCCTTACAAGCTTATAATAATATTTTCAAAGAAAATGTTTTATTTCATATGGCTCTCAAATTATTTCAAAAATAGAAAGAGATATTTCTCTAAAAAGTGTTTTGATTTCAACTATGTCAACATCCTTTGATGGATTTTACGCTTATTTGAAGTTGATTTATTATGATACAAAACTTCTATATTGTATTGAAGGTTTTGTGATATGTTCGACTGTGGATGTGCTATTTTTATACCATTCATAGTTTATGGTGAAATTATTGACATTTCGTATGCTAGTTTTAATACGAATGTTTATGTTATGTTTAAACCTTTTCATATGGGAATGCATTGGACTTAATAAGTGACGGGTGGAGCCCGCTATAGCTCCTCGATGCATCGGTAGGTCTCATGAGACAAACTAGTGTCTTGGCACAAGTCCTTGACAAAATCTTATTTGTAGTCTTGGCACGAGGCCTTGGCTATGTGGTTATGATAGTCTGGCATTATGCATTCCAACATTATGAAAGTGGTTATTTATTTTTTCATGTGATTATTCGATTAGTAGAATATCCATGTGAATAAGTAAATGGCATTATTTCATTTTATTTATGCCATACCATGTTTAAAGTTCATGTTTAAAAGGCTTTTGTCTTAGTTATACATTGCCTTAAATGTTTATTCTTATTGATGAAAGTTTCTGCTATATTGTTATCCTTACTGGGCATTTGAGCTCACCCCTTTTCTATGTTTTATTTTTCCCAGGATGTGAAGAAGTAAGTTATGAATGACCTGCAGGGATTTTATGAGGGGATTACAGTGTGGACTGTGGAAACATTATGTTGTTGTAGTAGTTTTTCATTTTATGATGTAATGTAAAACTTATGAATATATCTAGTATTTCCAAGGCTACTAAACCAATCGGTCTTTCGAGATTTGATCTTTCTTGTGATCATGCCAATGTTATGTAATTAATGCACCGACTCTGGGTAACTGGGGTCGGGGCGTTACACACAACAATTTTACAAAATATTTCATATGGATGTTAGGTTCACATTATTGAATGGTTCCTGATGATGATGTTTATTTTTAAAAACCTTACAGCTTGGTTTTTTGGATAGATGAATGTTATGATTATATGTTCATGAAATCCTTGTGTAGGATAAAAAATTCGATGAAAACATGGCATTTGAAATTAGATACAAATTAGGGAAGAATATTTTTAATAAAATAAGAGTTCATATAAATCATTACATCATATAATGTTAACATTTTTACCTCATCTTAATTATTTTTGTGGATGATCTTTCATTTTTTTGGGAATGATGAAAGAAAATGGAAAATATTATCTAAATAGATGAAAACATTGATTTAAATGTATATTTTAGGGTAAATGAATTACATTATTAGGTTAAAAATAATTTAAATTGAGAAAAATATCTTTCATTCTAAATAAAATTATGCTAAGGATATTCTAAATCAGTTTGGAAAGGAAATTTAAAAACCAGTTTCTAATCCAATTTCAATGGGAATCATGTTTTTCAATGATGGAGAATAAAATGTATTTTATTAAAAAGTGTATGAGAAATTTATAGGATGTTTTATATATATGACATAATAAATACCATACATCATTTATGATGATAACTTATTTTAATGATTTTATATTTATCTATAATAATCACATTTGATTGCTGGAAAAATAATTCTATGATATATCAGTGGATCATAAAATTTAATAATCAGGTATAAAATATCAGAATGTGTTTATTATTATGTTTACTCAGAAGCTGATTTGGAATAAAATATTGATGATTGAAGATCCAAAAATATTAGAGGATTCATTTTGTGAAAATATTGTTTATGCTTTCATAAAAAAATAATACTCTTTGACACTTAATACAGATGAATCTGAGTACATTTCTTCCACCCAATATTCTACTCATCATATGTGGATGAAGATGTAGTTAGATTATTTTGATGATGATATGATTTTACACATTATCTTGGGGTTTGATAATAAATTTTCTATTAATATTTCTTAGAATACAATGAAACATTCTTTTTCAAAACATATAGATAAAAAATATGATTTTTTTTTCAAATAGTATGTGGAGATGATTGAATTTAATTAGGAGTATATGCCTCCCTCGGAACAATTTTATGACATATTCATAAAACCATTAACTAATTACACATTTTATTTTTTGTGGTTAAACATTGGTTTCCAACCTTATTCTCATCAAGGTTGAACTACGTGTTTTCCCCTCTCATTCCTTATCACGGGATAATGTCTACAAAGGGGGGGGGGGGGTATTTCTTCATAAATATATCCTCATGAAAGTAAGAAATAAGAAAGAGTTTTTGGTTTTCTATGAATCTAACATGTTATGTGTACAGACTTTTCTAACTTTTCTGTTGGAGTGGTTCAAGGAAAAAATAATTTTTTTGATGTTGAAGATGTTGAAATAAATTTACTAAGATTTTTTTAAGAAAGCCGAGAATGTTATATAGTCACTAACGTTGGAATTTATGGTTTTGATATAAATAATTCATATTTCCTATAATGAGTTAACTCAAATAGTCTTTGAATTATTGATAAGTAATCGATATCGGTAGGTTACCAAGATTAGTGAATTATGAATCATGGATAGAAACAAAATCCAAAGTGGGAGATTGATGGGAATATATTAACTAGACAAGTATTTTGAATTTTATTTTCAAGTATGATAAATCAACTATGTTTGTAAAAGTTAAAAATCACAATAACAAATAGATATTCAAAAAAATCGAACAAACATTGTTCATGAATGTCCATCATACTGAGAAGGAGCTAGTTAGAAGATTGGATCTGATCAAACTCACTCTCCATCCCTAATGAGAGCATGTCATAATGAGGTGTTGATCATAATAGGATCCTTAATATATCCTTTCAAAATATAGTGATTCATTACTGTTTATTTATTTCGCACAAATCATAAGAAATTTTTGAAACTTATGACAAAATATTTTTGATGAAGAATGGAAATTAGAAAAGGATGTTATTGAGGAAAATGAAGAAAAATATTCTATTGAGGTTCAGGAAGAAAAATTTGTTGTTTGGGCTCAAGTAGAAAAATTTATTGTTGATGATCTGGAATAAAAATAATTTGATGAGGCTCGGGAAGAAAAATATGTTTCTAAAGAAATCATACTGAAGAAAAAAAGAAATTGTACATTAAAAATCCTAATGAATAATTTTTAAAAAATAATTCATACTAAATAATTTAAACTATATAATTCATAAAAACAAATTTGTACTAATTAAATCATACTTAGGAAATCGCATTGATGAATTTTAATTAAAAAAAAATTCTGAATAATTCATATTCGTGAAATTGAACTGGGGAAATCATATGGATGAAATAATACTAATTAAATTATACCTATGAAATCTTACTAATGAAGGTATAATAAGAAATAAATTATTGGGATTTCATTATAAAAAATATTACTAGGATTTCATAATGAAAATATTGTACTGGGAAATCGAAATGGAAAATCAAAATCAAACTGAGGTTTCTTAATTAATTATTAAGTGAGTAAAAGCATCTATAATTTTGACAAGGTTAGAGAATAGTTGATAAGCATTGATGAAGATATAAATTCATTTTAAATTTAATGAAGTTTGAATTTAATTTAAATTTGGTTTAGAAGGAATATATTTATGAATCCCATGAAAACCATTTTAGGGAACCTATAAAAGGAAAATGTATTGTATTTTTATGTGCATATAATGTACTATTCAGAGAAGAGAGAAACTCTAATTTTTTAGGGAGAAGATTTTTTCATACCGATCTGTGTTGAAGAGTTTTTTTCCCACATAGAAGAAGAAATGATTATATTCAGATCTAATCATTTTGTTCAGATAAATTGTCATATTTAGCTGATTATCATTTAATCTAGATTGTGAATTGGACATAATTTTTTATAGTCTGAATAGATGTGGTACACATTTTTATCTACCATATTCTGAAAAAATTATATACTTTAAATACTAGGAAACTAATACTAGGAATAATCTATCTAGGAAGAATTTGGATTGGATGAATGAAAATGATAATATCATACTTGGATGAATCAGAGTGGGAAAATCTTAATAGGAAAAATCAGACTGGGAAATTCCTAATGTGAAGAATTTGTCTTGGAAAATTGATCTATGATGAATTGGACTCAGAAAATTATACTAAGGAAATCAGACTGAATATTTCTTAACAATTTATAGAATTTTTCTCCCACATTATTGGTAAGAAAGTGAGGAAATGTTTTTGAAAGTTCACATTTGTTAATGTTGATCTGGAATCACTATATCATGATTGTTTCAAAAACATTCATATGTAATTTCATGCTACCTGAATTTCATGATATGGTTTGTTGGACATAGATATACATGAGTTCAAGGTTATATCATACATTTCGTATTCAAAACAAATAGATTTCTTTCTAGTGGATAATGTGGTATTGGAATGTTTCTAAAAAATACAAAGAACATAACTATTATTATTCAATTGTGAACCATGTAAATTCTTCTGAAACTATGGTTATTTTCATCTATTTTTTTCATCATTGAATGATCATTAAAAGGATAAAATATTGAGTCTTATGAAAAGAAACCAAAAAAAGATATCATTTATTCACCTCATCCCCCTCTTGATGATACAACTATCCTAACTGGGAAATTATGGATTATGATTACTATATACTGTAAATAGAGAATGTAAGTTCAAAACAGTGTTTCATACATCATCCATACATAATAAAGGACCCCATAATTCTTTTATTTATCTTATACTATTAACAAGTGTATTTACCTATTCATCAAAAAATCAATTTTTATGAAAAATCAAAAAGAATAAACATTAATTTTGTTTAAAATGTATAACTATAAAATGTAATAAATTTTACAAAAATAGTTTTTTAAATATTAGAAATATAAATTTTAGGTAAGATAACCAATTATTCAAAAAATACGAATTATAAAATTTTAATAAATTTTATGACACATTCAGAAATTAATTTGGGTCTCATAAATTTATATTAATATAATCAGATACAAAATATTAATTTATGAACCAAAATTATGAAAATAATTTTTATTTTAAATAATTTTATCAACTATAAAATTTTAAATTTTATTTTAACCAAAATAATAATAATTAATTTATCTTTTCTGAATAAAAATTATTAACTTTTTCCAATATATAAAAATGTCATATGATTATTTATAATATAATTTTATTTTTCTAAACATTCAAATGTGAGATTCATATTCTATTAGTCTTATTAAAATTCCTAAGGGTTAGGATACTATTCATAGGTAAATTTATTATTCTCTGAGTACATGTTCCATAACTTCTAGAAGTACATATCATTCCATTAATTTTTTATTTATAATTATTTTATTCCATTATAAATGTGATGTATTGTTAATTATATTCTATTAAATAATTATTAGAAGAGAAAATATTTTACTTGAATTCTGGTTTTTGAAAACCATAATGTTCGGCTAAATGATTTGGATATTCTCTACCATTTCCTCATCAAGTTTAGGTCACAATATTTATCATTATACAATTTCATCCATGCATATTTAATTTAAAAACTTAATTCAATATATGTATTTATATGGATCTATTTTATTTCTATAGTGAATGTCATTATCGAATAAAAATTCAACAAGAGGATTGTGTTAATCACAACTACCTTTGATATCCAAGGAATAAGATCAATGAATATCTGATAAGGCTTGATTTTTTTTTCAACGAATATCAAGATTATTGAGGATGGTGATAATTATATAAACCCAAATCAATATATAGATCCTATAGATGACATCACTAGAATATCGAGTTAATCTCAGGTCCTGATCATATACAATTTAATGTGGTACTCCATTGTATTTTCATTTCCCTAATATAAATTCTATAATTATTTTTAAGACAGATATTTTTGTAATGTAAATTTAGTGAGATAAAATCATAAGATAGTATATTATAACCTATATATATTTATTCCCCATTTATATTTCTGGATGTATAACAAATTAATAAATAATTATGATTAACCAATTCCATTCTGGAATGGGTAATGTTTGTAAAATCCCTTAATAATTTTTTATTTGAATCATAACTCAAGGAAATATGATGAATAAAGATATATTTTAACATCCCAGGTAAATAAAGAATATTACTTTTTCATATTTATTAATATTTTAAAATAAAATAATAATATTACTTTAAAGGGAACGTTATGCTCGATGGCGTACCCAATATGCAATAACGAGTTTCTATGAAATCTTACGTTGCACTCTAATAATAAAATATTATTATTTTAAATGGTAGTTAACGCCTATCCATTGTAATGGTGGGAATGAACAAAACTAACTACAAAATGATTATATATGTTTGTCAAATATTTTTACTTTAATCCAATAAATGTTAAAGGCTTAAATTGCGAATGAATCCAATTTTAAGCACAAATATTCTAATATTCATTAAAAGGTTGATTAACCTCATTTTGATGGAGAACCCTTTTTAAATCCACTTATTGAAAATTTTATATGTTATATTGGACCAAATAAAATCTTTCTTTAGAATCGGGACATCAAAATTCACTTTGTGGATGTTTTTGTCATTTTTTTCAATAAAGATCATTTTTAATGAATATGTGAAAAATGATGTATTTTTATTCAAAACCTCTTTTTTATATAATTTATTTATATGATTAGATAATATTTAGAATTGGTTTTAAAGTGAAATTAGAATATATTTTTACCATTTAATCCAATGGTGGTCATTGGAATTAATTTCACATTGAAATTGGACTTAAACTAGTGTCAATCTTTTAATAGATATTGTTTCTTAAAAACACGCTAGTTGTTTTGACGGCGGTAATTAATTATTAAATTAATTAATAAAACTTATATGATATGAATTTTTTAAAATAGAAATCATTTTTGAATGCGGAATAGCAAATATATCTTTGGCTGAATTTTTGGTATTTTTCTGAAAACATCAATTTTGATGAATAGTGAAACCAATAAGTGGCAGTTACAGAAATTGATATTTCATTTAAATGAAACATTACCACTTCTGCGATTTTAATTTCAAAAATCTGACATACATGGTTTTCATTAGGATGTAAAATGTGGTTCAATGGGATTAAAATAATTTTTTGGTGAATATTAACTTTTAAGTTTTATTAATCGCGATTAATGGTAATTAGTGTAATTTAAGGTAAAGATAATGTTATAATAATATGAAATGACCTTGAAACAAGTTCTAACCTTATTGGATGAGTCATGGACGACCAAGAAAATACATGATTCAACTTGGGGACCTCATGGTGCCACATTGGTAGGAAAATGACATTAATAACTTTTTATTTAAAGTTAAAATTAAAATGTCACAAACATTTATTGTTTTACTAAAACAATTTTTACATGGTGTTATAATATTCATATTTTTTACTATAAATATTAATTAGAAATAAAAAAATATTTCCTACATCATGATATTTTTTTATAATTTTTAGACATGAAATAAATTTATTTATTTATGACACTGTGATGATGCAGTGATTACCTCATAAATGAATGATTTAAATAAAATGAGAAGATAGGGTAAGATACAAGTCATACACCTGTCAAAAACATATTGAATGTGTGAATTTAGAATAATTATCACCTTAGCCTCATACTATATCCTTTTGGGACCTTTAAAATCCGAAAATCATTTTATAATAAAGTAATATTTTATAACATTCCAAAAGTGCCCCTCCTCTTCTCTTATAAAAGGCCCCCACCTCTACCACCATACCCACACCTCTAAAGCCATTTTCACAGACAAAATCTGACCCTTTTTTCTCTCCAAATCCCTATCCTCATCCTAGAAGCCTTTCCTTAGGCAGAACGATCTTCAAGAAACCCTTTTGATTCAAACCAAGGGGAGTTACCCGATTTAAAGGTAAAGTCTTCCCTAATGTTCTTTTGTTTTATTTTGCTTCTCCAAGCCCATAAACCATTTTTATTCCATTATTTTGTAACAAAACCAGTATATTCAATATACTAGGATGTTTTTATGATAAATATTCTAGCTACACCTACACACACCTCCGTCTAATGGTTAAAGAACATACTGTTTCTGTGGATTGTGAATTACTGCCTCACGAAACGATGATTGTTCTATCTTCTCCTACCACCTATCATGGTGGACATTATGATGGAATTATTTTTATATGATATATATTATATTTATTTCCTCTCTATGCTTTTGTATTTTATATTTAAAACATACCTTTATGCTTTCATGTTGTGGAAATGCGATAATTTCATACGAGGAAGTGTGGACTACCGCCCCTCAAGTGATGTGACTCATTCATGAAATACATGGAATGTATAAAGAATGAGATTAATGAACACATTTGACATATATAACATATATATTATACTGGAATTATAATATATATATATGTATCATTTATTTTTAATTCCATTAATATGACAAAGAAATGAAAGTAGCGTTCATGCATACGTACGACCTACCGTCTCCATGAACGGTGCATTTCATATATTTTTATCTCCAAATGATATGGAATTTTATAAAATGAATATGTACTGGATATATATGATATTTAAATCATTAATACTATTCTGGAGATGATTAGAAATAACTACATGGACAATCATTTTCTAACAAGTTCATTTTTGACTCATATACCAAACATCGACAAAAACGTCTGATATGAACTCACATTATTAACAAATTATTATAACATTATAATATGTGATATGAAATTAATAATAATCTTTAAAGTAGTTCCTTAGGAAATTATAAATTGATAAAAGTATATTATTTAGGAATATAAATAAATGAACAAGACATGTCGGACATGAGGTAAGAGATCCTACCTCTCTCTTTCTTTTAAAGTACTCTCTTTTATGTCACATAATTTAAGATCCTCTTTCTTATGTTGGGGGATGTTCTTCTATATTCCTCTTTCTATAAATTTTATGTTAATATGATTAGATACACTATTTTATCTCATCAATCCAATTTTTGGGAGTTTTATGTGGCGCCGTTAGGCTTCCGAATTTTCATAAGGGGATTTTCATCTCACTATTTATTCCCGCGAGATTCATGATACATTGGCCACTATTTCCTTTTGTGTTGTGTATGTACTACCCATTATTTTACTATTTGTATAATATAATCTCACATATGTGTATTTACATCTTCATTTTGTGACCCTTCTTTCATGGGGTGTACATTTCGAAAGTTGCCCAAATCAGTAAGGGAACCTTTCACACTCCTCTTTTTAAAAGACTTATTTTGTTATGTCTTTTAATTTACATATTTTAATATTGGGATATGTACTTATATATTATTATTGATGTAAATTTTATGTCCAAGTGATGAGATACCATTTTCTCTCTCATCAAATAATTATATAAATTTTAAGGTGACGCCGTTAGGCTGTCGAATTTTACCAAAGGAACTTCTTAACCCAATTTCGATTTCTTTGGGTTCAACTTGTAGTTATTGAATATGTCATCCTATGAATACGTGTGAATGACATCTGGTTGTTTTACACATAATATCCACTTATATTGGGTGTATTTATATTTTTCACACATAAATATGGGATTGATTTATCCTTAATTTAAGGATACCTTCTTTATAAGGGACTTCATCTCATTTTACATTTCTAATTGAGAATTCATTGTTGTTATGCACTAATTCACTCTTATATGGTGTATATACTATCCTTTGGAATATTATATCATGAATCCCATTATTCTCATGATATTATAAAGTTCTATTTAAATGTTATTCCTCAATTATTGTATTCAAGTGTCGCTCATTTTGTTAAAAAACCTTTAACTAAAATATAATTTTAAATGTTTTAATAATTTATTATTATAAATATTTCTCATTAATATCCATGTATTCAAAATGGTTTTAAGGATTTATTTATATGGATATTAATTGTTTAAAATGTTAAAATCTTCAAAGTGGTATGGGACACTTTGATTAAAAAATCTCTTTATTAAATGTTTTAAATGGTTTTTAAAATGGTTTTTAGAATGGATTCATTATTTCAATATCTTAAAATGTTACATTGTTATTGCAATGTGAGAACGTTATCTTTTATTTATGATTACGTTATGTGGTATGATTATGTTATGGTTCTTGGGAATTGTTTATGAAGATGGGTGGTTCTGTGATAATCTAAGGGCGGGTGAGCCCGATATAGCTCTCCAATGCATTGGGTAATGCGAAGGAGTTAAAAGTTAAGGTTTCTCCGAAGATATTTACAGAATATACTGTGATGGGTATTCGAAATGTAACCATGATGGTTACTCCCTACGTAAGAATGATATGAATGCCTGAAGTTACCTTTATGTCTTATGATTTCTATTGATTTATGTGTAAATATTATGATTTCATGAGGTATGTTAAATTGCATATGTTTTATGAGTAAAGTATGATTTCATTGATTCCTATGTATACATGGACTAATGTTGTATTTTCGTATTTTTATAACCCTTACTGAGATTTTTATGCTCATGCAAAGTTTTTTTGAAATGTTTTTCATAGGACATAAAGTGGAATAGGGTCAATGATGGGATCAACGTAATGTCATGTTGTCTAAAGCAAGAACTAGACATGACTCTTTTGTTCAAGAGTTTTTATTTTGTGAAAAAAATGAGAACTGAGTAGATGTGTCTACATTGTAATCTTTGAGATGTAATAGTTATGTACGAATTCTCTAAAACTCTAAACCTGAAAAGATCCTCAATGTGAATTATTCAATTTAATTCATGATTAAGTAATGTTTTAAGGCTGGGACCTTATAGTTGGTATCAGAGGTCGGTTTAGACAACTTTAGGGATTAAGAGTTTTCGTTAAACACAAGATTAGTCCCTATGTTTATTATCTTAGTTAAATCCTTATTTTATAACTTTTTTAGATCAAGGAAATGGAAGGAGGAGGATCTCAAACGACATTCTTATCTCTTCCTGATGACTTGCTTGCAATAATTATTGCAAATTCATGTTCGGATTATTGTGAAACTTTTTCTAGCATACAAGTCACTTGCAAGCAGCTATTTGAGATATCAAACACCTCCACTATACCTCATTATCATCGTGGATCATGGGTTGTAATTATAAAAATCATAGTTTCACAATATTCTCATATTTTCAAGAAGGGTAGATATTATAAAGGCATTTTCAAATATTATACCTTATCACAAGATTTTGAAGCATATTATGATTTTAAAGAAGGTGATGAAGAAGGAGACCCTTTTGAAACCTATTTATATTTTCTTTTAAAATATAATGTCCCTGCACATACCTATGGTATTACCATTAATTGAAAGTTTCAACTCAAATTCAGTCAAGCTATTTTATAGAAATCATGTCTTATCAGATGTCTTGAAATTATATTTCACACATGATTATTTTCCAAAACTATTCTTCTGTAAAAACCCATATGACCTATGTTGTACAAGGTATATTTGGATGGAGGAAGAAAATGATTTTGAAGGATCTCTAAATCATTGATGCAATGCATGGACCTTCTACCTATGTGAACAGGATGACGATGAAACCAAATGGACACCATGATCAAGGTATGATGTTTTGCATTTTTGGGAATCATTGTATTTTATATTATGGTGGTGAAATAAGACTTCAAGGATTAATTGTTGAGATCGTAATGAATTTGGATGAAAATAGGAGGTATAAAGAAACCATTGAGGTTAAAACATGTTAGGGTTATTTTTGGAGTTTTATAAAAAGGAAAGCTTGTAGGATGGGTGACAACCCGTCGCATCTGGTATGGCCGCAAGAATCAAACCCACAACTAAAGGGTGACAAGGGCACACCGCCTACCACTAGACTACGTGATGTCCCTGGTTAGTATGACTTATTATTTTTAGTTATATAATATTATGAATCAAGAATAATTTGATTCTGGGTTATCTAGAAAAATATTGACCTATCATGGAGGATATATGATTAGGTTAATTAATTTTTAATATGATACTTTTAGAGAAACTGATGTTATTTGGAGATAAATGTTAATTTTACCTTGGAAGACTACGTGATTAAATCCTACAAATATTTGGGTTTCAATATTAGTTTGGTTTAATTTGAAGAATTTTATGGAAATTTTTTTATCGAATGGTCTTCGTTGAACTATGGGTTTTGTTGGAAAATTTTTGGAGATTAAGAATAGATTTTCTTTTTATAAAGGATTATCATTTTTGGTTATTATCTGATCTAATACTAACAATTTTGGTTTGGTTTTTGTCTAAAGACATGGGAAATATATAGTTATATTTTGTGGATTAAGTGATTCTCAAGATGTTGATTATAGTGCTCTTAATGTGAACAAGTCACCCTAAATACTCATCATTTGGAGAAAGTATGAGTTTAGGTTAGAAATCTAGTAAAAGTTGAAAGTCTACACAACAAGTAAGTATGTTCCCTTATGATTTATTTAAGCTCATAAATAAATTACTGAATGAATAGTATCTTAAAACAAAAATGTTGACCGTTAAATTTTTCTACTGGGGAATCAAATACCGTTTAACCCATCACAAGTTTGTGATTTTCTTGTGGTTAACTTTCTCTTAATCATGTTTTCTATCACTCTCCACCAGAACATGACCCTTTTTTTCTCTTCCATGTCCATGTTTTCCTACATGGAATCCTAGTATGGGTTAACTCAGGTGACCTTTTTACTTCCCTTTCATTCTTTTAAAGTGAGAGTTTAATTTACAACTTTTACGATGTGGGGCTTTCAATGAAGTTTCCAAGCCCAATTTTAAAATCACGAGGATACAATTCCCAAAAGGGGGGAAGGATGTAACATCACAGGTAAATAAAGAATATTAACTTTTCATATTTATTAATTTTTGTGAATAAAATATTAATATTACTTTAAAGGAAATGATTTGCTCGATGGCATACCCAATACGCAACAACGAGTTCCTTTAAAATCATACATTGCACTCTAATAATAAAATAATATTATTTTAAATGGTAGTAAACACCTAGTTGTTGTAATGGCAGGAATGAATAGAACTAACTAAAAAATGATTATATATGTATGTAAAATATTTTTACTTTTATCCAACAAATATTAAAGGCTTAAAATGAGAATGAATCCAATTTTAAGCGTAAATATTCTAATATTCTTTAAAAGGTCGATTAACCACCATTTGATGGAGAAAAATTTTTAAATCCACTTTTTGAAAATTTGATATCTTATATTGGACCAAATAAAATCCTTCTTGAGAATAGGGACATCAAAATTCACTTTTTGGATGTTTTTGTTATTTTTTTCAATAAAGTTCATTTTTAATGAATAAATAAAAAATGTTGTATTTTTATTCAAAAACTCTTTTTAATATAATTTATTTATATGAATAGATCATCTTTATAATTGGTTTTAAAGTGAAAATAGAATATATTTTTACCATTTAATCCAATGGTGGTCATTGGAATTAATTTCACTTTGAAATTGGACTTAAACTAGTGTCAATCTTTTAATAGATATTGTTTCTTAAAAACACGCTATTTGTTTTGACGGCAGGAATTAATTATTAAATTAATTAATGCAACTTATATGTTTTGAATTTTATAAAATAGACATAATTTTTGAATGCACAATATCAAATATATATTAGGGTGAATTTTTGGTATTTTTCTGAAAAACGTCAATTTTTGATGAATAATGAAACAACTAAGTGGCAGTTAAAAAAACTGATTTTTCGTTTAAATGAAACATTACCACTTCTGTGATTTGAATTTCAAAAATCCGGCATACATGGTTTTCATTAGGATGTAAAATGTGGTTCAATGGGATTAAAATAATTTTTGGTGACCAGTAACTTTTAAGTTTTATTAATCGCGATTAAATATAATTACTGTAATTTAAGGTAAAGATAATGTTATAATAATATTAAATGACCTTGACACATGTCCTACCCTTATTTTATGAGTCATGGACGACCATTAAAATCCATGGGTCAACTTGGGGACCCCATGGTGTCACTTTTGTAGGAAAATGACATTAATAACTTTTTATTTAATGTTAAAATTAAAATGTCACAAACATGTATTGTTTTACTAAAACAATTTTTTACATGGGGTTATACAAGTCATATTTTTGACTATAAATATTCATTAAAAATCTAATAATATTTCCTACATCATTATATTTGTTTTATAATTTTTATACTTTAAATAAATTTATATATTTATGACACCGTGATGATGTAGTGATTACCTCATAAATGAACGATTTAAAAAAAAGGAGAAGATAGGGTAAACTCTAAGTATTACACCTGTCACAAACCAATTGGATGGGTGGATTGCGAAACCGTATCACATTATCCTTGAAATATATCCCTTTTTTACCTTTAAAATCAGAAAATCATTTTATAATAAAGTAATATTTTATAACGTTCCAAGAGTGCCCCTCCTCTTCTCTTATAAAAGGCCCCCACCTCTACCACCTTACCCACACCTCTCAAGCCATTTGATTGGCCAATCTTGGCCCATTTGTTCTCTCAACATCCCTATACTAATCCTTGAATCCTTCACTTAGGCAGAAATATCTTCAAGAAACCCTTTTGGTTCAAACTAATGGGAGTTACCCGATTTAAAGGTAAAGTCTTCTCTAATGCTCTTTTGTATTATTTTGCTTCTCCAACCCCATAAACTATTTATATTCCTTTATTTTGTAACAACACCGGTATCTTCAATATAATAAGATGTTTTTATGATAAATATTTGAGATACACTTACACACACATCCATCTAATGGATAAAGAACATATTGTTTCTGTGGATGGAGAATTACTACCTCACGAAACGATGATTGTTCTATCTTCTCCTACAACCTCTCATGGTGGACATTATGATGGAAATATTTTCATATGATATATATTATATTTATGGACTCTATATTATTCTATATTTTATATTTAAAACATACCTTTATGCTTTTCATGTTGTGAAAATTCGATAATTTCATACGAGGAAGTGTGGACTACCGCCCCCTTAAGTGATGTGACTTGTTAATGAAATACATGGAATGTATAAAGAATGAGATTAATGAACATATGTGACCTATATAACATATATATTATACTTTAATTATAATATATATATCTCTCTCATTTATTTTTAATTCCATTAATATGACAAATAAATGAAAGCAGAGTTCTTGCGTACGTACGACCTACCGTCTCCATGAACAGTACATTTCATTTCGTTTTTATCTCCAAATGTTATGGAAAAGTATAAAATGAATATGTACGAGATATATATTATATTTAAATCATTAATACTATGCTGGAGATGATTACTTATAACTACATGGACAATCATTTTCAAACAAGTTCATTTTTGACTCATGTACCAAACATCGACAAAAACGTCTGATATGAACTCACATTATTAACCAATTATTATAACATTATAATATGTGATATGAACTGAATAATAATTATTAAAGGAGGTACTTACGAAATTATAAATTGACTAAATTTTATTATTCAATAATATAAAAAAACGAACAAGACAAGTCGGAATTGAGGTAAGAGATCTTATCTCTCTCTTTCTTTTAAAGTACTCTCTTTTATGTCACTTATTTTACGCTCATCTTTCTTATGTTGTGGGATGTTATTCTATATTAATATTTCTTTAAATTTTATTTTAATATGATTAGATACCCTATTTGATCTCATAAATCCATTTTTTGGATGTTTTATGTGGCACCGTTAGGCTGCCGAATTTTCATAAGGGGATTTTCATCACACTTTTTATTCCCGTGAGATTCATGCTACATTGGACACTATTTCCCTTTTATGGTGTATATACTGCCCTTTATTTTACTATTTTCATAGTATAATCTAATTTATGGGTATTTACATCTTCATTTTATGACCCTTCTTTCATGGGGTGTACGTTTTGAAAGTTTCCCAAATCGGTAAGGGAACATTTCACACTCCTCCATTTAAATGACATATTTTGTTATTTATTTTAATTTACATATTTTTATATTGGGATATGTTCTTTTATATCCTTATTGATGTAAATTTTATGTCCAATTGATGAGATACCTTTTTCTCTCTCATAAACTAATTTTAATCATTTTAAGGTGACGCCGTTAGGCTGTCAATTTTTACCAAAGGAACTTCTTAACCAAATTTTGATTTCTTTGGGTTCAACATGTAGTTATTGAATATGTCATCCTATGAATATGTGTGAATGACCTCTGGATGTTTTAAAATTAATATCCACATATATTGGGTGTATTTATACTTGTCACACATAATTATGAGATTGATTTATCCTTAATTTAAGGATACCTTCTTTATAAGGGATTTCATCTCATTTTACATTTCTAATTGAGACTTCATTGTTGTTATGAATAAATTCACTCTTATATGGTGTATATACTGTTATTTGGAATATTATATCATAAATCCCATTATTCTCATGATATTATACAGTTATGATTAAATTTCATTCCTCAATTATTGTATTCAATAGTCTCTCATTTTGTTAAAAACCCTTTAACTAAAATATCATTTTTAATGTTTTAATGATTTATTCTTATAAATATTTCTCATTAATATCCATGTTTTCAAAATGGTTTTAAGTATTTATTTATTGGGATATTAATGGTTTAAAATGTTAAAAGCTTCAAAGTGGTATAAGACACATTGATTCAAAAATATCATTATTAAATGTTTTAAATGGTTTTGAAAATGGTTTTTATAATGGATTCATTATTTTAATATCTTAAAATGTTATATTGTTATTGAAATGTGGGAATGTTATCTTTCCTCTATTCTTAAGTTATGTTCTATGATTGTGTCATGGTTCTTGGGTATTGTTTATGAAGATGGGTGGTTCCGTGATAAACTAAGGGTGGGTGAGCCCGATATAGCTCTCCAATGCATTGGGTAACACGAAGGAGTTAAACGTTAAAGTTTCTACAAAGAGACTTTGGGAATATACTGTGATGGGTATTCCAAATGTAACCATGAGGGTTACTCCCTACGTAAGAATGTTATGAATGCCTCAAGTTACTTTTATGTCTTATGATTTTTATTGATTTATGCGTAAATCTTATGATTTCATGGGGTATGTTAAATTGCTTATGTTTTATGAGTGAAGTATGATTTCATTGAATCTTATGTATACATGGACTAATGTTTTATTTCCGTATTTTTATAACCCCTACTAAGATTTTTATGCTCATTCCATTTTTTTTGAAATGTTTTTCAGAGGACATAAAGTGGAATAGGGTCAAGGATGAGATCAAGGAAATGTCATGTTGTCTAAAACAAGAACTTGACATGACTCTATTGTTCAAGAGATTTTATTTTGTGGAAAAAATGGAAACTGAGTAGATGTGTCTACTTTGTAATCATTGAGATGTAATAGTTATGTTCTAATTCTCTAAAACCCTAAACCTGAAAAGATCCTCAATGTGAATTATTAAATTTAATTCAAGATTTAGTAATGTTTTAGGGATGGGTCCTTATATATATGATAATAAATATCTCCTTTAATATATCCCACTAGAAATATTATTACAAATCTTTTGACATCATTCCATATCCAAGATGAATATAGATTGAATAACTCTATACCTAATCTAATACATGCATGAAAAAATCATCTATTGAGGGAATACATACAGGGATCTTATTAATTATAATTACATAAAAATAATTGTAAATATCATGATGATTTATCACCATATTACCTATAATTATAATGTATTAAGAAGTCACAATCATCAATAGGCTCCAACAATCATAATTTGTGAATATTAAACTCTTTTTTTGAGAATATATACATCATTATTTTATAAACATTATATATATAAAAAATTTCTCCATAAATATGATTCCTCCAAATATTAGATGAAAAAATTATCAAAGAAAAGTAAAAGTCATGATTTTTTTAAATTTTCTCAGGATCCTTCAATTGGATTGATGCATAAGATGTCACCATATTTTTCTGCAAGAGAACTCATCCCCGTCCATTCATTGGTGAATAACTATATCTTAAAAAACCTAATCTACTATAGGATATTGTATAAATAGTTTCACAAACTATCCAAATCATCAATTCATTGATATTGTATTCACATTCATCTGTCCATAGTGTTTACCCCAATTTGATTTACCTTGTTGTATTGAATAGAAAATCCTATGAAATTATCCAAAAACCACCTATAATATACATCCAATAAAATAATTCTAATGGTCTCAATCATAGTTGTTAGTATGGGCCAATATTAAATAACATATATCTTTTATGGATCCACTAATATACCCTCATATTATATTACATGACCCAGGAATTAAACTTTCTTAAGCTAAAATTATAGCTTGGTAAATCATTCACAAAGCATATCCATCCTAAATTACAACAACAAAATTGTCAAATTATATTGATCCTATATATTAATATTTAAATAAATTATATTATAAATTATATGGATAAATAGAAACTAAAAAATTTAATCTATAAATAACTTATACATTATATTTACGAAGAAAACAAGGGCTTTAGAAATAAAAAATGAAAACACTATAAATAAATATTAGCCATACCTTATATAAAATGTTTTCTTTTGTATATAAACCATTATACACTACTTGTAATGATATAAAAAATAATGATCGGTCTTGGATATGTATTGATCTCTGCACAGTTGACCAAACAAGGTATCAATATAGGGTAGAGTATATTTTTTAGAAAATGTTATAAGTATATTCTCAATCATCAATGCATAGTTGGATTCACCTTCCATTATTATAAATAATAATAAATGTTTCACCACATGGTGATTAACATAGAGTAATGAATAACATGAATTATTTTCCTAGGGATTCTTCTTCAATACCTACAACTCAATATAGTAGATTTTACGTTGAGTCTTTGAAATAGGTTTTCATCCTTGTTTGAGTTATATCTAGAACTCAATATCAGTTTAAGAACATGAAATTAATCTATAAACGAATCAAAAAACACCCCCACAATAGAAATATCATTGAAATTCAGTTTATCCCAAACCATTTGAAATATAACCCCATTTTTCATATGAATCAATAAACACACAATCAATGCGATTTCAATGAGTTTTTAATATTTATAATCACACTAATAGAATATCGTAGATTTATTAATAATATCAATGATGAAATCTATAAGATAGTAATTAATGATATATTTATGAAATTAAAAATAATTATTGAGTCATATAACAAATAATTCAACCATAGTTATAAAACAATGATTTATAGGTTGTGTATTCCCACAAACATCAACAAGATAAGAATAATCAGCATGATACGTGCTCGTGAAACCATTAAGAGTTTTTTATTCATACTAATAATTTAACATTCTTATTGGTATTGTGATATCCCTAAAAACATCTTCAGATATATATGGTTTGGTAGATCCCAAATCATATAGGATATTATCAGTTCAATAATAGATGGTATTTTTTTCTTTCACCAATTTTATAACTGAAGCCACATTTTCAATAGTGATCAAATTATATATCCATTTGTCTCTTGTATTAATTTATTACTATCATTGATCAACATAATTTTCCATTATGTTTAAGAATTTGAAAGAGGATTTCTCACAACCTGTTCATTTGTAGCATTTTACATTTAGTCATTCATTATATGGATATATTTCTATATTAACATAACTGGATAAAATCATCCCATAACATCAAAATTTGATTTCCCAATGGAATTCCATTCCAATCATCTATCATTCAATAATCTTACTATAAAAATATACACCACGTATCCTTCTATACTTTGAGAAATGAAAAATCTAATTTTTATTTACCTTTTTTTTATTTCCTTTGAATTAATTTTTTTACTCTAGAAAAGATGAGATTTATGGGTAACTGCAGACTTCGTTTGTGACTTGATAGAAAGATGAATTATTTATTCATATATATTGAAGGGGTTTATGGATAATTCCATTAAATTACTCATATTTATGACACTGAGTAGTGAGTCATCCTTAAATTCTGGTTAGATGATAATAACTGAAGTATAACATGAATACCTCATAAAATTTTCTAGGTAAGATCAAAATTTTTGATAATCATTCCACATTATCTCATAGAATTAATTCACCATTTTCATGTGAATAATTATATAAAAGTAATTATTATTAATTATGCTCTAAACATTTTCCAGTCCATGGAGTAAATTTATTCATGTTTCCTCATATTATTGATATGTGTCCACCACTGGACTTATTTTCCATCAAAATGATATATAGATATAAAAAATTATTTATTTCTTGAAAACGGGATACTGTAACATATCATTTTAGTTGTGCTGATCCATTACACATCAACATGTGGATCGGGGGAACTACTAAAATAATGTTGTTATTTCCTCCTAAAGTACTTAATAGAATGTTGTTCCATCGATTTTTTATTACTATGTTTAACATGGTTCATAGAATGAGAATGTTGTGTTAGTATTTTGATTTTTTTTATATAAAATCATATATTATTAGTTATCTCTGGAGAAAAATCAGAGTATTATAAATTTTATTCATCACTAATATGATTATTATATGTTATAGCAAACAAATGAAACTAAAATCACAATATGAGTGATAATTATAATACTGTGAAAACCATAACATATTTAAAAATCATTTACTGGATTTCTAAATCATGAATCCTTCTTTTAAATCCATTATACCATTGTATTTACCTAAGTCATTCATAATCATTACTAAAACTTCTAATATTATCATTATCACTATACCTATCCTCAGTGTTCCCTTTTTTGTTTTCTTATCCCAATATTCAATGTTTCTTTAATCCTTTCTCAGATAAAAACTATAGAAACCCATTATTTTATACATAAATATTTACATTACTAGATAAATACTCATTAAATATAATAGGTATCCACTATAGAATTATGTAAGTATAGTATCTTAAGAAACATGGACACATATAAATTTTTCATAAGAATCTGCCCATAAGTTCATCACACATAGTATCCTTCATTAAAATATCATTTTAAAAAAAATTCAGTATATCAAATTGAAATGAAACATATGAAATGGTGATACCAAATTCATAGTAAGGGAAAACGGAAAAAATAATTGATCACATATGAATAATATGAAAAATAAGGTATGAAAATATGTATTTACCATTTGAAATAAATTCCAGGGATATAACATATCATAATAATGAATCTCAAAAGAAAATGGTGATTAATAATATATGAATAAAAATAAAATCACTGAATATGATCCAAGAGAGAAGTGATTTTTTATATGACATATTATTTTTGAATTCACATAATCATAGAAAATAATTTCCTTAGTATTCAGGGATAAAATTTAGGACTATATTTTTTATTGGTTTTACGCCGCAATCAATCATAGTAATAATGGTTCACAACTAATATTATCATAATAAATATAGTGAAATCCCCAAACCATAATTTTAGTTAATGTTCACTCCCAAAAAAATAATAGAGGACTAAGTCCCTTACTAAAATAGGTTTAATCCCCATTACATGTTGCTGTATCTAATAATTTATCCATATTAACCTAATGCAATAGAGTGAAATATAATTTTGGACCACCCATCACATAGTTAAAATCTTAAATTTGTGTGGTACATGTTCAAAAAAAATAATTATATCAGATACCAATGAAATGAAATGTGTTTAATAAAAATATTATCATACCATAATCTATGGAAAACAAATGGGTTTCATAAAAATTTAATTACTTAATCATAACACACCCTATAATGATCCTCCAATTCACATGGTCTTGAGAGCACAATGAGTCATTATTAGTCCTTAAGCGATGTTCCTAAGGCGCCAAAGGCTGGAAATAAATGCCGATGGATTCTTGGATTAGTGGGGAATGATTTTCCCTTAAGAATAAAACAACCATGTAAACAATCAACTATCAACAAACTTCATGATGCATGTCAACAAAACCGTCGACTCATACATTACCAAAAGGGAACTACACTATTCTGTATTACAGCCCACAAACCAATATGACCAACATGATATTAGAGTACTAATCGGAATACTAAAAAGAAGACCCAAAATAAGCCAAGACACACTGCCCAACTCCACACCAAGAACCATGATACAAGCACCACCACATCTCCTTAGAATCACAACAAACCACTAACAATGAGATGTTTTACCTTTACATGTATCCTGGAATACGACATCTGAAAAATTATCGAAGTACCAAAGAGGGGTGAATATAAAACTCAGTTGGTTTTCACTAGTGACATCCCTACTAATTCCACTACGATAAAAGAGTTAACAATAATTATATAAAACCTTTTATATAAAAAAATTCTCAAAATTGTTGTATAGTAATATATGAACATGTTTCCCAAAACCATTTATAACCAGAAGCATACCAGTGAAGTTAAAACCAATTTTTCCATCAAGTTATTGTTTTAGAAAGTTAACTAAAAAAGCATTAGAACCATTACACAATATCCATTTTTGGCATACCCAAACATTCCACAAACCCATGGAACCAACCATGAAGGCTGCGTTATTATAATTCCATACTCATGAGTGGTTTCTCGTCGATCTACCAAGTTGTCAAATGGTAATTGTTTCCAATGTGCCAATAACCCTTTGGCACTAAGCACAAGGTCATATTTCAACCAAAACATGTGTACGAAGATCCCATGTGCCATTGAACCTTTGGCATTGAGAACATGGTCATATTTTAACCAATCCCCGTATATGAAACATGAAAACACACCACATATTCCCAACAATCTTTCCAAAACATCCCTTTCAATAAAGAAACCTTTTTATTGAAAACCATTTCTATCAAAACCATTTAAATTCCAAACCATATAAATTCCAAAAAATTTCAATAAAACACCATTTATATTGAAAACCATTTCCATCATAGTCATTTCAATACAAATCCATTTCAATAAACCACCCTTTTTATTGAAAACCCACTTTTCATCACACCATTGGTGATATCCTGATCGCATGTCAATCTTGGAGAACCACTGATCTCCCCTTAATTGATCGAATATATGATCAACGCGTGGAAGTGGATATCTATTCTTTATCGTATCTTAGATAAGATTATGATAATTAACACACATTCGAAGAGTTCCATCTGTCTTTTTCACGAACAAAACCGGTTCTTCCCATGGATACGTACTTGGTCGAATGAAACCCTTGATTTCCTGCTGCTCTAAC
The DNA here is from genome assembly GCA_963277665.1 of Viscum album. Lineage (NCBI taxonomy): Eukaryota > Viridiplantae > Streptophyta > Magnoliopsida > Santalales > Viscaceae > Viscum > Viscum album. Next base: position 835,979,254 of record OY728127.1, on the reverse strand, counting down.
TACACATTCAATTCCCGTAACTCCATTGGTGCCATTCCGTAAGATGGAATTAAGATAGGAATGGTCCCGGTAAGGAGATCAATAGTAAACTCCACATCTATTACTAGAGGTATCCCAGAGAATTATTCAGGAAAAACATCCATGAACTGATCCACCACTACTGGAAGAACACTCTGCTCAACTACCTCTACTGATTCTAATGACAACACCATAATATGATATGATAACGTGGCCACTACTAGTGACAACAAACATGTTTCACCATGCCTTTCATTCCTCTCTCCTCTAAAGAGATGTCTAATGCCATCATGTGTCGTAAAATCCACTATTCGTGCATTACAGTTGATGTGGGCCTTAAACACCACAAGCCAATCTATTCCTAGGATTACATTATACCCTTCCATCTAAAGAACTGAGAAGTTCTACATTATCTCAACATCGCCAATAATGATACAAAATGGTCTACAAAACAGGTCTCGATTCTTTCTTCGACCCAGATGAGTTTCATGTTTCAAAACCAAAGGCATCATTTCTACCTTTAAACCCTGAAACTCAACCACACATGAAGCAATAAAAGAGTGTGATGCACCCATATCAATCAACACTGGAATGAAGTTAGAATTTTAATGAATAGAACCTCGCACCGTGGATGGTCCCAACGGATCATCCACCACAACCTACACGGCTCCAAACAATGCCTTGGTTTCCACACTCTACTCTTTATTTCCCTACCATTGGATTATGTTCCATACTCTAGCCCTGTGAATAGGTTTCCCTCATCCTCTTGAACCTAGCGTTAGAGTTCCCACTATTCCCCATGGGTAATACCATGCTTCCTCCACCCGAAGCTCCCAACAGATCCTTCTCATCCACAGAAGCTCGATTCACCATCTCTGTGTAATCACCCATACACATCACATATATTTTTGATTGGATCTGTTTCCTTAACCTTGCTTCGATGATTCTTTCCTTCAATGACATGTTACAAGCAACCTCGAGTTCAAACAACACTAATCTCATAAAATTAGATGCATACTCTATCACATACATGTGCTCTTTCTTCAGACTGAAGAAATCAGTTGTGCACTGAATTTTGAACATATGTGGGTAAAATTTTTATTAACCAATTCCTCAAAGGCTTCCTACATCATACCCTGTTCTGTTCCCACATAGAATACCAACTCCCACCACTAAAGAGAAAGATCCTCTAGCTTATACACTGCTAGCTTTACTTTCAGCTCTACCGGTGTCCCCAATAATTCATAAATTCTTTTTATTTTGTATAGCCATGCCTTTTCCCTTTTTGGGTCAGAATCACCCTTAAATACGGGTGGATCCTTCTTTTAAAACTGAGCCACATATTATAAATTATTTTCTTCTTCCACTATATTCAAACATCCCAAAGCATGGAAATCATTCACTATGCTCGGGACTAATTACTGGTTTACCTGGGGCCTAGGTACAACAACGTTCTCATCGTCCACTTTCGGATGGTCACTACGACGCCTACCCAGTGCCATTTTCAAAACCAAAAACAAACTCCATCAACCCCACTCTCTAGAAACTGATTTCGTAGAATTTCAAATTATATCACATCCATTATCACAAAACTGTTTTCAAAAAAATCCTTTTTCCCATGTTCAAACATTTTTTAAAACATTCGTCAAGCTTTTGGAAAATCACCCCATTTTCAAAATACACAAAAATATCATGTTTTCAAAATCTATCAAATGAAAACAATTTCTGATTTTTTTTTCAAAAATCCGTAACTTACACAAAATCATAAATCATTCCTCAGAATGAGATATTCAATCCTAGTTGGAAGTCATTCCTCTACAATGCATTTCATGCTCATCTCATTGGTTAAACCCATGATAATTAGATTTCCAATATTCTAGATATGTCTCCAAACACTTATGTACCCAACTCCCTCGTAACATGATGTTTAGAATAAAGGGGATAACAAGGTCCTTTTATGATGTACATTTCATGTTCCGATAATTCTACTCCGGTCTAAGATTCAATCCCAAGGAATAGATGAAGAGTAATTCCAACTCCCCAACCAAGAACAATGATGATTTGTACCACAAGGGAAGGACCAAATAGATACAATTTGTAATTACCCTCCAATTCTCATTGGCTTGAGAGCACAATGATTCATTATTAGGCCTTAAGCGATGTTCCCAAGGATCCAATTGCTGGCAATACATGTTGAGGGATTCAAGGAACAATGGGAATGATTTTCCCTTAAGATGAATCCAACCAAGTAAATGATTTAATATCAACAAAAAGCATATGCATGTCAACAAAACAACCAACTCATACATTACCAAAAGGGAACTACACTATTCCAAAATGCAACACAAACCCAATACTACCAACATAATATCAGAGTACTAAGTGAAAGACTAAATAAAAGACCCAAAAATGCCAAGAGAAACTCCACTGCTCCACACAAAGCTCCATGCTCCAAGCACCACCACATCTCCCAAGCATCGCCATGAACCACTAGCAACAAGATGTTTCAACTTTACCTATATCCCAGAATATGACATCTTCAAAAGCACCAAAGTGCCAAAGAAAGGTTGAGTATAAAACATAGTAGTTTTTCCCTAATGACTTCACTACTCATTCCACTAGAATAGAGTGTTAATAACAATTATATAAAATAGTTTAGATAAAACATTTTCTCAAAACAGTTTATAACACGATACAAAAAAGTATCCCAAAACCTTTTATAACCAGAATCATACAAGTGCAGTTGAAACATTTTTTTTCCAGAAAGTTGTTTTTCTTGAAAAATAACTGAACATGCTTTAGAACAATTTCACAATATCCCTTTTTGGCATACCCAAACATTCCACAAACCCATGCATCAAACAATGCATTCTACGTTATGATATTTAAATACTCATCAGCGGTTTCTCATCAATCTACCACATCATCACAAGGTATTTGTTTTCCATGTGCCTTTAACCCCTTTTCACCAATAACGGGTTCATATTTCAACCATGCCCCATGTATGAAGTTCTCATGTGACATAAAACCATTGGCACCAAGAACAAGGTCATATTTCAACTGATCCCTGTATATGAAACATTAACCCACATCACATATTCCAAAAAGTCATGCCAAAACAACCGTTTCAATAAAATCACGTTTTTACTGAAAACCATTTATGTCAAAACCATTTAATTTCCAAACTATTTCAATTCCAAACCATCTCAATAAAACACCCTTTTTATTGAAATCCAATTCCATCAAATTCATATCAATACGAAACCATTTCAATAAAACACCCTTTATATTGAAATCCCATTTTTCATCACACCATTTATGATTTAATCAAATTAATAATTTAAAATCATTATTTTAAAATCAAGAAGCCAAATCACTTTGCACAACAATTCACCAAGATTTCACAATTCCACTAAAACCATAAATCATCACTAAAGAAGTGTTATTCCATGATTTTCAAAATCAATTACATTAAAATAAACCAATTTGAATCTAAGCCAATCAATTATAACCGGATGAGTCGAGAGTGAAACCTCATACCTTGAAGGTTTTGAAGAAAACCACAATGAACGAATAATGCTTAGTAAAATCAGGTTGATCCTTCAAGAACCCGCCATAGATCTCTTCTCCTAGCAAGACCAAGACCAAATATCATGATATTTGGAATCCACGCACCTAGATCAACCCATAACAGGCATACATCTAAGAAAATGAAAGAATATGGGAATTATATTTATGTAGATCAACGAAAATGATCACGAAAAATGAAGAACGATCACATACCTCAATAATCCAGCTTTGATTTGCCAAAAAATCCTTCAGATCGCCTCCAAAATGCATGGGAGATGTTCTCCTACCTTCAATGGAGAGTAATCCCGAGTTATGAAAGCATAGGTGTAAAAAAGATCCATTTAGATGGAAAAACATGTGAGATCAACTTTTTTAGGATCTCATTTAAGTGCCTGCACTGTTATATCGCACAGTTTAGACAACCCATGCACTAACCGTGAATTAGTTTCTGCATCGGCGGACCCTCGCATGGCCTCCTCTCGTGGCCTCCTCGAACTGTGCTCCATCCGTGTGGGAACCACTACCTCAATGTTTCAACTATGCACGGTTTGGGCACATGTTTAAACAAACCGTGCACCGCTCGTGCGACTTCCCCTTTGCCTCAAAACATCATTCCAAGTTCTCATAACTCTCCCATTCATCACCCTTAACATTATAACCATGAATAGCATCATGTAAGGGTTACATAACAGAAACTGGGGGTTACTACATACCCCATGGGGAATTAAGAAGTTGCATATACACACTATCACTAGAAACCATATGTTTAATGAATACTTGTTGTTTCTGTGTTCATGTCTTTAATAATAATTATTTAATGTTAACATCTTTCATTTTTGATGAAATGGGCATTTAAAAATTAGTTGGAATGTTCCTCAAGGAAAATAACCATTTATATTTGGAATATATTACTTAAAAACTAAAAAATACTCATATAATAAGGAATACATTCACATTTTATATATAATTGAAAACATGTAAAAAATTATACATTTCTTTAGTGATTAATATGGAATGAAATTTTATTTATTCCATATAAGGAAAAAGTAAACGTTCGTTACAAAATTCTACAGTAAAATCCAAAATGTACAATATTTAAAAAATAAAAAGATTTATTATAAATAATTAATCTAAAATTATATCAAGGGTAAAAATTACATTGATAAATCATTTTATATTATTAACAATTCACATGATTTTTTTTGAAATCATGTACATGGAAGTGAAAATATTTTTGATCGAAGATCGAAATAAAGTCGGTTTTCCCAGAAAACGTAAATTTTATCATCTTGAAGTATAAATGTATGAAAAATCAACTTTTAAACATCTATATTCAATAAATAAACAATTTATTATAAACATCAAGTGTTTTATTATTGATTTATCGGATTTCGACATCACAAAATGAATTATGATCGACACTGAAAAATAATGAGATTGTTACATAAATCATTTCATCTTTGTTACTATATGAATCATAATCCACGCAATATAATGAATGATATATAGATATGTAAATAAAATTATAATTAAAAATAATCATCCAAAAAAATGGTTATTAAATTAAATTCCTAAAAATAAAAATTGATAAAAAATGTGTGTGTCTCATAATAATAAAAGTGAGATGGAAATCCCATAGCTTGAGTTATTCTTTATTATAAAAATAACCTAACCAAATATATAGTAAATATAGTAATATTTTATTTAAATTGTAGAATTATAATGGAATATATAATTTTCTAGAGTATTATATAATGATAATAATATATTATATATAATATATATTCATTAAATTTGATCATTGTACCATCATATAAATAATGATAATCATATAATATATAAAATATATATTCATTATATAATTTTCTAGAGTATTCTATAGTTGTAAAGAGATAATATTTATTTACAATATTTATAGAGACGGAAGGTCGTAGCTAAGCGTGAAGTATATTTCATTTTTTCATTGATGAGAATAAATAATTGTAAATAATAACTCAACATTATAGAATAATATATATATATTTATATTAATTAAATCCATCCTTACTACCATCCATATAATATATTAAACAAAAAATTAATCAGAATATTTCATAGTGGTAGTAGTCTATATATAATCATAACAGACATTATCATTTCCCTGTGGATAGTTATTTAAAAAGTATATAAGATATTAAAATTTCATAAACATTATTATTTATTATTTTAAAAATAAAAAAATTATACCCATCATATTACTGATCCATTATATATGGAGACGTAAATTAATTTTATCCATACATGGATATGGCCTGCAATATATAGGATCGAAATATATTTCACATACCTTTTGATATAAAGAGAGTGATTATAGGTGGTTTCTTAATCATTCTAACATTTCAATAAATTTAGGATAATGAATTTATTAATTTATGAAGAATATACTATATTTATAGGAGGTATGATAATAATTTAAATGAATGTGATAAGATAAAGCGATTACATATCCTATGATGACCTAATATTTTATCAATGGAAATTCCGTTCTTATAAATATGTCATATAATAACATGAAATCACAACACAATAAACTACAATGTACGATGTGACCAATAAAAATAATATTTTCACTTCGTTGATTTGAATTTCAAAAATATGACATACATGTTTGCGATTAAGATGATGTTTAGAGTTCGATAAGACAAACATTATTTTTGGTGAATAGTAACTGACCCTTAGGAATGATAATTTTCAAATTATTAATATTAATATGACCCTTATTAATATAAAATATTCCAAAAGGATAGTAACCTCACCCATGAATTTATAATTAATATTTAATCATTTTATAGCTGATAATCTGACCGTAGTAAAAGTATTCATATTTATTTAAGTCATAAATAAATAATTACAAATAATTAAATAATTAAAAATAAAATTTATTTTCCTAAAAGGAGTTCATAATTTAAACATTTTATGTCTTATGGATTTAAGATAATTTTATAAGTCTTTATGTAATATTTTTAAGCATTAGAATTCTGATTATACTTTTAAAATATTATTTTTCATGTAAATTATCAATTTAATTAAATTTTAAATTATTTATAGTTAGAAAATTATTTATTAAAAATGGAGTTCATTTTTTGGATTCTGCATGTTGATAAATAGTTACAGTGATTTTTTTTGGATTTTTCTAAAATACATGAATATTTTATTAATAGTGAAGTACTATAATCTATCGTATATATACATTATAAGATATATGGACTATTCCTAGCATCATGGATGATGTAAGAAAACCTAGTAGTAATTAAAATTCATTTATTAATATATTTGGTAATTTAATCATCAACATTTCTCGTCTTGATGGAAATTAATTTATTTAGGAATAAAATATAATGAAAACCCTCCTCCCCTCCACTATAAAAACAACCCACAATCCCCTCTTATCATCAATCCTCTCAAGCCTTGTGAATTCCATAAATTCTTCCAAAATATCTCCCCAATTTCCTCCCACAAGGCTGTCACTCTTTGGTATCCTCAAAATGCCAAATCCTCTTCCAAGAAGAGGATCTCTAGGAAGATTAAATTAAGCGGTAAATTCCTCATTTCATTTCCTTTATTTACTTTTCATGTTCCTTAGTCTTTCTTTCCTTCCAAACCCCTCCTCATCAAAATGGAATGAGAAATCTTTTACTAAAAATGTGAATTATTTTTTTATTCTAATGGGATAATAGATTATTATCTCTCCATTACTCTTCTCTTATTCTAGTAGTAAAGACACCATCTTAGATGTGTTAATCTACAACATTAGAGGACAATTAGTTTTCAATTTCATTTAACATCTTCAATACTAGAAATGAAAAATTTATTAATCTTTTTGAAAATTATTTTTTTGTAATATATATTTTTTAATGTTCTATACACTTTTTTGACACATGGTTGTACATTATAATTCAATATGAGTTCACATTGATCAAAAAACCGCCAATAAACCCATTTGGTGATCACTAATGTTTTATATAATGATTCATCTTCACTCCATATAACAAATTAAATTTACCACCATGTAACCTTATGAATGTTCAATAATAAAATGTAAATCCAACTCTAGAAAACTATCCATATTTTACATGATTCACCATTCATGAAAATACTTAAATTGTTCGTAAAAACCATCTAAACAAACTGAACTGAACACAAAATTTTAACCACGTAACCCATCAAAATGGTCATGGATGAACATAAATAGGATATAATAAATTTTTTAAATAATTAATAGGTTTCGTAACTATAAAATAATTTTTCTAATTTTATTATTTAGTTCATTAATATCACGTGGAGAACACCATTGGATTTTAGGCAAGGGAACCTCTCTATTTCAATTTTACACAACAATGCCCTCTATGTTATTCCCTTTAATGAGTAATCCCTAATGAATGGGATTTATTTAGCACCTCCCCCATAATTTACTTATTATTTATACCTGATAAGAATCCCCTCCCCTTCTCATTAATCCCTTTTATGTACACCTAATACCACGTCGATAATTCGTAAGGGATTCTACTCGAACCTCCTTTGTTCATTCGTGCTGAATTATCCTCCTTTTACCAAAATGAAGTTATCTAATATTTTTGTGTGAATATAATTATATTTTTTATCATGAAAAAAATTTATTTATCATGAACCATTCATCATTATATTTCAAGGATATATATATTTTTAGATTATTACCTCCCCAATACTTCCCAATAAGAAAACCTGTTTTGAGGTAACTTCCCAAATTATTACTCGATGTCATGTGCACTATATATTATGTATTAAGCCATAATTGTCATTATAAAATCATTATATTTTTACTAAAAACTTATTATATGGATTATGTTTTTATATGAAGGATTTCCCCCATTTCTATTTTGATGGAATGATACTATTTTCCTTCAAACCGCAAAAAAAATTATTTAATGCTAAAATATATTAAATAATTTTCATGCTTATTTTAACATATAAATGAAATCATATACAATTATATATGCCTAATTTCCATTATTAACGTCCATATATATTTTAGTTCATTTATTTCATGGACCATTTATAAAACTCCTATTTGTTATGGGTGAACACAGATAGCACTCTAACGAGTTGGGTAAAGTTGAGTCCCATGAGATGTTATGTGAGATGGTCTTGGATATTAGCTTTTTCTTGTGTTCCCTTGTATGGCAGTCTTTATAGTTAGCCTTGTCTTGTGCTAACACGTGAAAAAGTATTTGTGGTTATCCTTGACTCATGATAATGTCATTTTTTATGTTTCATCAACATTACTATGACTCCATGTTTATATTATTCCATGTTTATCTTCTATGATTACATATTTTACAGGCCTTTTTTGTAGCATCATATCAGGCCTTCAATCTGATGTGCTAATGATTTGTTCTTATGGTTATTACCTTACTTGTCTATTTAGCTCATCCCTTTGTTCACGTGTTCCCCATGAAATTGTATGATGATGATTGATCACAATGTAAGTTAGGAGATCAATTTGATGATGAAATAAATAACTGTTTTACTTTTTTCCATGTTTTCAGTTTTATTTACCAATTACTCAATAATAGTAGACATTACAATCCATGTATAACACTCTGATGTATAATTATGCTTCAAATCATGTAATGTTATATGTGAAAGGCTTGGGTTTCAATATTGTGTATCAGAGTATGGTCTAGTTATTTTTTGGATATTATGAATATATTAGTATAGTATGATCCTTATGGATGATACTATGTATAAGAAAACATCCCTAATTTTTTGTAAGTATAGAGTAAGCCGTTTATCAAGAAAATACATCCCCATGTGGACAAAAAATAGGTAAATGTGGATATGGAATAGATGTATCTAGAGGTAAAACCAAAAACACTACTTTGAGATAGACTTTAAAGGTAACTGGTTCCTGACATGGGCCTTACAACACTATGGGTTTGAAACTGTCAGGGGATATTATTTTCTAAATTCATCAGCATGGTACAAACCATTATTAAAGGAATGAAAAAACCCCATGATAATATAAGTAATGAGATAGATCAAAGATAACCTACACTGAAACATATGGAATCACAAGTTAGGATATATTTACCCTTTACTGGTTTGTCCCCATATCCCAGATATGATGGGAATCGGTGGTCAAAACATCACGACTGTACATGCTCAACTGGCTTATGTTTTTAAGAATACCTTGAATCATGTTGAACACCCTCCAACTCTATGGAAGGAGAACGTAGTTTTTTAATCCTTCATGTAGAAAAGGAATCCCATGTTTAGTATATTTCCTAATACAATCCTCATTGAACAGTATATTAACTCCATTGAAAATATATTCTCTATCCTCCAGTGTGTAGAAGAAGAGAATTTCGTGCTTTCAATCTATTGTTTTGATGAGGAAGAAGATCAATCTTGAAAATCGATGTAGAATACAAACCTCTATAAAGAAATTGATTCCATGGAATGGGTGGAATTTAGGAAAAGGTATTTCAAAAAATATTTTCCCCGAACCCTTTGTCTGATGACAGAAAGAGTGTTCCTTGGACTCGACAGAAACAAGATGATTCCATCAGGGTGTATGAGGCAAAATTTATATGGCCTTCAAGATACTCCTCAGGCTTTGTCATTAACAACTAAAGAAAGGTGGATAACTTCTTTAGAAAACTAAATCTTATCCTATGAAAAGAATTTGTGATTCAAGTATTTGATAGTTATGAGGAAATTGTATGTTGTTCCCTCAAGTATGAAATGGAGATCAAACAGTCTCACTTGTATCGTGGGCCAAAAAAAAGAGAAAAAATGAATCTTATTTGGGTAGATCTATAAATAAATTATTTGTTGGAATAATTCTTGATCATCCCACATGTAAACATTGTGGGTAGACATATATTGGTAAATATCTAATGGGAACCAAGAATTTCTTAAAATTTGGTATGTTGGGACATCTGGCAAAAAACTACCAAATAGATATCAAAAATCCCACTAACGTGGAAGAAGAAAGGAAGCTTTATATCAACACTCAGAATCTATTATAGAGTTACAACTATAAGGAGAATGTGAATTATGTGAACAAATTACCTAAGTCAAGGGTTTTCAGAGGCAATAAAAATACTCCAAGGAAAAAATGAAGTGATTATTCTATCACAACAGCTGAGGTGGAGACAGAAAATGATGTGGTAATAGGTATGATAGTTATTTGTCCAAGAATAGTGAAAATAGTATTTTATTATGGTTCTACTATTTATATAATATTTGGAAAGATTAGTAGAAATAATCAAACACCACAAAAAAATTAGAGGATATGTTATCTGTGAGAACATAAAATGGGGAAATTATTGCATCCATGGTTTATAAATCCTCCCTGGTTAACATTTGTGGATAAAACCTCCCATAAAACTTCATCATACACCCTTTAGTGTAGTTTAATGATATCTTGGACATGGATTAGCTATATTTATACAAATACAACAACAAAAATTGGGAAAAGAAGGCCACTCTTCACATCACAAAAAATTCACCAATTATTACAAGTTTAAGGAGGAAGATGAATCTCCATTGGAATCATTACATAAAGAGTGGATACTAATTCCATTTGAGCTAGGATGTCTAGATCAAATTATTAAAAAAAGGAGAGAATAATGATTGAAGATATTCCCATAGTGGGGGATTAAGATGATGTATTCCCAAGAGATTTGATTGGTCTTCCAGTAGATCGAAAGGCTGATTTATCAATTGAACTTATTGCAAAATGTCTGCCTATATCAAAAAAACCATATAGAATGGCCAACGTAGAGCAAGAGGGGCTAGAGAAGAAGTTACAGGATAATCTATGGAATGGTTTTATATTCCAGAGTGCTTCACCATTGGGTGTTCCAGTCCCCTTCATCATGATTATTGATAGATCAATATGCTATAGATTTGATTAACACAAGGTCAATAAAATCACATAAAAGAACAAGTATCCCCTATAATGGATATAGGATTGTTCGATCAATGTCATGGGCCATGTTATTTCTCTAATGTTTACCTTTAGTCATGATATCACCAATTAAAGGTGAGGAAAGATGATATTCCCAAAATTTCCTTTCAAACAGTTTATGAAGACAATGAGTTCATAGTGATGCCCTCCGGACTCACTAATGCTCTAGAAATTTTCATAGATATAATGAATAGTGTCTTTACAGATTACCTCAACATATTTTTGATAGTCGTAATTTATTTTATTATGATACACTCCAAGAGAAAGGTGGAACATGGGGATCATTTGAATACTATGTTAAATACATGGAAAAGGGAGATTATATATGTAAAGTGTAGTAAATGTGATTTATCGATGGTGGAAGTGTCATTCTTTGGGAATGTTATCCCCAGCTAAGGAATATTTGTAATCCCTTCCATGACAAATGCAATTGAAGAGTACCCCAAGAAAACATCTGTAATTGAGATATGTAGATTTATGGGTCTATATGGGAATTATCAATGATTTGTGATAAACATCTCACGATTTTCAAATACAATTACCAAGATGACATGGAAGGGAGAAAAATTTGTCTAGAATCAGGAATGCAAACCCACCTGTAAGGAGTTTAAGAAGATGTTAATCATTGCGCTAGTGCTCACACTCCCAAGAAGTAAAGAACACTTTTTTGGTTAAAAATGATACTTCAAAGAATGGATTAGGATGTGTGGTGATGAAAAATCGTAATGTGATATCCTATGAGTCAATGAGACTGAAAATACAAGGTAAAAAATGTCCTCGAAATGATATGAATTTGGAAGATATTATATCATTATTAAAAATCTATCGTCATTATACCAATGGGGAGAAGTGTGAGATGTATACTGATCAAAACAGTATCAAAATGTATATTCACACAAAATAATAATAATATGTGCTAGATATTATGGATAGAGAACGTCATGGATTATAACTACTCATTCCACTACCATCCCAGAAACGCAAATAAGGTGGCAGATTATCTATGTAGAAAGTATCCTACATCTTTATCAATGATGACAATTTAAACAATCAGATCTTCTTATATTTTCAAATCATTGACATGGTAATTGTTAAGGGAGGATCATCACCAATCATTTATCAAATTATTTCTCAACCATCCCTTATGAAAAAAAGATTATCAATGAAAATATGTGGAAATAATGAAAAGGGTTGAAGTTGTTAGGAATAGAAAATACTTAGATTTCATGATTAACAATGAACGAGTTTTATGATTTGGGTAATGATAATGTGTACCATCCAATCTAGAGAAAAAGATGTAGTTTTTAAAGGATGAACATAGATCATCCTTCTCTATTAACAGAGGGAGCACAAAGATATATCAAGATCGTTGAAAAAAAGTTGTCAGATAATATGAAGAAATAGATTGCAGAATATATATCAAAGTCCCCGGTTTTTCAACATGTTAAGGCTCAATTAATGATGTCTAGGGGGATTATGCAACCACTTCCCATACCATCATGGAAGTGTAAGAACACCACCATGGGCATTGTTATTGGACATCGAAGGACATCCAGGGGAAATAATTCTAAATGGTTCATTGTGGATCGTCTTTCAAAGAAAACTCAATTTATTCCAACTTGAGAGGACATATAATTGGATCAAATTAAATGATTATATATCAATGAGTTGGTAAGGCTATAGGGAGTAATTCTATCTATTGTATCTGATCGAGATTTGTGATTCACCTTGATGTTCTGGAAAAGTATCCAACATTCTATATTCACTAAACTAAACATCATTATGTATTATCATCCTGAAATTGATGGAAAATCTGAGTGTACTATTTAGATACAAGAATAAATGTTGAGATCAAGTTCTATGGAAGCCCATGGAGGATGGGCACTACATCATTGATAGGTTGAATTCTACTACAAATACAGTTTACACTTGAGCATCTGAATGGAACCATATGAAACCCCTTATGGGAAAAGGTGTAGAACACCATCGTTTTTGGAACAAGTCAGTGAGCGTATGCTGCTACGAGCTGAACTGGTCGAAGAAATGGTAGAGAGGGTGAAAACCATTTAGCAGCACATCAAGGAAGCTTTATGTCGACAAAAGAGTTATGAAGAAAATCATCGATGAGTCATTGAGTTCAATGATGGAGGCATGTTATTTCTATGTATATCCCCATTGAATATGGTCTTTTGGTTTGGGATGAATAGAGAGCTATGTCCATGGTACATCATCACATTTGAGATTCTTGTTCGTATTAGGACTGTGACCTATCAACTAGCACTTCCACCTACCATGTCAAAAGTACATGATACCTTCCATGTATCCCTATTAAGGAAGTACATACCAGACCCTTAACATGTTCTCTTTTAAGAGGTGGTAGAATGGGAGAATGACCTTTCTTATCAGAAGTAGATAGTGAAGATATTGGGTCATAGAGATAAAGTTATAAGTAACAAGAATACTCACTTAGTCAATGTATTGTGGTGTAACCATAAGTACGAAGTGGAAACATGGTAAATGGAGGAGGTGATGAAGGATACATTCCCACAATTTTTTGGGCTTGGAATCCAAAATGAAATTTCAAGGGAGAAATTTCATATGTGGGGAATAATGTGACAACAAAATGTTTTATCAATTACAATTCCATTCTTATAAATAAGTTAATATAATCACATGAAATCACAACACAATGAACTATTATGTACAATGTAACCTTTAAACATAATATTTTCACATTTGTTATTTGAATATAAAAAATCTGATATAGAATGTTGCAATCAGTAAGATGTTTGGAGTCATATCAGACAATCTTAATTATAGGCGAAAAGTAATTGACCATTATGAGTAGAAATGTTACCCATATTATTAGAAATATGATTCTAATGAATAGTAAATCGTCCAAAATAATATTAACCACACCCATGAATGTATAGGTAGAATTTAGGCATATTATAGGTGATAATATGTGTATAGTAAATGTATTTGTAATTTTGTAAGTCATAAATAAATAATACAATTAATTAATTAATTATTTTTAAAATATAATTTCTTAAAAGGTGTTCATAAATTAATAATTTAATGTCTTCTTGTTTTATGAAAATTGTATAAATCCTTATGTAATTTTTGAAGCATTATAATGTCGGTTATAGTTTTAAAATTTTTATTTTTAGAATAAATTATGATGAACATAAGAAAACAAATTTATTAGAATTAGAAATTTATTTTTGAAAAATAATGTTTATTTCTAGATCCTACATATCAAGAAAAATTGTAGGTTTTATTTATGGATTTATATAAATTTCATGAATTTTTTATGAATAATGAAATATAGAAATTTAACTTATATATACATTATAAGATAAATGTTCTATTCCTAGAATCATGGATGTTTAAAGAAATCATAGATTGATTTCATATGAAGTTGTTTCCATTTTTGGTGATGGAATCATCATTATTTCTAGTCTTGAGGGAATCTAATAAACTAAGGAATTAAATATTATGAAAACCATCCTCCCCTCCACTATAAAAACCACCCGCACCCCTATTCTATTCACTCTATTAAAGCCTTTTTACTTCCTTAAATTCTGCCAAAATCTCTCCCTAATATCTTCTGCCACATCCAAAAGACTTTGGTCTCCTCAAATATCCAAATCTTCATCCCTTAAGAGGTTCTAAAGGAAAATTTAATCAAGAGGTAAATTCCCCATTTTTTCATTCATTTTCTTGTCATATTCCTTTTTTCTCACTTACATCCTAACCCCTCTACATTCAAATACAATGAAAAATATTGTACCATAAATTTACTGAAATGCTTTTATGCTAATGGGATAATTCATTATCAACCCTCCTTTAATCTACTTGTATACTAGTATTAAAAAAACCATACAATATGTGTTAATTTACAACATTCGAGGATGATGGGTTTTCAATTTATATTACAAACATATATTCAGGTCATGAAACCATTTTTAGTTATTGTTGAACTATATTATTATTTTATATATCCTTTCTAAGGTTCTAAAATCTTTTTGTACACTTGTTATTAAATTAAAATAAAAATTGAGTTCGTAGTGGTAAAAAACCTCCAATAAACCCAAAAGGTTTTCACTAATGTTTTATATAATGATTCAAAATCACTCCACGTAACCAAATTAAATTTCCACCCATATACCCTTTTGAATGTTAAATAATAAAATATAGCTCGAATTCTGGACAACCATCCCCATTTTACAGGATTCACCTTTCATTAAAATATGTAAACTGATCGTAAATACCATGTAAAAAAAAGAAAAATGAAATTGAACCCC
The DNA here is from genome assembly GCA_963277665.1 of Viscum album. Lineage (NCBI taxonomy): Eukaryota > Viridiplantae > Streptophyta > Magnoliopsida > Santalales > Viscaceae > Viscum > Viscum album. Next base: position 835,963,366 of record OY728127.1, on the reverse strand, counting down.
TTAACCCATAAAAAAGGTCTTAAATAAAAAAGGATGTACTAAATATTTTAAATATTGATGTGGTTGTGTGATTATTAATTAATGAATGCAATTTTATTATTTAGGTCATTAATATCAGTTGGAGAACACCATGAGACTTATGGTAACTGATCCTCTCTATTTATCTTTTATAAAAGAAGGTGCTCTATGTTATACCCATTTATATGTCATCCCTAATTATGGGTTTGAATTTATTACATCCCCATACTTTAATCACGATTTATACGTTTTGAGAAACCCCTATCTCTATCATCAATATTTCTTATGTACATCAGATATAATGATGATAATCTGTATGGGATTCTACATATACCTCACCTGTACTTTTTGGTTGCATTATCCTTCATTTACTGAAAAGGTGTTACGTTATATTTTTATGTTCATATAATAAGTTCTTTTTAAATGTACCAAATTTATATATAATGACCCTTTAATGATTATCATTCTGTGATATACATGTTTTTAAGTGATTCCCTCCTCAATACTATATCATAAGAAAAACTGTTTTGAGGGAACTTTGAGAATTCTAACATGATTTCAAGTGCTCCCTACCAACTTTTTTATTCCACCATTGTCTTTATAACATCATTCTTTTTTATGAAATCATTTTTGGTTCAATTTTAGGTTCATATAGACGAATATCTCCATTTATATTGTAATGGATCTATAGTATTTTCCTAAAAACCACACAAAATGTTTTAATGCTTAAATTTCTTAAATACTATTCTTACATGTTGTCAAATATACATGACATCACATACCATGATACATTAATATTTTTACCTTATGAATTTCCATATATAATTTAGTTCCGTTCATTCATGAACACTTTTATGATATACCCATTTGTTATGCTTCATGACATGATAATGGTACCGAATTCATTCCGTGGGTAACCCCTATATTTTTGTATGATTAACTATGATTGATTATTTATGTGGAATTAATACTCATGAAAATTTAATATGGTTGGACACTGATAGAGATTAGATGCATTGGGTAAAGTTGAGTCTCATGATATATAATGTGGGATAGTCTTGGATGTTAGCCTTGGCTTGTGATACAATGTGTGACGATCGTAGCGGTTAGCCTTGGTGTGTGTTACCATATGCAATTGAATTTGAAATTATCCTTGAATCATACTAACCTCACATTATATGATTCTTACACATTACTTTGAGCCCTTGTTTTTATTATTCCATGTTTATATGTTAAGATTACAGATGTTAGATGCCTTTTCATTAACATCATGTCACGCATCATGTCCCATTTGATAATGCTTTTTTCTTATTGTTATTACCTTACAAGGATATTTATCTCATCCCTTTATTCATGTATTCCCTAGGGTAACCTATGAAGATGACTGAGCACAATGGAAGTTAGGAGCTCAATTTGATGATTGAATAAATAAATATTTTATTTTTTTGCATGTCTTAAGTTTTATGTACCTAGTCTTCCAAGACAGTAGACATTACGATCATTGGATGGCAATTTTTGTATAATTACGGTAAAAATCATGTAATTATATATGAAAAATGCTAAGGATTCTATATATTCTTTCAACAAAATATCTTAAAAATCTGATAAAGGATCTTAAGGTTGGTATTTTGGTTATAAAATCACATATTTAATGTGGATAAAGATTGTTTAAAGAGATAATGGCATGTTATGGTTAATATATAAGTCAAAAGGAGGTGTAAATAAGATAAAGGATGGATCCTGTTTTATAATTTATGTTTAGGTATTTTTTAAAATATCAAATATACTAAAATATAATAGTTTCACTATAGAATCTTGGGTATTTCCGTATGAGGTATTGCAATATTCCAAGTCATATTTTTTGATCTAGGAGACAAGTCAACATGGGATTATGGGACCTATAGATACTCAGTGCATAGATATTAATATATTAAATATATTAACTAATTCATATTAAATATTTCAGTAATTGTTGATTAACCCGTAATTGGGGTATCAAATCGTAAATATTAGAACTCAATTGATTTCCAAATGTGGGTTTTACCCAAGATTTAACATAAAATTATTTTCTTCCTAGTGCTATGTTTAGGATGTTTTGGGTTCATGTTAATGATATTAGTTTATTAAAATAATTTAATATCCCTTATCCCACATTTTTCTAACTTGCAATAGGGGGAGGCAGGATCCCCCTTTGTGAGACAAATGACCCGAGGCCAAACTAAGGATACGTGGCATCACTGAGCCCCATTTTTTTAAGATGGTCATCACAAGATATAGGAGAATAATATTGAAGTTAAATTTAAAACTTGAATTAATGAAATATTTCCATGAGTTAGGATTAGTAAAATGATTCATATCACAATATGTGATTTTGAATTGATTTAGATATTTTCATGAAAAATAATGATTACTAGTGTTCTATTGGGGGTATATAATTCAATTTTGGAGGGAACTGTGGAGTTTCAGGAAGATTATAAGGAATTACCATATTGAATTCTAGACCACACTACTTGTAGTGTATGAGTGCACACTATTTCTTCATCACATTTAGGGAATACGATCTTTCAGACCACTAGATGTTTGTTGGGTGTACATGACATGTAGTAAGCCTTAATCATGTGTATGAGTATTTAGTATAGAGTATCCATATCATGGAACATATCCACAAGGATGTACACAACCATGTACCAGGGAATTGTGTTATGAACACATGCATATCTGACGGACACAACCATGTGTCCAGGTATTCGAGAAACAATTTATAATTAGGGTACACACCATTTGTTCTAACATGGAAAGGGAACAAATTATATGAAAGGTTAAACCCATGAGACTAAAGAATACCATATTCAATTTAACGTTAGGTACAGTCGATGTATATATCAAAATAAACACAGACGTACATGTGGGGACATGGCCATGGGCCGACTTCAAGAGGAATTCCATGTAATGTAGTGCACATTGTGTACTCCACACAAGGATATTTATCTCTTGTCCTACTTTTCATTCATTAATAATATGGATTTATAGGATTAACATATTTAGATTATTTTTCCACATTGTATGTGGCAGTGGAATGTATTTCGTGATATAGATGCAATGTGACGTTAGTTTAGTAGGTAACCTGATGGTTTTTATAGAAAATTATGAATTTTATAGTTTCTCTTGGTGAATCCTTTTAAGGATTCAATTTCGAAATAATTCCTCAAAATAAGAATGATATCCCTATAGAAGGATATTGAAAGATAATTTTTTTTGTATCTCTCGGGGAGGATTGTGTGGGACAATTTATCATATCAAGTTCCCTAAATAGATCTCCATGTATTTTCATGACCTTAATAAATAGATTGGTTCTGCCATATATAGAAACACATACCTATATGGTTTTAGAATAATCTAATATAATATCCACTACTAAGATGGTTAGTTCTATAGGGTTTATGAATTTATAAATATATATGATCCCCTACATGGTTGGATATTTTTTTGTAGGGATTGGGGAATCGTCGAGAGTATTATCCACTTCATGGTGGTTGTTTCCAAATTGTTTTATGGTATTGTTTTGTCTATAATCCCATACATGTCCTTTAGAACTATATTTGGATATAAAGTATCTCCTTTTAGTCCAAGGAGTAATAAAATATCTATTTATAATGTATTTGATAATTAAAATTGTTTCTATTATCCCAAAAGGGTCCTGGGTGTGATCTCTTATTTGATAGATGTGTTCATTAGATTATCCATGTTGGGTTCATGCTGTCAAGAAGAGGTCATGGGTGTGATCCACTATTCATGATATGAGATATTCAATTATTCATGTAGGTTTATAAGGCTTCCCCCCAGGGGGGACGATTGATAACTCATATCTGTGTACAAATATCCATTGAATGACATCATGACTCCCAACATGGTGAGACTATATGATTATGTTCTCTTAGGTGTATGACATGTGTGATGGTAGTTAAATTAAATTGGAATTGTGCTATATGAATGAGCATGTTTTCTCGGTTGTTCCTTCAGGGATGGAAATGCTTTTCTAGATGGATAATGTTAACTTGTATATTCCTTTTTAAAAAAAAGATCTATTCCTCATGGAGAGATATCTCATAGAGAATATTTACATATGGTATTCTAGTAGAATCATGTCAAAGTCAATGTGGTAGGGACCTCATGAGATTTGGAGTCTAATAGAAGTATATATGAGTTACAATGTGATTTATTAGAGTGATGTAACTTTTCATTATTGAGACAGGATGAACATGTGAGAAAACTAGTAATTTTTATAGGAGCAATGGTTCATATGGATTTTCTTATTCACTCTCTCTTGTGATCCAACAAGCTCGGGTGAAGCGATCTGCATATTTATTTTCCCCGTTTTTATTTTAGGGTTTTGGTGTTACTATTTGATATTATTAATGTCACCCTACATGAAATTTTACCACATATTTCATTTAATTTATAGATATAAAGTGATTTAAATTTATTCCTTAGAGAACACAAAGCTGGTGGAGCACATAGAGATTGATAGATAGAGGCACTTACCTATTCATGGTCTACAATTTTTTTGGTGGTTTCATAGGATATAAGTCTCCTCCTTTTTACATATTTAATATATTTTTATGTTTTTATTGGGATTGTTATTTACCTTGATGGATTTAAAAAATCTTCTTGTACTATGATTGATGGAATGATATATGCATGAACATTGGGTTTGATATTATTATTCCCTCATTGTTTTCTGGAGTAGTATGTGGGCACATACTTATAGGTACCATTGGTTATGGAGTGTTATTTATATGATATTCAATCCTTAAATCACTAACCATCCCCTGGCCCATTTTTGGTGTGCTTATGGTTGTTGTTACTCAGGCCCTGGGGGTCGAGTCATAATAGAATTGTATCGGAGGAGTTCCTTTCATAAGAATAAAGTACATTTTTATCAATGATCATTATTTGAGAATTAAACTTATAGTTTTAGGTTGTATCAAGTTCATATTTTAGTGTATGGAATACATTTTTGGTGGGGAAACCAACATATCCATTCCCATGGATTCTTATTATGTTTTCGATTACTTTGTACATTTAAAAATGAGTGGAATGTAGATTTCGGTAATTCTATCATTTAAGAAAGCATTTTGTGCTCCATGTCATCCATGATCTAGTAACCTAGATATACTATATTATCATTGAGTGTTTGGTTTTAATAGATTCCTCCATGATGAAAAAATATAGTTTTCCATAATGATATTATTATGAATATATGTTCGATAATGATGATTTAGTGTAGCACACTACCGAAGATGTTGTACCTCGGTGTGGTTTCCCAGTTGATCTAACAAATATTGAACATCTAGTTTTTCTAGTAGTATAAGATGAGGATGTTCATAGGCTGTGTACATAGTATTATTTCCAAACGATGTGACAATAATGGAATCATGGTGATAAAGACACCTAGAAACATGAATAATGGTCTAATGTAGACATGCATGTTTTCTTTCATTGTGAGGAAACTTCCTAAACAAATGGTTGTCTTATTGGTGAGTCCTAACTAGGGATCAACTGATAGAATTTGGTATATATTGATAAATACACATGATTATATTAATAAAGATTTTATAGATCATGTGTGACTGTTCATGGACGAGTTTTTTCTATAGACGTTGTGATTAGTGTGTATCCAAGACCTTATGTAGCTTAAATGGTATTTCATGAAAACAATTTATTATTCGGTGAGGTCCACATACCATTCATGATAATTCATGTATATGGTTCAAAATCCATTTTTATATCATGAACCAATGTGAAATTATAATGTTGTATGATTAGGCCCTCAGTGATAACGTTTTGAATTCTCACTTATGATGTTTTTGATGAGTGTGCTCTGGTGGTGGAGATATTTCTTGATGATAAGACTCCAACTATAAGTTCGACGAACACACGACATGAGACCATGGTAGCTAGTATCTGATGAAAAACATAAAGATATAGAGGTGTGATAAAAATGAGGGGATGATCTTAAAATGATGGGGATATGGATCATGTCATATAAGATGAAAATAGATAACTACAGTAGAGGTGATATGTCTATTGTAATAGACTGGGAAATTTCACTTGGGGATTCATAAACAATTGTGATGAATATATGGATATTGTTGATGGAAATACCTTATAGATATAGTTAATATATCATTGAGTTCTTCATGATGGAAGGCATGGTGGAGGACATATGAAAGGAGTTACAAGTTGACAATGGTATGATATATATCCACCACCACACCTAGGTGCCATATTCCATGATCATGGAGATGGTGGAGGGTAGCGAGGATAGTTATATGACATAGAGTTCTATGATCGACATTTAATGATATTAATTATATGTATTCTTTCTTTCCATTTTGTATTTATAGTAGTGTTGTTAGGAACTTTTTTTAGGAACACTATACATTCAACATCTTGATTGAGGGTTATCTAGGGTGATACGGGGAGTCTGTAGATCCCTTTCATATTGAGTTGTTACGTAACATAGGAATCATTGGAATGATAAGTTCTAGACCCACTAATACATGTTCTTGAGATGTGATAGAAAAATGTGTGGGTGATTAATGGACACCCACTGAGGATACTATCATGTTTCAGCAGACATGATCCTTTGAGTTATGTGTTCAGGGTGGGGTTTCATGCTATTGTATTGGAGGATGTACAAGAAATACTAACAGAGACTTCATTATTAACACTTTTGATAAATCCTCATATAAAGAGTATCAGTGAATACAAACTTCTATTAACAGTGTCACATGAATATGGGATAGGAGTTTCATGTACAAAATTAGACAATTATGGTAGAGTGAGGCCCTACGATGTTTCCTCTATGTATACAGTCTTCCTACCATTAATTCTTAGAATATTTCCACCAATGGTTGTGTATCACCCCTGGTTTCATGTATGTAAAACCATTATCACATATTTTAAGTATGTAATATGTTTGGGTGTCATTTGGTATGGATTTAATAAATTTATAAATGTTTTTGGCTATTTTCAATATGTCTGCAATTTAGAAATTGATACTAAAACCTTCAACACTCCTATAATAATCCATGAAAAGTGATATTGTGTGATCCTGGTAGAGTCACATTTTTGAATAACCAAATATCCACCTTTCATAAAATATGATTTTCTTAGAAGATGCATATGGATGTTTACAACATAGTTTTTATAACAATGTTCCCTAACTTTACATGGTTAAACTTTTGATCCTTAAATTATGGATATAATTCCTAATTAATCCTAACCAACTCTATTTTAAACTATTTATACCATATATTGGATATATATCCACTCAATGGCTATAGACAACATCCACACTAAACACAGAACAATTCATTGTTTTTTATTTGTGTGTTGTATCCTGAATTCCATAGCAAGTAACCATTCTTGTGGATTTTTATTACATATCCTTCTATTGTTTACCATGAGTTTCGAAATTGAGTTCATTAGGGATTGATATATGATATATGATAAAAATAATGAAGTTATTTGTATATGTTGATGTTGGAGATAGATATCTATAGTTAATATTTTGAGATTCAACCAGATTTTGTTGAAGAATTTATCCCATTATACATTTTCTCAATAGTTCCCATAAATTGTGGATTCACTCTCAAATCCTTTTATAAGAACTAAAAGTATTGAATTAAAATTTATTTAATTTCATGAATTTTTTATAGTAGATGTATAATACTTAATTATGGACAAATTTTGAAACTCTGAATTATTGTGGAACATTTTTTTTGTGAAAGATTTTTAACTGATGATTTTGAAATGGTTGTTTTTTTGATGCATGAAAATGTTTTTTTTCATATAGGTCTCAATAAAAACTATATTTAATTAAAACTGTTTGAAACTATTGTTTTGTCATGTTTTTCCCATAATTCGGTTCTTTGTGTTTATTTTCATTGATGTGACCCTATATAAGGGGTGTGTGCCATTGGGGAACTGGTATTTCGTTTCATTATGAGGACATAATATTTCAAAAGGAGACCAATCAAGAGTATGAAAACATCACCTTAGAATTAATATGTGGATGTGTGGATATGTTGATTGGATTTTGTTATGTCTAATGGTTTTTTAAATGGATTTATAATATTTCCTTTTTTCTATTTAAATTGTTTTATAATTTTTTTCCTATTTTTAAAAAGATAAATGATTTAATCAAGTCTATATAAAATATACACTATGAATTTTCTAAAATATTATATAATATTATAATGAGTGGGGAAGTCATCTCGGGAAAACCTAATGAGTTTCCTTAATCTCCCACAAGATGGTAACATTGATACATTTTCATATATTGATTATCAAGACCGAAATAAATAAAATGTATCTCATTTTTTGTTGATGAATAATGATATTATGGGATGTATTTTTGAGATAGAAATTGTATCATATTATGAGATGTGGAGATTTTTATTTTTATTTAATGATATTTGTGGTTTTCCAATCAACATTTTACATAGATGTTTGTATTCTTCACCTATGGTACTCTGATATAGTTTTGTTTTGAATCAGTCATATTATATTGTGTTATATTACATTTTTTTTCATGAATCATAGAGTGGTTTTTGTTATGTAATGCTTGATTGTGACTGTTTTTATTTTCAACCATAAAATCATCCACCAACTACATTGAAACTAATCGAATTCATTCACATCCATTAGTGTGTTGGGGATGTAACTTAAGAACATATCGAAATTCTTCCACATATTAGGACAACGAGGTGGGGTGGGGTGTTACAAATCATATCATCATGTTCATTACTCGACGTGAAAATGGTAACATTCATGGATGGTCTCTCAGTCATTACGAGATAAATTTTATTGGTCTTTTGGGTTTTGAGTTGAATATCATTCTTGTTTAGTCCTTCTATTTGATCAGTATAAACGAATAGGATTTTTGGGAAATGGAATGTATAGAATAAAAATATATAGCTATAATATTTATGATAAACATCATGTTACTATAGAGTTGGGTATATATGTTATTTAAAGACACAAATATGAGTGTTACCTCATCCTCACAGGTTTATCCAGTGAGAAGAGCCTGTCATGAAATGATAGAAAGGACTTCCTACTAGATACATAATTTTCATTTTGAGTGATGATATATCATTTGGTTAGAACCTATTGATTATTTAGATGTATTGAAACTATTTTCAAATTTGAGATTTTGACAATGGCCAGTAGGGATATTAGGAAAATTAAATCATTTTTAATAGTATGGTGGAATTTTGAAACTTAATTTACAATATAGAAATGTTAAATTTTGTAAAATCCTCAAAGGGATAATTGTGATATGGTAAGTGTGAACATATAAATCTGTTATTTACAAGAGATAGATATTATTGATATTTTTTGTTTGTGAAATCGAAATTAATAGGTGTCATGATATCCAACCAAAAGAGGTTAATGAGAATGTGATTTCACATGGGCTACATGTTAACTGGAAGCTAGATCGATGTATTTTACAAATAATGAACTGGGATTGAATGTTTAGAGGAATAAATTTAATTACTATTGGAACAAGTGAGAGAATAATAGTGGGAGTATAATAAAGATGGAAACATACATCCATAGTGGTGTGAAATAACAAAATAAGACTAAAAAACTAGCAAATCATCCTCTATGATTCATATAAAAAAGAGAATTCTTCCAATGTGGAATCTTAGATATTATCAAATGAGATTTAATGGAACCATATAAAGAATTCCATATTGAGAACATATGGGGAATATTTAGTTCTATTATCAAAGTGATCCATGTCTTAGTGTTCGAGACACAACTCATTTTTCACATAAGTTATATTATTCAATGGGAAAAAGAGAAGTATAATATCTCTCAACAATATAGTTATGATGTCCATGGGGACTCCTTAATACCATGACTCCTTATATAGGGAAATAACAACAAGTAAGTAAAAAAAATGTGTAGTGACAAAGAAATTATATGGAGATGAGAGTGTGATTTTGGACGTTCAATCAAGATCATTGATGGTTAAAGATACAATTATATTTTATTCTACAATTATGTTTGATTTGTTTTTATGGTCTATCCCATTAATTTAATACATAAATAGATATTAATTTATGTGATTTTCAAGGGGATATGGTTCCTTCTATTTTGGAACATCAAAATCCTCTTGGGAAAAGTAATGTCTAACCATTATGAGAAATGAAAATTCAATAAATGATAATGTAAAAAATATGATAAAAAAATTTCTATGATTGATATTGATTTATATGAAATAATACTAGGTATGGATTTTTTTGACAATGAAAAGGATTACATTGGTTTTCTTACGTGAACAATTAGTTTTATGACTGATGATGAAATCAATCATCTATTTATCAGAGAAAGGAATGGAAAAGACGGTGAAATGGTATTATTTGGTCCATCTCTTAGAATAATCTCATATTATTTGGTAGCTTTGACCCCTACATCGGTATAAGATATTGAGAATAATAGTTTTTCAACATTTATTTACTATTTTCATGATGTTTTTTCTAATAATTTCCCAAGGTTAACACCCACAAATGAAATAGATATTATGATTAATATAATCCCATGGACAAGTCCTACAATAAAGATATCTTAACTCTTAAAAACAATATAATTATTTTAAATGAATGTTTAGTTGGAGGGAATAAATGATATTGGTTCATTCGCCATAACATGTCTCTTTGGGATGCATCGATCTTTCTTTGTCAAAAATGTGGATGAAACTATTTGGTTGTATGTTCATTATCATAATCTAAAACATGTTATGATAAACAATCAATTTCCACATCAATGAATTGATGATCTATTCAATCAATTGTGGGGATCCCAATGGATCCCTAAAATGTACTTGTGATCTAGATGTCACTAATTGTTAGTTCATAAGGATGATAATTTTTTTTGAGGTTTATATGGCCATTATACGTATGTGGTTATTACTTTTTGTATTAGGAATTAACCAAATGTATTTACAGAATTTATGAATCATATATTTCAATGTTTTTTGGATTCTTTTTTGATTGTTTATGTAGATGAAATATTTGTGTAATCAAGGAAAACGTTCAATCATGAGAAACACTTGTCGACTATATTGATAATTTTGAAGGATCATCATTTTTTCCAAAACAATAAATGTTTCAATTTTGGAAGAAATATGTACTCTTCCTTGGACATAGTATATCTGAATGAGGTGTTTATGTTGATCCAGAAAATACATAGGTTTTTAACTCTTGTAATCCTCCATAGAATGACTTTTACATTTTTAGTTCCCTTCAATTTCAAAGTTATTATAGATACATTATTCATAAATTTTCTTTACTCGAGTTACTTATGATAAGTTGGACATGAATAAATATTCCTTTTCCATTGAATAACGTATGACATTAGACTTTTAAGGGTCTTATATTTTTCCTTACCGTACATATAATTTTCATATTTCAAGAATTAGGTATAGGGTTTGTGGTGTGTCTCGATTTTCTAGGATAGGTGTTGGGGTATGTTCTCTTATAGGGAGATCATTTTATTTCTTATGGATAATGGTGATAAAGTTTTCATTATAATAACTAACCGATGGTGTATTTGGACTTATCTATTGTATTCCATGATTTCAAGACATGTCTTTATTATCAACCAGGTGGAAAATTCATGATGTTTATGAATTATAAGATCATGAATCATCTTTTATCACAATGATATTTGAATACGAGTGAACTAAAAGGGATGGAGTATCTCCAAATTTAATTTATTGAAATTATCTATACACTAGGTATAGATAATTTGGTGGAATATTCATTAAGTAGAAATTCCTATGCACATTTATTAAAAGAGGTTTCTGATCAGTGTAAATTGATATTGTTCATAACCAGCATGCACTTGGAATTTAATGAATATTATAATTTTGTGATTTCCAATAAAATTATTTAAGTCTCTATTTTTGTTGACATATTTAATGATACATAAAAATATAATTTATAATGGGTTTTGATAAGGTCAGTAATCAATTGTGCATAGACAATTGATGGATATAAGCGGGATTAAAGTTTATCTTTGTGGTTTTGAGACAATATAGTCATTCATATAAATTTCCATAATAATGTATTTATTAGTAAACCCTTCCAAATTTGTTTCCAATACTAGAATATAGAATAATTATATGGAGTTGAATGAACAATTTTCATGGATTAGTATGAAATGAAAAGTTGATATTTTATTTAGAAAATCTTGGTATATGGTTAATATAGAGAATCCACAAACTACATATATGTTTTAGTGATTACCTATTCCTATTAATAAATTGGAGTAGATAGCCATGGATTTTGTAATAGGTCTTCCAAAAATTGTATGGAATAATGATTTCATATGGTTTATTGTGTATTTACACACAATGTTATCCAAATTCATCTACAAATGTGAATTTAATATGATGGAGGAACTGTCTAATATCTATATCTGGGAATTCATAAAAGGGAATGGTTTAGTAATTTTGGTAGAATTAGATAGAGGACTAAGGTTTACATCATGTTATTTGAAATCCTTATAACAAGAACTTGGGAATCAGTTGACCATGAGTATGGTGTATGATCCTTAGATAGATGGGAAAACTAAAATAATTAAAAAACATTTGAATACATGAAATGATATTTTATAATGGATTCTAGAGGATCATGGGAGGATCGCATAGCATTAGTGGAGTTCGTGTATTCAAACTATAATAATTAGTCAAATCATTTGTATCCTTTTTAATAGATGTACGTCTAATTTTATCCACTTGGGGGGGGGGATATGTGATACCTCATTGGTTGGAATGAGTCATTTATAATAGGTAATAATGAATATTTAACTTATCAGCAAGAGAATGAAGATGGCTTAGAGTTTTTAAAAATAAGATGTATATCATTGTCAACAACATTTTAGGTTTGAGGGGAGTGATCATGTGTCTTTACTGATCACTACATGGATTGGTATCAATTAAAAGAATCAATGTCCGAGAACCCAAACCCCCCGTCTATACCCTTTCAAAACTCTATCCCATAAGTAAACAATCATTCAACATCACAGTCATTTTACCTTTTTTGAACCTAAATCCATGTAATCTACTCCAATGCCAAACCACAACATGAGTATGTTTTGATTGAAGATCATATGGTTGAGACAACCATGTCTATAAAAAAAATAAAATTATATGGATTGTATGCAATACAGAAATAATCATATGTATTAATTTATTCAAAAATTAATAAAATAACAAAACAACATGGTTCATCTCCATGAATAGATATTTCTTTGTAGATTTTAGAACCATTCCATCCAAAATAAAATATACAATATAAATAACCTATTTTGGCGCCATGTTAGAATGTATTTGAGCATATGTTACCGCCGTTCCAACCATCACCATTCAACAAAGGTGAAATAACCTACATTGTTTCCATTCCATAATATATATTAGCACGTATTGTGACCATGAAAAGCCCTATATAACCATGGTATAATTAATATAATCAGTATGGGTCTATGAGATTTATGTACTACATCATTTAGTTTGAAATACCCTTAAGAATTATAGAATGTGACTGATCATTTTCCACACTACATAGGCCTTACTGCATTAACTCAAAAGAGCCCAAATAAAATCATCATGAAAAGAATATAATTTTGAATGATACAGGGTTGTTTCAAATATATAATCATTATAGAATAGCACATAAAACACTTCATACAACATGGATATCATAATATCTTATCACAATTCTCAATGGTTAAATATGAGTATTATCTATCTTATTTCATATGACACAAGAAATTTAATCCACAGTTGATTAACAATTATATAAATAATAAATAAGGATCAATTAAAAGAATATATAATGAAATATCATCCTAGGCCACATTTCATGGTAAACATACCTTAATCTTTTAGAAAATTAAATTATAAACCTGGTTCTCTCAACCCATTGGTAGCCATAAGACAAATAAAATGACATTCTAATCTAAAGGACTTCAAGAATTAAAATCATGTATTCATTTATTCAATTTGGGAACACAAAACACTGACCAAATAATTATACTGAATTATAATAGAAAATATAATACCAAAGGGTTTAAATTTAGACACCTAACATTAACTAAAGATCCAATAATGTTTTCAATGACCAACACCCATAAGGAAGAATGTTTATTTGATTTTAATAACATACTTAGAACAAAAAATGTCATGATAAAAACCAATAATGAGATACATAAAGAGTTTTCACCAAAATTGGAATATGAGACGGATGAGATTGAAGAAACCTAAAAAAATGATTACTATGGATTGGTCACAGAAATGGGATATCTAAATTAAATGATTGCATTCCAAAAATCTTATTAAGTAATGAATAGGGATAAGTGGAGTAGAGATTATTTGAAAGAGAGAAATTTCCACCTTCATAGAATGTTTAAAATAGAATCTTATGTATTTAATCCCCATAAAATATAGTTAAACATTGTGTAAATATTTTAAGTTTAATATTCAAAAATATTCATCGCCTTAGAATTATTTTAGTAAAACCCATGAACAATGACACCATGTATACTACTTTAACATGGTGTGTTAATGTCATGTTGTTGATTATTCACCCAATTTATATTTTAAAAACATCTAAACCAATTTTAATGATTATAAACTCACACAAAACCCATAAAACACATAACATATTTATACCCAACCTCCATTAATTGAAAAAATGAAACATCCAAAAACATTTGGCAATCATCACTTACAATTCTCTCTGTCTCAAAATAAGACTCACCCACTACGGCTCAATGAAAAAACCCACATTGAGAAATATATAAAATTATAATAATCATAAATAAAACATAATTAAACTATTTTTCAATATTATTTCAACAACTCTAGATGTGGTAATGGATGAACAGGTTACACCAGTTCAGGAGGTGGTACACGAATGATGATTACATATCACATTTGATGGATGTGTGTAAATTGAATGTTTAAAAAATATAATAACAACATCTTAGTATATTGAATATATTGATATTAAATTAAAATCATGATATAAGAAAAACTGATGGTGTGGAGAATTATATGAGAAAATGTGGTCGTCTAAAGAATGTTACCTCTTATTTAGGTAGCTCTTTTTTTGTACAATATGACTTCCATGGATTTCATTTATACCAAATAAGTTCTTATAGAATGAGGGGAATGTTTTTGGAAGATTATTTGGTAGAGTTTTGGGAATACAATGGTATTGATAGGTGTGATGAAATAGTGTTGAGTTAGTGCCTTCTTATAGATGAGGTTGAGAACACAATTTACATTTTCAAAAAGAATTGTGTAATCCCTATGTTTTTAACTGCCATGTGGAATCTACAACACAAAAAACATGATACATAAAGGTTTGAGCTCAAAATACAGTTATACTATAGCTTTTTTAAAATTTTAGTGTAATTTTAATGCTACATTACTATTGTTTAACCACTAAGTAATATTGTATTTATCTTAACATTTTTAATTAATTTTAGATAATTTCAGTAATATTTTTTTGTTAAAAAATAATTGGCCAAATATGAAATTATAAATTATTCTCATTTAAAAAATGTAATCAATTTTCCAAATTCAAATAACATAATTTTTTGAAATTAATGCAAAATTAATCTTGTAATGGGACATCAACACATGTTTTAAAGTAAAAATGATCAAAAGATTGTTTTATTTTATAGAAAAATCAATCTCAAGTTAATAAAAATGAAATAAATTAGATTAATATATACACTATTTATCTAATTTTAAATTAAATCCAATTTACAATAAAATTTATTGATATAATAATTTTGGTGAAAAACCTGTTTTCAATTAAAATTCAGCATTTTTCACTATTAATCAAAAAAATCAAAAATCCTAGGTAAATATTAAAAATTCACCACAAAATAATTATTACAATTATATTTCAAAAATGAATATTTTTTTAATTATAATTTTTAAAAATTGAAAAAAATATTTAAAATATTTGCACAATTAAAAGGTAGTAAAACTGCTTTTATAAAAATATTGATTTTTATGTGTAAAATTAGTTTGGTTCTTATCTTATGATAATAAAATATATTGGATAAGGATTAAAAATGTTATATTGGATTTATAATATATTTTTCAATAATATAATTAACATATAATAATTAATTAAATTTATTAATACAAAATTCCATTCGAATCCTAAAATAGTTTTTTATAAAACCATTTTCATAATTTTTAATTTTTTTTTCAATTAATTTAAATTTAGTTGTATAGAAAGTAATTTAAAAATTTAATTGCATAAGTTGTTTATTCCTACTAAAAAATTCATATATAACATCTTTGGTATATTTTATTATATTAAATACTAAAATTTTAATAATATATTTTTGGTCGATAAAACATGTCCATTCATGTAACAAAATTCATCAATGAAATTTATTATTGCATGTAAAAGATTTAAAACTAGATGTTACAAGTATACAAATCTAAAAATTATGTTGCAAGTAAATTCTAAATGTTGAATATAAATTTGGGAAGCAAAAAAATGAAATTTACATTAGAAGGAAAATATTTTAATCTTTGGGTGTTACAAAATCTATGGAAATGTTCATGTTTTTCAATATGAAAAATCATACCTGAACCCACCTAGATTTTATCATTATCATTCAATAACTAATACCACATTTGAAGACATATATTTGGATCTTATTATGGTGTTAATAATGAAAAAGTGGTGGATATATTTTATTTGTAAGTAGGATTTATTTTTAAAAAATGTAACACTTTATTTTATATTATAAAATTGGAAATGCCTCTAATATTTCAAACAAGTTATTTAAAAAAGTTGTGATACTAGGTGATGTTCCATGTATAATAATGTCCAATAGTGTTACCAAATATCATTTCAAAATTTAGAAATTTTTTAAAACGAATCAAAGAACAATGTCATAATTTTCCACAACCGATCACCAAAATATTAAAGGGGTAATGTCGGGGTTGATTATAGAACTATGTAAACATTTATAAAAAATACTTTATTAAAAAAATATTTAATTCGTATGTTTTTCTACCACATGTTGTGTTCACTTATTATAATTCCAAACGACCAACTTTCCAGTTTTTTCCTTTTAAAAATGATTATGTATATAACACTATTTCCCAATTAATCTACAATATTTAACTTTGAATGAATGATTTAATATATATGAAAAAATTGTATATATATTTTAAGAAAATTTATGAAATGTGGAAATAATATTGAAAAACTAACCTATAATTATTGTGATTATGAGAAAAAGTGTTTAAATAAAGTTATATTTTAATAGAGTGACTTTGGGTTGATTCACATGTGAATGAAAAGGATTATTGGTAAATAAATTTCCAATATAATTCCACAAGGAGATGTGCCATTTTATATACAGGGGAAAATTAATATTTTTTCTAAATATTTCTTTTATATTTGATTATAGTAATATTTTTACATTAATTTTTTTGATCAATATTCTTCTTTAGTTTTAGAGGATGAAGATTCATTGATGAATTTTTTGAAATAGAGGGATAATTATTTGAGTTGAGTCTACAGAAAATAGTATATTTCTTAGAAGAAGGAGTTAATTTTTAATGGACTAGTAGTGAAAGGGAGATTATGGAGACACAAATAAATAATTGAATCCCATATATTATTACTAATGTAATAGTGTATATCTTGTTGCATAAATAGAAAAAAGGATCTTATTATTACACTTATTCTAAACTAACCATGATATATAAATCATAATACCTATGGTTGGATGAATATTGATACAAAATTAACCAATAAAATTAAAAAACCCATACATTGGGATGAAAAAGTGAAATTTTTGGTCTAGATAATCAATATCTAGGTGTAATATTTTAGAGGATTTGGTTACACATCCATAATACTTGTATGAAATATATAATTTTAAAAAACATCCTAACTCAATATTTTTTTACTTAAGGGGATATGTAGGATTAAAATTTATTGAATTATAAAATTATATAATTTCATTTATATGACATATTTTATAATAATGTCCACTAACCTGGAACTTAAATTTTATTTAATTTTAAATTTGTGATAATTCTTCATAATCTTTCTCTGTACTATAAGGATTTATATTACATTCTCCATAGATTTTTTTTCATTTTTCCATGATAATATATAGTAAATATTTCTCATTAAAGAACATAAATCCTCTAATGAATTCCACAAACCACATGTGTTATCATAGAGGCTTGTTTCCTCATACCCCCATGTCATTATTAATAAAGTAGTAGTTCATGCTTGATATGGTATTTGTTTAATAGCTACATAGACAAACCCTTAATTCTCACTCAAAATCTGTTAATTTTTTCCAAACTATATATATAAACCTATTCTTATTAAATTAATATTAGGCCATTTTGATAATCTTCCATCAACACATTTGGTTGATACAACTCAGGGATTACATTCTCCTACTAATCTCTCAATACGTTGAATGAAAGTATCATTACAACAAATAGTATGCTACACTAGCGATATTAATCATTGAGACTCTAAATTAATTAAAATAATTATATCATGCACATTATAGTGTATATGAAGTTGGTTACAATAATGTACATAATAAAATTTCCCCATGTTAATAAGATAATCCAAGCCACAAAATAATATAATATATTATATTTTCGGAAACCAATCTAATTGGTTAAAAACAATACCGACATCGATATAAATATATATTCATGACTTTGTATAAAGAAGGATATCCCATTATTAAAAAGTGTTTTAAATAGTCATGGAAATAATTAGACATCAAATACTTAGTCATGAATTTATACTTATTCGAATTTTTTTATCATTATATATATATCAATCAAATAGTCTTAAATACTATAGATCTAACATTTTTATCCAAGATGGTCCCCCATTGAATAGAATATAAAAAGACACATTCCATATGATATAAATATAAATATATATATAACCTATTAGTAACTTTAGTTTTCATGAAAATGTAAAATGGAATAGATATCCATTGTCACATTGTTTGACACAGAAATAGTATTTCAACTTAATGTAATACTCAATGGTTTTGTGATAACTCATTACAAATATCTTATTAGATAATTGACGTACAATATTTTATTTTTCTTGTTCCATGTTTTTATCCATAATCATATACTTTTTCATGAAATAAGAGAATAATTTTAAACAAAAAATATTGTTTACCTTTCCATTTATATAGGTTAGGGGTGATTCCAACATCTAAATAGGATTCCCTTACTGCTGTCAGTAAACTCGGTACTTGTGATTATGATGATGTTCATATGTCCATTGGGTGTTGTCTAACTCAACCCATATGGATGAATAATTCATGAATTCTAATAAAAATAAATATAAATATTCATATATGATCATAAGATGAAAGAAACAAGATGCATTATACAAAAACTACCAAACTCAATTTAGGTTGCACAATTTTATAATTTATGACTTATGTACCCTTAATATCTAATGAAGTATACAATTCAGACACAATCATATTATCAAAAATTATCATAGAAAAACATTTAAAATTTAAAATAAATGTTTTTCGCATTATATTCTCTCCCAACTCATTTGTATTATAATTTTCTTTCAAAAATATAGTCAAATATTTCACTTTATAAATGAGTTTATAATAAAAAAAAGAATATGTAATCAAATAGGGTAAAAAATTTCAAAAAAAAAATCAAACAACAACATTAAAAAAAAAGTAATAGAGGGAATGAAATAAAAAATATCTATGAAAAGTATTGTCTTGATAAATAATATCATACAAAATAAATAATGTGTCCCAATCATAGGAATAATTAACCACAATACTCATTTGTTTCTCCATCTAGTCTCATCATTCCACTCATGAGATATCTATGAGGCTACCCACAAATCACCACTTCTACTCTCCAATAAAGAATGGTTTATCATATGATAATGTGTTATATAAATTATATTATATCTACATTTATATATATTTATACTTTGGATCATATACCATTTTCATCATTTTGAAAGTTACTTTAGTGAAGATATCCTTATTGAAGGTGGATTCATGGAGATAGTAGCCCATCTAAAAATTTAATGTAGTAACATATATCCTTTAATATCCATTAGTTATCCCTACTAGAGCCTTATCATTCATCACCAGTGAATATATTCCCACAAGGAAGAGGGAAAATAGTTTTACAACCAATGAATTTAAAATAATGACCTTTGTATATCATATATGACATGCAACAACAGCCATAAATGTGTTGCGAGATACTTTTTTAAGATGTACATTATGAGATAACAATTAAAATTGGATGCATGAACTGTAACAAAAATCTTTTAAAAAATTATATATATTTATTTTACATTATGTATGAATATTATTAAATAATGTATAATTTTTTTGTAATGTCCTTACATGATTCAAATATATAAATTGTTTTTTCAATTATTATTATAATTATTTTTGTAAAGAAATAATATAAAATTTTATTTTTAAAAATTTATCTATAATATTAAGACGATATTTTTGAAATTCCCTTATTATGAAAATTTCAATTTTTTTCTAAAACATGTTATTTTTTGATGACCAGTCAAAATAAAATTTTTTTGAAAAATTAGCATATCACATTAATAAATTATGTAATTTAATATTAAAATTATTATTTTATTTTTATTTAAATGCAACATAATTATTATATTTAAATATTTAATAATATTAAATATATTATAATATTCTTTATAGTTGAATTTTTTATAATTTGGATTTTAGGATTTAAAAACATTTTCCCGAAACCTGTTTAAGTGAATAATGTTTCTCCAATTAATTTAATAAATTTAGAACCTATAGAGGTATTATATTAATAAAATTTAATATATTAATTGGGATTTATATAATAAATTTTAATACTCATTGAGTTTATATTAAATAATATTTTTATAGAAAAATTCATTTTCAATAAACCTGGTTTCTGTCTCACTTTGCAGGATTATTATAATATAAATATCATCCATAAAAGAATGAATTTGGTAAAATTGATTAACTATATTTGATATGATTAATTAGTTTTATTTTTTATTAACAACAAAAAATTATGTCTTTTTTAACTACAAGAAATAAATAAAGTTATCCTTATGGTAAAAAGGAAAATCAAGTTAACATTGGTTAAAACAATGTGATAAGGCCATCATTTATCATCTTAAAAATTATTGGATGAATTTAATTAGTCCTATATCATAATATTATTATTATTAAATTATTCATTGGAAGGTTTTCCAAAAATATGGCCTATATAATAATTTATGTATTAAAAATTATAAAGTGGAAATCACTCCCATTTAAATAAATATTATATAATCAAATTAGGAATAAAAAATTTGGTCAATAAAAAATAAATATTAAATTTAATGTTAATAAATTATATTATTTATAATAATTTATTTATAATTTTTGGGGATGATATAGTTTCCCTAAATTCAAAAACAAAACTATCACATTGTGTGTGAAAATAGTTGTAATCTAATGATAAATAATATTAAAAATGAACAGTAACATATTTGTGAAATGTTTTGATTTAAAAATATTATGAAAGTTAATTATGATATATTATTTATGGTTTAATATTTTTTAATGAATTAATTATTACCATCATGTCATTAAATAAAAATTAAATTATTAACATTAAAAATGAAAATATTTCTTTATTTTCATATATAACATTTTAATAAACTATACAAAAAAATAATAATTAATCATTAAAAAAATTATTATGATTAATTTTCTAATATTTCATCATTTTCCATTTATGGGGCAATTTTAACCCATTTTTAATATCATAAAACTTCCAGTTTTATAATGTTGGTAATACAATTATGCTTACAAAATGTTTTGTACATTAAATGTTTCTGTATTAAAAGTAATATTCCTTATAGGGGACATATTTTTTTATCTTAAATTTTTTATTATATGATGAATCCTTAGAGAATAATTATATTATAAATTTTAAATGATATATCACCTCAGATAAAAATAATGTCAAATTCGTAAAAACTAAAATGGTAAAAGTCAAACATCTTGGAGGTAAAAAGAGCAACATGTTTGAAACATGTTACTTTTCAGTTCTAGATGTTTGGATAAAACATATCATACATATTCCCCAATATTTATCAATTTTTAGGCACTTTATTTAATAGTGGCTACCCATTATTGAATAGTTTTATGTATTTACCAAAAATTCCATGCCCCCTTAATTATAAAATGGAACCCCTCCACTCAATTTTTCAATACACTCAAGTTATTTATCTAAATAAGAAATTTCTAAAATACCTCTGTAAATTCCATATAATGAAAATACAGCTACTTATATTCCCATGATTCCATCCTTGGGGTCATTAATAAGAGATCGAAATGAGGATCTTTGAAGAATATTTTATTCAAAATATTATGGAATTGTTTTACTTTAAAATTTACTTTCATTGTTAAATAGGAATTTAATTAACATTATTTTTAATGATATTTTTTCATTTCTTTTCATTAAACATAATAAAATGTTATTTTACAAGTACTCCGTTTCGAATATTTTCTAAGGATACCATCCATATTCTTTATTTGGATGGATTTTGATCACATGGACAAAGTAATGTACTTCAATTCATGACCTTAAAATTTAATTTATTCTATATATTTTTCTTGAAACATATACTATCATTTTATCATTGATTATTACATTTTCCATAAATATCCATATTTTATAAATAAAGGATATGATTATTAACAAAATAGTAATCCATTTTTACATATGGTGTTTTACTTTTTTTGTTATTTATTGACTGGGAAATATCTAATTTTTGTATTCAATATTTAATAAAAATGTGTTTTGAAAAGGCATATTTATCCTTAATTAAATAAATAATCCGATATATGAGTACTGTGTTGCATATGAAATTATGGGTGGGGCATATAATTATATACCCCTATAATGTTTCTATTGTCTCATGAGACCAATCTGCTAGATCGTGGAATTAAATGGGTAAATGGTGTTATGTTAATATAGATTAAAATGTCTTTTAATGTGATCTTGATGGTATAGTGACATATATGTTTGAAATCATGATGTCCAATATTAATAAATTTCCCCATTTATAAGTTATTATATATTATCAATGAATTTTTTTAGTGTTATAGGCCATATATTAATTCACATGTAGTTGTTATTGAATAAATGGAATATATTTTCAATTATTTACAATTCCATTATCATTATTCATTATTCATTTTTACTTATTTGTTATCCTCTATTGATTCATGTTTTCTTTTGAAATACATAACCCATACTGATCATCTGATCACAACTATTATTTTATTCGTTTCTCCGTGATATAATGAATAAATCATTAAATAAGATTGAGGATACATAATATTATTTTCACTACCTGTTAATTTATTTATTCAAATGTAGTTATAGTAATAATTATGAATCTAGTTTAACATAGCTAGCAAACTATTCATTCGATCAGGATGTGATCACTTTTATCATATACCAAATTAGGAATGTAACCACCAACACAATTATATTTAGTCCATGATATTATGAGTTTTTATTTGAATATGATTAGTTGAATCATTACATGTTATATATTAGAAAATATTTATTGGGGATTATAACCCTAATATAGAAATTGTTGTAATGTATATAAGAACATCATCATGATATTATAATGAAGAATGGATTTGGAATTTCCCTGAAATTAAATAACATTCTAGATACTACAAGTGGAAGTTGATTCTACCCAATTATATGTAGGGGTAATAACTCCAAATATTAACAATTTTGATTTGAGTTGATAATTACCTTATGAATAACAATAGGGCTTACTATATACTTGGTTTGACACTACGAGTGGATATTGTAGGGTCATTTAAAATTTTGTCTAAGAACAACTATGATGAATTAAGGAATATAGCCTATAGAAACCTATTAAATTTAATAGGGATATGGGATTACCTAAAATTTCATCAGATGATATGCCTAATGTTAGTAATAACTTTAAATGAATAGTTATTCATTTTGAGGTATTATATAAGGGAGAATAACATGATGCATATATTGGGGAAAATTTATGGAAAAATTACTTTATAGTTAATTATGTTTTTTAGTTTAAGAATATTTATTAAATATTTTAATAAAATAATTTTAAGTGTATTGAAACCCATTAGGGCTAATACGATTTTTAATAAATTATATATTAAAATTATTAGAATTTATTTGAAAAAGCTATATAAAAAAAGTTTTTCTTTAAAAGGTGTTCAATGATTTGTTTTTTATTTTCATTATATTTTTGGGAAATTTTTATGAATTTTCTCATGACTATTCTTCCTGGTGAATAATGGGATATAATGAACAATGATTCACTCCTATAGTAGTCCATGGGGTGGTGTCCAACACCAATAGTTTATAATCTCATATAATGGGATGCATTTCCCTTTTTATGGTAAAGAACATCAAAATATTAGATCGTACATCCCAAAATGTCTCTAGGTACTATATATAAAATAAAACCAAAATCCATCCCACATTCATGTATTAAATAATACTTTTACAAATATAATAAAACTCCAATTTAAATTCCAAAAAAAGGATAAACAACAACATAGAAACTCTCCCAACATCTTATCTAGTAGGGTCCAAAATGGTCCACATGATCCTCCTAGAAACCTAAAAACTATTTTATATATGTTGGGAGAGCCTAAAATTATAATCAGTAGAATAATCCATATTATATTGTCCACAAGCAGAAGTATCATTCTAATGCCTCTTTAAGAAAACAACAGAACCCAATAGCACATAACAAGGAATACTATCCACCCAATGCTCACCAAAGAATTCTATCCAAATACCTCAAGTCATGTAGTGTAATATATTGGGAATATCAATTATTTGTCTACCACAACCGACATCCCACTAGTTTACCCAATCTCTACTAATATAATATGTCCTCACACTCCCAACTCATCTGAGGTAACCACATTACAATCTGTCCACACACACCAAGGCCCCACATCAAGTCCTATAACCTGGGTAAATGAAGCACATCAAAACCCACCCATAAAAATTTGGGCCACAACCACATCACAACATTCCTGTAGAATCCTATTCCACATCCACAACTAATCCTGAGGACACCTAGGAAGCACAACATACATCATCCCAAAGTAACCTTGGAAAGAAATACTTGTATGTACACAACTAGGCCTCGCAAACCAAAACCTCCCTGATAATCCTATTTTATCACAACCTAGAAGTGGGTGTATAGTTGAATGGGTGACCATCCCTCCATCCCCCAACAAGGATATCTTGGAAAGACACGCTCCCCCATGAAGATGCAGTTGTTCATCATGTAGTACTCAACAAGGGTGGGGTGAATATAGAAAGTGAAGGGGAAATACATGCAGTACATATATTTTTCAAACACTCAGTCCAACCCATTGGATCTTAAACAAACATCCATACCACAATACTACCATCCTTACTACTACCTCTAATTTCACAACCATAGATCAAGCTAAAAATAATCATACCCCCTCCAATTCAAGTTACTTATTCTAATTATTTAGTAAAAAATTAAATTATACTATTAATATCAGGAAATTACAATGCCCAAAACAACAAAATACACAGTGAAAAACTATCACAGATGAATAAAAACAATGGTAAAACAATCCACTTCATATTTACGCTCCATTTTACATCCATTCATGATGTAACATAAACCTATCCTAAGACACATGTCATTCTTCCTTTATACTACCCATGGAGAAACTCCAGGAAATTTTCCCATAGAGGGAAACAACATCCTTCTTAATATTAATCGATCTAAATCAATCCTTCCATTAAAGCATACCCCCCAAACTCACATATTCACCCATGTAATATAAATAAAAGATAATTGGATTGTAGATCCACTACACAATGATAATCATCCATGGAAAAATCAACCAATCTCTCAACCTAAGATTCCATTACACCATCCAAACAACCCGACAACATAGAACTATTCATCAACCATAGAACCACAAAAACCACAAAAGGATCAGTTTCCAAATTTAATAAGGGATCTATTATATAATTCATCATTTTAATTATGGGGTAACCCCAGAATGTGTATAATCCTAGTGTATCGATTTAATTAACAGAATATATTTGGTAATCAATTATGTATATATTCATTCAATATATTACCTACAAAAAGAATTCATAAGACTTCATTGGTGTGAAAAAATACCTAAAATGACCATGATTTTCAGAAGGAGTGTAGCCCAAACAAATCAAAACACCGATCAAATATGAAAAAATTATAATAAACTCGAATATTGAAATGATAAGAATAGAAACCCTATTCACTTTTCCCATAAAATGTATATTCTTTTAAAAAATATTCAATTATATTTATTAATCAGGAATCATCTTTAATATCAAGGAGAACATCTGTGTACCCACCCATAACGATACAAAAATATTAGGGATGAAGGGATACCTTCCTGGAGGAAAATACAATCATCACTTCCTTATTTCACCAAAGATTGAGTGTGCATGTAACAGGAAAAAGACTCCAAGGAAAACATGATCCAAATCCTACATCATGATCACACGACTCATCGATGAATAAGTGTTCTAGGGATCTATGGTATTAGGAGTAAAGGAAATCATATAAGAATAGAATGATCTAAACTTTTGAAATGACAAATCCTAAACCAACAGAGGAAACATTTTATTAAAATTTTATATAGTCACATCTTATCCAAGAATATATGGTTTAGATGTCAAGGGATGTTCTAGGATTTTAGAAGATAGATATGATTCAAAATATCCAAAAACCATTAAATATTATTTTAAAATAATTATACATCAAACAAAAAGACAAAGGGGAAAATAAGAGAAACTAAAAAAACATTGAAATATTGAATAAATAATGGAAATGACTCAACTTAGGCGAGTCAAAAATGTGATTTACATGTGTGAGTCACTGGTAGTGGCTACTATTACGAGTCAGGATTCTGTGAGAAAAAATTTAGTGAATCATCATTTTCTAAACTATTATTCAGTGATAAACCATTGTGAAATGATATTGAAGAACCTGTAAAACAAAAAAACTTCAATTTGTTGAAATAAAGCAGCTTGAAATCCTTAAAATCAACACCTACTAGATTTTTAAGAATATATTAGACCAGATTGGTCCATTATAATAAATTAGATACATCTTAAACTATTCTCGCCATCGAAAATTCAAAATCAATCCCAGAATAGGGAGGGGTCTGAACAACCACACTATAAGATACCTCTGAAGGAACTTGATATTCATAAAAACTTCCACCTACTAAATAAAACATGGTTCAACATTAAACCAATGTGTATTTTTCTAATTCTAGAGTGAATCCTTAAAATCAATGAACACCTACTATAACATCTAAGAAAACCTCCTCTTAACATTGGCTACCCATGTCGTTATTCAGATTTCTATATTGGGGGGAATTTTTCAAGAACATGGGGTCCCCATCCTGTAACTGTATGGTCCTCCTCCTACATGAGAAAAGTCTTCTACCAGTCCTATGCCACTTTCATCCACTCTCAGGTAAGCTAAGCCATCTTTGTCTTTCGTTACACTAGATCTTGTCCTCGAACACCTATCTCCACAACCTTTTTCTAGAATAATGGTGAACAATAAGGACATCCATACAATTCATTAAATTGATCCATCCTAATTGAATAATGATAATGATTATTTTAAGGGAACTCTATAATGGGAATGTGTCTCACCCATGATCCGCCAATGTCTATTACTCATACATACAACATTTCATTTAATGTCTTGATGGTCCCCTCCCTCTACCTATCTATCAGATGGTGAAACATAGTCATGAGGCACAACTGAGTGCCAAAATCAAGTTTAAATCTCCTATCTAATAAGGAGGTAGTATTTTCATCCTAATCTGAGTGAATGATTCTCATAACAACATGAAACTACACCACTTCATCCACATTGTTCATTTCCATGTCATCAGGTGGTCCTGAAACATAATCACTAAGAAGTGAGATGATTTAATCAACTAATCTAATACAACCTAGATAAAAACATATCCTCCTTGAGATTAGGGAAAACCTATGATGAAATACATTGATATTCCATCCCCCATACACTCGGGAAAATCCCACGGCTGCAACAAACCACCCAGAAATCGGTGCTCAACCATCACATGCATTCATGGTTGGAAGATTTCCACAGACTCCACCACTTCCTAATTCTTCCAAGGCCACAAAAACTGAATCCATAGGCCGTAGTGAATCTTGTAATATCCTAGGTGTAATACTAATAGTGATTAATGAAACTCACAGAGAACTCAGAACACGTCACCACTATAACAAACAGTCAGTCAAGGAAAATCATTATATTTTAAACATCCTCCAACCATCCCTATAGAGCATCACCCTGGTCAGAGCGGTCACACATCACCTCTAACACTGAGTATCCCCATAACAACTCCTCCACCTGATTCATTATATAATACTACATGATCATCTGAAACGAACACCATCTTACACCATCCGTTTATGCTTCAAATTTTAGGGAAGCTAACTCTTCCATAACCTTCCAAGCATCCACAAATTCTAAAACTACCACTTTCAATGACATCCTACATAAGGAATCATCCTTGAAATTCCACTTTACCGAGGTGTTGGATATCTCTAAATAAAAATCTTGATGAAACACCATCCAACTCTACTATCTCATTGTCAGATTCCACTGGGAAGAGATATACCTCAAACTCTCATGATCTTTTAATTCCAAAACATTCTACCCAATTAGGTAATGTCACCACAACATCAATTAAAACACCACTACTACAAAATCTATCTCATGGATGAAATCATTAAATTCATGGGGAAGTTACTTCCTAGACCCATAAGAGATCATTTTCTATTTATACCTCATGATGCATCCAAATCCAAGTGGGGAAGCATCATAAAAAACACCATGAACATCTCCCCTAACTCTTGAAACTAGAGTAATGGAGAACTAACCAACTACACTGTTAGGTACCTGAATACTACTTGACACTACTCACCCCACATAAAACCCTAGTCATTCTTGGAAAATGATCTAAATGGAGCTATAAATTGAGATAATTAGGGGAAAAACGTCCAACAATACCATACCTGACCATAAATACTATGAACCTATTCCACATTCTTGGGTTCTTCCCACGATACAACTGATCAAACATTTTATTGGCCTACTGTTACTCGCTGTTGTGACACCACATATCTGAGGAAATGTACAAAACATGTCTAAAAAATGTTTTAGGATAAAATTCTGTAGAGCTAGTGTCATAAAATAACTGGCAAGATGGTCCTGAGATTCTCGACATGCTCTACTTATGACTTTGATTAGATTAGGATATCCTCAATGAATATGACGGTAAAACGATCCATGAACACATGGAATACAAGGTTCATAAGCCTCAGGAACACTTCTGATGCATTCGTAACACTGAATGACCTGAGTACAAACTCGAATTTCTCATACCTTGATCTGAATGTAATCATTGAGATGTCACCCTCCTTCACTCTCAACTGGTGATTTCTAAACTATAGGTCATTCATTGAAACCCAAATCTACCCTCATAGCTAGATAAAAAACATATATCCCTAAGAGAGGTTAATGGTTCTTAATGGTCATTTAGTTCAACCTTCTATTTCCTATGAACAACTTCAGACCATCTTATTAATTATTTGTTAACATCACAAGATCACCCCACAACGACAAACATATATTGATAAATCCTTTATTCATCAGGTCATCAATCTGAATCCTCAAATCCTACAACTCAGAATGTACCGCTTGATAAGAATCCATCCAATCCAGAAAAGCATAATTCTATAAGTCAATCTCAAAATCAATGGCACGTCAATGGGGTAGGGTCACAAATTCCTTTGAAAAATCATCCAGGTACTCCCCAATAACCCTATAAACCTCCACAATCTCATCATTTGTTGATTCCACTGACAACTCAGCTAATAAGAAAATAAGGGTCTCCACATTCCAACTACTAACCTCACAAACCATCTGGGAAATTAAAACCATTTGTCAACCATCCATATATCAAAACACCACTCAAATACAGACCCATTCGATAATGGAATGACAAACATAAAACCATTAAATATTAAGAATAACATTTGATTGCTTCATCTATACCATGAAAAAGATCCCAAAGGACTAATGTGGTCCCATAATCATTCTAAATCCTTAGAAAAAATCAAACATGCATGTCTGATCGAAGAATGGAGTACTCAACACCAAGGGAATTATAATCCTATCTATGTCCAGTACCAGAGCATTGGATAATTATGGTGTTACAAAGGAGTGTGAATCTAATGAATCAAACAAAACACAAACAAGGGTACTCAAGAAATAGATCATACCATGAATGATTTCTAGTTCGGATGGATATGATTCCTCGACTAAATGTAGCTAACAAAGAATAAAACCTCTTATTATATCCTAACAATTGTATCCCTAACCACGCCCGGGGTGAGTTCCTTAAGGTGAGTCCTACCTATACCTTCCACATCTCTCCTTAGTGGATCATGACCCTAATGTTACTGCTAAAAAAATGATTTGTCTAGAAATTGTTACAGAGGATGGGGCTAAAACAACCAACCCCCACTATACTCGGCTCAAACGAATGATACACAATGTCTTTGAAAATTTCCACATGCTCCATAGGGATAATACATCAGTCACAAGTTCACAAGAAACACATGAGGACCTAAAAGTCCCAACATATCCTACTGAGGACGAATCCTTGTAGTCATAGCCTCAATGTTCCTGCCTCCTGAAACCTATTACGAGTAACCTTTCTATTATAAGAAACCTATTGGATACCCTCTCACGGTAGGCTTCCTAATGGGTGAATCCTCTCAACTACCTCTTCCATATTCTAGACCTCAATTTACATCAACAATGTAAAGGGAATAACCAAATACTGATGATATTGAAAATGTTCCTCCTCTAGATATCCTGCACAAAGATCCTCATCCTAAAAGAGATCCCAATAATAAAATAAGAGATCCTTAAACTTGATATCCAAATCACATACCGACATACTACCATGCTCGAGGTATAGTAACTCCAATAAAATCTCATCCTACGTAGTCAATTAATGTAATTATGAACATAAATCTTTTTTAGAAATTGTCCCAATGAACATTATCATCCTTCCCCTCCCCCAGGTACAAAATCCAACACTGATGTGAAGCTCAGCACAACTGACTCCCTATAAAATTAACCCAGTACTCTTTATGATCCCAGATCAAACTGAAGTTGATCACAATCATGTTATGCCAGCTATCTGTCTCCATTTCATCAAAACTACTCTTTTAAATTCCCATGGAGTATTTCTAGAAAGCATAGAATGATCTATTCCACTTGTCATCCTCCTCCACATGATAAAACCTCCTCCGAACAACCAGATCGGCCTGCATATCCTCAAAATCCCGATCCACAATTGGATGATGACTAGTTCCCTTATTTGAAAAAGGTAAACAAGGAATTTCTATGACTAATTGTAATGGATTTTTATTTAAGATTCATGTTAACATATTTTACATATCATTTATTCAAAACATCACCAGTGTTCCTAATAAAATAGGAACAAAATTCATTATGATGCATGTATCTATTCTATGGTCTCTACCTTTCAAATAGTGTATCCTCACATGGTCTTTTGGTAGGATTAGAGTCCTTTCATTGGATAATATGGGGATATAAAATCCTATTCCCTATATGATGTTCCCTAGGTTATGTCATGCACCATGATCACCTCACACTGTTTCCCTACATACCCACGCATTGCTCACTGTGATAAACTCTGAACCCCACTATAACCCTCAACAATCAGATATGATACAATTCTATAATGTTTCTCCTTTTTCAAGATGATGTAATTAGGATAATAACCCCCCGAGTCCTACATCCAGCAGGCCCAAGGGTAGTGACGATCACCAAGGGTGAATAATCTCAAAAAATGGGTGGCATTTCACTTTTTAAGTAAAATAAGATCATGTAATTAGATATTCTATCCTAGAAACAAATCCAGGTAATATATATAAAATAAAATTAAAATACATCCCACATGAATATTTTAACAAAAACTATTACAAATTTAACTAAACACCATTTAAAATATGAAAAAAAGGCATAGAAGAAAAGAAACAATTGTCCAAACATCTGAGAGAGTAGGAAAAATCATAGTCTATTTGATCCCCCTAGAAACCAGAAAGCTATTTTATATATGTTGGATGAAGAAACATGTTTACTCAATAGAAAAAACCAAATTCTATTGTGAAAATGTGGAATAAGTATAAAAATGAAATAGTGAGAAAACATCAGAACCCAACAACACATAGATAGGTATAATATCCACCAACATCCCCAAAGAATGCACCAAAAATAACACAAGTCATGTAAAGTAAAATTTGAGGAAATTTGATGATTTGGGTTCCCTAAAACACTTCCCATTGGTTAACCCACCCTATCCAAATAGTAAAAATCCTCACACTACGACATCTTCTCAAAGAACCACATCATAATCTGCCGTACACACCTGGGCCTCAAAGCTAGTCCCATCAACTAGGAAAACAAAACACATCACATCCAGTCCGTAGACACCAGGTTCACAACCACATCACATCCGATCTATAGAGGCCTAGGATACAACCATAACTCATCTAAAAGACACATGGGAAGAAAAAACAACTCATCCCAAAGACACATGGGAAATCACAACTCACCGGCACACACCTAGGCCTCGAAAACCTTAACCTTCAAAAAGAACCAAGGATATCACCACTGGAAGAGGGAGAATGGAAGAATGGGTCACCATCAATCCATCCTGCCACCAAGATACTTGGGAAAGACACCCCCCTAATGATGGGGGTTTTCGACAGATAATGCTCAACTAGGGGCGGGTGAATATAGAAATAGCAAGGAAAATAAATGTAGAACATATAGATTCCAAACACCCATCCCAAACAATGTGTTCGTAAAAAAAACATAATGCTTCAAACCATGAAGCTGCATATAATTTTACAAACAAACATCAATTAAAAATCTAAAATCATACAACCATAAAATTCATTTATCAAATTCACATTCCTTATTAAAGAATTAATTTATTCCATTACTATCCGAGCAATGACCGAGCACTACCACAAAAAAAGTACTTATAAAAATTCATATAGATGAAGAATAAAAATGTTAAAACAATCCATATCATATTTTTTTTTTGTTTAACACCCTTTCATGATGTCACATAATATAGTCATAAGACACAGGTGGTGCTTCCTACGTGTTTCCAAAGGAGAAACTCTAAGGGAATTATCCATATTATGAAACAGAAAACTTCATTAATGTAATACCTCATAATCCATCCTTCTACTAGTGTTAAACTCCATCTCATAGCTACAACCAGAATCATAATCAAAACAAAATAAGATTTCATCCCTACTACACAACACTAATCCTCCATCCACAATCAACCAATATCTCTACCTAAGATTCCATCACACCTACCAAACCACCCCATGACATGAAATATTTCTTTAACTACATCACCGAAACAATAACACATGACACAATTTCCAAATTTAATTAGGTATCAATAATTTAATTCAACTTGTTAATACCAATGTTCTATATAAAGTATTCAATTCCAATGAATCTAATTAATTTAAAGAAATATTCATGATTAATCAATTTCCAATGTATATATTTGATAAATAGAAGACCACCAACCGGAATTCTAAATCCATAAATTCTGAACAAACAACAACCCCCCAATGGGCAGTATTTTCAACAGGTGCATATCCCATACAATTCACAACATTGATCAAATATCAATAAAAACAAAAGAACTAAATGATTAAATGTAAAGAATATAGGCATTCATAAATTTTCATAGCACCAGTTTAATTATTTAAATCAAATTCCATTATACTTATAAATTTAGATTCAATTGTCATGTCAAGGGTATAATCCATGTTTCGGCCCCGCATGAGACACAAATAAGAAGGAAAATGGGATTCCTACCTAGGGGAAAAATGATCAACACATCCTTATTGGACTAAAATAGTGAGTGATCATGAATCTAGAAAATTACTCCAAGGCAAATACAATCCAAAGGCTACAAAAAAACCACACTACTCCTTGGGGATAAAGTGTTCAGGGGACCTTTGGTATCTAGAGTAATGGGAAGTGCATAAGGATGAAATGATATCGTCTTTAGAAAGGAAAAATCATAAATGGATGGGATTTTTTAAATTCTTTTAATGGAGGTTCTTATCCAATAGAATGTTGTTTGGAAGTCATGGAAACCATTGGGTTTCTAGAAGATAGATATGATTCTAAATGGGAAGAACAGATTAAATATTTTTTAACTCATTTTCTGTCAAAGGAAGCATCAATGGTGTGAAACTAGAAAAATTGGAAATACTCTAGAAATTTGACAACATATTGGAAATGACTCACCGTTAAGTGTTTCACCTCTCTAACTCACCAAATAGAGTCAATAGTGCAATATACTAGTACGAGTCAACATTTATTAAGCTACTATCTGGTGAGTCACCATAGCGAACTGTGATTGAATAAAAAGAAAAAAAACATGGAAAACAAAAAATTGTTTAAATAAGGAACTTTGACCTCCCATAACACATAATTCATTACATTTTTTACAATTTAATGGATTGGAGAGGTCTGGGCCGTTGAAAATATAATAAAAATTGTTTTTGGATATAATACATACTAAATTTTGGGTGACAACATATTACATTTACCAATCTTGAAGGGAGTGAACCCAAAAAATGAATGTTTAAAAGAATTTTATACCTACCACTATGACACATTATATCCTCAAATATATGAAATTTGGAAAAAGATATGATAGATTAATATTATTTTTATTTTAGTAAAAATATCATTGCATTAAATATATTTGAATATTTAGGATTTTGAGTTGATAATTGATATTTTCAAAAATATCTCATTAGGTAGGCATATGTAACAATTAGATATAAAATGTGAATTAACATGTAGGATTATTTACGATGAACACAATATAATTTTTTTACTTTTGTGGTTATTTGTAATATATGTTTATTAATTTATGTAATGATTTTTTTGAACATTTGATTTGGAGAAACAATATTAAGGTGTATTCATTTTTTGAATTACCTTACCATGGGATAATAATTTTTTGTTCTTCATAATATTATGATAATTTTGAAATATATTTATAATATTTTTAGAGTCATGTTATTTATGTGAATATTTTTTATTCATGAATAAAATATTTTTCCCAAATTATCATCATTTAGAGAAATAAATGAGATTGAAGTGGAAATTAATTTTCAGAAGAAATATTAATTTTCATATTTGAAAATTTCTCATTTTTAATAGTTTAAATGGTAATTAGTTTCCTATAATATAAGAAAATGATCCTAAAAATTATCATATTACAATCATAACTGATGACTCAATGGTCTTTTAACCCAACACATTTGTATTTCTAACAGTTAGCATTATATTGAACTTGATGTCTATATATCTCAACAATTATTATTAGTATTCTAAGATGCCCCAATATTTTTTTCTACTTTAAAATCTATTAATGTGTTATTATTATAGATGTCCATAGTAACCTTTCCCTCATGTCAAGATGATATTCTATGAAAAAAATTTATGGTGTGTTATATCAGAATAATAATTTAGATTGAAAACCATACATTTATAAGATCAATTTCATATTTCAAGGATGTCATTTTTTGAATTTTGGGACAATATAATTCCCAATGTTTAAAAAATGAATACAATGTTCAAAATGTCACATCACATGAAACATAGAGCCTAAAGGTACCACGTGGTAATATTTAATGGTGTTGGTTATGACACAATTAGTAAAATTTATAGCATGAATAAGAATAAGCTTTTTTTGAAACATATTTAATAACACATTATAAGATTAAAATATACTTGTAAGTAATGATTCAATTTATAGTAAAAAATATACCTATATCTAAATTATATTTGTTTTTTCTGAATGTTATTATTTATTTTTCTTAAAAATAAGATAATTTTAATAAAATATTATAACTGGTATTAAAACATTTGACCTTATTTTGAAGTAATCAGATCAAAATTATTATAGTTTATATCATTGGTATTTTTTAAAGGGGTTATCTTCAATGAACGTTGAATAACACCAAAATTTTTAAATTCATTATTTATTTTCAATAAATTATGTCACAAAAATTCATATTATTATTTTATTTTTTTTAAAAGAAAAATATGTGTTTTATTTTTATATTTAATCAAATTATTTAAATTTGAAACATCATTATACCATTTACTACTATAATATTATTTTTTATCTAAACAATGGATTTTCTGGAAAACATGTTTTTTAGTGCATAATTTCATTAAATTTGTTAATTTAATATTAACCAAAATTATAAATTATTTTATTGAAATTCAATAATTATATAAATATAAATATTTAATTAACATAATATTATTAATATAACTAGTCATGGAGGTAATAAAAAATTAAATTTTCCTTGAAAATGAATTTCCTTCATAACAATATTTCACTTCTCTTTACAGGATTAATATAATGAGATATTTTTAAAAAACCCATGTAATGTTAGTATACATCATTTATATATTTTTTATGATATTTAAAATATGTTGTTATATTAATTATAATATTATTGTGTTATTCATAAAATCAAAATGAAAATATTTTACTTAAAATAATCTCTTATAATTTTTTTGAATGTTTAATTTTTTATGATAGAATTTTTATATGGTATAGTTTATATAATGTTAAAATTAATAATTTCATTATTATCTTATAAAATTTTATTCATATGTTTTTAAAATATTTATTTTGAATGAAATGTTCAATTTAATGATTTTTAGAGATAATTGTACATTATTTAAAAGAATTTAAAAATTAAACTACTTATCGATATTACTATAAAATTTTTATTAGTTATAATTTATAGAAAATAATGCAATTTTTAAATTGAATTTTACTTTATAAAAGAATATAGAATAAGAACATTTTATATTTTAAAATATCATTATTCTGGAAAACAGTTTTTCAATGTGTTTTGTCAGATCAATTTTATATTCACATATATAAATTCGTCAGTCAAAATTTTAATATTTTATTCCCTTTATTGAATAAGAGGGTAAAATTTTGATAAATATTAAATTTTATTTTTTTCTCGATATGAATTGTAAACATTGGAATTTTATTACCATGTTAAAGGGTAAGTCAAATAATTTTCTCTACCCTTAAATTGATAAGATCCATTAAATGACCCAAACTCCATCATAAATCTTATTTTATATGTATATCTCGGCATTAATCATAAAAGAATTTAATTAATGGCCATTTTGGTACATTTTTATTAAAGTATGACCTTTATAATATTTAATTTACGAAATGTAAAGAAAGTCACCCTCTTATATTTAATTAGTGTACTATTTCAATATAGTTTTATCAAATGGATATGTTTCAATGTAAATAGTATTTTTAAAAATAAATTTTTTCTCTTCATCATGGAAAATTATTATTAATTTCTATTGAAAAAATAACTACCTTAAATTTTTACACAACGTGGATACAGTAATCCGTCATCTAATGGAAAAAATCCAATAAGTAATATTACAAATATTTAAATATATGTATATTGAGATAAAAGATAAGTTAAATTCATTATTTAGATGATCATTAAATGTTAGGTAAATAATATACATTCCATTCTAATTTTTTATGTTTTATTGATATTTTAAATTGTAATTTACAGAATAATTTTAAAATTTTATATTATTAATAATTTATAGTAAATAATAATATTTGAAAAGATAAAAAAATTTAAAAATACTAAAATGGGGACATGTTAATATAAAAATGTTCAAGATATATTTCATGGTCCATTTAGTAGTAATTTTACATTTTATAGTAACACTAATAACACTCAATGTATAAAAAACCATGCTTTCATGGAAAGTGTTAAATTGGTTAAATAACGATTAAAACCAATCATTAAGGTTTCAAATATAGTCAAAACGTTAATTTATTTTATTACATGATGTGTTTTAGAAAAATAGTCATATTATGTCTATAATAAATAAAATTTGAGACATTTGGAAATGAAAAATGATGTATAATTCTTTAAAAGTATGATAAATTCCCTAGCCTCCCTCCCCTATCATATAAAATGGAGTGTCTTCATCTATAATCATCACTCTTAAAAACAATTTTGGATCATAAAAACCCTAAATAAAACCTTTAAATAATCCCAAATATTATTCTAATGTGTTTTTATTAACAATACGAATCATAGTGGTGTTTAAATGTTGTGAAAAGAAAGTATTACTAAGAAATGTTATAGTTTTTATCTATATGTTTCTATTTTGGTTACTTATTCCACATAAAAAACACACCATATCAATGATAAAGATATTAATTATAGTATCTCCCATATAATAATATGTCATTATTTTACAGTAAGGACCTATATCCATGCCATCTTCCATAAAAAGGGAAATGAATTTATCGTTATTTTGTATGGTGAAGTACCGCCTCATTAATATATGTAATTCATTTTATATCACCATTTATAAAGACTGTTGATAATTATTGCAATATTTTTTTAAATAAAATATAAATTAAATATTTATAATTATGAAAATGTATTATATAATTATTCTTTTACATTTCCATGAACTAAAATATGATATAATTATTTGTGTGTACGTGTGGACTATAGCCTAAAAAAATAAATGTGAATCATTTATCATCACCACATACCATGGATTATAAATATGTATAATCAAAGTGTTTATATGATATTTATTATATTATGACCATTTTTTGATAAATTTATACTTACGTTCTTTGTATAATTATTGTTGAAAAATGGAAAGGTTACTCGTTTGTACGTACGAAAGTTCATTTTACATTTTAGTTAATTAAGAAATATGTCAATTATTTCATGATAATTATTTTTTACAAGATATAATAATGAATAATTATAACATAGTGAATCGACCAAGTTTTAATGGTCATATAAACTGAATATCATCAAGAAATCTGATGTTAACATAAATAATAATGTAATTTATATAAAACAACAATAAATGATATAAAAATGATAATAATAAAAAAAATCGTAACATAATAGAAATTAACATATGATTATTTATTAATAATATATTTAATGTTTGCGACGATTCAAACACGAGTTAAAGGACTGTTTTTAGGAAAAAAATATTTTCAATTTTTTTTAAAACTATTTTTTCATAAATTCCCTTATCATTTTTTAAAAAAAAATCAATGAACGTTTTTTATAATCTTATATGATTCATTATTTTCAAAATTATCTATTTTTATATTCTAAATATCTATTTTAAAGGAGTCTTTCTGTGGTTTTCCAAATTATGTACATTTTATATATGATGACATAAAAAATGATGGAATATTTTTTACAATATATATAATAATACGATATTCCAGCCATCATGATAAAATATTTTTGATGAAGCATCCATTAAATTATTATATGGTTATTTTCAATGAAATTTTTTACATTATAATTGTGTTGTTTGTAAAATATTTCTTTTCAAAACGGGACGATTATTTTCATCATGAATTTTTTAATAAAAATTTCTTCCATGAAGAAACCTATATACCTTATTTTGTGTACTTATTCCGTGGAAATGATTTTTTGAAAAAAATATATTATGCTAACATCTAAATGTACTTTTTATATCTATTTGAAAGTGTATTTTCATGCTTTTATGATGAAATATGAAAGAATAACATGTTTTAATCTTGATATATAACATGAATATTATATGTGAAATAAGTGAGTCTAATATAGAATTTACAATTTGTTAAGCCACAATATATCTCACAGGTGATCCTGATATATATAATATTTTGGGTTCAACCAGATTATATTTGGTGGGCCTTTTATCCCTTTGGGATTTCCCAAATAGATCTCAAATAAAATAAGTAATGTACTTTGTCTTTTATGGAAAGGGAATATTTAATTAAAGGTTAATTATATATAAATAATTGGCTTCTATTTATTTTTTTTCATGGGTTTAGAAATGGTTCTTAATGTGTATCATCATTTTTTCATATATGACATTATTTAATTTCTATAGGTTTTGATTCTTTTATTTGAGCTTAAATTATATGT
Organism: Viscum album; assembly: GCA_963277665.1. Lineage (NCBI taxonomy): Eukaryota > Viridiplantae > Streptophyta > Magnoliopsida > Santalales > Viscaceae > Viscum > Viscum album. The sequence continues at coordinate 835,922,916 of OY728127.1, read as the reverse complement.
GTTTTCATTTGATAATTATTTATTTCATTATCTACAGAATAATTTTTATAATGTAAATATTTCATGGGTTTTCAATTTTTCACTTAATAATTCGATTTATTATTTTAATGTCTCATATTTATATTTTCATTCCCATTCCATGTTTTCATGATTCTATTCATAGTTTATAATGAAGAGAAGAAAAAATGATGCAGTCAAGGTAAAATGTGTAAATAAATGTCTTGGATAGAATCTATGTTTTAATTTAAACCTTATTTATTTTTATAAAAAATATATACTAGGTATAAGTGTTTTTAGTGTATGGGTTATCTTTATATGGAATTTTATTAACAAAAAATCATTATATAATTTTTTTGAAATTATGACTCTCATTTCTAGTTTATATTCACTATAATATATAATGTTTAAGGTGAGTCCTTCAAATTTTGTATCAATTGAGGGATTAGGTTACTTTGTATATTATGATGTTTTCAAGTGATTTATTATCTAAAGATATATGGATACAATAATGTGCTTATAATATTATGGTTGATTGTGAGTTCAATCTCATAGAAATCAATTTTTAGGATTTATGTTATGAAAATTTGAGGTGAGTAATGATATTTTTTGAATAATTTTATTTTTAGGTAATCATGATTAGTTAATTTTTTATGCATAATTAACGGTATTATTTAACCATGGAGGTTAAAACATTTCGCTAATACTAAATATATTACGGTTATTTGTTTATATGTTTTTTATATATCTAAAAATTGTTATTTTAGAATGTTGAAAACTCGTAGGTTGGAAAATAACACATCTCATCTTGAAGGGCCATGAGGTTTGAAACCACAAATAAAGGGAGATAAGGTTACATATACTTCCAATGGCCAACACTATGTCTTTGTTAGTATGATATTTTTTTAGATAAACAATTTTATGGATGATTAATAAGGTGATTTTGGGAACATTTGTTTTATTATATAATTAAAAATTGTGATTGGTAAAATATTTACATATTCAATGATTAATGTTGTTTGATAGGAATATCCATATATTTCTTCTGGGTAAGTTTAGTATAAAAAAAATTTGAATATTATGGTATATTTCATTAGAATTCAAGGTTCAGTTTACTTTTTGAAGAGTACATGATTTTATGCAATATTGGGGTTGATTCAGGTGATTTTGGGAAATGATTAGAATACCATGAAGATTATTTCACTTGGGAAATTACATTTTTTAATGAGACTATAAAAGTTATTGATATTATTTGGATATAAACATAAAATTTATCACCGAGGACTATGTAAGAAATAACATCTATTTTTTAGGTTTTAATCATAGTCTATAATATTTTTGGTGACTTTTGAGTATATTTATTTATGAATGAACTGTGTTGAATGCTAAGTATTATTGTTAACATAAGGATATTAAAAGTGGTTATTAATTATTTGAGAATTTATTCAATTTTGGACTTATCTTATATTTTGCTTCCCATTTTGGGTTTGGATAATGAAAAAATATACAAGAATGAAATTGATATTAATTTTTATATTTCTAAAATATTTAAAGTGTAATATCATTGTTCATGCATGAAAAATTCATATTCAATTCTCCACATTAATTGAAAAATGTTGGACCTTTGATTAAATTTTTTAATGGTTGAAATTATATCTGTCATGTAAGTATATTTTCCTCTATTATTAGTATATATGTAAATATAATTATTTAACATTAAAAAAAATATATTGAAGAAAAAACATTTTAAGTTTACTATTCATACTAACAAATCAATGGAATTATCTCACATAACAAATTTATGGTTTTTGACTGTTACAATTCTCATGTTTATGTTCTCTATCACTCTATATCAATCTTTTGAGTTAATTTTCTCTTACATATCATTCTAGTACATTCCCACATATATAAAACAATTTTAAAACATTATTATGTGCTATTTCAAATGACCACCATACTTCACATACTATCATATCAAGTGGATGTTTTATTAATAATTTTTAGTTTGTTGGATTTCTGCAATGGTATTTTTAAATTTTTAACCATGGCTATCATGATTGGTGTCCAAATTATGGGAAATCAAGGGGAGAATGTGACAACCCATGTAATTATATATTAAAACATTTTAACTTTTATTATTAATAATAAATTATGTCGTTATATTTATTATAAATATATTTTGTGATTCGTAAAATAAAAAATGAAATAGATAAATTAAACTCATTTTATATAATGATTTATTTGATATTTTAATTTTAATTTTATATATTTTTTATTTGACAGGGTATAATGAAATTTTAAATTCTTCAAGTAAATATATTCATAGGATGATTTTAAAAAATGTATCAAAATAAATATTTTTCAAAGAATTGTGAAAATACTAAATTTTATTGAAAATAATATCTTAATTTAAATTAATTAAAAGGAAAAAAAATTTCCTTTTTGTTATAATTATAAGAATAATATTATTATTTTAAATAATATAATTATGCTTCTAAAATTTATTTGATACTTGAATTCAGCATAAAATCATTTTATATTTAAATGCTTATTTTTTCAAAAATCTATATTTCATTAAATTTTATCAGTATTATTTTAATTTATATTATGAAAATCCTATAAATTTTATTTTTTAAAATGTAATTCATACTTGGAATCATTGGGAAATAATTTAGTAAATTTGTCTCATTAATATTGGGTACATATGAATAGTAAACATGGTAGTTTTTTCTATGATAAATGTTAAATCAGGTAATTTAGGTTACAAATAATATTATAATGAATATTAAATGAAACAAAATAATTGATATATCTTATATGATATGTATATATCCACCATAATCAACAAAGGATCAAATTTATGGCCTTTTGATGCTATATGGATGAGATCATGTCAATAATAATATCTTATTTAATGAAAATTAAAACCTGCAACATAGTTGTTTCTAATAAGTGTATTATTTGTAATTTGGTGATAACCAAAAGCTGTGGTAGTATATAAATATTATTTATAATGATGAAGGATTTATATATATTATAATAATTGTCTAAAAAAATTTAGTCAATAAATACTTACCTTAAATGATTATAAATTTCTGATCCAATAATTATTCAATTAATGAAAATGAAATAAATGATATTAAAAATATTAAAGTAAATATATTATGATAAAAATTGTTTTAAATTAATTTCATTCAAGGACATAAAATTTATGGGATATAATAATGAAAATATAATTTTATATGTTGTATTGATATTATAATTTTCAACGTAATTAATAGTTCATAAAATTGACATTATGTACATTTTATAATATGTAATAATTTATTAAATGATATAAAATCCTGAAAATAATAAAATTTTCCAAGTGATTCGGATAATGTATATAATATCTATGATGATCCTTGTAATATCACATATATTTTTAATTATTCCCTTGTGTTTTTTTCATTAACATTTATTTTGGTTATGATTTCATGGTGAATTGTTACCAGTTGAATAAACAATAAAATGGGTCATAAGGAAACATGGTAAAACTTGAATGAATCTTAATAGAGACAATTATTATAAAAAATGGAATAATGTTATGGGAATAATTCATTTATAAATTAATTGGTTCTTGGTATTGATGGGTTGTCTGTAATGGACTGGACCTCACCAGTCCATTACTTTGTGAAAATGTGGTGTTAGAGGTGTTCCGGGAGGTTAAGGTGACTTATCCCCAACATATTGCCAAGATTTCCATTCCTGTGGACAGTTCCAACGGTAGACAATTGTGAACTGTAACATCACGTTAAGTTTTCAAGTATATTTGATGTTTTTATCTACCTTTGGATTGGAGTAGTGACTTGGGGTGTGTTTGGGTGTACATGTAAGGAAAACTAAAGGGCAATAGCTTTCACACAGGGGGCGCATGGTTTGTCTAAACCGTGTGGCCAAACCATGTGAGGTTGGTCTTGGAGGCAGCATATTCCACATGGGAGGTGCATAGTTTGTCTAACCATGTATCCAAACCGTGCGTGAGGGGAGCGCAAGGCAGTAGCTAACGCACAGTTAGCGCACGGTTTGTCAAATCGTGCAGACTAACCATGCGACACTTAAATTAGATCCTTAAATTGTGGATATAACTCTTTTTGCCTCTAAATTGTTCGTTTAAGCTCCTAGGGCACCGTAACTTAGGATTTCGCTTCTCCAAGGGTCATGGAGGGTTCTCCCAGCATTCTGGAGGCGATCTGAAGGCTTCTCTTGGCGAATCGAAGCCGGATTCTTGAGGTATGTGATTATTCTTGTTCGGTTTCTTAGATCCACATGGATCTACTTCTCCTCTTTTCTCAGTTTCTAAGAACTACATTGGTTATGGGTAGATCTAAGTGTGTCGATGCCAAATATGATGATATTTGGTCTTGATATTGCTAGGAGAAGAGATCTAAGGCAGGTTTTTGGAGAATCACCTTGGGTTTCATGAGAGTTCTTCAACCGTCATGGTTTTCATCAAAAACCTTTGAGGTAGGGGATTCATTAATTAATTTTCTTTTTATGTAAAACTATATCTTCATCATGTTTTATACCACTAGATGACAGTGGAATTGACATAATAAATATTTGAACCGGATAAATAAATTGATATCGATTGTATGTTGTTGCCTCTTGTTTTTATAGATATTGTGATATCTATGCTTGTTCCTGATGAAAATCAGTAAAGAATGTAAAACACGATTAATTGATATTTGTTTGGCTAAATATAAAGAGGCATGTGAACAAAGCTAGTTCTTGTTGTAATTTGATGTTAATAAAATTGGCGTAGTAAGCATGTTTAATAATTTCTGATAGCTTACTGGTTAGGTTCCTGTTTTGGAACCAATGAATTATAAATCTATTAATTCAATATGGATTAAAGAGTTGATTTTTTGATAATTCCTTTAAGGTATCAGAGTTACCCTCTTGTTTGTTAAAGGGTCCAATAGCCCAAGTGATGTGATGTTTGTTTTTCTAGCTGCTTGTGTTGAGACGTGACCCTGGATGGGTGTTGTGATATGTGGGGGCATGGAGGCCTTTTGGTTGTGGCAGTAGATGATACCTAGAGTGGTGAGATGCATCGGTTTATGCATGTGGGTGTCAGGGAGGACACTATGGATGAAGGTGTGGGAAGGATGTGATTGTTGGATGCTTGCTAGTTATTTGGTTGTTTATCTACTTTACTTTCACCCACTACTCAGGGCAGCTGGTCTTTCTTACCATTCATCTGAAAGAGGCAAAGACACACGGGGTATGCCACGTGCTTTCCATGTTTAGCTTCTCTAGGGAGGATGGGTCTAAGTTCATGCTATAGGTGGAAAAGTCTTGACGGGTAGTACATCAACTAACCGTGTTGATCCCCCCTATGTTAGTAGCATAGAATGATTTTCTAGAATGCATGGGAATATGGGAAAGTTATTTTGTAATGAATATTTGAATAAATGGTTTTAACCCATGGGGATGGAGTAGCCGGAACATAATGATGTGGTTGTAATCCTTTGAAGGTACAATTGACTTTGGGTGTGATGATAATGAAATTATAATGTGGAATTGTTCATGGTTAGTTAATGTTAAAAAAATTAATTAACGTACAATGGAACTGATAAAATGGGATTGAAGTAATCCAATAAAGCTCTTTGAATGGTTGTGTTATTATATGATACCTAGTCTTAGAAATAGCAGTCAGAGTCTGAGAGAAGTTAGCTGTAGTTGTTTCTAAGACTAGGTAATTCCCATAATGATGTTGTAAGATATAATATATCATTTACTTTTTGTGTTTCTATACTCTACTCCACCCTGTCAGTAAGGTAAACTGACACCCCAGGGATTCCGAGCCCTGGGAGGTGTTTTCACCAACATTCTGAGGGGAGGGTGAATGGCTGACTACCCCCTTTTCCCCCACTTTATTCTCCTTGTAGATACTTGTGCTTCTAGGAACAACGATTAATTTTTTCCCATCTATGTGTGTAGAGGGTTTTAATGGATGGTGGTTATTCACACACATATATTATGGATATAGTATCCTATTGACTACTATAAGTGTAACATGTATAGGCTGTGATGGATTGAGAATCCTTACTCGGTGTATGTGATGTAATGGATTGAGGTATAATACCTGATGTATGATACACATTATGCGAGCTGTGGTGGCTCTCAGAAACTACCTCATTACTTTTGGTAGTGAGGATAGTGTATTTCTTTGCCCAGCTGTCTGCGGGAAAGCCTTTGTTTTGCATTAGGTGCACATTGTGGTGCTTTGCCCAACTGTATGTGGGCAATCCTTTTGGAGAGATATTCTTAGGACGTGCAATGTTGGGGCAAAGCAGCAAACCAGTGTGGAAGTGGTAGCATGGTACCCTTGATATTCTTTATTATTTGATATATTCTTGTATGCATTACTTGGTGAGAGTAGCCATGGTGTGGTTGGGAACATAGTATACCTGTCTAGATGACGAGTTAGTATCACTTGTTGTTCATTTTGCTTTAGCATGATTTAATTAATTTTTCACGAGAGGATTCAGGGAGGATCCTACTGAGTATACTATTATACTAAACCTATGTATATATATAAACTATTTTTCAGGTCACTTGGTACAGGTTGGAGATCAAGCTGGTTACTACTAGCATGGGGTTACCGGAGCTGATTGGGCTTGTGGTTGCTGGTGTTTTTACTTTCTTTTGGGTACTTTCTGTTTCCCCCCCTTTAGGTTTAGTACTTTTTCCTATCATTACATATGTACACTTAGGTTTCTTTTATATTCCAGTTCTGAGTTGGAGTTGATTGGTGTCTATCTTATCTCTCTCTTCTGCATATGTTCTCTTAGAGGTAAATGCCTCTCATTTGTGTGTTTAATATACCCTCAGTGCTAGTCATCAACGCAGGGCCTACTGGAGGTAGGACACGGGGGGGTCATTATCTCCCTTTTCGCATTGTCGACCCAGGAGGGGTACACTTTGTGGGGAGGGGGTCATAAAAGAGTTGTATCAGAGGGAGGTTGAGGGATAGGATGGAGTATGGAGTTAGGCACATGTAAGGTTGCATGGGTTGGTAGGGAAATAGTGTAATTGAAGTTTAGAAAGTTAGGTAAACACTGGAGACTGGCTGAGAAATAAGCGTTTAGAGCCCCTTATGATCTGATGTACGAACTTTTATGTTTACAATGGATACTTAACAAAGTGATACTAGTTGCTGGGTAGTGACCTAGAAATGGAGCATGCATAATTTTTCATGTGCCTATGTTTGACTGGGTATACCTTGGGATAAGACAACCTGAAATCAATTAAAAAAAAAATTAATTAATTAATGTTGCGTCTTCCATATTCCAGGTTTAGGAGCTCTTACGGTTTTTATTTTACAGGTATGGCTTCAGGTCGACGTTCTCGTCAGGATTGCACAGAAAATGTCCATCAGGTTATTCCATCATGTCTCCTCAGGGTAGTGGTTGACGACAATGACACTTAGAGGAAGATACTCCGAGAGTTTCAGCGCCAGAGTCTTTAGAAGTAAGAGGGCTCTGTTTCAGATGTAGTCACAGAAGATTGGTTAGAGGAGGTCGAGATCAGCATCAGTTTGATTCGTGCTAATAAGGATCATTGGGTTTCCTTGTATGTAACGATGCTGCATGGGGAAGAAAGGTAGTGGTTGATCTTGTTCCTTGTGGATCGTGAGGAGTCAGCAATCTCATGGGAGGAGTTCTAGGGCTGGTATAGAGTCAAGTTTCTTTATTTGACTACGAAGGCGTCTAGTCGCCATGATCTTTTTACCATTCAAAAGGGTGCTCCAGTGGTCAAGAGTTTGGAATCTATTTTAGGGACCTTTTATGGTAGGCTTCGGACCTGTTACCAGATGAGGAGGTAGGGCGAGGCATTTCGAGGAGGCTTTGCTTCCAGAGATCCAGTGCGAGGTCACCCCATTTATGCTGAATACATATCTCGAGGTGCTGGAGAGGGAATAGGTTTTCGAGAGGACATTGCCCAGGACCAGATCATCACGAGAGGGGGATTTTCATGATCACTCACGAAGAAGAGATGTGGTCTGCGGTTCTAGTTTTTTAGGGAAGAAGATTTTTCATTCAGCCAGGGTTATGCCCCAGCCCTTCACATCTCATTCTTCCAGAGGAAGAAACTCTCAGGCCTATTCCAAGGTATCAGATGCTTTTTTTCTTGTGGTGGTTGTGGTCATCAGTAGTGGGAGTGCCTGACCATTCAGAGCGTCCATCGTGCACTAGGATCTACCCTCCAGGTTCTTCCTTTAAGGCAGTTCCAGCTGAGGCCACAACAACAGCTGGTTTCACTAGCATTAGATTAGTAGAAGGTAGAGGGTGTTGGGAGAGGACATCCCCATGATGCTCCCCGTCTTCAGAGAACACATCGTGGCTATGGTGGTGGTCGTCATCAGGTTTAGAGAGGCCATGTAGTAGGTCGTGGTCAGCTTCATTCTCTAGCGTTGCTAGCTCCAGGAAAGCCATACATCGTTAGAGGTACCCGTAGCTTGTTTTCTACCATGGTGTATGCCTTGTTTGATTCAAGATCCACACACTCCTTCATATCACCTACCCTTGTCCATGCATTGGGAATTGAGGTGGAGAGGCTTCCAGTGCCCTTGGCGTTGACTACACCAGTTGGAGGTGGAGCTGACTTGTTTGATGTATGAAGAGTCGTTGAGCTAGTGTTGGGAAAACACCGCTCTTGGGGAGATTTCCTATGTTTACGAATACAACCATATGATGTAATCCTCATCATGGATTGGTTGTATTCGATGCAGGCTATCGTGGATTGCATTAGGAAGAAGGCTGTTTTCATTGGTGCAGATGGAGAGCATGTGGTGTTTATTGGTGAGAGAGACCCTCAGATGGGTCATAGTCGCATTCCATCCTTATCATCCATGATGGATTAGATGATGCTGAGTTATTTAGAGGTTCAAAAGTTGGATTTTCCTAGGGTCGTAGAGGAGTACCCTAATTTCTTTCCAGAGGAGGTTGTAGCATTACCCCCTCAACGAGAGATTGAGTTTGGGATCGAGCTACAACCAGGAGCGTCTCCTATCTCTATGTCTCTATATATGATCTCCCCTTCTGAGTTACGACAACCACATATACAGCTTGATGGTCTGTTACAGTGCAGTTTTGTTCGGCCAATTGTGTCACCATGGGGTGCACCAGTTTTGATCATGAAGAAGGCCGACGACAGTTTTTGGTTGTGTGTCGATTATTGTCGCTTAAACAAAGTGACAATAAAGAATCTCTATCCTCTTCCAGAAATTGATGATTATTTCGATCAAATAAAAGGTGCATGTTGGTTCTCAAAGATAGACTTGCGATTGGGATATCATCAGATGCGTGTGAAGGATGAGGAAATCCCAAAGACTGCATTCTGTTGTCATCATGGGCATTATGAGTTCGTTGTAATTCCATTTGGCATGACTAATGCTCCAGCGGTATTCATGGGATTGATGAATATTGTGTTCCGTGAGTTCCTGGACATGTTCATAGTAGTTTTCATCGACGAAATCCTTGTGTACTCCACATCTAAAGAGGAGCATGCAGAGCATCTACGAGCCGTTTTGGGAGTTCTTCGCCAACATCAGTTGTTCTGGAAGTTGTATAAGTGCGAGTTTTGGACTCGAGAATTCAGTTTCTTGGGGAAAGTTGTGTCCCAATAGGGTCTTTCTGTGGATCCATATAAGATAGAAGAATTTTTTTCTTGGGCATCCCCCAAAACAGTTTCAGAGGTACGAAGTTTCCATGGTCTCTTAGGCTACTACAGGATGTTCGTAGCCAATTTCTCACGAGTTGCAACTCCTTTGAAATCTATGACCAGGAAGGATCAGGCATTCAAATGGACAAATCACTATCAGGTATCTTTAAATTATATAAAAGAGTGGTTAGTTAGTGCTCCAGTCCTTTTTCTTCCAACTGAAGGAGTTCAGTTTTATGTCTTCCACGATGCTTCACATCTGGGGTTGGGTTGTGTTATGATGAAGAATAGGTCAGTTGTTTGTTATGGGTCTCGGTAGTTACATCCCCATGAATGCAGATATTCCCCCCATGATCATGAGTTGGCAGTGATTGTGTTTTCTGTGAATTTGTGGAGACATTACCTCATTGGTGAGCACTTTGTGGATTTCCCCGATCATAAGAGCTTGAGGTATACTTTCTCCCAATGTGACTTGAACATACTAAAATGTCAGTGGATGGAGTTATTATAGGAATATGACTTTGAAATATCGTATACACATAGAAAATGGAATGTGTTAGCTAATGCGCTGAGTCGATAGCCACGTAGTGATGCTGTGCGTGAATCCTGTGATTCCTGGAGAGTAATGGAAGAACTTTCAGCATTACATCTTGATATGGGAGAATTTGGGGGTAGAGGCTGCCTATTTCAGATGACGTTAGATTGATCCCTGATGTAGAATATAGAAGAGTCCCATTTGGGAGATCTAGAGGTGGAAGTCTGGAGAGACCGAGTTGTTTGTGGTGAGGCCCCTGATGGTTGGTCCAAGGATGAACAACACAGAGTGTTGTATCACATAAGGATATTTTTTCCGTTGATGATGCGTGAGATGGTTCTTAGAGAGTTCCATATTTTTCCCTTAGCAGTTCATCCTGGTGTGACAAAGATGTACCGATCCTTGAGGAGTCAGTTTTGGTGGCCTAGGCGGAAGCATGCGATTGCAGAGTTTGTGTCTCGAATATTAGTCTTCCAGAAGGTGAAGGTAGAACAACGTGTTCCACGTGGTCTTCTCCAGCCATTAGAGATTCCTTAGTGGAAGTGGGAGGACATATCAATGGACTTTTTACTGGTTTACCTCAAGATTAGAGAGGACATGATGCTATTTGGGTGGTAGTGGATAGTTTGAAATAATCAGACCACTTCATAGCAATCACGGAGTCATGATCAGTGGATGTTTTTTCAAGGAAGTATCTAGAAGAGGTGGTGATAAATGATGGAGTCCCTATGACGATCATTTCTAATTGAGATCATCATCTTACCTCCAGGCCGTGCTGAGGTCACCAACATGATTTCGGTTCTCAACTATGCCTTAACACTTCTTTTCATCCTCAAACGGATGGTCAGACAGAGCGAACCATCCAGACTCTTGAAGACATATTGCGCTCTTGTGTTCTTGATTTCAGAGGTTTATGGATGAGGCACTTACCATTGGTGGTGTTCACTGACAATAATAGTTTTCAATCCTCCATTGATATGGCACCGTTTGAAGCCTTGTTTGGCCAGCCTTTCCATTCTCCGTTGTGCCGGACTATGGTCGGAGAGTAAGAAATTCTTGAACCTAAACTAGTGTAGAATACAACAAAGATGGTTCAGGTGATTCGTGAGAGGATTAATACAGTTTAGGATCATCAGAAATCATATGCCGATCAAATATGGATACCCTTAGATTTTAATGTTGGGGATCATGTGTTTCTGAAGGTGACTCCCCGTCAGGGGCCGCAAAGGTTTAAACGTGGAAGTACGATTTCTCCCTGGTTTGTAGGGCCTTTTGAGGTGTTAGATCATGTTGGAGCTGTGGCATATCGAGTAGCACTTACACCACAGATGAGTCAGATACATGATGTTTTCCATGTATCACAGCTCTGTCGTTATCTTCATGACAACTCTCACATCATCGATTTGGGACAGATCGATGTTGATGATGATGCAACCTTTGAGGAGCGACCTGTGGAAATCCAAGACCGCAAGGATATGGTGTTGGATGAGTGTTCTATTCCTTTAGTTTTTGTCTTATGGAAACACATTTTCTTGGATGAGAGTACCTGGGAACGTGAGTCACATATACGTGATCTGTTGTGGCTTGTTCACTTTTGAGAGGTATCTCGAGGGGTGGTTGAGCAGACCCTATTTTGTTTTAACTTTAGGTTGGTTTTGGATTCTCAAGGATGAGAATGTTGTGAGTGGTATCTGATGTAATGGACCGAACCCCTCCAGTCCATTACTTTGTGGAAATTTAGTGTTTGAGATGTTTTGGGGGGGTCAAGGTGACTTATTCCCAACACTTTGCCAAGATTTCCATTCCGGTGGCCAGTTCCAATGGTAGAGAATTGTGAATTGTAATGTCACATTACATTTTTTGGTACTTTTGATGTTTCTAACTACATTTGGTATGGAGTAGTGACTTTAGGGTGAATTTCGGTTCACTTATAAAGAAAACTAATGGGAAATATCTTTCGCATGGGCGGCACATGATTTGTCTAAACTATTCAGCCAAACCGTGCGAGGTTGGTCTTGGAGGCAGTAGCTTCCATACTTGTGGCGCATAGTTTGTCTAATCATGCAGCTATACCATGTGAGAGGGGTGGCCGAGGAAGTTTCTAACGCACAGTTAGTGCACAGTTTTTCAAAATGTTCATACTAACCATGAGGGAAGATAAATTAGATCATTAAATTGTGGATCTAACTCATTTTTCCTCTAAAGTGTTTGTTTAAGCTCCTATGTGGCCCTAACTCTGGATTTTTCTTCTCCAAGGGTCATGGAGGGTCCTACCATCATTCCAGAGGCGATCTGAAGGCTTATTTTGGTGAATCGAAGCCATATTCTTAAGGTATTTGATCGTTCTTTTTATGTTTATTAGATTCACTTGGATCTACTTCTCCTATTCTCTCTATTTCATAGACCTACGTCTGTTATGGGTAGATCTAAGTGTGTCGATGCCAAATATGATGATCTTTGGAGTTTATCATTATAGGAGAAGAGATCTATGGTGGGTTTTTGGAGAATCAACCTGGGTTTCTTGAGAATTCAACAACCGTCGTGGTTTTCGTCAAAAACCATTGAGGTAGGGGATTTCTTGCTTCTCTTTATTTTTATGTGCAACTGTATATTTGGCATGTTTAATCCCAATAAGATGATAGTGTAATTGACATAATAAATATTTGAACTGGATAAATAAATTGATATTGATCCTATGTTGTTGCCTCTTGTTTTGATAGATGATGTGATATATATGCTTGTTCCGGATGAAAATAGGTAAAGTACGTAAACCGTGATTAATTGAAATTTGTTTGGCTAAAGATAAAGAGGAATGTGAACAAATCAGGTTCGTGTTGTAATTTGATGTTAATCACATTTTTCTAGTAAGCATGTTTAATCATTTGTGACAGCTTACTGGTTAGGATACCTATTTTCGATCCAACGAATTATAAATCTATTAATTCAAGGTGGATTAAAGAATATATTGTTTGATAATTCCTTGAAGGGATCTGAGTTACCCTCTTCTTTGTTAAAGGGGCCAATAGACCTGGGGATGTTATTTTTGTTTTTTCGACTACTTGTGTTGAGACGTGACCCTTCTTGAGTGTTGTGATAAGTGAGGGCATGGAGGCCTCTTGGTTGTGGCAGTAGATGATGCCTAGAGTGGCGAGATACATCATTTTATGAATGTGGTTGTCAGGTCAGACACTAGGGATGATAGAGTGGGATGGATGTGATTGTTGGATGCTTGCTTGTTCTTTGGTTGTTTATACACTTTAATTTCCCCCACTACTCAAGGTAGCTGGTCTTTCTTAACCTTCTTTTGAAAGAGGCGAAGATGCATAGGGTATGCCACATGATTTCCATGTTTAGCTTCTCTAGGGAGTATGGGTATACGATCTTGCTATAGGAGGTAAAGACTCGACGGGTAGTACATATACTCACTGTGTTGAGTTACCTTGTGTTAGTAGCATAGAATGATTTTCTAGAATTCTTGGGAATTTGGGAAAGTGATTCTGTAATGAATATTTGAATAAATGGTGTTATCCCATGGCGATGGAGTTGCTGGAACATAATGATGAGGTTGTAATCTTTTGAAGGAACAATTGACATTGGGTGTGATGCTAATGAAATTTTAATGTGGAATTTTTCATGGTTAATTAATGTTTAAGGAATTAATTAACATACAGTGGAACTGATAAAAATGGAATGAAGTAATCTAATAAAGATCTTTAAATGGTTGTGTTCTTATAGGATACCTAGTCTTAGAAGTCGTAGTCAGAGTCAGAGATATCTTAGCTGCCATTGTGTCTAAGACTAGGTAATGCCCATAGTGTGGTTGTGAGATATAATATATGATGTACTTTTTGTGTTTCTATATGGTACTCCACCCTGTCAGTAAGGGAAACTGACACCCCGGGGATTCAGATCCCTGGGGGGTGTTTTCCCCTAACATTCCGATGAGAGGGTTAATGGATGACTACCCCCTTTGGCCCAACTATCTTCTCTTGGTAGATACTTGTGCTGGTAAGCACAATGGTTTGTTTTTCCCCATATTTGTTTGTAGAGGGTTGTAGTGTATTATGGTTATTCACACACATATATTCTAGATATAGTATCCTATGGACTACTATATGTGTCACATGTATAGGTTGAGATGGGTTGAGGATCCTTACTTAGTTTATGGGATGTAATGGATTGAGGTATAATACCCAACGTATGATACACGTTATACGAGCTGTGGTGGCTCCCAGAAGCTACCTGGTTACTTTTGGTTGTGAGTATGTTGTATTGATTTGACCCGGTGTCTGTGGGAAAGCCTTTGTGTTGCACGAGGTGCACATTGTGGTGCATCACCGAGGTGTATGTGGGAAAGCCTTTTTGGAGAGAGATGCTCAGGACGTGCGACGTTGGGGAAAAGCAGTAAACCAGTGGGGAAGTTGTAGTGGGGTGCCCTTGATATTCTTTATTATATGATATATTCATGTATGCATTACTTGGTGAGAGTATCCATGGGGAGGTTGGGAAAATAGTATACATGTTTAGGTGACGAGTTAGTTTCACTTGTTGTTCACTATGCTTTAGAATGCTTTCTTTACTTTTTCATGAGAGGCTTCAAGGGGGATCCTACTGAATATACTGTTATACTCACCCTATGTATATATATAATTATTTTTTCTAGTCACTTGTAGCAGTTGGGAGATCAAGCGGGTTTCTACTAGCATGGGGTTGCAGGAGCTGTTCGGGATTGTGGTTTCTGCTGTTTTTACATTCTTTTGGTTAAATGCAGTTTTCCCCCTTCAGTTGTGGTACTTTTTCATGGAATTTTATATGTGCACTTGGGATTCATTTATATTGCAGTTCTAAGTTGGAGTTGATTGGTTTTTATCTTATCTATCTCTTCTGCATGTGTTATCTTATAGGGTAATGCCTCCCATTTGTGTGTTTATTATACCCTCGGTGCTAGTCGCCAACCCAGGGCCTACTGGAGGTGTGAATCAGGGGTCATTATCTCCCTTTTCACATTTCCAACCCAGGAGGGGTACACATTGTTCGGAGGGGGTCGTGATATTTGTTTTGTCATGGGTTCTTAGTCAAATGATATTCATTAAAAGGTGTTTTGTTTTTTTTAATTTGAATAATAAAGAAAAACCATATACATACTATTTAATGTCAATGTAAATGTATTATATTATAAGTAATGATAAATTTTCTTAATAAAAAAATCCAAGGTGATAATTTTTATGTTTATCCCATTAAAAATATTTACAAGACAAGTAATTATATTACACGTCATATAAATCATAGAAGTTTTATTTTAAATTATTTTTTATAGTAAATTTTTCATTTAATTTTGTTGTATCCTTCTCCTACCAACCATAGGGAATAATATAGGTGATGTTAGGTTACCAAAATCGATTCAATACATCATGTTTAAATGATCAATCCCTTTTATGTCTTTTCAGTTAGACTTTTCCCTTATCCCCCTTCTTAAAAACAATGAGGTGAAATTATAAGACTCTCTACATTTTATTTTGATATTGATATATTGAGATATTGGAATATTTTTGTGATCATATGATCCATCTTCCATATGAGATTTTTCTATATTAATTTTTATTACATTGTCAAATAAAAGTAGGGGGTTTATTTCATAAACATATGGTTTGACAGTTTCTAAGACTATGTAATATTATAAATGTTTGAAATTAGTGTATAATAAAGAAAAGTAAATAAATGAATGGTTTAATTCCATGGATATTGTTTGTATTAATTGGATTCTATCCTGACTTATGGCTAACCATTAGGTGAGAGAATTGTGAATATAATTGATTTAGATAAAGGCTTAGCATGTCTTCCACATTTTATGAGAATTATGTAATTTTTCATTATTGAATCCCTAAATTGTGGCTTTTTGATTATTGGATATAATTTTTATTAAATTTGGAAATAAATGTAAGTGATATATTAAAGAAAATAAATAATTTTCATAATTATCCATTGATAATTATGATGTGATATTCCGAAATCCATGTTGTATGTATAGACTTGTGTTCCAAGCTGTAATTATAATTCACTAGGCTCATTCCTGTCAAAATCAAATTTAATTCTATGATTCTGATACTGAGTAGGCTCAAAACAGTGCCATGATGTCATGCTTATAGATAGAGGGTTATGTCTAGTCCAATGTTTTATTTCTTATAGGGCTCTTACTTATATGATGTAAACCTTATAGGGAATTTACCTCGATTTTTTGGACTAGAAAGTGGTTTTATAGATGCAGTATGAATTGTTGTTAGACATGACCATTGGTATTCCACCATATCTAAGTAGCATTTTATTATGCATTAGTTATATGGTGTTTTTGGGTATTGTTGGAATATATGATAAGATATGTTATGATAGGTTTATAATGATTATTGTTGTTCTATTTTGTATAATTTTTGAATTAATTAACACACATGTTTATAACATCATCTCATACACTTATTTTTATATCATTTAGTTTAGGCATGTTTTTTTTACCTAATGATTTATACTCACATTCTATTCATGCCACTATTTGGTACCTGAGAGGATTACATGGATGCGGTTATGGACAAGGTCTAAGGACCTTTATATTTTTTCCCTATTGAATGGAATGGAGTTTGTTGGTGGGGCTCATGTGTGGTATTATAGATGGGACCATTGAGAATTTATTTGAGTTTTTTATTCTTTTACATCTATTGTATCCAATATTACAATTAATTAAATTCTACAACATAATTACATCATTCATATATTATTTTATTTTAATATTTAGTTGGTTCATTTTGTTTTTTTTTCTATTTATATTTTTTAATTCATTGATTTGAATGGTTTATTTAAAATTATATGGCACTTAATACATAAGTTTATAGTCTCCCCATTATACATTTAACAACCCCACTACTAGTCGTTAAACACTGGCATATATAGAGGTGCACATGAGGTCTTGTAACAATCATTTTTTGGCGATGTCAATGAGTTCTATATCAAGGGACTTTACAATGTAATATCAGAGGACAAAGTTTTCATTTTAATCATCTTTTATATTTGGTAACTTTATATATGAATCATTTATATTCCATAAATTGGTAATGATCTTGTGTATTGTAGTATCTAAATCATGTACGTAGGAAAATCCATGCACCAAGGGATCCGATTTATGTTTTTGTTGTGTTCTTGAGTAATTGATTTTATTCACCTTAGTTGATTCACTTTTTGTGTGAGGTTTTTGGTTCATGATATTACTATGTCATTATATTTTTACTCATGTCCAAATATGGTGATATTTGAGAATACATGCATCATAATAGTCATATAGGGACATATTGACATGAATTTTACATTATAGAGGTATATGTATTTCATAGAAATGATATATATATATATATATATATTCCTATTGATATCAGATATGAGATATTTATTTCAATTTATAATTAAATTAATTTGATTTGTCTTGATAAAATACTATTATTGCATGTTTCGAGAGACCATGATTCAGTTGTTCTATGTTTTATTCAACTTTTGGGGTTTACCTTATTTCTATCGAGTTCCCAAAGGTGTGAATTTTTTATGTAGATAAAATGCCTATAAATAATCATCAGTATGAGTGTCGTGAGTGTAGATAATATCATAAATCTAACATATCTAAACTATAGCTTTCTGTAGTTCATGAGGATTATATGGATGTTTTGATTTTAGACAGCTTTCTAAGGGTAAGATGATCCATGTAAGAGAAGAATATTTATATTTTTCCATTAATGTCAAATCAAAATAGAAATTTCCAGCTATAGAATCCACCAATTATTACTTGGGAAGCTATATAACATACTTAATTTTGACATACAATTAAATTAAATAACATTTTTCAAATTTATACAAATTGACTACCCATAACAGTGTTAGACTAGTGCCTTTGGAAAAAATGGGAACATAATAACTAGTACATCAATGGGCTACATCATATCTAACTACTTTTTCCATGATTAAAAAACATCTTCATAAAATCACAGAGATTACATATCTTCATAACATGTGTAAGGTAACATAAAAAAGGGTTTGCTTAGATAATTAGTATGGGTAAATATGGGAGGCATGTAAGTATAAACATGAGCCTTACATATAAATATATTATCTTGAAAATAGGAGATCATACCTTTCTTGTAAAAAATCATAATAATGAATCATGACATAAATAATTACATTTTATTAGACATAAATGATATAAAAATATTGTAAATAATCCATGAAAGCATAAATTTTGAATAAAACATGGTATTTTGGAAAACATTAGCCCTATAATATTATTTCAATAGTGTCCAAGGCATTGATTATAAGATAATCATAGTAGAAAAATCCTTTACTAAACTTGGTACATCACCATTTTAGACATTTATTACATAACCATGTTCATTAACCATTCCAACCTTATCTATCTCATGAGATATAAATCATTACCCAATTCATAGGTGGGAGATGTAGTCACACATTTCACATAATGAAATTTTATAGACATATTCCACAAGATCATAAATAACCATATCACAACCAATGAAATGAAATGGGTTTCATAAACCTGTAATCATATCCCAATCTTTGGAAAATTTTACAAGTTACACAATCAATTTATTATAAACATAACCCATGATATGAAATGGGTTTAAAAATCATATAACACGTGAATGAGAAAAATGATTCATAAACACCATCAATAAAAAAAATCCATTCATTGAAAAATTATGGATGCTTACAATGAATAATTTTCAGAAAAATGGAATGAGTAACACCAATTTATGTAATATTATATGGAATATATTTTCCAATATCATTTAAAAACATTTTTTATGATATTATTCAATCTTCTATGAATTTCTTTTAACATAATGCCTTTTGGAAAACATTTTCATTGAAGATATTTTGAAAACATAAAAAGGATGCTTTTAAAATAATAAAACATTATGAAAATAATTTTTACTATAATATTTTCTTCATGTATACATTGTTTAAATTTTCAAAACATTTTTGAAAACCAGGTTTTTGAATATAATTGAATTTTGATCGAAGTGAGAGATGATATGATTTTATATAAAAACATTATCTTTACTTCCAGAGAGTGTAAAAATGATACTAACACATGTCAATATACTAAATAAATAGGGATGAATGAAAATAAGGAATATTCCTAGGAGATGGATCATAAAATTTCATCAACAACACATTGTTATTAATTATCTGGGAAATTGATGATATTGCTTCAACTAACAATTACCACATGGTTACCTAGGATCATATTATCCATGTAAGAAAAAATATATTCAAAAATATTAAAAAAATAAAAAAAGAATTAGAATCATGTTATAAAATTTAAAATATAAGTACATACACATAAAAAATGAATAATAGTGCATAAGAAAACATGTGGTTCGAAGAAGGAATATTGTAACAAACCCATTTTACTGATTTTGTATCATTTGAGACATAAACCCCATGAATGAAGGATAATAAAGTAGATATGTGAATACCCTTAAAATGAATTATTAGATAAATATAATACAATAAATTTAATTACAAACACCACGTAAAATTAATGACTGGTGAATATAGCATGTGTCTCACAGAAATTAAATGTGAGATGAAATCCCGCTAACTTTATGTCTTGACACTCTTCATACTCATTCAAACAACATTTATATTAAATATAAATAATTTATAAATCTTATCCTGAACTATATTCTTATATCTTATACCATATATGGATTGATTTTGGCCTTATATTACCTTCTTCTATCCATCCTATGTTACATTTTCAATTCAGATAATATTTTCGTTGATCTTAGAATGTGTCTTAATTTGTAATATCGTTGGACCTTATAAATATATTAGGATTAAATAATGTAAAACGTGATATAAATATCATATATATAAATTATATTTATATTATAATAATAAATATATTATTAAATTTTGAAAGGAAATACATAGTTCATGGAGGAAGCATGACGTACGTAGTCAATAATTTTATTTTTGTTTAATTACTATATCGATGGAATGAAAGTAATAGACCTATATATGTATATATATATAATTATAAAAATTGATTTATTATATCATATATATCATATATAATTTTACTACATCCATCCTTAATAAATTATATGTAGTTTTTGAATGAATCATATCAATTTGAGGGGGCGGTAGTCTGAATTTCCTCAAATTAAATTATCTTATTACCATAAAATGAGTTATTTAAATAAGGGTGTTGTAAAATAATTATTGAATAATAATGATATTATATATATTATATATAAAAAATATAAACATCATCACCATCATAATTCCCCCCATGATAGGTGGTAAATTAGAATTGAGCATTCATCATTTTGTGAGGAGGTAGTCCACCTACACGTAAATGTTATGTTTATTACCCCTTAGATTGATTTATGTGTATGTTATGATAAAAATTATTGCATAAAAATTATTATTATATTTATGATACTGTTTTGGTTATATTATCAAGTAATAAGAAGGTTTTAAGGAGTTGATAATGAATATAAAGAAAGGATTTTGATAGAAAGAGTTAAATCATAATCTGTAACTCGTTTTGGTTTGAGCCAAAAGGCTTCTTAGTGTTGATATTTTCTCAATGGGGGATTCAGGGCCGATGGGAGTAATGTTTGTGAGATATCCTCTTGGATTATAGAAAATACTAATGGTATTGAGAGGTGTATGTAATTGTATATGAAGGATGCCTTTAATAAGGTAGGAGTCGTGGAATCTCTTGTATTATTTTAATCAAACGAAATCCCACACATGTTTTTTTATTCCTTGTTTTTCAATAATAATTAAATGTGATAAATGGGTGTATAAGTTATAAATATGTCCATAAATTTATTTATTATAACTTAATATATCTTTTTGGGTCTTAATTTTAAGGTTTAGTCCTTATTTAAGCTTAATTTAATGTTAATCATTGTAATTACGTTTTAATTACTTCAATAATCCTTTTTGTCAAAAACTATTTTAACATTATTAGAAATTATGACATATTATGATTCCATATATTGAATTCATTTTCACATATTCCAATACCAAATTCATAGAAATTAATTTAGTGATAATCCCGTAGTTAGGTCGAAAATGAGAGCGTTTTTAAT
Source organism: Viscum album (assembly GCA_963277665.1). Taxonomy (NCBI): domain Eukaryota; kingdom Viridiplantae; phylum Streptophyta; class Magnoliopsida; order Santalales; family Viscaceae; genus Viscum; species Viscum album. Next base: position 835,901,511 of record OY728127.1, on the reverse strand, counting down.
ATAAAAACATCAAAAGATTGTTATGTATATAAATTCATGTTCAAAATGAAATTAATTAAAATGACCTTAATTTTATTTATTGAAGGAAAAATTATCTAAAAACGTTTAAACCAATTTAATATAATATTTATCCTTATAAATTAATTTGATAAAAAAGTAGTTTGGATTTAAAACCAAGCATTGTTAACTATTCAACTAAAAATGAATCATTCATGAAAATTACAAAAATATTTTCCCAACGTAATTTTAATTTTATTTTTCCAAATATGATGATTATTATTAAATATTAAATATATAATATTTTTAAAAATGGATTTATATTTTTTAGTACCCCCGGTCATGGGTATGTAACCCTTTCCTCTAGTTTTTCATGTAAAACAAGGGTTTTTATTCAAATATTATTGCATTGAATGGGATTGATTAGAAAAAGAGGGTTGTTCCAATAAATATGGTGTTTCGATAAATTTTTGTGTGTCTATTAATGAGGTTGTTTCCATAAAATTCGGTGATTCTGTGGAGGAGGTTGTTTCCTTAGATGAGGTAGTTTCTATAAAAAAGTTGTTCTTCCAAGAAAAATGGGTGTTTCCATAAAAAAGGGGTGTTTCCATAAAAAATGTAGTGATTGAATAAAATATAATGTCTCCCTAAAATGGTAAGGGTTAATTATGGGAGAGTATACGAGATTTTGGGAGGAGTTTTGGGTCTAAAAGGAAGGTCGGACGGTCTGTACATGGTTGGCCGAAACTGTGCGGTCAAACCATGGACAAAGGTCAAAACTATATACTATTTTATAGGAACATTGTTGATTTATCTATAATGATTTATTTTTCGTTTAAATTGTACCCAAGTTCTATATTTATCTTCCTATAAGGTTTTAATCCCTTATTAATATAATTTTGAGTTAACTTGGGGCCCTGTTGTGGTGATTTCAATCCATTTTCTCGCGTAAAGTGACCGATCTTTATCCTTTTTGTCTTGTTTTCATAGATATCCTTCTTCCCCTTTCTTGTTATCATAAATCTACACCTTTTTGTTATATATATTTTTCTCACATAAAAAAATGTTAGATATGGTGTATTTATTTATAAAGTATGAGATCTAAAATGCTTCTTAGAATCTTGATCTGATTCTTAATGTAAATCATCATTCTTCCCCATTTTGTCACGTTTTCTATGATCTTCTTAAATATACTACTATGATGCCCTTTCATTTTTATATCTAGTCCTACCATGGTAATATATACGTTTTTGGATTCCATGTAATTCAATATTGAGTCGTGATATTTATATGAGAATAGATATAAGGTCGTTCATGGAGAATCGGCCTGACTTCTTGTGTGTTCTTTGTCCGTTGTCGAGTTTTTTCAAACAATATTGTGAGCATAAATTATTTTTATTCTTATCTCATGAATATAAAATGAACTTGTTGAATACAAAAAATATTTTATTGAATATATAACATATAAATTAAAACAATATCACTTATTAATCGTAATTAATTTAATTTAACAGGAATAAATGTACATTGTGAGCATACAAATAGTTTTCTATAAAAATACAACCTTTATATTCGATTTGGATTACATATTCAATTCAAAATAATTAATTCATTTTATATTTTGTGAAAAATATATTTATATAATTAAGATAATAATATTCCTAAAAGTCAGTTTAATGGAAAGCTTTTATATTACTATATATAATAATAATATGTTATTCTTCGTTAACACACGGTCTTGGTATGTTATAGAAGACATCAAGGGAATTTATTTTGAAATATAAGCCCACCTCAATGTTAAATAGAGAAGAATCTAACCATTATATTGTATGTAGTTTATGGTTAACATTATATTGTGTATAACAGAAGACAATCTTAATTTATTAATATATATAAAATAAATATTTTCAGTGTTGCGTGAATTTATAAATATAAAATGAATAAATTAATTTGAAAAAAATAATTATCAAAATCATGGGGTGTTAGATACTACCCCCATTAAATTAAATATCACTGTCGAAATTAATCTAGGTTTTCAAAGGATTAATACCTTAAAGTTTCATTCATAAAAACCTACATCATATAAATGAATACTAAAACTTCCCTTACAATGGGAATGTTGGAACTATAATTGTCACCAAAATTAACACATAACTAGGTTTCCACATCATAGAACATAAGAGGAAAGGGAAAAAATGGACATTAAAGATAAATATAATAGTAAAATTTTTATGGATAGAGATAGAGAATAAGGTTATGAGGAATTTTATAATAACAAAACCATAATTCATTTTTGAATATAGGTCCCATTTGATTCTACAAAAATAGAGGTACTAGGATAATAATTATGATTCAATATTATTTTCCCTATCATTAAATAATATCATGAAATGATATAATTGAATTATTAAATTAAAAACTGGCCCTTTATTGTTCCTTTATCCACTTTAGTACATTATCTAAAAATTAATTGCAATTTTTATTCATAAAGAACTAATTGATCATTGTATCCCTCATATGCACCACCTTCTGTCATCATTTATTTTCTAGATATTGTTTCTATAATAGGGTATCCAATATGAAAAAATCCTTATGTGGTGTGATTATACTTTATACTCAAAAACAGAATCCAATGTTTAACTTAAACTATCCATAAATGGTAATCCTTATAACTCTTTCGAAATTGGACAATCAAAAACATTAGAAATAATGTCACCAAATCATCATAACATTGATCGCAAGAATATCAAAAAATAGCTCATTCTTGTAACATTCCAAACATGTTAATACCCACATCATATTATCAGTTGAAACATGTTAATAACCTTAATTAACAAAAATAATTTGGTAAAACATGGATTATTCTTATTCCAATGGATACTGAATATATTCCTTTAATAAAAAATTTGTAGAAATTCATCCATGATAACATAGTCTTCATTGTAAACATATCCTTTATCAATTATGAGGTAATATGTATGGTCCAATTACTTATCTATATCCCATATATCATTATCCATTAAAAATTATCTTAACCTATATAAAATATTTAGGATAACCTGTCCTTATTCAAAATAACACTTTGTCATTAATTCAATTCACCATTTCATCTGAATGATTTAAAATAAACCTGTTAATACTGGGGAAAAAAATAAGTATAAAAACGATTTTATATTTCATAATAACATTATTTTTGATACCAAATAAATAAAAACCTTGATTATTCTGCTTCATCATTATGCCATTAATAATTTTACATCAACTTTATACACAGTACATCTTTCCGTTGACATTTCATCAGTAGTCTCTTCAACATACAAAATATAACCATTACTTATACCAACTTGTCAATTATACTCAAGATATTTATGAAATTAGTTTTCATTATTACTATTCATTTCACACATAAAGCATTTAACCTATAATTATTACATAGGGAGGCCAAAATTCCCATCTATTTCATTAACAAAACTCTTCATTTATCCCCTGTAGTAACAAGCATTTATTCCATATTTTCCTTAGACACAACACCTTCTTGTTCCACTAATACATTCAATTTGGTGATTCTTACCACATTAATGTCAAAAAGTAAACATAATATTCTTTCCTCTATTATCTCCATTACATGAACTCTCAATGAATTACTTATTTCTCTTACATGGGTAGTCCAAGAGTAGGTTAAGGTACACCTTGTTAATCACGTTCCATGAAAATTTCATAGGCATTATCAAAATAAATTTCACTCAAGTGATCATACAACTTTTGTCCTCATCAAAAAATTTCCCATCACATTCAATGTTAATCTTATTCCATCCGTTTTCCACCATTGAAGAAAATGATAAGTATATATTGAGCATTAAATATCATAGCATAATACTAAATAGTCTATAAAATAGTTACATATAAGATGTCTAAATCAAAAAAATTCTTTAATATATGACAAAGTAGGTTGTTCCTTGGATATTTATATTCATATTGTATTTAAATTTTCCATGATGGTTTGTGAATCGTTTGTGAATCCCAAAATCATAGCTCTCGGGAGTATCATACATGGTTTTAGGCAAGGCCAATTTTCATGTACACGATTTCCCCAAGTCATGCCCAAAACATCATGTCGGAGTTGTTACTCCTAGTTACTTATATTATACCGCCTTATCCACTTGTAGTATCGAGATTGGAATATATTTCATGGAAATAACATACTCTATCTTCTACAAAAATTCCATGAAAATTTTAAAATCTTGTACTCATCCTTAAACTTATCCTTAGAGACATCCCTAGAAATAAGCGTAGAAATATACATAATGATGTCACTAAAAAAATTTCAATCTTGTTTCCATATTTCAATTTTTCTTTATCTAAACCCAATTATAATATCTTAAATCTTGAAATTCATATAAATTAAATAAATTTTATAGAATTTATACAAATAGACACCCAAAAGTCATATTACTCTAGGGCCTTTGGAAACATAGAATCATAAAAACTAGAACATAAAGACAAAACATCATCTACCACTAGGTTCTCCATTACTATAACACTTCATGGTCACATCAATCACATTACATATCATCATAACATTAAAAAGGAATAATAAATAATTGGTGATATCATATTCTTATTAAGGGTAAACATGGAATAAATGTAAGTATAAACATGAGCATGTGGTTTAATAACATGATCATTAAAATAAGAGATCATACCATGAATGTTGAAGATCATATTAATTAATCATAGAATAATTATTGACAATTTTTAATACATTAATGATAATGAAATAAATGAAAAAATATATGAAAGAGTAATGTAAGAATAGAAGAGGGAAATGTTAAAAAAAATAATCATATAATATGACTTCCACAGTAACCAAGGCATTTCTAAAAAATCCTACTTAGTATAAAAAGTCCTTTACTAAACTGAGTACAACCTGATTCCATCCCTATATTACTAAACCAGGTAAACCCTTATTCCATCTGTTTTTTACTAATCAAAGCACATTTCCAATTCTAGAACTATCTATATCATGAGATATATATCATTCCCAATGAATTGGTGGGATATATATGTCCCACCTATCAGAAAATGAAATCATACATACATGTGAGACAAGATCTTAAATAATCATATCATTACTCATGAAATGAAATTTGTATCATAAACATTTAATCATATAATAAAAATGGGAGAATATATCGGTTTCATAATAATTTCATTATAATCATAACCGGTGAAAAGTAGTGGGTTTCCAAAGTATATAACTTGCGAATGAGAAGTGGGTTTCACAAACACCATTTTATCAAAACATAATCCACTAATATGAAGAATATGGTTGGTGAAATTAAATAATTTTAATATAAATACATGATTAAATCCAATTCATGTTATCATAGATGGAAAATAATTTTTAAACATATTTTAAAAACATTTCTTGGGGAAAATATACCTTCTTCTTCAATTTTTTTATAACGTAGTGGATTTTTAAAACGTATTCATTGAAAATATTTCGAAAAAATATTAAGAATGATTTTAGATCAATAAAACTTTATTAAAATCCTTTTTACTTGATAATATTCTTCAACGATCCTTTGAGAACATTTTTTAAAATATTTTCGAAAACATGGTTTTTGAATACAATATATTTATGCGTGAAGAGAGAGGCAAACAAATATTACAAAAAAAATTATAATATATTACAATGATTGTAAAAATTGTACTAATAAATGGGGATATAATGAATTATAATATTAGAAGAAATTTCATAAATAGTCATGAAAAATGGATCAGTAGATTTCATTAATGTCACAAAATCAATAATAACGTCGAATAGAATTGGAATTGATTTGACAAACTTGTACCACTTGGGTACTTGGGATCATACTATAAATTTAAAAAAAGGAAACTAAAGGATGATTAAAATATCATGATAATAATTATAACAGTTATAAAAAATATAAAATTGATGTACATACACCTCAAAGAATAATTTAGGTTCATAACTAAACATGTGGCTCAACGAAAGAAATTTGAGACAGAGCCATTTTATAAATTTTTTATCTTTTGAAACATAAACCCCAAGAAATAACTTTCAATAAATGGAAATGTGAATACACTTAAATTGAATTATATGATACAAATAATTCAATCATGGTAAGTAAATACTCATCATAGATGAAACAATTTGCGAACATAACATGAATCTCACAGAAATAAAAAGTGAGATGAAATCCCCAATACCTCTTGTCTTAACAGTCATCATACTCATTCGAAACAACTATATAATAATTATTAATTATTTAAAATATATTAATAAGTTATATTTAAATATATTATACCATATATGGATTTATTAGAACCTTATATTACACTCTTGTTAACAATCCAATGATATGTTTTCACTTTTGATAATATTCAATTTTTTCATCGCATGTTCCATAATCTTTTATATTGTTGGTACATATATTTATATCATGATTAAAAAATGTATATCTTGATATAAATATCATATATATATATATATTATTTGTTTATTATAGTAATCCACAGAATATCAATGTATGAAATGGAATACACCATTCATGGAGATGGCATGTCATATGTACGCATGAACACTATCTATGTTTAATTATCCTATTGAATGAATTAATGTAAAAGATATATATAGATATAAATATATATATATATATACGTATATATATATATATTGTATATATGTATATATATGTAGATATATATATATATATATGTAAATACATATATGAATTTATATCATTATTAATAGAACATTATTATATCACATATATCATATAAATTCATTACATCCATCCTTAATACATTCATTGTGGTGTGTGATTTTATCACATCACATTGAGAAGGTGGTAGTGCGAACATTCTCAAACAAAATTAGAATACTAACATCAAATTAAATTTATAAATAAGCATGCTTTAAAATATTTAAATAACCCTAAATACATTTTAAATATTATATATTACATTTATAATAATATTTTCCACCATTATTGCACCCATTAGAGGCACTAAATGATAATTCAACAATCATATTTTAGGGAGGTAGTAGTCCACCTACACACAAACATTATGTCCTCTACCCATTAGATGGATGAGTTTCTAAGTTATGGTCTAAATAATAACATAACTACATACTAGTATATTCTGAATACTGTTATTTTAATATTAGCATAGAATATAGTGGATTAAAACTGTTGAGAAAGGAAATAAAAGAACAGATTCTGATGGATTGTGTTACCTCTTTATCGGGTAACTACTTTTGGTTTGAGACAAATGGATTCCTTGGATTGCATTCAAGCCAAGATGATGCTCCACGATCTAAGGAATGAAATATTGGGATCTATTTTGGTAGTTTTTATCATATGCTAAGGTTATTTAGGGGTGTAATAATATTGAAGTAATGGAGGCCATTTATAATGGAGGAGGGGTGGAATCTATTGTATTATTTTAAAATAATGGAACCGCAACCATATTTTTTATACCATGTGGTGAAATATTATTTAATGGCCGATTCATGGGAGGATAGGGACAAAATATGTCCAAAACATGGCTTTAGAACAAGTGTATAGGTTGTTTTGCGTTAAAAAGTTTCTGTTTAGTCCTTAGATAAGATTAGTTTTACCTTAATCATTGTAATTATTTTTTATTTAATCCACTAATATCATTAGTCAAATAATTAGTTTAAATTATTAGAAATTATAAAATATTCTAATTCTAAATTTGGAATCCATTTTTCTACATTCCAAAAAAATTGGCAGAAATTAATTTATTGTTAATCTCACAGTTAGGTTGACAATGCTAGGATTTTTAATGTAAAAACATTCAAATAATTTGATGTGTTTTTATAGTCAATATCAAAAATAAATTGATTCCTATTAATTAAATTTTATTTGTTGATAAAAATATTTTATAATTAAATTTGGAATCCAATTTTAAATATATGTTATCCTTATAAATTAATTAGCTAAAATAATAGTTTTGAATTAAAATCTAGTATTTTTAACTATTCAATAAAAATGAAAACATACATGAAATTTACCAAAAAATTGTACTAAAATAATTTTTATGATTCTATTCTAAATATGATGTTGATTTTAACATATTAAATATATAAAATTCTGGAAAATTGGATTTAAAATGGGTTTTATATTAAAATGGAGTAAAAATACCCTTATAAAAATATATGTTTTTTGTGTAAAAGATATATTTGTTCTTTTCTTATGTACATCAAATCTATTGGATGAATATAAAAATTAATTGAATGAAAATATAAAATTTATATTAAAAAAATATATCTTATTAATTAAAATTAATTTAAATTATTAAGTTAAAAAAATCTTTTCTAGTTTAATAATAGATATTTATAAAAATACTCCCTTTATATTCAATTTGGTTATTATATTAAATTTTATGTAATTAATGAATTTTCTATTTTGTGAAAAATATTTCTAGCCATGTTGGTTAATAATATTCATTAAAAAAATATTTAATGTATATGATGTATATTATAATCTAAATATTTTAATAACAAATTATTATTTGGTAACTATCAGTCATTATGTGTTATCAAAGCCGTTGAGGTGTTTCAATTTGAGTTGTATTCTTACCTCAATATTCTATTCAGAGGAAGATAACCTTTATATTCAATGTAGTGCACGATCAACAAGGAACTGTTTATAATTTAATCCAAACATTGTTTCTTTAATATATATATAATAATTATTTTCATTTTTCCTTGAAAAAAAAACACAAAGCTTAAATTAATTTGAAAAAAAATAATTCACGAAATAAGGGGTGTTACATGGTTGTACCCCAATATCCATGTTATGGAACAAGTTATTTCAAACTATCATTATTAATCTCATGACACCCATGGGGAGAGGGTGAACCATACTGTATATATGATTTGCGTACCTCAAAATTGTTATGGGGATATTCTGCAAGAATATGTGAAGTAATATGTACCCTCATAGATGGACATAGAGATAGAGTTCCAAATACATTTCTATCCCTATATTTTAAAGGATGAAAAGATCTTGCGTTCATACATATGAAACAAGAGGACATGTCCCTGTTGGACAACATTAGACGTTTCATTAAACTCTAATACATATTGGAATTTTTTTAGCTAATGAGATATCTATAGAAAGACATTTTCAAGTTGTTCTATTCTATATGATAAGACCATAGTGAAATTATTTTACATTATAATAAATAACGATATTATGAACTGGGGACTTAGTATGGAGGAGAATATGAGAGTGGCCCTGAGCAGTGGCCAGGATATTTCCGTGGGGAAAACTGGGAACTCTTATTCGATTGGAAAGAAGTACAACTATGATAGTTTCTAACAATTAAATAGTTTGAATCAATATCGGGGTAGTGTATAACCATGTCATGAACATGTTCCATTCCTGTTCAATAATTACAGAATGTTTGGATACACGAACACTCTTTGTACTTACCCAATAGATAAGTGTCACATCAGTGGTAAATTGGGTAATCATTAAAGGATCCATGAAACATTTATGTAGAATACTAATGTAATGGGATCATTACAAGCACCTGAATCAATAAGGGGATGGGATACTCCTCAATAGTTTGGGCTAGAGTTTAACTAGACATTCAGTTTGAGGAAGCGGACATGGTACCCCATTGTTCAGTAAGTATTAGTAAGAAAAGGAAATAGCTCACAGTGGTCAGGATGGATCACATGGTAGATGGTAAATTTAGGTTTAAGTCATGAAGAATACATTGTCTATAATGGATAAAAGATATTCTATCATCATATATTTTATTCTAGTTGTTTTTTTTGATATAGAAGTATCAGCTTATATTCAATCTAACATTTTTTCAAAAAATATAGGCTTAGATATGGAATTATTGGTTGGTTCATTTACCATCAACAAACTGTAGGGAGTTTGGTCAAATAATACTAATCATTGTAGGGTGTGTTCTCTAGATATTATCGGTTACCGTATCCTTTTGGGAAATGTTTATGGTGGATATGATATGCATTGAATTGATTATTTTGTATGGATTGTCTATTACTATACCACTATTATATAGACAATTAAAAAAGTATATTTTCCTTTTCTATCAATAAGTTGGCATCTGTTCTCTCCATGGTGAATGAGATCTTCATGCTGGTAATACAAGACCAATTATGTGTACATTATATTGTATCATAGCACACAAATCTATTATTTATCATGATGATGCTAGTGTGAATCAATATTCATTTCCTATTGTAGTTTAATGTTATTAGGATTTTGTGTCTAACAAGTTAAATGTAATTACTCCTGATTAATAGATCGATTTCAGGATCGAGTTGGTTCTGGGAGGATAGTCTGCTTCTAACTCAGCCTACTGAATAGAACCTGTTGATATTAAAGAGTGGAAATTTTAGTATGAATATATAAAATATAAATGATTCATTTGGATGAGTACAACTTATTGGATTTCCATAGTTCTCTTCAACTTGAAGGATTATGGATCATTTCCCTTTTCATATGATTATTAGAGGATGAATCTGATGAAGGTAAAGATATGGTATTGTCTTGTTTGAATTGATGATATATTTGATTATATGTGCGGTGATAATATCTTCCCAATGATTTACATGATATCAGGGTATAATTAATTAATGGTGAGACCAATGTAAATACCTATTACTAATTTTCTGATCATTTATTTATTGTATGAACCCATTATGATGTTTCTTTTGTTGAATAAGGCACTGGTGGTATTTATGGACTTAAATGAGAGGACATTTCATCATTCAATGGATTAGTTTGTGGTGGTTTTTTCATCAATATCTTAGTGCACTCTTAATTTTTTTAATGACCATTACAAACACCATAACATCATCTTGAGTACATTGATATAGAATCAATTTAATATCACAAAAACCAAATATTATTTATGGATTAGTAATGAAAGCATCATGGGATATGAAATCTTATAGGATTGAGTTTCATTTATACTAGTTGAATTCCTACCTATGTTATACTAGGAATAATACACAAAATTCTTGAAAAAATTAATCATTCTAGGTTTTATAGGTTATTATGAATGGAATTTCTATGATTTACCTGATTTGGAAGAACCAATGACTGGGTTGACCAAAAAAGGGGTGGCAATTTTTTGGTCTGATGCATGTAAAATATTTTTTTAAGGAATAGAATGGTATGCTGACTATAGAACCATTCCTCAATTTACCTTTTTTTGGTAAATAGTATATTTTGTAATGTGTCATATCCAAATTTGGAATCGTATTAGTTCTAATGTTGGAGTACCATGTGGGTGCCTATGAATATTGGCAACTGATTCCACAGGACATGAATTACCATACTCATGATATAGAGTTAGATGTCGTGGTACATTGCATGAGTTTTTGGAGACACAATGTCATCTGTGAGATTATTATGGTATACAAGAATAAATAGAGCCTCATGTAAAACATTTATCAGTGAGATATAATCCTTTATAAGAAGATGTGAGTCTACTATTTATATTCATTCGATAATGAATCCTCTTATTCTATTAGAGTGGGAAATGTAATTTCCAACTATTTGGAAAAAATAAACAAATAGAGGTCTTACAAGAGTATTTATATAAGGTTTGGATAATTTTACCCTTTTCCACATGCATCTAGATGTTCTATATTCTCAGAAATAGGAATCTATGATTTAATCATCTATTATGATCATTATTTTGGATTTCATTATGACTGAGAATGTCTCTACTCCAATGGGATTGGTTCTAAGAGAAAAATTATTTTTTTGGGAGATACTATCAGAATGGTCTCTTGGTAGTAGAAATTCTCTTTTTTTTTGTGACTGACTATGGGTTATTATGGTAATACGCAAGGACATGACATGGGAATTTCCTGATTCTAGATGATTGTTGAATTGTAGATCATCACATATATATTGTGATCTCCATTGAAGTACTTGTGTTCAAGACTAATGTAGGAGGTGTATTACCTCATGGATAGTTGATTCACTTGTCAATATGTGAAAGATGAACATCAAAAGATATATGGGATTTTGTAGCCATTTCCAATTCCATAGTGGGAATTAGATGATGTCATGATGGATTTTTGATAGGATTACCAAGAAAAACCCATAAGAATTACATTGTATGGGTAATTTTGGATCTAATTACCAAGGTATCACTCTTTTTACCTATCAGGTAAACATTCACAGTTGATGATATGGGTAGCCATTTTGTGAAGGATGTGGATCAGTTGCATGGTTTTCCAAGGATGATCCTTTTAAATAGATATCATTGTCTAAAATCGTATTGGTATACAAGACTTTATAAGGATATGTGATCATGGATTCTTTTGAGAAGATCCTATAACTCAAAGAATTTTGTTATATCTGAGCATTCTAGTCTGGTTCTAGAGGATATATTAGGAGAATGTGTGTTGGGTTTTGGTTATAAATGTGTGAAAAATATGGAATTAATGGAGTTTTGTTTAAATAATATCTTAAAGGCATCTTTCAAAACTGAAATTTTTTTGGTTATGTGTTGTTGGTCGTTCCGTTGTTCTTTTAGTTGGACAGAGGTAGGTGATTCAACACTTGTTGGGTCTTTTCTCATAAAGGATACATATAGGAATTCCTTTTTAATAAAAAAGATGATGGTGAACATATAGGGATGGATGAAATTTTATATTGACCATCCGAGATGGCCTATGGAATATATGGTTGTCCATCATGTTTTGTATTAGGCATCATCTCGGTTTGGGAAACAACATATCATGAAACAACTAAATCTAGAACTGATTATTTTTAGGATGGTTGAGATAACAGAATGGGTCCTTCCAATGTCATAATTTTTATCCCTTATATAATGATATAGATTCAGAAATTATATCTTCCAAGTTTCAAATCTATGGACATATCATCCATAACAATCCCATGTTATTGATGTTCCAGATATCTAGCATTGTAATGATGTATCCTTTGATGAGCATATGAAGTGGGTTGTGGGTTGTGTGAAATTTCCCCATAGTTGAACTATACTGTTGGTTCATGTGTAGTTGATTAATGTAATAGTTTATAAGGAGACTTTCTAGAGGGAGTATTTTGTTAAAATAATGATTATAGACATGTTTGGAAATACAATACAATGATACTTAGATCATCTGAAGGATGATCCATAATATTTTGTGTTGGCTGTAAGTGCTCGTCTTTTTTGGGAATGTCTTGCTCTATGTTTTCCATTAACATTTCATTTAGTTATTTTATCACTGTGGAATCTTTTCATTTGAATAAAAAATGTCTGGGATTGAGAAGAACCTATGGAAAACTATAATGGATCCACCTATAAATGTTTTGGGGGGGGGGGAAATGTCGTAATTTTTATGAATGGTTTTTTTATCTAAATTAGTGGAGTCTGAATATAAATGGGTTAATTGTCTCATGGGTTATGGGTGATTTGTGATGATTTAGATATGATTTGGTTTAATTAAATAAAAATTTCACTAAAAAATCTCCATAACATTTAAACATGGTGTAAATGTATTTCATGATGTTAAATATTCATTTGTTTTAATAAATGTAATTTTAGGTGACAGGTTTCACAGCGTATCCCAATAAAAATATTGAAATGATTTTTAACTATATTACATATAGTGTAATCCTCCAATATAAAATTTTAATTAATTATGATTGGTTTATTTTTCATTTCATTCCACCATAATAGTTTCATCTCATCCATGGGTAATATTCATTATAAATTTGGTGTTCCAACTCTACATCCAAACTTCCCATTTTAAGATCAATCTCTAGTAAATCTTTTTAGTTGGGTATTTTCCTTATATTCCATCATCTCCCAAAAATGTTGGTGAAATAAACTAACTATGTGCATTGTTCATTTTTATACTAGTATGTTTTTATATTGTATTCTCTTGGTTATCATTAGCACCATCTTCCTTATGGGTGATTTCCATTGGAAGAATTATTGGATAATTATTTAATTATAAGGGGCTTAAATATTTCACCAATTGTTTAATGATTATCTTGATTAGGAAATATTCTGATTGCTCCAATTTATCTTATTCCCAAATAAATTAAATAAATTAATGGAATTAATCCCTGAACTCCTTTGTTACAATTATCCTCCAACCTGGCTTACAAAAACTAATTGGTCAAACGAACCATGAATATAATTAATGTGTCTAATATCCAAAAGCATTTCACCGTGATATGATTCCTTAGGATATTTCTGGTTATAAAATCCATTCATTTTGTTTTTTTATTAATTGACATTATTATTACTCAACTATGATAAAAATAACAACAGAATGTAGAAGAAAAATGTAAATTCACATAATTATGCAATGATATTTATGATGTGAAATTTTGATATCAACTCTATCTGATATTACATTTTTTCTAACCTATAATTCTTATATTTTGGGATTTTCCAATAAATTTTCACAATAATATAGTGTAATGCTAATTTAGAGTTGTCTCGTCCTACTCCTTTATTGTAAATCTTATATTAGAGGGATATTAACAATCTAATATTGTACAAAATTTATTCATTTTTCCCTGATGAATGAATTCTTATAGGGAATTGACCCATATTGGTGAGACTATACCATTGACATATGGTGGTGGATAGCAGGGTTGTATGAAAATCTCATATTTATTATGAAATGTTTCCTACATAGGGTATGTTACCATGGTTATATTTCTATGGGTTCATGGCTATAAAACATGCCCATTTATATTCCTGTATAGAGTTAAAGTATGTTCCTATTATATTTTATTAATTTATGGATTAATTAATATTTTTCTTAATTATTTAATACATACACTTCTTATCAAACTCCTTAGTTTAGAGATAGTGATTTTGAACTATAGATTTATACAGACACATTATTTGTTTCAACATTTGGTACCTGGGTAGATTATGTGGATATATATTTAGAGAAGGAAAATGGAAATTTACGTTGTTTCCTTGTTGGTTCATATTTAGTTTCTAAATGGAAAATTGTGGGGTTTGATACCGTGGAAATTAGATTTTTTATTTGATACCAGTATTCATTTACATGTATTATTTGTAGAATTAAATATATTTACATTCCAGTACAACATGAAATTATTATTTTATTATTCAATTGGATTATTAAGTTACAATGTATTGTTTATTTATTCAATTTTCATTCATTGATTTAATTTTATTATCATTTATTTCTACTACATTGACAGTTAATACCCTGGTGTATATTCTCCCCAATAATCATTCCATACTCGTGTTCCTAGTCATAAACCTATGGCATATGGGGAGGTGTTCTTGTGGTCTCATAAACAATCTAATTTGGTGACATGAGATAACATTGGATCTAGGGACATTATATTAAAATTTTGGATATTATTATTTTTAGTATCAATATTAACCTTTAAATATTGAGGAATAATGTTTACATGGTAAGAGTTAAAGGGGATAAATGGGGTGTTAAACCAAATGATACAGGTAAAAATATATTGACAGAATGATGGATTTATTTATGATAGGATTTGAACCGATAATAATTTTATATTACAAAAAGTACAATTTTAAAATTTGAAATTTGAAATTAGATTATATAAATTTAATTTTATGGAATGTTCAATAGTGTGACTCACATCTCCTATCAAAGGGCAGACATTCTTCTCTCATCGTCACAATTCAAAACTATTTTGGTTCAATATATAACAAAAATTATCCCTACATATAACAACTATAATAATTATTTTGGAGTCTTTAATCATAATACCAATCTCATATGTCTGAAATTGTTAATAAAATAGGGCTTTACAAATTGAATTTATAGTTTTTTTCCAATATGTTTTAGATTTAATTCTTATTCCACATCATTCGATCCTTCTTGAACAATGATAATATAAAACATAGAGTTTCTTCCATATATATAAGTTATTATATTAGTGTGATTATATATATCCATCTTATCTTATATCAAATGTTAAAATAATTCATCATTCTTTGTTATGGTGAACTACCCCACTAGGTAAGGATGTAATTTGTTTTCCATCATATCCTCAAAATACTGGTTATAAAGATGAATGTGAAGTATATATCTGATATTAATTAAATATATACCATTATGAAAAGTCAATATATAAAATTAATTCTTAAATTTGGGTTAACTGAATGGTGATTACATAGTTTTTGTCTATGTGTGTACTACCACCTCCTCAAATTGATGTGATTTTTATGTCATCACCAAATCAAATGGATGATTTATATAGGTATTTGTAACAAATTAATATTATATGAAATATATTAGAATTATTATAGAAATTTGTTTTTATAATTAGATTCATAATATACTGATCATTGAAAAATGGAATCGTTACTCATGTTTACATACGACCTTCCGTCTCCAAGATTGTTACATATAAATTTTTCAGGACCATATTTATTATCTGTACATAAAATGATAATTTATTAAAAAAAATTATAATTTTTACATGATAATAATTCTGAATATGATGTTGTAAGGACCTTTTTTAACATATTCATATAATTTTAGTCATTGTACACATATAAAATGAACATCATCAAAACATTCCATGTTAACAAACATAATTATTATATTATTATGTCATGTTAATATGTTATATTAAGGTATATTTAACATGGAAAAAATTATTATTCCATTAGAAAATATCCTATTTTTATAATTCTATATGATAAATTATATATCAGAATATTTAGAATCAATGTAAGGGAATTTATTTTTAAAATTAATGTTTCTAAAATTTCCTTTATAATTCTTTTTTTATCCTTATCCAAATGATTTTTTTCAAGAAATGATTTCAAGATGGATTTTACAATTCATATATGAATTAATAAATTTATTTTCACTAATGATTTATTTTTTTCAAAACATTATTATATGAGTTTTTTTAGTTTCCCAAAATAGAAACTTTTTTTTAATTTTCATCAATATATAGAAAAGAATTTTCATAACATATTTATTAAGGGAGAATTTTTCACCATAATGTAACATTATTTATCTAAATCTTTCGTTACATTTTTTATGCTTAATTTATATTAAATTTTATTCCTTTATAAGTCCATTATTTTAAAAATAAGTACTTTCAAATTTCAAATTTTATTTTCCCAAAGAATGTTTAGAATGATATATTAATAAAAAATACCCAAAATAACATGTTCATGGTATTTTAGTATTAGAAGTGGGGGTACTAGAAGAAATAGGTATTTTGATATCGTAAAATGATTTACATATGGAATTTAAAGATTTTGTCGTTTAATTATAAAATGTGAAAGTAGAAAATATTTCATTCCTCACATGTTAGTGAGAATTATATGTAAAACGACTGATCCTGATGCTGCTTGTACAAAGTGTTGATGTCAATTATATTGAATATGTAAAACTAATTTAGAATTAACAATAAGGGTTCCCATATAGTTCCAAATGAACCTATTGTATTTATGGGTGCACAAAAATAGTTCTCCATATCATTGGGTAATTTACCATGTCTTTTAAGGCATGAATGGGTGACCGTCTAAAGGGTTTCTAATATTTATTTATCTGAGCACCTGTTATTCTTAACACTGGTTCTAAATAGGTTTTGAATTTGAAGATATATTTTTCCAAAATTTAAATCTATTTTTATTCTTGGAGTTTTAAGTAATTTTTTGATCTAAAAGTATGGGTGTTATCGTTTAAAAATAAAAATATTATATACATCAAATAACATTAGGAAGAAGGTAAACATTTCAAGTGTTTTCATGTTTTTCACAAAACTAAAAAATTTAACCTTTTTGTCTCCCATACTAATATGTATGTTACCATACCATGTTATTAACACTATATTCAAATGGATTATGGATGATTGGGGGAAATTATGGGGGGTGTAAATATTTTTTATCATATTTCCTGAAAAAACCATGATTTATTTTAAAAATGTGTATTTCGTTAAAAAAATAGATACTGAGTATATGTGTTCACTGATATTGTATGAGTTTATTGTATAAAAGTTTTATATATATCTATAAATACCTAAACCAAAATTATATTTTATAATTTATGAATTTCATTTTTAGTTTAATGTAACTAGATTATATAATGTTTCATGTTGGGTCCTTAAAGGTAGTAATAGAGACTGCTTAAGATAGTTATGGAGATAATGATCTTTTCATGTGAGGTAATTATAATGAATATGATTTCATCATTGGTATATAATAATATTTTTGATCAAATTTTAAATGAATTATAATTCTCTTTTATTATTTATGTTTTGATAATTTATTTGGAATAATGTTATTTTTCGAGAAATTAATTTTTTTGGAATAATAAAAGTTATTAAATATTTCGATGTGAAATGAAGGTTATGATATAGCCTTTCAGGTTAAAAATATTTTAATGACTTAATTAATATTTATATTATTTTTCATTTTTTCTAAATTCATTTCAATTATAATGTTCAAAATATTCCAACTCACACATCCAGAAATAACCCGTCACATCCAAAAAGGCCTTGCAGTTTGAACCCACAACCAAAGGGTGATTAGGGTCAAATACTTACCAGTCTCCTATGTGTGGTCTTTACTAGAATGATATTAATTTTTTTAGTTGAAAAATTAAATTTATAATGAATATTTGGATTTTTTGATAATATGTTTTTCAAATATATGACCATTGTGATTTGGAATTGATTTGGTTATTTAGTGATTGATATTATTTTGGAAACGTATCACTATCATTTTTGGGGATCATTATGGAATTAATCTAAATAGAATATTGTTATATTTTATACGAGGAGTAATGTTTAAAATATGTTTTTGGAGAATATATTATTTTATTTTTCAATTACAGTGATTTAGTTTTTTTTATCAAAACATAGTATCTTATCCTGGAGATTATGTGTATAGAGAAATTACTATTTGGAATGGTATATTAAGATTTTTGTAGTAATTTGGAGGAAAATAAATATTTTATCATGAATGATTATGTGATGAAATCCATCTAATTATTTGGATTCAATCATAGTATTGAATGGACTTCAAGTCTATGAATAATAGTTTTTTATTATTTATTTATGTTGATTTTTTTGAATTACTATTGAATTTAGGATTTTAAAATTATATTTCCATCATTTTTAGGTTTTATTCATCTTTGAAATTTTATTACCATTTGAAAAAAAAATTAGTTCGGGTTAAACTATAAAGAAAATTGATGTATACTGTAAATATATTTCAGTAATTTTCATATATGTTGAGTCGATTCTATTACATCAAGCATAAAGAATTCATCATGAATACTAATCATTTGAATAAAAATATAAGATTCGTGTACAAATTTATTAATGGAATAAATTCTACATGTCATATGATTATATTTCCATAGGTTCTCTATATATAATGATATTTAATTCCTCAATTAAATGAAATTCATGATGAAACAAAATCATTATCCATTTAATTTTCTTGTTGAAAAATAAATGGCCATCTAACCCATCATAGATTTATTATTATTTTTTTCATAATCTTTTCGATGGACATGTTGTCTTTAACTATTTTTCAGTATTTTGGAGTTAGTTTTATCTTCATTATATTTATTTTCCCTTCCCACTTATGAAATCAACTTTTTAAACCTACTTGGGTGTTATTTTAGATTGTATCCATACTTCCATTACTCTCATATCAAGTTGATTTTTTAATATTCCTTTTTATGAAGAGATATTTCCAAAAAATAAATTTTGAATTTTGAATCCCTTATTAACGAACCCAAGATAAAAATTTAGTGGACACAATTAACAAAGGGGAATAAAAATTAATTTAATAATGTAATAAAATATATTAATATTTATTATTATTCTAAAACATTTTAACTATATTCATTATAAATATATTATGTAATTCACAAATCAAAAATGAAATGGTTTTATTCAACCCACATCATATGAGACTTTATTTAAATGTTTATTTTTTTTAAAAATATTTTAATCCAAATAATGTGTTTTATTTTTAAATTTGTGATTTCTTATTTATATTAGGATTTATTTTATGAAATTTGCAGAAAATATTGAATTTTTTACAAATAGTGACAAATAGCGTTTTTAAGGAAAAAATTAATTTATCATCATGTATTTAGAGGGTAATATTATTTTTTGGATATTCTTAAATAGTAATAAAAATATTTCAATTAAAATAATCATATTAATGTTTTCATAAACTGAATTTTATTCTCGAATTTTTTAATGAATATTTTATATATAGATAAAGAATTCTTATGAAAGAATGTTTTTCCATTACTATTTTTCAATTTAATTTTACCAAATGTTCAGAAAATAATATTATAATAATTTTTGAAAATTTATTCAATATTTATAATAATTCTGTACAAATTTAGTAAATATTTCCATTTTATTTTCAATCAATATGAATAGTTAACATAATAAACATTCTACCATAATAAAGTGTAAATTGGGTAATTTAAGATGAATCTAAAATGATAAGAACCATTAAATATCCCAAATAATTTTTTTAAAAATATTTTATAAGGATATATGGACTATAACCATCCAGTGGATGAATTTATTACCCATTAGGTCCACTTAGATGTGATTGTGGCCATTAAAAAATTTCATGACCCGTCCCCCAGGGCCCACATCCTGACTTCCCCACGCCTTCCCTCCATAGGCCAGGGGCTAGCGATGAACACCAAAGGCGTAAATCACTATAACTGGGAAGGCATTGCCTTTAAAAAACATAAACTCACACAACCAGAGAACAAGCGGAAGCAAACACTAAGTAATGCAATATAACAAGTGTGCTGAAACTACAATGGTGCCGGAAATACAAGCCCAACTGAAATGTACAACTACAACTGAAAGAAAAGTACAACTGAAAAGACAACAGCTGAATGGTGAAGCAGCTCCTGGATCATCCTTCGGGTTCCTAACTGAAGGGTAGGTATAGATGTCCTCCTCAGCACTCCGTGTCTATTGGTCAACTCCGTGTGCCGTCACGCTGAGTGTCCACCTCCTGGTACCGTCCAATCCTCGTACACTCTTCCTCGGTTAGCGTTTTCTGTCGTTTTCATCCAACACAACAAGGTGTGGGCATAGCCCGTGCATGGGTGAGTATAACGATACTCAGTAGGGACCCCGAGACCCTCAAAGTCTCACTAAATCCAAAAAGGATAAACCAAAAAAAAGATATCAATAGATAA
This sequence comes from Viscum album, assembly GCA_963277665.1. Lineage (NCBI taxonomy): Eukaryota > Viridiplantae > Streptophyta > Magnoliopsida > Santalales > Viscaceae > Viscum > Viscum album. Next base: position 835,880,261 of record OY728127.1, on the reverse strand, counting down.
CCATTACATAGGTATATTCCCATACATATACCTAAGTTATCAAGTAACCCATATCAATCATAAGTAAAACACAAAGATCATTGACTCAGCTCAACCCAAGATATTTATTCATGATGTCGAAAGCACAGCCGCTAGGGAACTCCTCCTCTATCGAGCATATTATTCTTTTCGCGACTACGAGGTGCTACTCACTAACCTTAGACTGCGGAGGTACTCCTCCTGTCGAGTACCATGGGTCTATCACCCCAACATAGTAGTGACCCCCACCATGGGTTTGCCACCCCAACACAGTAGTGCACCCCCTAAAACCCTACAGAGGTACTCCTCCTATCGAGTACCGCAGGTCTGCCACCCCAACACTGTATCCCTCCTCCACCATGGGTTTTCCACCCCAACATAGTAGTGCTCCCCACTGGGCTAGTCAAGTCACTCCGATACGAATCGGACAAGCAGTCATCAGGTCTCAACCTGCTACAAGGTCTTCGTACTATGTATACTCATCTCTAGGTGTATCCTCTCCATGAGCTACTATTCGATACTCTAAGTGTCACATAATCACACGTGGAAGTATCTCAAAGGACCTCCTCGTTATAGGGGTCTCAACGCAATAGACGACGCGTCAATCGGACGCCCGGTCTGTGAGTTATTAGCCTTTTTATCCCAGGGGCCCGGTTGGTTTCGTGTACGAACCAACACGACCTTATATCAGCTATACCTTAAACTCCCATGGGGTATACTCAAAGGAACCATTTCTCAACGAGATTACCAATGCGGCTGACAGATCATCCAACGGACGTCCGGTCTGAGAGTTATTGGCTTTTCCTTCTAGGGGCCCGGTTGGTTTCTAAGGTAAATTAACCTGACCATACTCAAACTACGTCCAAACCTCATGTGGAGTATGCCAAAATATCCATATCAAAAAAAGGTCTCTAACGTAGTTGACAAAACGTCAATCTGACTCCGGCCCTTAAGTTAAAAGTGTTTCTGCTCCGAGGGCCCGATTGGTTTTGGGTTCGAACCATCCCGATCGAACCAAAACATTGAAGAAAGCTTGTGTGTAATATACCAAAACGAACGTCTCAATCCAAGGAATCCTACGCAACTGATGGTGTGTCGATCAAAGGTCTGTAGCTCATGTTATGGGCATTTAAATAAATTTGGTCTGAAAAAGGGGGGTCTGGTCCCGGTCCAAGCCGGCCTAACCCACCTTGGGTCGGTCCGAACCGGGTCGACCCGACTCGGGTACGGGTCTGGCTTGGTAGGGCACGGCGCGGCCCAGCCCGGCCGAGCGGGGGTGGGGGGAGCCTCGGTTCACCACAACGGTGGCATTCTGGCACTGCCCTGAATTCCAGATCCCACGTGGCGCGAGATTCCTCTACCCTTGCCATGACCATTGCCGCGACGACTCTTCCACTGGGGGCGCACTGGGGCGCCGCCGCCTCTAGGTGGCCTGCCAGCGCCGCGGTTTTCCACGGACCACCGGAGTTATTCTGATGGTCCATTTTAACTTTCTTCTGCGCCGGCGGTCATCCCGGGACCCGACCTCCACTGCTAAAGCTCCAATTCGTCGTTGTGGTCCCGTTTCGTCATCGCCAAACATTCCACACATTAGGAATGATACGAAGATGGGTCTGGACTTGTTCATTAGCTTGTACCCACCACATTAGTGATTCAAAATATCATCGAACCAATTAAATGCCCATACTCGAGGGTATAATTCACATAAATATAAATATACAAAAACAACCCCTACCTCAATAATTGACGTCGCACGTCATTGAGTCACGGAAGACGAGCGTCGCGGTAGATGACATCTTGAAGAACGACATCACAGAGAAGATAAAGGAAGGTGCATCGTCATTGTTCGTGGAACATGCATCACAGAGAAGTGGGCATCGTTCTTCGTTGGAGGCATTCTTCATCGAAGAGAAGAACCCTTTCTTTATTTAAATATCTAGAGCTTTCCCAGGTTTTCTCCAACACCACAATTGCCCAACTCAAATAATAACTCTTCCTATTATTTTATTCTCACAACAATTGATTTATAAATCAAACACTATAATTAAATAATTGGAGAATCCACTTAATTAATTATAATGTGTTGACAATTTAATTGGGAGGAAGGTGGAGAGTTTAACAAACATAATAAAGATAATGGTCATAATATTAAATGCATGGGAGTTAAAGGGGGGTTTCTAGGGAGATGAAATATTGGGGCTCATGTAGGCCCCACCTTACAAATATCTACACATGGGAAGTTATGTGAGGTTGGACCCCACTATTAACATCCCCATGTAGGATTTAACCACCATGGTGTATAGAATTGTTCTAATAAATTTTATTTAACTTTTTAACTAATCCACAAATTTTAACTTTCAACCCGCATAAAACACAACTGCAGTAAAGGTCCCCTTAAGCAATTATCAGCACTGCGAGTTCATCGGTGCCCTCAGATTTCAATTACGAGCACCGGTTCAAAAGATAGAAAATGATGCTCGTACGTTTACTAAATGTACCCAAACAAAACATCAGAAATTGATTCCGGGCACACCAGGCCTCAGAATCGGGCACCGTTAGAAACTGTAGACTCATAAAATTCCAAAGAAATTAACAAAAAAATATCCATGAAATTTACGGGTCTTTACATTACTCCATCCTCAGGTCTTTACATCCCCGTAAAGCTACACCACAAGCTAGGGAAACTAAAGGGGTACTGAGCATGCACCTGAGCCTCCCGCTCCCTTGTGCTCCCCTGGAGGTTCATGTGATGCCAGCGAATGCGCATAGAGGATGTAACACCAGAGACTTTTATGAGAAATATTTTTTTATATAAATCATCAAAGCTATCTTTCACTACACACAAAACTATCTTGGCTTTCTTTACAGACAATAGCGACCTTCCTCGATAGCTTGCGTTGTACGCAATACCGAGTTTCACTAAACAACGATATGCTATTAAAATATTATTAAAACTAGCCAATATGAATATTAATACCTAATTTTTGAAATTTTTTAAAATTCATTTTTCAAAATTGACTTCATTTTTGGATTCGGAATATCGAAATTATCCTAGGGTAAAATTTTGTTATTTTTCTGAAAACTTTCAATTTTTGATGAATAGTGAAAACACTGGGTTACTATTTAAAAACCGACTTTTTATTTGATTAATTATTTATTTTATTTAAATTTATTTTAGGTCAAAATTGATACATAATACATATATAAGTTCAATTCAATTCATTTGAGTCATATTATAATAATTTTAGATATATAAAAATTTTATCAAACTTTTCAGTTTTTTTTAACCACCTCCTAGGAGAATTTGCAAATTTACATAAAACATAATTTTATCGCTTCTGTGAGTAGAATTTCGAAAATCTGACAGACACGGTTAATATCAAGGACTAAAATGTGGTTCAAGGAGATGAAAATAATTTATGGTGAATAGTAACTTTTCAATTTTTTTTACCACGGTTAAAAGTAAATAGGGTATTTAAGGGTAAAAATGATATTATTATTACCCTAACACATGTACTAATTATATTGGATAAGTGTAATTAGAAAAAAACAACCTTAGGAATAAAATATGATCATTTTGTCCCACATGGATTAGATTAGGACATCTAATATTAATTTATTTAAAGAAGGGTTAAAATAGGTAAAATCAATGTTTAATAAGTAAATAATTTTTAATATATGGATATACATAAGATGAATTCGACTATAAATATTCATTAGAAATATAAAAAATATTCCTACATAATGGTATTTTATTTATAATTTTTATACATTAAAAAATTTAATTTATTTATGACACAATGATGATGCAGTAATTATCATATTAATGAAATATTAACATAATTGATGTTATAAATAACAAAATAAATGAAATTTGAGACTTTTTATGAATTAAAATAACTTTATATGTTAATATGACATGTTAATATTTATTTAATTAACATTTTTTGAACTAATCTTTCTGTTATGATTTTCACAAAAATCAATTACCAAATAGTGTAAAAAATTAACCTAAAATAGTTTTTAAAACAAATATTATATTATTAATTGTTATTTTATTCCTAAAAAACTAAGGTTTGGAAAAATGACAGAGGTAAGGTTATATATTTTAATAATAAACAACTCGGGGTTATTTTGGCTTGTTATAGTATGGTTTTTAACATTATAGTGTAAGAAAACAAGAAGCCACGATAAAAGTAAAATTATTTAACTTAAAGTTAAATCTAAAAGATAAGGTTGAAATAGAAACCTAAACTTGTCTAAATTCTATTGGATGAGATGATTACGACCCATCCCCACCTTAGCTTCAAAATAAATCAATTTTGAGCTTTTAAAAACTGAATATGACTTTATAATAAAATAATAGTTTTAGTTTTTCCAAAGGTGCCCCTCTCCTCCCTTATAAAAGGGAACCTCCTCCCTCTCTTCCTCACACCACATTGAGCGTTCAATCTCGGCCAACCCCTGCCAAATTATCTTCTCCACTTCCCTAGAAACATCCTATAGGTCCTGGTATTCTTCAAAGTCCAATTTTAGTTCCCTAAGTGGAGGTCTCAAAGAGGCGCTTCAATGAAGAGGTAATGTCCGTTACCGATTCTTTCAGCTTTATTTCTTCATCAACTTATTCTTATTTAGTTGTTTAATTATGAAGTAATAACATAAGTATCACTAATATACAGATATGTTATTATATGTATGAAACAACCCTATTTCACCATCTATCCATTCTACGGAAAATGAAATCACCGCGCGTGCGTATGTACGGAATATCGTCTCCACGCCGTGGTGTAAACTATTTTCCACCACCACCTTACTTGGATGGGTATAATGGTGGAAATAATAACTATATATGATTATTGTAAAGTGATATTGATTCTGAAATTGTATACATACACTCCAATACAATTCCACGATCATGGGAATGACATCATCGCTCGTGCGTACGTACGGAATACCGTCTCCACGATGTGATGCGACTCGTTCTACATGATTTTCATTGCATAGTGATTACATAAATGAATTTAGTGAATAAATATGATATATATAACACTAATAACATTCTGTAAATGATGTATCTATAACCTAAAAATAAGAATAAGAATTTATTCGACAAAAGATGAATAAGAACAAAAAGTAATAACCACCCGAATAACAAGTAGCAATGAAATATTACTAATAAGAAGCTAAGAATATGACCATATATGATATCATAACAATGAGTATGATTCTGGAATAATACAATGACATTATTTAAATCATTATACAGGACGTTCGGACACTTACAGAGAAAATCGGACCTAAGGTAAGGGAAAATATCACAATCTCATTTTTATCCGAGATTGTTTATACTTTGGTATTTACAGGGGTGTATTTTATCATCCACATCCATGTTTCCTCAATATTTAATATTATTTCCATCCACCTAAAATTGTTTAAATCCAATTTTACCCTTCGGTGAGGTTTTAGTGAAAGATATGAAAGAAATCTTTTGTCGTTTTTTGTACGAGGTACTTTTTGACTTTTCCAACAAAAGTACGAGAATAATGTTTTCTTAACTTATACGGCATGAATGGATTTTTAAAACATTATTTCCAAGAAGATTACTTTAAAAGTTTTCATGTTTATTTTTAATCAGCTTCTTTTAGTTTAAAATTGTATGACATGTTATGAAAGGAAAAAAAAATTGAAGTAGAAAGGATATTTTCCTTAAGAATGGAGTTCACGTGTTTTATCAAAATTATTTTCCATCTATGATAATATAGTGTTCTGTTTCTATCCCTATTATTACATTGATTTGATTATGTTGTGATGGAATTATTTTTATGAATTCCTTTATCTTATATGATTTTTTTTATGATGTCACGATGTTTAAGAATCCCATTTTTATTACATGGGTTATGCAATGATGTATGATTTATGATTTTGTGGCACACATAAGAATGGTATCATTATGAGATGGGCGGGACCTACATATCCCTCCAACGCATTGGGTAAATATTTATATCCCATGAGATAAACATGGATGGAACGACAGGTTAAACCGGTTCAGGGAAATAAGACTGAAATGAGGAGTGAACTCGGTTCAGAAATGGACTTTGTCCGCTAAGATAGTCTTGGCAATGAGTCTTGACAACTATGAAATGATGCTCTATGATTATGTGTGTATGACACAAATCATCATGTTTTAAGTTTTGATTTTTGGGATTACATTTCACTACTATTATTTATCCCATGTTATGAAATTATGATCTCTTTTCAAGGTTAATATTTCCAAAATGTTATGTTCTTTTGAATATGATGTGATTGATATTTCTACTGTATACCCTTACTGAGCATTTGAGCTCACCCTTTTGTATTTTTTCTTTCCCCAGGTCAGGAAGAAGGTTATTAAGTAAGATATGCCAAAAGGGACTCTAGATATGATGAAATAAATGGGAGACAATGTAGATTCTATATGAACCAGTTGTTTATGTTTCCCAGTTTCTAAAGACACTATACCTATACGGTCCTTTCCTGGTTTTGTTATATGTTGTAATAAGTGTGCTTCAATTTTTAAGTATATATTAACAATGTATGTAATATTTGGGTCATTATAGTTGGTATCAAAGGAAAGGTATAGTCAACCTTTGGAAACTAGGATGTGAAAGCCTTAGTAAGAAACCTAAGGATATGTGTAAGCATAGAACACAATCTTAGTGTTTTAGAAATGTCCATGAACAACCTATGATAAGACCTTAAGTGTAAAATTTTATTCTTGATAATGTGGTTTTCCTATTATAATTAGTGTTGCTCACACTATTCGTCTTGGTTTTAGTCAACGGCTAGAACCCGAAGGAACTGTGTTAATGTGGAATGTGATGGGAAATGCAATGATTGTCCCCCTCAGCAACCAAACGTTATGGGAGCTGGAATGAAAAATCTTGTAGCCATGCTCACACAGCTTTCTCATGCTATGAATCATTCAGGACTTCCAAATGAGAAAAGGAAGGATCAACATTCTGTTGAATCTTTCATGAGGCAGTGTGCACCTTCATTCAGCGGGTCTTCTGATCCATTAGTGGATGAACAATGGATCAATACGACTGAAAAGATATTTTCAGTTCCTCAATGTTCTGAACATGATAATTTCATCTCAACAGTATATCATTTGGAAGTTGATGCTGATCAATGGTGGAATCTTATTAATAATACGAGGCAAAGGGATGAAATTGAGTCCATGGAATGGGGAGAGTTCAAGAACTTAGTTTTCAATATGTATTTCCCTCGTATTCTTCGAGCAAATATAGAGAAGGAGTTTCTTGAACTGATGCAAAAAGATGATGAATCTGTTGGTACCTATGAAGCAAATTTTACAAGACTTGGAAGGTACGCTTCCGGAATTATTATTCAACCTGAGAGTAAGATCCATCGATTCTTTAGTGGCTTAAAACCAAGTCTTCGTAGGTAGTTAGAAATAAGGGACTTCAATAGCTATGAGGAAATTGTTCGATGTTCTCTAAAGGTTGAGATAGATATTGGTGTAACCCATCAGTCATACGGGTTTGATAAGAAGAAGAAAATGGAATTCAAATGAAAATCTAAAGACCACACTGAAAAGAAGATGAGTTTTCCCTTATGCTCAAAGTGTGGAATGAAACATGGAGGAAATTGTCTTAAAGTGACAAGAAAATGTTATAAGTGTGGAAAAGAAGGTCATCAGGCAATTGAATGACGAAATAATGGGAAGAAGATGTCTAATGATGCAAACAAAGGAAGGGATACATAGAATCAACCTACTACACTTCAATGTTTCAAGTGCAAGGAAATGGGGCATTATGCCAATCAATGCCCTAATACAAGGGTTGTTGATGATGATCGACACCAAAAAAACTCTTAAGGCTAAAGAAAATGGAAAGTCACATGAAATTTATATCAGCGATGTGGAGTACGATAACGAAGTGGTGAAAGGTACACTTACCATCCACTCTAAAGTAGAAAATGTTTTATTCGATTGTGGATCCACCCACTCTTTTATTTCTATAGAATTTTAGAAGGGTATCACCATATTACCTCAACAATTAGATGTTGAGTTGGCTGTGACAACTCCTAATGGCACAACAGTCGTATCAAAAGTCTATAATTCTTCTCCAATTGAAGTTTTTGGGAAAGTGCTTCCTGCAAATCATGTGATCCTTCCTATAGTGGAATTTGATGTGATTCTTGGCATGTATTGGAATTCTCTATATGGATCTCATATCAATTTCCAAATTAGGGAAGTCACATTTCATATTCCAGATCAATCTATGATCATCTATCGATGAAAGGATGAACATAACCTTCCAGTGGAAATTTCTTCCATCTTATGGGTCTTGATTCCACTAAATGAAGGTTATTTATCTCAAATGGTTGGTGAGAAACTCATGATTAAGAATATGACCATTGTACGAGAATTTGATTATTTCTTTACGGAGGAATTACTGGGTCTTCCACCAAATCGTGAAGCTGAGTTTTCAATAGAACTCATACCGGGTGCTTTACCTATTTCAAAGACACCTTATAGAATGGCGCCAATTGAGTTACAGGAATTGAAGAAGCAACTCCATGAGAATCTTGATAAGGGATTCATATGCCCTAGTGGGTCACCTTGGGGATCACATGTTCTGCTTGTTAAGAAGAAATATGGATAAATGAGACACTGCATTGATTATTGATACCTTAACAAGATCACTATCAAGAAAAAATATCCTCTCCTGTGCATTGATGACTTTGTTGACCAACTTCGAGGAGCTCAATACATTTCCAAGATTGATTTTCATTCAGGGTATCATCAATTAAGGGTCAATAGGGAGGATATACCAAAGACGGCTTTTCGTACAAGGTATGGACACTATGAATTTATAGTGATGCCATTTGGTCTTACTAATTCCCCTGCTATCTTCTTGGATCTGATGAATAGAGTCTTTAGAGACTATCTTGATCAGTTTGTGGTAGTCTTTATAGACGATATTATTGTCTATTCAAAGAGAAAGTATGAACATGATGATCACTTGAGAAATATATTGAAGACCCTAAAAAAGGATAATCTTTATGCCAAATATACCAAGTGTGAATTTTAGATTCAAAAAGTTGCATTTTTGGGTCACATAATCTCAAAAGAGGGGATATCTATGGATCCAGCAAAAATAGAGGTTATCGAAAGATGGTCGAGAGAAACAACAGTAACTGAGATACGAAGTTTTCTTGGTTTGGGTGGATATTATCGACGTTTTGTGAAATATTTTTCATGATTATCTAATCCACTCATCAAGTTGACTCGGAATGGAGTTATGTTTGTTTGGATGGAGGAATGTGAAGAGAATTTCAAGGAGTTGAAAAGGAGGTTATCCAGTGAAATTGTGCTCACATTTCCTTGTAGTGTAGAATGGTTTGTGATCTATAGTGATGCATCCAAGAAGGGATTGTGGTGTTTTATCATGCAAAATGATATGGTGATAGATTATTCCTCATGACAGTTGAAAATCCATGAGCAAAATTACCCAACACATGATTTGGAGTTAGCTGCGGTAATCTTTGCATTAATGATTTGGAGGCATTATCTTTATGGAGAAAGGTGTCACATTTATACTGATTTTAAATGTTTAAAGTATATTTTCACACAAAAAGAGCTGAATAAGTGACAAAGAAGATGGTTGGAGCTGATTAAGGATTATGACTGCTCAATTCATTACCACCCTGGGAAAGAAAACAAGGTGGAAGATGCATTAAGTCGACAAGACCATGCTAGCTTATCCATGTTGAGGATCACAAAAGATCCAATATTTATGGATTTACAAAGGATAGATATTGGAATTATAATGAAAGTGGAAAAATTATATCTTTATCAAATGAATTTTCAACCATCTATACATGTGAAAATTAAAGAGGCACAGAAAGAAGATGTAAAGTTACAAAAGAAGGTGAGAAATGTTGCTGAATTCAACCTTGATTATGATGGGATAATAAAGTTCAGGAATCGGGTTTGTGTTCCACCCATCCCAGAATTAAAGAAGGAGCTGCTGGATGAGGCTCATAGTTCTTCATTCTCTATTAATCCTGGAAGCATGAAGATGTATAAGGACATGAAAGAGTACTTCTGGTGGGATGGCATGAAAATAGATGTTGTTGAATATGTCTCTCGATGCTTGGTTTGTCCGAAAGTTAAAGTTGAGAGATAGAAGTCTAAGGGGATGTTACAACCATTACCCATACCCGAATGGAAATGAAAAAACATCACTATGGACTTTGTCACCAGACATCCTAAAACATCCAAAGGCAATAATTCTATCTGGGTCATAGTTGATCGTCTTACAAAGTCTGCACACTTCATTGCTATTAGAGAATATTTCTCTCTGGATCAGCTTTCCAGTATATATGTAAAGGAAGTGGTAAGATTGCATGGAGTACCACTTTCTATTATATCTGGTCGGGATCCGAGATTTACCTCGAAGTTCTAGCGAAGTCTTCATCATACTCTGGATGCAGAGTTGAGTTTCATCACTACTTATCATCCTCAGACAAACGGTCAGTCTGAGAGGAAAATTCAAACTCTAGAAGATATGTTGAGAGTTTTCTCTATTGATTTCAAAGGTGGTTGGTATCAAAACCTACCTTTGGTAGAATTTTCTTATAATAATAGCTTTCACTCCAGTATTCAGATTGCTCCTTATGAAGCTCTCTATGGAATGAAACGCAGGACTCCAACTTGCTGGGATGAAGTTGGGGAAAGAAATCTATTAGGACCCGATCTTGTTGATGAGATGGAAGAAAAGGCCAGATCTATTCAACAACACATAAGAGCCACTCAAAGTCGACAAAAAAGTTATGTCGACAACAGAATGAAGGACCTAGAGTTTGAAGTGGGTGATAAAGTGTTCTTACGAATATTTTCTTGGAAGAGAGTAATGATATTTGGAAAGAAGGGAAAGCTGAGCCCTAGATATATCGGTCCTTTCAAAATACTAAATTGTATTGGGAAGGTTGCTCACCAATTGGCACTTCCACCGAATCTCTCTCAAGATCACGATGTGTTCCATGTATCTCTCCTGAGAATGTTAATATCTGATGCTTCACATGTACTCAGCTCAGAAGTTGTACCGCTGGAGCAAGATCTTTCTTATGAAGAACAGCCGATAGAGATTCTGGATCGTAGCGAAAAGTCCTACAGAACAAGACCACTCTCTTGGTGAAAGTTTTATGGAGGAACCACCAATTGGAATAAGCTACATGGGAGCTTGAATATATGATGAGGGAGAGGTATCCTCATCTGTTTGTTACAAAGTGACGAATTTCGAGGGCGAAATTCATTTTAAGGGGGGTAAAATGTAACACCCGAGACTTTTATGAGAAATATTTTGTTTTTATATAAATAATCAAAAGAATATTTCACTACACACAACACTATATTGGCTTTCTTTACACATAATCGCGACCTTCCTCGATAGCTTGCATTGTACGCAATACAGAGTTTCAAAAAAAAACAATATGCTATTAAAATATTATTAAAACTAGTCGTTATGAATAGTAATATCCAATTTTTAAAATTTTTTAAATTTTATTTTTCAAAATGGACTTAATTTTTGGATTCGGAATATCCAAATTAGCCTAGGGTGTAATTTTGGTATTTTTCTGAAAACTTTCAATTTTTGATGAATAGTGAAAACACTGGGTTATTATTTAAAAACCGACTTTTTATTTAAATAATTATTTATTTTATTTAAATTTATTTTAGGTCAAAATTGATACATAATACATATATAAGTTCAATTCAATTCATTGGAGTCATTTTATAATAATTTTAGATATATAAAAAGTTTATCGAACTTTTCACCGTCTTTTACCCACCTCCTAGGAGAATTTGCAAATTTACATAAAACTTAATTTTACCGCTTCTGTGAGTGGAATTTCAAAAATCTGAGAGACACGGTTAATATCAAGGAATAAAATGTGGTTCAATGAGATGAAAATAAATTTTGGTGAATATTTAGTTTTTACTTTTTTTACCACGGTTAAAAGTAAATAGGGTAATTAAGTGTAAAAATGAAATTATTATTACCCTTAAACATGTCCTAATTCTATTGGATAAGTTTAATTCGACAAAAAAAACATTAGGAATAAAATATGACCATTTAGGCCCACGTGTATTCAATTAGGACATCTAATATTAATTTATTTAAAGAAGGGTTAAAATAGTTAAAATCAATGTTTAATAAGTAAATCATTTTTAATATAGGTTTATAAATAAGATAAATAAGACTATAAATATTAATTAGAGAGATAAAAATATTTAATACATAATTTTATTTTATTTATAATTTTTGGACATTAAATAATATAATTTATTTATGACACAATGATGATGCAATAATTATCTTATTAATGAAATATTAACATAACTGATGTTATAAATACTAAAATAAATGTAATTTGAGACTTTTTATGAATTAAACTAATTTTATATGTTAATATGACATGTTAGTATTGATATAAGTAACTTTATTAGAAAAATCATTCTGTTATGATTTAAAAAAAATCAATTATCAAATAGTGTCAAAATTAACATAAAATAGTTTTTAAAACAAATATTATATTTTTAATTGTTATTTTATTCCTAAAAATATAATTTTCGGCCAAATGACTTAGATAAGGTTATATATATTAATAATAAACAACTTGTGGTTCGTTTGGCTTGTTATAGTAAGTTTATTAACCTTATAGTTTAAGAAAACAAGAAGACACGGTAAAAGTAAAATTATTTAACTTAAAGTTAAATCTAAATGTTAAGGTTAAAATAGAAACCTAAACTTGTATAAATTCTATTGGATGAAATTATTTCGACCCATACCCACCTTAACTTCAAAATAAATCAATTTTGAGATATTAAAAACCGAATATGACTATATAATAAAATAATATTTTTAGTTTTTCCAAAGGTGCCCATCTCCTCCCTTATAAAAGGGAACCTCCTCCCTCTCTTCCTCTCACCACTTTGAGCGTTCAATATCGGCCAAACCCTACCAAATTCCCTTATCCACTTCCAGAGAAACATTCTATAGGTCCTGGTATTCTTAAAAGACCAATTTTAGTGCCCTAAGTGGAGGTCTCAAAGAGGCGCTTCAAAGAAGAGGTAATGTCTGTTACCAATTCTTTCAACTTTATTCCTTCAGTCACTTCTTCTTCTTTAGTTGTTTCATTATGAAGTAATAACATAAGTATCACTAATATACTGATATGTTATTATATGTATGAAACAACCCTATTTCACCATCTATCCATCCTACGGGAAACAAAATCACCGCGTGTGCGTATGTACGGAATACCATCTCCATGCCGTGGTGTAATCTATTTTCCACCACCACCGTACTTGGATGGGTATAATGGTGTAAATAATAACTATATATGATTATTGTAAAGTTATATTGATTCTGAAATAGTATACATACTCTCCAATACAATTCCACGATCATGGGAATGATATCATCGCTCGTGCGTACGTATGGAATACCGTCTCCACGATGTGTTGCGACTTGTTCTACATGATTTTCATTGCATAATGATTACATAAATGAATTGAGTGAATATATTTGATATATATTACACTAATACCATTCTATAAATGAGGTATCTATAACCTAAAAATAAGAATAATAATTTATTCGACAAAACATGCATAAGAACAAAAAGTAATAAACACCCGAATAACAAGTAACAATGAAATATTACTAATAAGAAGATAAGAATATGAACATATATGATATCATAACAATGATTATGATTATGGAATAAGTCAATGAAAATATTTAAATCATTATACAGGAGGATCAGACACTTACGAAGAAAATCAGACCTAAGGTAAGGGAAAATATCACAATCTCATTTTTATCCGAGATTGTTTATACTTTGGTATTTACTGGGGTGTATTTTATCATCCACATCCATGTTTCCAAAATATTTAATATAATTTCCATCCACCTAAAATTTTTTAAATCCAATTTTACCCTTCGGTGAGTTTTTAGTAAATGATATGAAAGGAATCTTTTGTCGTTTTTCGTACGAGGTACTTTTTGACTTTTCCGACAAAAGTACGAGAAGAATGTTTTTTTTAATTTTACGGCATGAATGGATTTTTAAAACATTATTTACAAGAAGCTTAATTTATATGTTTTCATGTTTATTTTTAATCAACTTCTTTTAGTTTAAAATTGTATGACATGTTAATAAAGGAAAAATGTTTTTGAAGTAGAAAGGATATTTTCCTCAAGAATGTAGTTCAAGTGTTTTATCAAAATTATTTTCCATCTAAGATAATATTGGGTTATGTTTCTATCTCTATTATTACAATGATTTTATTATGTTGTGGTGGAATTATTTTTATGAATTCGTTTATCTTATATGATTTTTTTTAGAATTTCACGATGTTTAAGAATCCCATTTTTATGACATGGGTTATGAAATGATGTATGATTTATGATTTTGTGGCACACATAAGAATGGTATCATTATGAGATGGGTGGGGGATATATCTCCCTCCAATGCATTGGGTAATTATTTATATCTCATGAGATAGACATGGCTAGAATAGTAGGTTAAACCGGTTGAGTGAAACATGACTTAAATGAGGAGTGAACTCGGTTCATAAATGGAATTTGTCTACTAAGATAGTATTGGAAATGAGTCTTGACTACTAAGAAATGATTCTCTATGATTACGTGTGTAATCCACAAAGCCTCATGTTTTATGTTATGATTATTGGGATTACATTTCACTACTATAATTTATCCCATGTTATGAAATTGTGATCTTTTTTGTATGTTAAGATTTCCAAAATGTTATGTTCTTATGAATATGATGTGATTGATATTTCTTTTGTATACCCTTACTATGAATTTGTGGTCACCGTTTTGTATGTTTTCTTCCCCCAGGTCAGGAAGAAGGTTATTAATTAGGATATTCCAAAAGGGACTCCAGATATGATGAAATAAATGGGAGACAATGTAGATTCTTTATGAACAGGTTGTTTATGTTTCCCAGTTTCTAATGACACTATACCTATACGGTCCGTTCCTAGTTTTGTTATATGTTGTAATAAGTTTGATTTAATTTTGAAGTATTAAAAATGTATGTAAAGTTTGGGTCGTTATAGAGAAATTGACCATCTCCATAGGACCCACTCCAGTCAATCCTCAATCTCCACTGGAACATCCGTGAATGTTGCCCCGTCATCGATGATGTGTGAAGGATCGTGAACGTATCTCCTCATTTGAGATATGTGAAATACTTCATGCACCCGGTGCAACTGAAGTGGATGGGACAATTGGTATGCCACATTGCCTACACTAATGAGGACTTCATCTGCTCCTAGATGATCTGCACCTTCTCTAGTAACCTCAAGATGAGCACATTGGTCAACCTCTACCTCAGATTCTGAAAAGCTCTGATGACATCTCTCTGACCACACGAAGGGTTTTCCCCTTCTCCACCAATGTTAAAAGTGGTGCAGCATCTCTGGATAATTCTTTCGAAAATATAAGTCTAGGAGACTCATGAGTGATCAACTACACCCACTTATGCATGATTCCATCCTCTGTTGCCTGGGGATTCCTTTTTGCCGACCAAGGAATACCCATCCCACTGTTATAGGTAAAACACAACCTTTTTTCCTATTATTGTCAATCTGTGTATGAACTATGGTTGCCCATTCCATACCCAAACTAATGTTGTAAGGCCTCGATGCTACCACCAAGAGGTTCCAACAGAAACTCTTGCCTCAAGGGTCATATAACACTGTCGTCGTTAGCGTGATTATCGAGTCTCCTTTGAATGGTATCTCCAGACGTGAGGGTCAAGTCAACAGCTTAACTGGAAACTCTAGGTCTGGGAAAAGATCTGTGGAAGAAAGGAAAGATTCATATCAAAGGGTATTGTTACGGAAGGTAATAGTAGACACTTACCATTCCTTGAATCATTCCTAGAGCCCTTGGGTCACATTCCTTGACCGAATGAAGCTACTCTCTTCCCCTGCCTTCCTGCTCCCTGAGCCTGGTGGAGACTACAAAGGTGGGTGGTTATAACATGTCAAAAACTACACCACCTCATGCTGATCTCCTAGATCTGCTTCCAAATCTATTTCTCTTCAGATTCATCTGTCCTTAACACTTCCTTTTCTTATGACATTTTACATGCCCAAGTCTCTAAGACTGGTGCCAGTTCCCTTCTTTACCACTGCTAACATTCACTAGCAGTATCCATTCATCCAAATAACATTCAACCACAAAGGTTCTCTCTAGAACCCTAACATAAGTAGGAATGCATAGAGGTAAAGTGTTGGCTCAGATGTCCTTTAAACACACCTCGCTCTGAGGTCCAAGCTTTAAATAACTGATTGTATCATATTCATCATGTACCAGGAATGATCGGTATGCCTCGATGAATACTCAGATACCGACATGTCATACTGCCGAAGCTGTATAAGCTCTAGAAAACTCACAGCCACCTCCTTAAGCCAGTCCTTAGCCACCTGTGAGTCAGTTTCACCTCGGAACTTGAGGGGTATCTAATACTGAAACACGTGTAAAGCACTATGCCTACATGTTTCATCTACCGGTACGACCTGTTGTAACTGCTGACCAACAGGTTGTGTTATAGCTGGAACACTACCCGAAGGTACTAATCCAGACATCGGTCCACGTACTGAAGCCTCATCACTATGCGGACCAACCTCATGGTCACTCACTGGGAAAGACCAGTAGCTAAGTTAACCATCTGCTCAACTAGTGTCTAAACTAGGTATAGAACTCTAGCAATCACCTCCAGCTAGTCCACTGCTACCTGGGAATCTGTCTTGCCTCGTAACCTTTGAGGGATCTGCTGTTGGAACTCATGCAACGCGCTCCATCAGTTTGAACCATCCGATAGTACAGGTGGTGGAATCTTCTTCCCAAAGGGTGGTGGTACTGCTGGTACACCACCCGAATGTGCCATCATAGTAAGAGGGCCCTGCACCGGATCCTGATCACTCGGTGAGCCGTCATCAGGTACTCTCTCAGAACTCCAACTGACTGTCTGCATGGAGACATCCTGAACAGATGCGACAATGTCAAAAAATTTAAACCTGGTGAGCTGACCTGGTTTCGCTGACTTAAGGAAACTTTTGAAAACTCACATGCAATCAGTGTTTTCATGCACTGATTCAGAAATCAGAAGTCAGGGTCCTGGTGTATGGATACGTCGGCCACCGCCCCATCCATGGACTCCCTGAACTGAAAACCCCATACGGTACCCTTAACACTATTGCTTTACAAAAAGAAAATATCAGATTTCTATGTTCTGTGGTTGAACCGACTCCTATGATACCAATTTTTCATGACCCGTCCCCCAGGGCCCGCATTGTGACTACCCCAAGCCCGCCTTCCATAGCCCAGGGGCTGGCGACAAGAACCAAAGGCATAAAACCCTATAACCGGGAAGACACTACCTTTATAAAATGTAAACTTACACAACCATAGGACAAGCGGAAGAAAACACTAAGTAATGTAGTATAACAAGTGTGATGAAAGTACAAAGGGGTCTAAAATACATGACCAACTGAAAGGTACAACTACATCTGAAAGAAATGTACAACTAAAAAGACAACAGCTGAATGGAAACTATTGGCCCGCTCCATGTGCCATCACGCCGAGTGTCCACCTTCGGGTACCGTCCAGTCCTCATACACTCTACCTCGGTCAGCGTTGTCCGTCGTCTACATCCAACAAAACGAGGTGCAGGCATAGCTCGTGTAGGGGTGAGTATAATGATACTCAGTAGGAACCCCGAGACCCTCAATGTCTCACTAAATCCAACAATGATAAACCACAAAGAAACATCTCAACAGATATCCTTTACATAGGTATATTCCCATACATATACCTAAGTTATAATGTAACCCATCTCAATCATGAGTAAAACACAAAGGACATTGACTCAACTCAAATTAGGATTTTTATTCACGATTTCGAAAGCAAAACTACTGGAGAACTCCTCCTCTTTTGAGCACAGTAGTCATGTCGCAACTCTGAGGTGCTACTCACTAACCTTAGACTGATGAGGTACTCCTCCTTCGAGTACCGTGGGTCTGTCACCCCAACATAGTAGTGATCCCTGCCATTGGTCTGCTGCCCCAACACAATAGTGCACCCCCTAATAGCCAACAGAGGTACTCCTCCTGTCGAGTACCGTGGGTCTGCCACCCCAACATAGTAGCACTCCTCCACCATGGGTCTGCCACCCCAACATTGTAATGCTCCCCACTGGGCTAGTCAAGTCACTTTGATATGAATCGAATAAGCAGTCATCAGGTCTCAGTTAGCTACAAGGTCTTCGTACTCTGTACGCTCACTTCTGGGAGGATTTTCTCAACGAGCTACTGGTCGATACTCCAAGTGTCACATAATCTCACGTAGAAGTATCTCAAAGTACCGCCTCATTATAGGGGTCTCAACGCAATAGACGGGGCGTCAATAAGACGCCTGATCTGTGAGTTATTAGGATTTTTATCCTAGGGTCCCGGTTGGTTTCGTGTACAAACCAACCCGACTGTATCTGAACTGTACCCCAAAATCCCAAGGGGTATACTCAAATCAACCGTTTGTCAATGAGATTACCAACGCCACTGACGGATCGTCAAACAGACATCCGGTCTGAGAGTTATTGGATTTTCCTTCTAGGGGCCCGGTTCGTTTCTAAGGTAAACCAACCTGACCATTCTACAAATGAATCAAAACCTCAAGTGTAGTATGCCAAAAGATCTGTCTCATTAAAAGGAAACTAACGTAGTTGACAACAAATCAATCGTACGTCCGATCCTTTAATGATAAGTGTTTCCGCTCCGAGGGCCAGGTTGGTTTCAGGTTCGAACCAACCCGACTGTACCAAAACATTGCTGAAACCTTGAGTGTAATATTCCAAAACGGCCGTCTCGATCCAAGGAATATTACTCAACTAACGGTGCATCGATCAGAGGTCCTTAGCTTATGTTATAAGAATTTAAACAAATCTGGTTTGAAAAAGAGGGGTCTGGGCCATGTCCGACCCATCCCAACCAACCCTAGGTCGCCCCGACCCGAGTCGACCTGACCCGGGTTCAGGTTTGGCCCAGTAGGGTGCGGTCCGGACCATCCGGTGCGGCCTGGACTGGCTGATCGCGACCCAGCCCGCAGCCAGCCGCGGCTCGATAGGCCTGTCCCAGCGGGGGGAGGGGGGGTGTGGGGGGTGGGGGGGGGGGGGGGGGGTCACCGCAATGGCGGTGCGCTGGCTCCGCCCCGGATTCCGGATCCCGCACAGCGCGGGATCCCTCGACCTCCGCTGTCACCGTTGCCGTGGCATCTCTTCCACCGACGGCACGCTAGGGCGCCGCCACCGCCGGCCGCCACCTCCGTTTGCCGGCACCGCCGTAGTTTTCCACGGGCCACCGAAGTCATTCCTATGGTCTGTTTTAACTTCCGTCTGCGCTGGCAGTCATCCCGGGAGCCAAACTCCACTAAAAAAGCTCCAATTCGTCATTGCGGTCTCGTTTTGTCATCACCAAACATTCCACACATCAAGAACAGTACATCGATGGGTCTGGACTTGTTCAGTAGTCCGTACCCACTACATTAGTGATTCAAAATATCATCCAACCAATTAAATTACCATGCTCGAGGGTATAATTCACATAAATAGAATTATACAAAAACAACCCCTACCTCGATAATTGACGTCGAACGTCGTTGAGTCACGGAAGACGAGCGTCGTGGTAGATGACATCCCGAATAACTACGTTACAGAGAAGAGAAAGGAAGGCGTGTCATCATTATTTGTGGAACCGGCATTGCAGAGAAGACGACATCTTTCTTCATTGGAGGAATTCTTCGTTGAATAGAAGAACACATTCTTTATCTAAATCTGCAGAGCTTTCCAAGGTTTTCTGCAACACAACAATTGCCCAACTCAAATAATAATTCTTCTTATTATTTTATTCTCACAACAATTGATTTAAAAATCAAACACTATAAGTAATTAATTGGAGAATCCACTTAATTAATTATAATGTGTTGGAAATTAAATTGGGAGGAAGGTGGAGAGTTTAACAAAATTAATAAAGAGAAGGGTTTTCATATTAAATGCTAGGTAGTTAAATGGGGGTTTCAAGGGAGATGACAGGTTGGGGCTCATGTGGGCCCCACCTTACAAATATCCACACATGGGAAGTTATGTGTGGGTGTGCCCCAAAATTAACTTCCCCATGTAGGATTTAACCACCATGGTGAATAAAATTGTTCAAAACAATTTAATTTGACTTTTTAACTAATGCCCAAATTTTAACTTTCAACCAGCATAAAACACAGCTGCGGTAATGGTCCCCTTAAGAAATTGTCAGCGCTTCGAGTTCATCGGTGCCCTTAGATTTTAATTCCGAGAAACGGTTCAAAAGAAAGAAAATCCTGCTTGTACGTTTACGGAAGGTACCTAAAAAAACTTCAGAAATTGATTCTGAGAACACCGGGCCTCAGAATCTGGCGTCGTCAGAAATTGCGGACTCATAAAATTCCCATGAAATTATGAAAAAAATTTCCTTGAAATTTCTGGTTCATTACAGACGAATTAAATATGTCACACTACTTTTTAATAAGTCTAATATTTATAATATAGTGTTATCTATTAGATATGATATAATATGATGATTATTTTTATATCTAAATAATTTATATTAATTTTCATAATTTATTTATAACTATTTTTTTATAATAATTAATTTATTTATTATAAAACACTTGTATAGTAATTATACAATTAATGAATAAAAACAAATTAAATTGATTAAATTTATTAAATTATATATGATTTTAGATAAATAATGTGATAAATGGATTTATGATATGAACATTAAATTTTATGGTTATTATAAAATATTTGGTTAATATTTAAATTTTTGTATTGCTATTATTAATGACATAGTGATGTATTATTCAAAAAATAAAAATTATAGATATTTTATAGTAGATAAAAATTATGAAAATTATATAAATTTTATATTACTAATAAATTAGTACAATTGATTATTATAAGGTTTAAAAAATTTAAATTTTCCATTTATTGGTATTTTTTTTTGTTTTATAGTTACTATATTTACCCTCAATTGTTTAAAAAAGAATGGTGTCATGATATGAGTAAAAGGGGATAAATTTGGATTAAAAAACGATATGATTATAAATATAATAAAACAAATTAATTAATTATTTTATATGTTTATAGAGTAAAAAAATTACATTATATTTTAAATAACTATCTTTTGATTTATTTTTAATAGACACATAATTAATATTAATCTAATATTATATGAAATTCCAAGAGTACCCATCCCATATTTAATAAATGGGAACATCTTCTTATCATTTCCCCAAACATTGAAAACATTTTGTATTGGAAAATAAATGAACAATTACATTCAAATTTTCCTTCCCATAATTCTATGAGAAATGTTTTAGAAAAAAATATAAATCACTGAGGCCATATGTATAAGGCCCCAGCCTTAAACATTACTTAATATTTAGTTATTACAAGATTACACAATGAAGATATTTTAAGTTTTAGTGTTTTAGAGAATTAGATCATAAAACTTGCATTACATTCCACATTTAAACAAAGTGGTTACATAAAAGATAGTATTCATTTTTTCCATAAATTGAAACATATTAAAAATAAAACATGGATTCTTTCTTGACACTTCCTTGACAATATCATCATATCATGTACCCTTCCCTTTACCTATAAAAAACATTTCAAAAACCTGGGATGAGCATAAAAATCTCAGTAAGGGATATAAAAATATGGAAAGGAAACATGAGTACATGTATACACAAGAATCAATGAAATCATACTCTACTCATAAAACATAAGCACTATAACATACCTCACCAAATCATGAATAAATCATAGAAATCATAAGACATAAAGGTAACGTGAGGCATTCATAACATTCTTACGTAGGGAGTAACCCTCTTGGTTACGTTTGGAATACCCATCACAGTATATTCCCTAAATATCTTCGGAGAAAACATAATGTTTAACTCCTTCGCATTACCCAATGCATTGGAGAGCTATATCGGGCTCACCCGCCCTTATTTTATCACGGAACCACCCGTCTTCATAATAATGCCCAAGAACCATAACATAATCGTATCACATAAAACATTCCTAAAGAAAACATAACATTTCCAATTTTCATTCACAACATATCAATACAACATAATGATATAAAAACATTATGAAAACCAATTTCAATACCAAAATAAAAGAAAAGTAAACATGGTATTTATTTTTCTTTTAAAAAAATGTATGGCTTGTAGAGGAAGCCAAAACTCAAATAATGGTCGTGACGGCGGAGAAGTTGTTGTCGCCGCATACGTATGAAAAAAACATTCCCTTTTGTCATTTAGCAAAACGCTTCATATAAAAATATATTCTTTTTGGATAAACGTAAAATTCAAAGGGGTTTATACACCGTATAAAGGAAGGTTGTGTATAAAACAAAATATGCCTCAATGAAAGGAGATTGAGATGACGTCCCATACCACAGGTCCGACTTGAATCGATCATTTAGTAATGTCCTGAATAATAAACTTATGTTAATTTCTATGTGCTTAATATCATTTTTTCAAGTTCATTATTCCATTTATATCACTTATTACCATGTCACGAAAACTATGTAATTATTTAAGTTAATAACGGTCGTTTTAACGATCATTGGTATTTGAGAAAAAAATAAGCTCTTTATAATTACAAGTTGTTCATGTATCCATTATATACAGAGTTATACTCATGATGTAGATATCATATATATCATATATATCCATTATATACATGCATTAATAATATTACATAACATTTAGAGGTAAGAAATGAAATGCACCGTTCATGGAGACGGTAAGCCATACGTACACATGAACACAACTATCATTT
The DNA here is from genome assembly GCA_963277665.1 of Viscum album. Classification (NCBI taxonomy): domain Eukaryota; kingdom Viridiplantae; phylum Streptophyta; class Magnoliopsida; order Santalales; family Viscaceae; genus Viscum; species Viscum album. The sequence continues at coordinate 835,857,251 of OY728127.1, read as the reverse complement.
CTATTTATTACTTAATGGAGTGAAATAATGATTATATAAAGGTATATCATAATTCCATTATAATATAATATATAATATCATAAAAGTTATCCTTTATACATACCACATATGGTGTTAACGAATCAAATCACTTTGAGGGGGCGGTAGTCCACACTTCCTAAAATGAAGATATCGCGTTCACCCATAATGGAAACCCTAAAGGTATGCCATAAATGAAAAATATATAAGCTTAAGTAAAACATAAACATATTATATATCATATATAAATATAGTGTCATCTTAATGGCCACATTTGAAGGTGTTAAAAGAATATTGACCAATCATAGTTTCATGAGACAAAAATTCGCCATCCACGGAAACAGTTTGTTCTTTGACCATTAGATGTAGGTGTGTGTAAGTGTAGCTCGAATAATTCTTAAAAAACCATCCTAGTATAAGGAATATACTGGTGTTGTTACATAAGAAATGAATAAAAAGAGTTTAGGGGGTTGGAGAAGCAAAATAAAACATAAGAACACAAGAGAAGACACTACCTTTAAATCAGGTAACTCTTTTTGATTTGAGCTCAAAGGCTTCCTTGGGAAGACTTATTCCCAAAGTGAGGAATCTAGGAGTTAGATAGGGATATGGAGAGACAAAATGGGAAGGTTTTGGCCGATCCAAAGGCTTTGTAAGTGTGAGTAAGGAGGTAGAGGTGAGGGAATTTTATAAGAGGAGAGGTGGGGCACTCTTGGAAAGGTATAAAAGGATACTTTATTATAAAATAATTTTCGGATTTAAAAGAACAAAAAATTATACATTTCGGGGATAAGGTGATAATAGTTCTAAATACATCCATCCAATAAGTTTTTGACATGTGTAGGTCTTCTATTTTACATTAGCTTTTCATTTTTTTAAATCGTTAAATAATGAGCTAATCGCTGCATCATCATTATGTCATAAATAATTTAATTTATATAATGTCTAAAAATTATAAAAAATATATCATGATGAAGGAAATCCTTTTATCTTTCTAATTAATATTTATAGTAAAAAATATGACTTGTATAACCCCATGTAAAAATTGTTTTAGTAAAACAACTAATGTTTGTGTCATTTTTACTTTTCGATTAAATAAAAAGAATTAATGTATTTATCTTACCCAAGTGGCTCCATGGGGTCCCAAAAATCGACCCATGGGTTTTCTTGGTCGGCCATGACACATCTAATAAGGGTAGTACATGTGTCTAGGTATTTTAATTTAATTATAATATCATTTATGCCTTAAATTGCAGTAATTACCTCTAATCGCGATTAAAAATGTAAATGTTACTATTCACCAAAAAATTATTTTAATCCCATTGAACCACATTTTACATTTTAATGACAACCACGTATGTCAGATTTTTGAAATTCAAAACAGAGAGATGGTAAAATTTCATTTAAACGAAAAATCAGTTTTTTTATGTACCACTTAGCGGTTACACTATTCATCAAAAATTGATGTTTTTCAAAAAAATACCAAAACATCATCCTAAGCTATATTTGATATTCCTAATTCAAAAATGATGTCTATTTTACAAAATTCAAAACATATAAGTTACATTAATTAATTTAATAATTAATTCCCACTGTCTAACAAATAGCGTGTTTTTATGAAACAATAAGTAGCAAAAGATTGGCACTAGTTTAAGTCCAATTTCAAAGTGAAATTAATTCCAACGTCCACTATTGGATTAAATGGTAAAAACATATTCTAATTGAACTTTAAAACCCATTAAAAATATAATATAACCATATAATTAGATAAGATGAAAAATCAGTTTTGATGTAAAATGCAGTATATTTCACTATTCATTAAAAAATGAACATTGTCAGAAAAATACCAAAAAATTATCCAATGTAAATTTCAATGTCCCAATAATAAATAATAAGTTTATTTTTAAAAATAAAGCTTATAAAATTGGCAAAATGTTGATTTAAAAATGGTTTTCCATCAAAAGGCAGTAAAACAATCTTTTAAAAATATTAGTGTATTCCATGCATAAGATAGGATTTATTCTAATTTTAAGCCACTAAAAAACAATCTAATTAATTAGTAGACATAGATAAAAAAATATATTATTCATTACTTACTTGGGATGTTACATCCTTCCCCCCTTTAGAAATCTGCATCCCCGCAATTTATTTACTTATCGAATAAGTGGGGGTATTTAGCCCTCATTGCATTTTCAGATTCCCATGTTGCCTCTTCAAACATGTGGTTTTTCCACAAAACCTTTACCTGATAAATCACTTTATTCCAAAACTCTTGCTTCTGTGGTAAAGAATATGGACCGGTTGTTCCTCATAAGACATGTTCTCTTCCAGCTGAACTACCTATGGACTCAAAACAAGAGATGGATCTGGCATATACTATCTCAACATGGAAACATGAAAAACATTGTGTACCTGAGAAAAACTCGGAGGTAAAGCCACTCAGAAATCAACTGATCCAACTCTCTCAAGAATTTCATACGGTCCAATGAACCTTGGACTCATCTTTCCTTTCTTACCAAATTGCATCACACTTTTCCATGGTGAGACTTTGAGAAAAACATGACCACCTACCTCGAATGATAGATCCTTCCTCAGGTTATCCGCATAACTCTTATGCCTTCTCTGAGCTATTCTCAAGTGTTTCTGTATCAGCTGAACTTTTTCTGCCCACACTTCTACCAATTTTGGTCCCATCAGCTTCCTTTCACCCACTTCATCCCAGAAAGCTGGAGTTCGACCCCGCTTCCCATATAATGCATCAAATGGTGGAATCTGTATACTAAAATGAAAACTGTTATTATATGAAAATTCAACCAAAGAAAGATGTTGGTCCCAACTTCCCTGATAATCCCTCAAACAAGCACCTAGAAAATCCTCCAATGTATAAACTGTTCATTTTGACTACCCATCGGATTGAGGATGAAAAGCTATACTAAAATTTAATTCAGTACCCAACGACTTTTGAAGGCCTTTCCAAAAGTTAGAAGTGAACCTGGGATCACGGTCAGATACAATGGAGAGAGGAACTCCATGTAACCATACTATCTCTTTAAGATACAAACAGGAAAGTTTATCTAGGGAAAAATTATCTCGTATAGCAAGGAAATGAGAAGATTTAGTCAAGCGATCAACAATAACATAGATTGAATTATTACCTCGAGGTGTCTTCGGAAATCCCACAACGAAGTCCATGGATATATTATCCCATTTCCACTCTGGTACTAGTAAAGGCTGAAGCATCCCTTTCGGTAACTGCCGGTCTGCATTTACCTGTTGACAAGTCAAACACTTCACAGTAAAATTTGCAATATATCTTTTCATTCCATCCCACCAGTAATACTATCAAAGATCTCTATACATCTTAGTACTGCCTGGATGAAATGAAAACGGAGAACTATGAGCTTCACATAACAACTATCTCTTAAACTTTGAATCACAAGGAACAAACAATATCTTCCCAAATATCAAAACACAATCATTATCAATGTTGAATAAAGGAAACTTACCCTTCTGAACCATCTCTACCTTTTTCTGCAACTCACTGTCTTGCTTCTGTGATTGCTTGATTCTATCTGATAGAGAATATTTCACTGATACCTTAAACAAAACAGAAGGACATCATGCACCAATAACTTCTATGCCAAAGTTCATCAAATCCTTAAACAAAGGATCATGTTCCAAATGCAACATTTTTAATGAAGCATTACTTTTTCGACTCAAAGCATCAACCACTTTATTTGCTTTTCCCAGATGGTAATGAATTGTACAATCATAATCCTTGATTAATTCCAGCCATCTCCTTTGTCTCATGTTCAATTCTTTCTGAGTGAATATATACTTTAAACTTTTGTGATCAGTATATATTTCACACTATAATCCATACAAATGATGCCGCCATATTTTTAAAGCGAAAACAACAGCAGCTAAAATAAAAATGATGTGTAGGGTAATTTACCTAATGAGTTTTCAACTGTCGTGAAGCATAAGCAATTACCTGATCATTCTGCATTAGGACACAACCAAGTCCATTCAATGAAGCATCACTGTAGGTAATAAACTCCCCATTCCTGGAAGGTAGTGCCAAAACTGGATTATTCACCAATCTTCTTTTCAACTCCTGAAAACAATCATCACATACTATTGTCCAGATAAACTTAACACCCTTCCGAGTTAACTTATTCGTTGGACTAGATAACAAAGAAAAATTTCTAACAGACCTTCGATAATAGCCTGGAAAACCATGGAAGCTATGAATCTCAGTTACATTTTTGGGTCTTGGCCATTCTTCGACAACCTTTGTTTTTGCAGGATCAACGATTATCCCATCTTTAGAAACAATATGACCAAGGAAAGAAATTTGTTCCAAATAAAAATCACACTTGATGAATTTCCCATACAATTTCTTTTCTTTCAAGGTTTGAAAAATAACCCTTAAATGTCTTCCATGGTCCTCTTTACTTTTATAAAACACCAAAATATCATCAATGAAAACAACCCCAAACTTATCCAAGAACTCATGGAAAATTCTATTCATTAAGTCCATGAATACAACAGGTGCATTGGTTAGCCCAAAAGGCATTACTAAAAACTCAAAATGCCCATATCTTGTACAAAATGCAGTCTTCAGAACATCTGCTTCCTTTACCTTCAGCTGATGGTACCCCGATCTAAGGTCAATCTTTGAAAAATACTGAGCTCCCTGGAGCTGATCAAACAATTCATCGATATGAGGCAAAGGATATTTGTTCCTAACAGTGATGTTATTCAAGGCTCTATAATCAATTCAAAGTCTCATTGAACCATCTTTCTTTTTAACAAATAAAATAGGATCACTGCATGATAATGTGCTAGGTCGAATGAAACCTTTATCTAATAAATCTTGCAATTGCTCCTTCAACTCTAAAAGTTCAGTTTTAGCCATTCGATAAGGGGGTTTTGAAATTGGCTTAGCATTAGGAACTAAGTCAACAGTAAATTCAACTTCCCGATCTGGTATTATTATAGGAAAATCATCAACAAAAAAATCAGGATACTCATTTACCAATGGAAAATCCTTAATCTGAACAGTTCCTTTGTTTTCAACAATATGTGCAAGGTAACATTCATTTCCATCTTTTACTAGTTTCTCGGACCCTTGATAAGTTATAAACAGTAAGGGTTCATTCTTGTACACAAACTAAAAGTCTTTCTGAAAAGAAACTTCTTTAGCTCTACAGTCAATCTTAGCATGGTAAATAGAGAGCCAATCCATACCCAGGATAACATCAAACTCTACTAGAGGTAAAACAAGAAGGTTTTCAAGTAGGTTCTTTCCACGAATAATGATAGGAAGATTCTTATAAATTTTTTTTGCCTCAACATTTCCCCCAGGTGTTTTTAACACAAGTTCAGGAGTCATTTCTTGAGATGGTATTCCCATTTTACTAGAAAAGTTTTCAGAGATGAAAGAATGTGTAGACCCCGAATCAAACAACACACTGGCATAATCTGAAAAAACAAACAATGTCTGATACAACTTCATTTGATGGCCCGACATCTGATGAAGTATTTGTAAACGATTTCAGCACCCCTTTTTTCTTGTAGTCTAAATGCTTCCCATCACCCGAGCTCTTTGTCAGACACTCGTTTGCATAATGACCCATCTTATTTCACTTAAAACATTTCACTAAATGTAAATAAAATTTCACTTACCATCACCTTGATCTTTTTTAGTGCAATCACAAGCCTTATGTGACATCTTACCACATCGGTAGCACTTTCTAGAATTCAGAAGACATTCCCCAGCATGCCTCTTACCACATTTATCACAAACTGGAAACTTAGTTTTCTTATCGTCAGACCTTTTTGAAGAATTCATTCCTTTCTCCTGCCACGTTGGTCTCTTCTTCTGTTGGTTCTTATAGAACACTTGATCATCGAAAAACTCCATTACCACCTTCCCAGCACATCGAAAAAGCTTTTCATAACATTTGAACTCACGAGAAGCTAATTCCCTTAAATATTTTTGCTCTAATCCTGAGTAAAAACGATTGATTTTACTACCAAGGTCTCAGATAAAATTTGGAGAATACCTTGCCAATCGAGTGAAACTTTCTTCATAGGCAGCCACTGAGTCTTCCTATTGCCTCAATTCCAAGAATTGATTTTCCATCCTAAGTCAAACAACCTTAGAAAAATACTTCTCATGAAACATACCGTTGAATTCTTCCCAGTCGAGAGCATCAATATCATCAGCATCCCTAATATTTTTAACCATAGACCACCACTGATCTGCTTCACCCTCTAAATGGTAAATAGAAAGACTAAACTTTTGATTTTTTGAACATACCATGACATCGAAAATCTTCTCCAGTGCATTAATCCACCCATCAGTTAGCATAGGGTCAGATGATCCTCTGAATGATGGGGGATGTAGCCTCATGAAATGTTCCACCACTGACATGTTCCTCTACGGTTGATCTGGTTGATCTCGTGCATGGATACCACCACCATTTATCGCTTGAGTCAACTGCGGCATTACTGCAACAAACTATTCAGTTCCAATTCTGACAATCTCAAGATGCTGATTCGGAAGGTTATTTCCTTTTGTATGCCTTCCTAGCATTGTTTCCCTATTTCCTCTGCGGAAAACCATTCTGAACAAACATGTCTTAGATGAAGCAAAATGGTAATCTTCAAATGCTATATCATTTCAATATGACCATAAAAAAATATTTTTGGATAATCATTTAATAAAATTCTAACTCCTAAAGTTATCTAAACCGACCTCTGATACCAACTATAAGGCCCCATCCTTAAACCTTACTTAATCTTGAGTTATTACAATATTACACATTGATGATCTTTTCAGGTTTAGAGTTTTAGAGAATTAGATCATAAAACTTGCATTACATTGCACATTTAAACAAAGTTGTTACATAAAATATAGTATTCATTTTTCCCTTCAACAGAAACATATTTAAAATAAAACATGGATTCTTTCTTGACATTTCCTTGCCACTATCATCATATCATGTACCTTTCCCTTGACCTGTGAAAAACATTTCAAAAACATCGGATGAGCATAAAAAGCTCAGTAAGGGATATAAAAATATGGAAAGAAAACATGAGTACATGTATACACAAGAATCAATGAAATCATACTCTACTCATAAAACATAAGCACATTAACATACATCATCAAATCATGAATAAATCATATAAATAATAAGACATAAAGGTAACTTTAGTCATTCATAACATTCTTACATAGGGAGTAACCCTCATGGTTACGTTTGTTATACCCATCACAGTATATTCCCTAAATCGTTTTGAATAAACCTTTAGGATTAACTCCTTTGCGTCACCCAATGCATTGGAGAGAAATATAGGGCTCACCTGCCCTTATTTTATCACAGAACCACCCGTCTTCATAATAATGCCCAAGAACCATAACATAATCGTATCACATAAAACATGCATAAAGGAAACATAACATTTCCACTTTTCAATCACAAGATATCAATACAAAACATTGATATAAAAAAATTATGAAAACCATTTTCAATTCCAAAATAAAAGAAAAGTAAAATAGGGTATTTATTTTTCTTTTAAAAAAATGTATGGATTGTAGAGGAAGCCGAAACTCAAATAATGGTCACAGCGGCAGAGAAGTTGTTGTCGCCGCATATGTACACCAAAAACATTACCTTTTTTCATTTAGTAAAACGCTTCGTATAAAATAATATTCCTTCTGGATAAACGTAAAAGTAAATGGGGTTTATACACCGTATAAAATAAGGTTGTGTATAAAACAAAATATGCCTCTATGAAAGGATATTGAGATGAAGTCCCATACCTCAGGTCCGACTTGAATCGATCATTCATTAATGTCCTGAATAATAAACTTGAGTTAATTTCTATGTGCTTAAGAACCTTTTTTCAAGTTCATTATTCCTTTTATATCACTTATTACCATGTCATGAACACTATGTAATTATTTAAGTTAATAATGGTCGTTTTAACGATCATTGGTACTTGAGTAAAAAATAAGCTCTTTATAATTACAAGTTGTTCATGTATCCATTATATACAGAGTTATACTCATGATTTAGCTATCATATATATCATATATATCTAGTATATACATGAATTTATAATATTACATAACATTTAGAGGTAAGAAATGAAATTCACCGTTCATGGAGACGGTATGCCGTACGTACACATGAACGCTACTATCATTTATATTTCTTACATAATGGAGTGAAATCATAATTATATAATGGTATATCATAATTACAATATAATATAATATATAATATCATTAAATTTATCCTTTATACGTACCACATATGGTGTTAATGAATCAAATCACTTTGAGGGGCCGGTAGTCCGCACTTCCTAAAATGAGGATATCGCGTTTACACATAATGGAAACCATAAATGTATGCCATAAATGAAAAATACAGAAGCTTAAGTAAAACATAAACATATTATATATCATATATAAATATATTTTCATCCTAATGGGAACCTTTTATGGTGTTAAAAGAATATTGAACAATCATCGTTTCGTGAGGCAGAAATTCTCCATCCACGGAAACAATATGTTTTTTAACCATTATATGTAGGTGCGTGTAAGTGTAGCTCAAATACTTATTATAACAAAATACTAGTATATGTAAGATACTAGTTTTGTTACAAAATAAATTAATGAAAAGAGTTTAGGGGGTTGGAGAAGCAAAATAAAACATAAGAACACAAGAGAAGACACTACCATTAAATCAGGTAACTCTTTTTGATTTGAGATCAAAGGCTTCCTTGGGAAGACTTATGCCCAAAGTGAGGCTTCTAGGAGTTATACAGGGATGTGGAGAGACAAAATGGGCAGGGGTGTTCTGAGCCAAAGGCTTTGGAAGTGTGGGTAAGGAGGTAGAGGTGGGGGCCTTTTATAAGAAGAGAGGAGGGGCACTTTTGGAAAGGTATAAAAGGATACTTTATTATAAAATGTTTTTCGGATTTAAAAGGTCCAAAAATTATATATTTCGAGGATACGGTGATAATAGTTCTAAATTCATCCATACAATAAGTTTTTGACATGTTTAGGTTATATATGATACATTATGTTTTCATTTTTTAAAATCGTTAAATAATGATGTAATCGTTGCATCATCATTATGTCATAAATAACATAATTTATATAAAGTCTAAAAATTAAAAAAATATATCATGATGTAGGAAATATGTTTATATTTATAATTAATATTTATATTAAAAAATATGACTTGTATAACCCCATGTAAAAATTGTTTTAGTAAAACAACTCATGTTTGTGTCATTTTTAATTTTACATTAAATAAAAAGCATTAATGTATTTATCTTAACAAAGTGGATCCATGGGGTCCCAAAAATCTACCCATGGGTTTTCTTGGTCGGCCATGACACATCCAATAAGGGTAGGACATGTGTTTAGGTATTTTGATTTTATTATAATATCATTTTTGCCTTAAATTGCACTAATTACCTCTAATCACGATTAAAAACATAAAATTTACTATTCACCAAAAAATTATTTTAATTCCATTGAACCACATTTTACCTCTTAATTACAACCATGTCTGTCGTATTTTTGAAATTCAAAACACAGAGGTGGTAAAATTTTATTTAAACAAAAAATCAGTTTTTTAAGTACCACTTAGTGGTTTCACTAATAATAAAAAATTGATGTTTTTCAGAAAAATACCAAAACTTCACCATAATATATATTTGATATTCTGAATTAAAAAATTATTTCTATATTAAAAAATTAAATACATATAAGTTACATTAATTAATTTATTAATTAATTCCCGATGTCTGAGAAAATAGCGTGTTTTTATGAAACAATAAGTAGTGAAAGATTGACACTAGTTTAAGTCCAATTTCAAAGTGAAATTAATTACAAAGACCACTATTGGATTAAATGGTAAATATATATTCTAATTTAACTTTAAAACCAATTCAATAGATAATCTAACCATATAATTAAATTAGATAAAAAAGAAGTTTTGATGTAAAATGCAGTATTTTTCACTATTCATTAAAAAATGAACACTGTAAGAAAAATAACAAAAAATTATCCAATGTAAATTTCAATGTCCCAATCATAAATAATAAGTTTATTTTGACAAATAGAGCTTATAAAATTGTCAAAATGTTGTTTTAAAAATGGTTTTCCATCAAAACGCAGTAAAACAATCTTTTAATAATATTAGTGTATTCCATGCTTAAGATTGGATTTATTCTCATTTTAAGCCTCTAAAACACTATCTAATTCATTATTAGACATAGATAAAAATATATATTATTCATTAATTACAAGGGATGTCACAATATGTTTTTAAGAAATGGTGGATTTACAAATAAAATGCAATGTTTGTATGTTATGTTTTCTTTTCTTTTGTCACATCCCTCAAAATATAATCATTCATTATAAAAAATTTAATATAAAATCCCATAAACTATGATATTTTTTTTGTTCGTTTAATGGCCTATATTGATCTCATAATCATCAAATTATCCAATAATTCATAATTTCTGAATGTGGGGATATACTTGCTCATGATCCAATGTAATTCATTTTAACACACAATTTCTATAGAATGGTTAATGAAGGAATTAGTGTGTACAAATTATAATTATGAAATATTAATGATTCAGAAATGATAATATATCAATTTTTTATTACCATTCCATGAACAGAATAAATATAACAGTGATCATATGTACGTGTGGACTACCACCTCCAAATATTGAGGTTATTGTTTTCCAGCACCTCATATCCTGACTAATATATATAGGCAGATTTAAATAATTATTGTTATATTTAATATATTTTTATTATTACAAAAATATAAAATTATATGTTCATTATTGTCATAATAATCATTAAAAAATGGAAATGTTTCCCATGTGTATGTACGACCAACCGACTCAATGATTGTATCACAACTCATTATTAATGAACAAATATAAATGTTGGGTTTGAAAGTAGTGTCGATGTGAAAATATTGTAATTATTTTTTGATAAATATTAATAAATTTATGGAATAAGGATGTATTTGACCATAGTCAACAGACTGATGTAATTTTGGACTTATAAACCCAATATCTTCAAAACATCTGATGTAGATATAAATAGTTATGTAGTTGTTATAACCTGGTAATAAGTGATATAAAAGGAATAATAAACATGGAAAATGTTATTATCCAATTTAAAATTAATTTTTTTATTATTAATAAAGATAAGCAATGTATCAGATGGTTCAACCAACAATCTTTCACCCAAGTGGTAGAGGCTCCTACTTGGCATCTAAAAGACCCAAGATTAAATCTAGGTAGGGGAGGAATTCCTGAGTCCTATTGAAGCACTATATCTGGTACAATATCCACACTATAGCTAGTAATATGTTAGTACTATTGCAGTGAGGTACTAAAGCAGTGGTGGCACTGTAGTGGTGATAGTACTATAGTGGAGGAGGTACTGTAGATGGAACTGTAGCAGCACATTTATAGTAGAATTACTATTCACTGAAGTCCCCCTTGGTCATAAAATTGGATTTAAAGACTTGTATTTAGGACACATGGTTATGGGCCTTCGATATATGTAATGGGGTTTCCTTTACCAATAAAATAAAGTGGAATTTTATGTAATAATAAAATGATGATTCGATTCCCACCTTTAAAAAAAATGTATATGATGAATCAGACTCATGGTAAGGTTCTTTATATTAATAAGTTATATTTTTAAAAAAATTTCTTAAACAATTAATTTTCATCTTTTTCAATGTAATATTTTATATGAAATGATTTAAATACTATTTTTAATATTCATAAATTATTTTTTATGTTTTTTATTAACCTGGTCAAACTTTTCATAAGCCCATTTGAGATGAATCATTTTTTCATTTTCCAATAAATGTAATTTGATATTTTTCCAAAAATGATTTTAATGGAATTTTTTTTAACATATACATCATTAGAATAATTTTCAAACATCATGAAAAATATTTTATTTATATCAATAGTTACATTTTAAAATAAACATTTCCATTGAAAATGATCTCTATTGTAAATTTTTTTGTATAAATATTTTTTTATCCCAAATGAAAATATTATTTTTGAAAATAATTTTTTCAGGATTTTTTTAAAAAAATATCATCCATACCTTGTACTTGGTTTTTTTTTGTATTGAATATTTAGTTTTAAAAAGAAAATGGTATTTTTATATCCAAAATCGGTCTTCGTATTTTTATTTAAATAGTCTTTCAAAAATTTTATGATAAAATGTGAATGTATAATTTTTATTATTTTTGTTATAGTACATGGGAATAAAATGTGAAATGTGTGAGCCTGAAACACCCTAAATGATTTTTGAGACATTTTATAGATCATGGGTCAGAGTGATATATTTTATACATTGAGTGCACGCAGATAACACTAGGCTAGCCTATTATAGCTTCAGGTTCTCTCAAATAGTACTCCAATTCATTCTGTAATATACCTTCTTTTTTGAGGAACAATGGAGGAATATTTTGATGGGATTATCCTATTGATTTTACTAGGATTTCATTATTTTGGAAGTGGATACCTTGATGAATTCTTAAAATTAAGGACATATCTTGATTGGGTTATTAATAAAAATAGAAATATCTATTGGATGTTGGAAATTTCACTAGAATTCTTACGATGGAATATATGTTTTTACTCTCAAATAAAATAATTTTAATCATATTTTACCTCATTTATCCACACATATTCCCTTTTTCATCTAATGAAATTTTTGGTATATTTGTTTGTTTACTAGCCCATGTATTTATATTTTCAGTAAAATAGTAGTTTATTTAAATTACATGCATTTTAATGTTTTTATATTAACTAAATTAATGTGAGAAATTATGTTATAGTAATTTTATATATTTAGATCACACAGTCTTGAGATAAAGGTAAACTATAATTCATTAACCCATGGATCTTGAAGTCTTTGTCTGCACTATTACATTTTAATTAGATACAAGGAATCAGATACTAATATACTGAATAGTTTAGTAGTATTTATAAACTACATAAATATATGAAATAATCATAACATTTTATAACATATAATAAAAAGTATATTTTATATTACAATTCCTCTATTACCCTTACTGTATCCCTAAATGTAAACCAAAAAATACATCATGGTTTATGGGGGAAAAAATTCATATGTAATGGGTGTTATTATATGTCTTTTAAGGTTAATCTTATATATAAATCTATTAATAATTAATAAATATGCAATATTTCATGGTAAATATCATAAACACATTTCATTTAATCATAATCATTAGTGTCATATTATATGAATAAAATATTTTTAAATAATGCCATATAAATAATAAAATGATCTTGAAATATTACCATGGATCTTCTATATAATTGAATAATACCATGGAATATCAATAACGAGATTCATAATGTTGAAATCTATGATGATGGATATCAAAATAAATACAATCTATGCATGTTCCAAGATGTATAATACAATCAAGTATTATTCCAAGGAATCTAATATCGTTGAGGCTTGTGGATATAAATCTATAGAAATTGGTAACTACTTATAAAAAAAACATCTAGATTATATCAAAAGATATATTGATTCATCGAGGGGATATGGCGGGCCTCTCCCATTAGAGATAATCTGTAATGAAATCCTCATATAAAAGGAGTTAAAAATTTTGGAGATTAATATTCATATTTAAACTAGAAAATGAAATGGAAACATTTTTCCAAATCAATATACATATTTAAAAAATATCTAGTGTCATGTGAATGTTATAAATATTGTGCATACCTTACCCAAATGATCAAGAACCATTTATATAAATAATAATGCTGGTTTTATTAGAGTATATCCCAATAAAATAATAATTTTCATAAATTAATTTCATTTTATTAGGTAATTCATTTTGAATGACCGCTTGGATAATTTCTTGAGGATAATTTCATTTCGTTGAAAATCACCAATTTTATATTAAAAATAGATACATCATAATTTATTTTGAAAATAACTAACTTTGAACATGTATTTTAAACACTATATATTTTTATAATACTATTAACAAAAAATTCATTAAAAATAACAACTTTTAATTGAAATGGATGAATTAAAAAAACAATGGTCATGATAGTGGTACATTATGCACATGTAATATATGATAATAATAAAATTTCTTTTACACTATAAAAAGGATAGAAAAGTTCCTTGTTTAGAAAATGAACAGGTGATTTTTTTGAATCTGTTTTTAGAATATATCAAAATTTCAGAAAAATTCAATTATTAAATCACATAGAAAATGCTAAATCATTTTTAATAAATATTTAGAAAATATGATTTTGGATGAAAACATATTTTTATATGAAGAGATAAATAATATTTGATTTACATAAAAAAAATTTCTTAGTTATTTTCATTACCCAATAGTGGATTAATTATTAAATTACATGAATAATTTATCCAATATACAAATGATAATTTGATATATTGAATTTAATATATAAAAAAATTCCATTAAAGGAGTCTTTATGAAAAACAATCCCGAATAATGATGATATTGCGAAATAAAAAAACTCCACTTCTCTAAGATTTTAATCAAAATCCTTATTAAAGAAATTTATTATAATGAAATTATATATACATGATGACAAATTAATTGATGATATAAAATCAGTTGAAATAAGTTTTGTATATGGCATGGGAATCCTGGTAGTAAAACAGAGATGAGAAACCCCTTCATTGAGTTTACCACATAATTTACATTAATTATCATCCTAAAATTTAATAATATGATAAATATTTTATTTTGAATAAACCATTTCATATTATTATTCATATTATTTAACTTATTACCTTGTTATATATGATCAATTAGAAAATTATATTTATATTGGATGTTTCAATGATATTGGAAAGAAATGTTAAAAATGAATTTGATGGGTTTTATATGGTCAAAGAGTTTATTGTTTAAACATATAAAGAATAATAATCAGGGATAATTATTATATTTTTACATTAATAATATTTTTAATAATAATATATAATGATTCAAATGGAAAATTATATATATTACAATGATGGGGATGGTATTAAATACTTATGTGTGAATAATGTTTCCATTTTTTGATGATATATGTGGAAATAAAGTCGTTAATATCTTTTATGTCTATAAGTAACATAATAGAGTATATTTAAAATATAATATGTGAAAAATGAAAACATGGAAATAATAGAGAATAATAATTCATGTGTATAAATTAGGTGTTACTGAGATCATTGACCATATGAAATTGAATGATCCAGAGAAAGATGACAAAATAATAATAATTTGTTGATGAATTAAGGGACAATGTGATTAATCAGAAATGACAGTACTAGTATAGCTTTTATTTTCCAACATCCTCTCACATAATTTTAAATTAATTACAGTCTAAAAATATAAGCAAATATACAAAGTTGATTTTTCTCTATTTCATAATCAAAATATAATCTTATAGTTACTCGTTGATCAATTTCCCTTTAATTTATAACTTAATAATATTACTATTTAGAAATTATTTTTTTATTCATGAAGAAATAAAATTCACTTTTAATGGATTGTAAAATCCATAATATAATCAAAATTTATTTTATTGAAATATTTTAATTAATAATGAAAATTTAAGTACGAGTTAAACAATAAAAATAAAACAAAATTTTCATAATTACCTCATAAATCTCTAAAACCACATACAATGATCATATAGAAGTTTATAATAAAAGTATAACCTTATGACCATTGTAAAATTCATAGATTGAAAATTTTGGAAATAAGGTTACTAAATATCCACAACAAACATGTCATTAATTCCCTAAAAAACATTAATTATCACTTATCATTACATACAAAACATTTGAAACCCATTATAATGTTTCATCTTGATATAAGATAATAATATGAATTTCCATAAAACCTTAGCGAAGGAAAGAATTGTTACACCCCTTCTTTTTCTTATAGATTAACTAATTATTTATTTCATAAAAGTTTACATAATATAGATTCGATGTTCAATAATTCTAGTGCGATTTGGAATTAGGTATATAGAATAACATAGTGGATATATGATAGAACATCACTATTAAAAATGTCCCTAACAAGAGTTTAATCATCCAATGCTTTAAAAAGTTCACACGATGACCTTTGGATATACATAATGTTGGTGTGAGATGAATTACCCAGTAAGGGAATAAAAATGGAATGACATGAAGAATGTAATACCTGATAGAATTTATTCCTATCAATGATGTACCAAAAGGTTGATAATCATAAATATGAAATATAATACATTATATAGAATGATATCATAAAGGAAACATATAAAATACGGGAAATTCATGAAACAAATCATCATTAACATATGTAAGGACTAACAACCAAGACATCACGATGGAAAGAGGCCTATAATGAAATCCGGATTACACATTATTCCAACATTTCATCTCATGATACTATACATTACCCAATGAATTGGAGTGCTATATAATTTTAGGAACACCTGTCAATTTCATTTCATTCTCATGGTTAAGGGTTCCACATAGATCATGAAATATGGATTAATTCGTCATCATAATTTGTTAAATGATCATGGAATGTGGAATAAATACATTTAATCCCATAATAAATTACTATAAGGGCTTAAATGTGAAATCCCTTGATAATAAATTAGTATTGGTATTAACTTTAAAATTTCGTGGCATGGAAAATCATGGTGAATGTTTGGCAGCATGATGAGGGAGTATGATTGGACATGTGAGCTATATATGAGATTCACATTTGTATATCATATTTTATACATACAATGGACAATTATGGGGACATGGAAAAACATATCAAATCATAATTAAATAATGATAAAACACATAAGATAACTAATATTTATTAATAATGAGGAGAAGGAAAAGATACCTTACTAAATTTCAGCATTCTAACGGGTGTACATAACGGCTCATGAGAGGAATTAATGAGAATTTAAAGGGTATCTAATAATTTATCTTTTAAATTTATATAATGGGGATATAGATAAAAATATCCAAACATGATGAAATGTATATTTTTTGGTGTCACATAAAACAAGTACTTGTGTTAAAATGACAGTGGGAGATTCGTTAGCTTGAGAGAGTGAACCAAAATGCTTACGAGGAACTTCTAGAGAGATTAGTGGAACATTGGGAGGAAATTAGAGATGGTATAGGAGAGTAAATATGTTCTCCATGTATATTGAGTGATGTGAAATGTGGGGCTGGCTAGGTTTATATGGGTAAATATATGAGGGTTATTTATTATTTCCCAAACAATGGTATTGGACCCCATATAACAAAATAACCAATATATGATTATCCAATTGTTTTGACCCTAGAGTCTTTAAAATACTAGTTGTCTTCATAATTTTATTATTCTATGGGACAAAAATATTAAAATAATAGCCTTTTTGATGTGGAGGTGATTCATAATCTTAAATAAATGTTTTTAAAACCTTAAAATATATTTTAGATTTTGGAGGAATAAAAAATATTTAATAAAATTAATAAAATAAAATTAATATTACATTATTTTAAATTTATAGCATATAATTGGTCATTGATTCAATTTATCATATTTATAAATCAATTTGAGTCAATATGTTGTCATTATAGACACTTTATATCTATAAAATATTGAATTTTAAATTGAACAATTGACCACACAAAAAATAAAGAAAAATTCAACATAAAATTATATCGAAATTATTATTCCAATAATAATATTTTTTTAAAAAAAAATTATAATAATTCAATTTTCACTTTTAAAATAATAATCCACATTTAATGTGAACTATTGGGGTTTTTTACAGTAATAGTGTTGATCTCTTATAAATATTTCCTTGACTTTATTAAAATTATTTTATCATTTATATTCAGTAATATTTATATATAAATAATATTATATTATAATTCATATTATTTCTAGAATACATTATAATGTAAAAATAAATTACAGAATTGAATTTTCATTTTATAAAAAAAATACAATTATTGTTTTATTGTATAAAAATAAAAAATATAAATCCACAATAAACCTAAAAAATATTTTTTATTCCATCTAATGTACATATTCATATTATTAGGGTCATTGTAACATCGAATTTCTTTTAAAAGATAATACAACTCCATTTTTTTAAATATAAAGTATGTATTTTTGTGTGATTTTTTTTTTCAAAAATACTAGTATTAATTAATCCTTTATCAATGGTTAATATTCATTTCTAACACATTAGAATATTCTGTTGAATATTTTCAGATTTTTGAGATCAATCATCATGGGATTCTGAGGCTCATAAATCTTCACCATTAATAGAATGAAAATATTAAAAAAAAAATATATCTGTCATTTTTTCTCCAAAAATGGAATAAATCCTAATATGTGTGTTGAATGAGAAATATGAGACCACCATTTGTTCTAAAACATATATTTTTTCCTAGGTGGGGTATAACTCTAATGTTCGTCCAACGTGAATAACCATGACGCATAATGACACCGTTTTTAGTGAATTTAATATTACATTTTTTATAATATTTAATTAATATCTCTAAAAAGTTATGTTGTATGAGAAATCAATGAAAAATATTTTTCTTCCATGACATTAGGTTTACCCTAGGTGTGGTATAACATTTGTGAGTATTGGATGTTTGGTCACATCAAACATAATGATATGTTCTTTTATATTTTATTTTTAAATAGTTTTATAATAATAATAATAATATTTTTATATTGTATTATTATTATTATCTTTGATAAATAAATAAAAATTTAATTTTAATGTGTAATTCAATTCTCTAAATTATTGAAGGAAATTTCTCCATGGGAGGATATTTATTATGGGGTTAGAAAAACCATTAGTAAATGCCCAACATAACTACTATTGTGGTGATAATTTATTAATTTCACCATATTAATGAATGTTAATGTTGGAAAAATTACTGGAGATAAGTATGAAATATATCTATAAGTAAGAATAATAATAATTCATTATTGGTATTATTTATTATTATTGTTATTACATGGAGATATTAATATGAATGTGTGTGTATATATACATATAGGTTAAATAAATATTTTTTCCACGCGGATGTGTATATTTATATGCATAGGTGTATATATATATATAATAGGTATATATATATATTAAAACATTCAAATATATATATATGATGTTAAAATATTTGTAATTAGTGATTAATTATATTTAAGAGTTTTTGAAAAAAAACCCATGAATTTATTGGTTGTTCTTTTTTAGTAATATATTGAAATAAATGAGATAAATGGAATTTTGATTAAATTTTAATGATTGTAAAAAAGGCATGGATGTGTAATAATGAGAAATGTGAGGTTTTTAATGAGGCAATGTTGAAGGAATGTTTCTAGAGAATAAAAAATTATAATTCAAATGAATTATTAATGAAATTTATAAAAAGGCTTCTTATTGTGGAATTTGGAGGGTAAAGGTTGTCTCACACAACACTATTCTCTCATGATATATCTCTCCTATATTATTAATTTATTATTATTTTTTATTCTTTATAGAATTTAATCCTAAATAACTTACCTGATATTTACAAGAATGATACATCATCAGTGTTGTGTAGTGCATCTCGATGATAAAAATTAAAAACATATTATTTTAATAACCAATGTGGTTTTAGTGGTGCAGTAAAAGTCAGATGTCAACCCTCATCATCTGTCATTGTTGAAATAATTTAGGAATTACTTGACATTATCACATACATTGTATGGGTTATTGAAATGAATGTTTGCATCCTTGTGCAGACCCATGGAAACCTAGGTGTAGGATGTTCTTAACATAGTTGAATATTTTATTATGGGTAATTGGAATGAAAGCATAGGGTGTGTTAATAGCCCTTAAAACCTATATTTAATGTTTTATCACATGTAGTGTTTGTGTGTGTCTTTATCCATTTTCATGAAATTTTGTTTTATACATAGTAATTGTTATGATTATATTCATTAGAAGTATTGATGGGATATTGTTCATTCAAGAGTATTTCTATCTTATATGATATTATTCTATATTTTTCTATTAAGCATGATAGTTTATCTTATAAGGTCAGCCCGAGATATGTGACTGATACTTGAGATTATCTATGAGATATATTTTAGAGACATTGGTATACATGTATTTGGACTATTTTAGTCGTCAAAATGTGTAACATTCTTAGGGTTACCCATATAGATGAATGCTATATACTTGGATCGAAATATGTGATTTGATTCACAATCGGGCTATCCACTCAAGATGGATTTTCCAAAAATGAAGTGAAATGTATGTGGACTCTCACTTCTTGAAGATTTTTCCACATTTTTGTGGATAACTAGTATTTTAGGGGATGTGGTGGGCCAGTTACCAACATTTTATCCAACATTAAGTCGAAGTATATATGTTTCTCACAACATACTGTTGAAGCATATAGAGATGGTCTATGAGGAACTGACATTTTCCTGGTACATGACTGATATATTAATGATATATATAAATTGTTTATTTTCATGAAATAAAGATGTTTGTTTTATGTAATAATTATAACATCTTGAAGTGGTTTCCTATAAAGGATTGTGCTCACACCATACCTGGGAATTTATGTGCACTTATTTATCGAATTCTTAGGGATCCATCCATGGAAAAGGGCCATGTGGAGGATGGTAGAGTAGGGGATATAGAAAAAAATATTCATTTCTATATGGAGTTTAAAAAATAAATCAATTTCATCATTTACTTATTATATTTCTGTGTACCTGAGTTCTTTGTTTTGTTTCAACTATGATTTTTTGTATGTAGCCTTTCAGTTTCATCTTGTGTTAATATGAATACTTATTTTGTTTTAGGGATTATCTTACTATTTATCTGTTCCATAACTAGATATGGACTATATTGTTTCCCCATGGTTCTTCTAGAGACCCTAACTACTGGTTTTCCACTAATTGCATACGGTCATGTACGCGTGAGGTTATGTAGAATCTAGATCAGACCAATTGGTTCTGGTTGGGATGATACAGAATTTCCTCATAGCGTCATGTTCAGAATCCTTTTTTCTATAATTCCATTGATATGAGACATGTTGGAAACATTTAGGATTACTGGGACTCAGGTAGGGAAACTATGTCAATGTATGATCATCGCTGACTAGTGGACCTCCGACTGTCATTAAAGTGTGGAAATTATGGATTCTTATTACTTTGGTATAAATTCACATGGAAGATTTCATGATGTGGATATTTTATTATTATTTATCATTATTGGTGTTATTTCATGAAATTTTTTAGGCATGTATGATCACATGTAATATATACTAGTTTCTTATAGTAAATAGAACCAAATTAATTTAATTCTAGTTGAAATTATTATATTTCCTTAGTGAATTATTTATAAAATGATTTTATTTTAGCATTTAGTATTCTATGAACGTTTTTTTATATGTGGTTTTGGATAATGTGTAGTTGATGGTAATATGAACATAGTCACTGACTAATAAATAAGTCATTTTTTCCCTTCAAAGATAAAAAATGGTTTAAAAATGTATTAATTATTTTTTTTAAATAAAAAAACGTTTTCATTTTTGTATGAAGAAAACTATGTTCTAGTGTAGTGATTCCATTAACTAAAATGATTCTCAAGGATGAAAATAATAATGGATGGGATAATTGTTACATCCATGTTTTATAAATGATAATAAAACCCCACACTAGTAAAAATATTTTATGTATTGTTGTGTGAAAATTTTCTTTTTCAATACAATTATTTTTTATGTCCTGGAGAATGTTTTTATGCAATGTTTAAAAGTTTGGAATATTCTATATATTATTTTATATGTGAGGTGATCACTCATTGCGGGCTTCCAAGGCTTGTAAGACCTCAACGTTGATAGAAGAAAGTATTAATTATATTTTATTAATAAGAATTTTATATTTTTTTAAAAATTAAATCCCAATCCGTGTGTTATATGAGATATCTGAGACCATTGTTAAGTTAGTATCATGGGTTATAACCAATCTGGGGTATTATTGTTATGTTCATTGGGTGTTTGGAAACAACTCAAGCTATAACCCATTTTTTAATTAATTTGTAATTCCATTTATTATAATAATTAATTAATATATCTCAAATAATGAGTTGTATGAGATATATGAAACCACTATATGTTTCGGGATGTGGAATTTATACTAGGTGGAGTGTGATGTTTTTGAACATCAGACATTCTGTTAGATCTCATGTGAGCATTACTTCATTGATATTCGACATTTTATTGGGATGTTAAATTGTAGCACCCCAAGGATTTAAAAATAAATTTAAAGGAAAGGACCACAGAATCACAACATAATGGAACATTTTTATAAGGATATAATTATAATCAATCTGTTAAAAATATTTTTTCAGCTTCTATGATATTGTATTTCAAAACATGGACATCTACTGTTGTGATTAGTAAGTTATTTTGTGTCTGAGAGAACTATGATGATTTTTTTGGGGATTACTAACATCCCCTTATGAATATAAATTTTAATAGTAACATTACCCTTATGAATAGTAAATCCATTTATTTTTTTTATTTACACATGGTTATAAGATAATGAGATCTTGATTACTTTTTCAAGGTGATACAAAATCAGTTATAGTTTTGAAATTTTAATTTTTGGAAAAAAATATTATTTTATATAATAATTCATTAATCCAATATTAAAAATTATATTCAAAAAATGGGGTTAATTTTTGAATTTTATATGTTGAGAAATTCTTATGGTGATGTTTTTGGTATTTTTCTGAAATTTATGAATTTTGTATGAATATAAAATAAAGTACCATTCCATATATATACATTATTCGTTAAATACAATATTCCTAGAATGTTGGCATATGTAAGAACCCTTGGTTAATACTCAAATTCCCTATATACTATTTACGGTCACATTAATAATGAATATTCAGAGTCTTATGCAACAATACTAAACTAGTGATTAAAATAATTGAAACCCCACTTCTCCTCAACTATAAATACCACCCTCATCCACCTCTTCCTCTCACACAACCCATGAATTTTTCAGAGAATAAATTCTACTATATAAAACTACCAAGGTTATTCCCTATGTCCAAGATCTTCTCTTCTCACAAAAATTCCAAAACCATGCGCAATAAAAAGGATCTAAAAGAGAAAATATCAAAAAGTGAGGATCCCCTTTCATTTTCATGTGTTTCTATTCAATTATTTTCATTTCTTATACTCTCTTATCATCCCCTAATCCTAGAGTCATGAATGATAAATTATAATATATATTATGGATTGTTTTCATATTAATAGAAAAATTCATCATCAGTCTTCCTCTTCTCATAATCTTAATAAAAACATCATCGGTGATGTGTTGATTTGCTAACATCATTGATGATGTGTCTTTAATTTCCATTACATCAATAAAATATAGTTAAAAAACCATTATAATGAATAAAAATTATTTTAATGATTATGTAATGACCTCTCTTATGTTTTATAATTAACATATATTCTTTATGTAAATGGTATATGGTGGAATAAGTTTGTGTTTATTGAAGGACACTAAAAGTAAACTTAACAAATATGAATAATGATTTATGAATTGGTCATCTTTATAGAATAAAAATGATTTATTTAATATATAATATTATGGAAACATATTTATACCATTCCATTCAACTTCTGGATTATCACTTCCATTCGAAAAAAAAATCCATTACGATCCCACCGTGGAAATCCTATGAAGAACACTCTTGAAACAATGAAAAGTAAATAATATTAACAATTATTGGGTAAACTTATGTTATAAAATTATCATACTAGGATCTATACACATTAATATTTCATTTAATTATATTAATAAAACCTTTTAACCATTATAAAGGATGTTTAAACATGTTTAATTTAAGACGAACTTGAGGTAAGGGAATTCTTAACCCAATTTCCATTCATTAGGTTAACATTATACAACATTAATTATGTTCTAATAATGTTCTTTTTTTGATACATTTGGTTTATTTTATGTTATATTTTGGGTATTTACAAATTAAAACATATTTCATTCGTTATATTTGATTCTCATATAAATTATTTGTTATTTTTAAGGGACTTTTTATATAAAATAATTTTTTAAACAAATAATTTTACAAAATTCAAAGTGAATGTTTAATGAAATTATTTTAATCTGATGAATTTGTTATGGTTCTTGTAAATTATTTATTATTATGGGTTGTACATATTTCTACCGCCAATTCATTGGTTTTATGTTGGTTGGAGGTCGCCCGTTGTGTTACTCCAAATGTAACTATAATGGTTACACTATAAGGTAATTGTGAGGGTTACAATAGAATGTATCCATGAGGGTAACGAATGATATAATAGTTTCTAGGGTTTTAAAATATAGTATGTAATATACCTTTATACCCATATGAACTATTTATATTAATAGGATTTATAAAAACATAAGGTTTCACAAATTATGTATATGATTCATTATGGTTGAAGAGTATGACTTTGTGAAAATTATTTCATTTGATTATAAGTATTCATAGAATAATGGTTTATTTGATTAATTTTATATCCCATACTAATATTTTTATGATCATCCTATGTTTTTAAATTTTTTCCAAATGTTATTTGGATTTTTATGTGGATGAAGGATTTCATGTTAAATGTTATCATTAATTTTCAAAGAAATATTGTTGTTGTTCCTTGATTAGTATTTTATGTTTGGCAAGAAATGGATATTATTTTAATTGTACAAAATTTGTATGATTGTGGGTTGATATGAATGAGTTATGAAATAACTTTATAAAATATAAACTAAATGATCAATAGTGATGTAAATATGTTATATCTAGTTGAAATAACTATAATGTGTCATGTTTAAGGCTGGGGCCTTATAGATGGTCTCACATAACAGTTTAGATAACTTTGGTTGTTATTATATTGTTAATAGAATACCTTATATGATTTTTATCATGTGTTTATTGTGAAAATATATTGAATTTAATGATTACCATTTAACTTTATCAATGTTATGTCTGTTATGAATTGTCTTTCATAGAAGAAACAAGGAAGGTGATGTTGGAAGGAACTGAGAGAATGATATATTCATGAATTTAAAAGAGGCAAAATGGGGAATTGGAATAGGGTAGTTTCCGGTAGTAATGGATCAGATTACGTAGGAAATAAATTGTAAATGCATCCATGTATGAAAAGAACCATAAATACTACAAAGGAACATGACAGTAGTAGAAAATTTTAAGAGGCAACACCCTCTGGATTTCAGTTGATTTTCTGATCCAATTAAAGGTGAAGGATGGGGTAAATACCTTGAAAATATATTTCATGTTATGATATGTACAAAATATTAAAGGGTAATTCCTTCCATTTATTGTTTTGAAGTTGAAGCTGATTAGCAGTGGGAAATGGTCAAGAATATTAGCTTTAGATAGGATATTGGTTCCATTGATTTGGATGAATTTAAAAATATTTTTCTTGAAAAATATTTTCCAATGGTGGTTTGAAATATTATGGAGAATACATTCCTTCAATTGAAGAATTATGATGATTTTGTGGTTGTGTATGAAGTGATCATCACCCGAATGGCGAGGTATTCTCCAAATCTTATTCTGGATCATGTTTAGAAAATAAATGATTTTTATTCAAGATTGAAACTAATATATCATAAGGAAATTTATTCCTCTGATTTCAATAGTTATGAGAAACATGTTCGATGTATGGAGAGGGTATAAATGGAGTTTTTCATGAACATGTGTACCTTGTAAAAAAACAGAAGAAGTGGTCTAGATGGGAAATGATTGATAAGAATCAATCAATGAAATCTGATGGTAAGAATGATCAGTTTCATATTTGTGAAAAAATGAGGTAAAATCCACATTGGAGAATTACATGCCCAAAATGAGAAGTATTTTTGATTTGGTATGTTTGGACATATGTCCTGGGATTGTAATGGAAATGATCATAAGAGTAATCCTGACATGAAAAATGAAATGTGTATTAAATTTGGTTTGACGGGTCATTATTCAAATGCATGCCCAATGAATGAGCTAAATGATGAAAAAAATCTTGATTATAAGAAGAAAAGTTTATTGAGATCCTTTGAGATCACTTCATTAGAAGTGGGGCCATCCAATTATGTTTTATTAAGAAACATGATTGATTACTCACAATTTTTTAATGTTTCAATTGATATGGGGTCTACACATTTCTTTATTTTGGAGAAATTTTATTCTAAGTTAGAAATATCACCTCATAAAATGATACAAGATCATGTTGTGAAAACACATTGGGGAAATATTACACCAAATAGAAATTATTATAATAATTCTATTGTGGTCTGTGGAAAGACATTACCAACAAAGCTTGTTGTTTTTCCCTTAGTATTGTTTTCTTACATTCTAAGTAAGGATTGAATTTTAATTTATCATGATATGAATGATTGTATAGAAAATGATTTTTTTATAAATCGTTTCAATTTGTATTCAAAAATTAACCAATAAAATTGATTACATATTAGGAATATGAGAAACTCTTTAAATATTGAAATCAATGTTATTACTACTTATATTTTTTAAAACAAGGTAACTATTTAGTTTAATGAAGTGCCAGTGGTAAATGAGTATCTTGATGTTATTACTGATG
The DNA here is from genome assembly GCA_963277665.1 of Viscum album. NCBI lineage: Eukaryota > Viridiplantae > Streptophyta > Magnoliopsida > Santalales > Viscaceae > Viscum > Viscum album. The sequence continues at coordinate 835,830,436 of OY728127.1, read as the reverse complement.
AGTTACCTAGTGTTATACCTAATTGGGAAGTTTAACTCACAATTGAATTAGTTCATGATATTAAGGAAATTTCAAAACAGCCTTACCGAATTCCTCAAATAGAAATTTTAGAGTTGAAAAAGCAGTTATAGGAATTACTAGTTAAAGGATTCATCTGACCCCACACTTCACCATGGGGTTCTCCTGTCATGTTTGTCAATAAAAATATTGTTCTATGAAACATTCTATTAATTATAGAGGCTTGAGTAACATCACGGTTAAGAACAAGTATTTTTTTCCTCATGTAATTGATTTATTTGATCAGATCCTTAGAGAATTTTATTTTTTTGATGTTTGACATAGGTCTAGGATACGGTTAGTTGAATTTCAAGGAAGCATACATCCTGAATAATGTGTTCCATATTATATATGGGAATTATGTTGTTGTTATTATTCCGTTTGGGTTAAATAATGTACCTGTTGTATTCATGGATCTAATGAATATAATATTTCATGATTTCTTTGTTAAGTTTTTGGTTGTTTTTATTGATGACATTTTGGTATATTCTAATAATAAATATAAGCATGAAAATAATATGTGGGTATTTTTCAAACCATAAAAAATAAATTATAAGGAAAATTTTAAATTTTTGAATTTTTGTTGCAACAAATTTCTTTTTTTGGCCATATTCTAAATAAGGTTGGAATGAAAATTGATCCTATAAAAACAAAAGTGGATAATGAATGACCAAGGCCATCAAATGATATATAAATTTGAATATTTCTTGTATTATTTGGTTATTAATAATGGATGGTTAAAAACATTTCACTATTATCTAGACTACTGACTATATTAACACGGAATGATGATAAGTTTGTTTTGATAGAAGAATGTGATGTTTGTTTCTAGGAAGTGAAGCTTAGATTAGTGAATCCTCTTGTTTTGTCCCTACATTCAAAAAATGGTGATTTTTTCATCTGTAGATATTCTTTATTGAATGTAATTGGTTGTTTTATCATATAGAATGATCATTTAATTGTTTATGCTTTCATGAAACTGAAACATCATGAGTTACATTATCTCATAATTGATTTGGAATTACCTGTTGTTATTATGATTTGATAATTTGGAGGAATCATTAATATGGAACTAAATTTTAAATATATACCGACTATAAAAGTATGAAATAATTAGTCACACCGAATGAATTAATCTTGAGGTAGAAAGGATGGCTTGAATTGATAAATGATTATGATTTTGTGATCAATTACCATAAGGGAAAAAATTGTGGGTTCCTTTAGTTGAAAAAATCTTGCATCATTATCCATGTTATGATTGGAACATAGCCACTTGATTAATGGTTTGATGAATTTTTTCTTGAAAGTTGATGGTGTTGGAAACTCCTCTCTTTAGTTTCAGGTTTCAGTGTAGTCATCTTTGTCAGAAAATATTAAGAATGTGTAGAAGGAAAAAAGAGAACTATTTAAAACATTATAATTTATTATAATGGGTATGTTTCTAGAATATAACAATGATAAATAAAGTGGTTTTATATTTGGAAAATGATTGTTTGTGCCTTGTGATTCTCAGCTCAAGAAATATTTTTTTTGTAAAGATCATAGTTATCCAAGTTCTGTTTATCATATTAGTAATTGGATGTACATGTACTTGTATGATTATTAATTTTTGGATGAATGGAAAATTTATATTGAAAATTTTACCATGAAATATTTGACATATAAATAGGTTAATGTATATCAAAAAATATTAATGGGATTCTTCAGTCTTTTTGAGTTCCATAGT